>CM030899.1:21888463-22488463 GCA_018136845.1 Heterotis niloticus | reverse complement strand
ATATTTTTCTGTGGTACAGATAGTTTGTAGAGGCAGACAAAATGGACTCTATCCTTGCCATTTATCACTGAATGCCAATCCACACAGCCAGAACAGCTCTGGCACTCAGCCCACAGTGTCCCACAGATGTGGCACACAAAATCTATAAGTGGAAACAAGATCTCCATACAGAAAAGAAAAATTTAGGAAAACATAAAATGATGAGCAAAATTCCACTTTTGAACAGAGGAGGCCTCAAAAAGGCAATCAGACCACATGCACAAACTGGGATGCTCCCCTATCAACCAAACATAACTACACCTAAAGATGATCCGTTTGTTTCATTTGTTTCGTTTAATTTTTTGTCAAAAAAAACAACATATAAACATTTAACTACTGTGCAGTAATAAATATCTACATCCTTTCCTAGTACAACAGGGTTAATTATTTCCATGAAATTATTAATGTTAAGCGAATTACTGTTGTTCACTCTGCAAAGCATTTGGACAGTATGCTGTTAAAAGTGTTGTGCAGGGTTACTAACTGATGTCGTACTCTGTATGATTTGATTTGGAAAGATTAAAGTTTTATTTATCACAGTCTAAGGCTATTTACGTTATAAAGGCTGTTTATGTGATTTCAATAACTGAGTTAATGCAGTGATAAAAGATGCCATATATAGCATTGTAGTGCTATATTCTGCCTGTGCACAGCATGCTCAGCATTGCACATCGCCTTTCTTTGTGTAATACTGTTATAATCATCATTCTCTTATCTTTTTGGTGCTTGTGTCATGTGCTCTGGCCTTGCCCCTGTGTGGGTGGGATGTTCTCTATGGCTTTTTTGTGCACCATCCCTTGCCCCCATTTCCACAGTCAACTGTGCACAACTTGCATTTCCATACAATTGAATGTCATTTGTGCGTATATTAAAAAACACACACACACACACAAGGATGCTGACCTGCTGAAGAAAAGCATGAGAACTCTTACTTTCTTTACTGCATTTTTACTGTCTTTCCAGTGTTACAACTATTCCCGTACATATTTTCGTTGATGTGAAGAATACCATTCTGAAAATAAGTAAGAAACAACTGTTTATGTGACTCCAATGATAAGATTCTCAATAAAAGGTCATTAATGTTCTGCTATATTTTATTTGAGTTTTCTTCTCTCTAACAAGATATTATAATGGCCAGGTATCAGTGCTTCAGTTAGTGTTTCATTTTTTATGAATGCATCCTATGCACTAATTAGGGGATGACTGTAGTTCCATGTTTTTAGTTTATTTATAAAAGTTAAGAGCCATTTTCCCATTTTATAAATACAACTGCCTCTAAAATAAGTTGCTCTTTTGATGATATTATATTTTTGTTTTTATGAAGTAACTGTAATGGCAAAAAGTTCAGTAAAATGGCATTGTCTTTTTGTAAACTACTGCAATTTCTTGGTGAAGAATACAGCAAGACTTTGTATTAAAGATCAGTGCACCATAAAGACAACCATAAAATGTATTATATGTATGTGATTACCAGTTTCAACGGGCGTATCATAAGGAAACTGTATTACATATAATTCTGTGCATTCTGCAGTTCCATTCTGGGAGGATCCCATCCAAGAAAGATTCGCACAGCATGGGAAACACACCCAACTAAACACAGAGGAGTACCCATAGTGAGCATTTAATGTGTGTATGCGCATGTGTATCTGCGGTTGACAGCCTCCCTATCCCTTTCATTAAGCCGGCTTCCCAGTGTCCATCTATGTCTCAGCGGGCTGTGGGCAGGGTATCCGGTTCCTTCCTCCTCCCTCCATCCCCCCCACATGCAGCACATTTAGACTTTTGTTTCTGCTGCATTGCCAGTGCTGGGACTGTTAGCTCATAATGCTTGTGCAGAGTTTGCTTCCCATTCAGGGCAGCTGAAAACAGGTGTAGGTGCAGGTGAAGTAAATGGTCCGAGATTCCGGTAAACGTGGTACAGGAGAATTACACAATGCCATCCTACGGTGTTCACCTCCTGTACATCACAATTATAGGCTGAACATGTGAACCTGGTCACCTGGGAGCAGTATCATATGGGGGGGCCTGGAGTCCGACTCATCTACACACTCCGACTGAGACAGAAATAACTGCTTTAGTCCTGAGGAGAACAACTGCCACACAAGACAGAAGATCACCCAAGAAAAAAATCAGCCAAGAAAAGACTTTGGTCCACAAAACCATGTAGTGTTGGCAACATAAAAAATAAATATTGATACAGTTGAATATGCTATAAATAATTAATATATTTGTTAATTGATGGCGACAAGTGAAAGAAATATATCTTGCAGTTCTATAAAAAACATGTAGGTATGTGTGGAGTAATCCAAGAAGGGATGAGCGCTTAAACAAAACTATAAGACTGGGTAGAGAATGTGGTACATACAGACAAGGTGAAAATGTTGCATAGTAAAAGTTTTTCTAGAGTGATATAAGTGAAAATACTGTCTTACTCTTTTAGCTCCAGCCAACTTAGAAGTTCAAATCACTTATGCTCCACATAAAATGCTCATTATTTGGTGTAAAATCCATTGACAAAGGGTGACAAATAAAAGTAGATTGACTGGAGAATTAATCTCTACGGGATCCTGTACAATGAAAAAGTGCTACAACAGCATATGAAAATAAATACCATATTTTCCTCTAACAAGCTGATTGTTCACTGACTTTTTTCCCTGTTATGCAGTTATGGACTCAACATATGATGGACTAGCACTTATGATGGTCAGTAATAATAATTGCAATAACCGTTTAAAGAAACAAAGCTCAGTGGGCTTCCCAAACGAAAAATTACAAGAGATCATGACACTTTTGCTTTCTACATCCGATACTAATAAAATAATATGAATTTGTGTACTTTTCAGAAAGAAACTTTGGGAAAGAACACAGTAATGAACTATGTAGTAATGGAGTGGATAATATGTTAACTATGGCTAGAAATAAAACAAAATAGGTCAAAAACATCAATAAATGTTTGACATGAAGTTACTGTATAGCGGGATAACTTATAAATAATCACTCTGTCATGAGAACGATCCGATTTACAAACTGATGCGACTTGCAACCTGGCCTTTAGTCCCTAACGCAGTCATAAGTCAAGGGCAGTCTGTATATTTAGGTGCATTTTATTCAATTCTATTGTGTTTCCAGTCTATATAATACACAGAGAGTTACCCAAACAAAAAAAAAGGTCCTACAAAGTAAATACTCCCACTAGACTGTGGTAAAAATGTTTTATAGTGTTATGCAGCCCACAGAATTGAAATGCTGTTTCCACTTTTTAAAGATTACACTGAAAGGGAAAACACCCAGTTAAAATCCTAAATATATAAAGCGCAGATATAAAATGAGACAAAGTTAAGAAGAAGGCTGAATTAGGAGGATTCTCATTAACATCCCAAAAATTCAATGATATTTACTATAATTATGGTAACACAGTACTGATGTTTCAGCCCAATACAATTCATAGTGATCATACAATGACAGAAAGTATAGAAACAGCATCAGCCTATACTCATTCATTAAACTTGCATGCTTTTTCATCCAAACATTTATTCACCACTTAATCTTGAGCAGAGTTAAAGAATTTCAAAGCCTGCAGGCATTAGGTTATGACACTACCAAAGATAAGACACCACTCCAAAATAGGGAGGCCATACACACTCATCCATGTATGCAATTTACAGTAACCAATTTACCTGAATCACATCTGTTTGAACTGTGGGAACAAACCAAAGAACTTGAAGACACACAGCACACACAGAGAACATGCAAACTCTCTAAACACTGAGCTGGATTCAAACTTGTGTCCAAATAGGCCAGGTATTGTGAGGGAGTAGTGCTACTTGCTGAGACACCATATCACTTGGTGTATGCTTTTCTTTAGAAATATTACTGTCATGTATTGCACATTTGCTAATGTAGCATGTTCACTTAGCAATTCAGACAGTAAGACAATGAAGAATAAAGGGAATGAGAGGCAAGCACATTGCCCAAAAACAGTGCTAAGTTGCCTAAACGCCTGGTTTTGGCACTTAGGAAAGGTTAGCCCACACGGGGGAAGCTTGTGTAGCAACAACAACTCAGAACACCACCAAATGACTTGGCCTGAGGGATCAGATGCAAGCACCACATTAGTGTTCAATTCATAGACTTCACTTCTTTCTCATGAAAATGTTATTTTGCATACAATCACCTTTTTAATTATCATTCACTTTGTTTTGATTTATTTAAGTCTCTGTTATGTGTGCCAGAGTTAGGGTTAGGGTTAGGGTCAGCTGATTCAGCTACGTAATGGTCTTTTAAAGCAGGTTCCAAAATATAATAATAAAATCAGATAACATGCAAAAAGGGATGCAAACAGATGTGTTAAAAACCACAGAGTAATCAGGAACACTGTTGTACCCTTATATGATATACTGTATATCAACATGGTAAGAGGTTAAAAATTACCAACGGCAAGATCTATGAGCACAGCCTGGCCACTGAGCTACAGTCAGGCTAGGCTGACTAGGGAAAGGCTGACTAGGGAAGACGTGTAGAGTGGAAAAAGGTCCAGAGAGGGCAGTGCTTCTCAGCTGGATCTGACAAATACAGCATAAGGGAGATCAGCGTTGCCAAATGCAATGGGGAAAGGGAAAAAAAACTGTTCTTTCATGGGAGTTTTTCTGCACTTGCAAATAAATATGTAGTTAAATAAGTAACCAACTGTTTTAGCCTGAGGTCCAATGTGACCATGGCAACTCCAGCAAACATTCAAGTTTATGCAAGACAAAGTAAAGAGGAAAAAGCCTGAGGGCGGAGATGAAGGCCCTGGAAGGGACCACCGGCACAAAGGATAAGGCTGGGTGGAGCCAGGATCAGGACACACATCCACTGGGGATCCTTACACACATCCACACACCCACATAGGAACCTGGAAACCCACCTACATATAAGGATAGCTTAAAATATAAAATGTTAAAAAAATATTTGAGCACCTTTCAAAAATAAGACTTGTATCACCCGCCAACTAGTGACTTCCTTACCAGGAGGATCATGATGGAAAAAATGACCATCACACAAAGAATATAAAGATTATTTATAAGGAAACACTGAACTGACACCCAATTTCCAAGGAAAAGACAGATGAGGCAGAAGAAAGTGAAAAAACTTCCTCATAAAAAAGCAAAACCAAAATATACTTTCTATGACTGTAAACAAAGAACTATGATAGAAGAAAGAATGGGCAACAGAGAGTCTCTCATCTGCTCCTTGCATGGTCTGACTTTTTTCATGGTTAAAGTTAGGATTAGCTTCAGGGTTAGGGTTAAGGCATCTTGTGGCCAACTCTATAACCTGGGTCAGGTGAGTCACACTGTGCTTCTGAAAGCTGCTTTGACAGAAAAAGTGACAGTTAGCCTAGAACTCAATTCACTTAGCCAAAATCAATACATACTAAGTGCCTGGAGCAAAAATTGGCAATAAAAGGACAGTGCTCCCTCACTCATAAGCAACCTGGACTCAGCACTGTCCAATATCACCATCATTTAATTGTCAGCAGTTGGAGCTGTCTGTAGCCCAGAACCTCAGGTTCTGCAAGGCTCATATCAAGTTTTTCAGCCGCACAGATGTATGGGTCCTGTTATCCCTCTGGAGTATGACCCTAACAGTCAACTTGAACAAGAAAGCAATTATGGCATCAGGTAGACATCCACACGGGGCAAATGCTACCAATTTTGCTCTGAAAATGACATTAGATTAATGCTCCAGTTTTTACCTATGTCAGAAAATGTGATGGGGAGCTTGGGGCAAGAAGAGGTAATAATATGAAGTTGAAAGTGCTCTTTTTGTATAAAAATTATATCCATAGTAAAGATCTCAGGTTGGATCTATGAGGCAAAGTCTGTGGCCCTCTCATATGTTTTCTCACCAAGCACCTTACAAGTCCTCTTGTAAACACAATCATTGGTCTTCTCACAGGTCTTCTCACAAGTCCTCTCTGAAATGCATGTACTTTCACAAGTACTTCCAGAAGTGCTCAGGATAGGTACTCAGACCAAGACAGGGCTTTGTTTCATAACTTTGTGACCTACAATTGTATAATGACCACACAGGAAAACAAAACCAGAATAAAAAACTCATGAAATGTATAGAAGATTTAAATTAGCAGAGCACTTGGGAACAAAACATTCAGAATGAAATATAAATCTGATCAGATATATTCTACAAACACACTACCAAATAGGAAAAAACAAAATGCACAAAAAAATTTGATCAGACAAGATCAGGCAGAACGCAGCAGGAAACTGAAAGAGATAGATCTTGTTATCATACTACAGTTACCAAATAAAAACTGGAAAAATAAACAAATTAAATGTCCTATCAGAAATCTCTGAATGTCCCCAGGCATCATTTAACTAAATTTGAGTAGGAAGACAAGTAATGTTTATTGTTTCTGTTTTATGGTTCATATTAAATTCCAGCTATTTTCTTTTGTACAGTCATACTTTTCATTTCTAGTAATGTCTCAGCAGATTGTAAAAATTTAATAATTAGTCATTTAGAATACAAAAGATACCACAATAAAATGACAATGGCAAGACAACATTACAGCCCATTACTACCCAGGACACACACACACACACACACACACACACACACACACACACACACACACACACACACTGAGGAAACTGAAGCATATTCAAAGTTAAGCCTCTGCTAAGTTTACCTACTACAGTGGAACACATCATGACCACTGACTAAAAACAGCAGAAAGACCTTGACACAGTTCAGATGCAAAGACCATAGGGTGAGCTAGCTGTCTACACCACCACTGGCTAAGGTGGAGATCCTTTTTATAGAAGCCAAGAATCTGCTACTAACACTACCTACTGAGAGAGATTTCTAGGCAGCCCTCCCCCAGTAAGAACATACATTTTTTAAATGATAAAAAAATAAAAAAGCAACTAACACCTAATTTTTCAATGTGCTCCTCCTTCAAAGTACAAAATAAGTGTGTGAATGTGTTCTTTAATTGTGTGAGACAGATTTGTACATTTTAGTGGTAGATAACAACAATCAAAAAGAATGAAAATTCAAAAGCATGTTCCAAAATCCATCTTACAATCACAATAACCAAGCATTAGCCAAGCAGTGAATGAAGCAAAACTAGAACAATGCTCCATGTTATTAATGTAGCATGTAATTACAGTTCTGTACCATATCATTAATGTAAATTTACTGACTGCTGTTTCAGCTATTTATTACTGTTTGTGCTGACTGGATACAATTTTTGCCCCATTGCTATGTATGTCGTGGACAAAAGTGTATGCTAAATCAATAAAATGTCAAACAGAACTAACTTTACAAAAACCATTTGGCTTCTACTCACAGAGTTTTATAACAGACTACTGCGCAGGGTCTTACATGCTTGCTGTTTCATTCAAGGAAAGTAAGAAACTGCATCTAGGTAAAAGATGTGCCAAAGCAATGAAGCCTAAGGCATGCCAAGCCAATAGCTGCACCCAAAGCCCCGCAGCTGTCAGTAGCATGGCATAAACCAGTCTCAGAGAGTCACAGAGCTAAAGCAGAATCATAAAACAAACCGACTGGGCTTATCTCCAGGGTACGGACGGGGAAACCTAAACAGGCTTGATCTCAGTCGCACCCTGGAAGGGGATAAAACACCTGCCAGGTTACTCTTCAGTGACAAACACAAGGCAGAGGCACCGATTACCAACTCAATGAGCAGTGAGCCACTGGTGGAGACACAGGTTGTTGGTCTGCACTAACACATGCATAGTCCAAAATCTGTTTCTTAACATTGCGTTTTCTTTTCCTCTATTATATTTCAGCATATTACTTCTTCTCACAGATCAGAACTCCTTTGCAAACAAACTTTTTTTAAATTACTACTGCATTAGTTTATAATATACTGTTGTTTAATATACATATGTTCTGTGTCTGAGTGAATATATGACTATATATTTTTATTGGTAGAAGATTACTCTACAAAACTGGCTATAATTGAGATTATTATTCATAAGCCAGTCGAGCCACATTATTCCACAAAACTTGGGTTATTAGTTCACTCTTGGAAAAAAAATAGTTATGACAACATACTGTAAATGAATCTCAGTGACAGATCAATACCTCAAATGGGAATGTATTTTTAGAACATGCACATGCTAATAAAGAATTTTAAATGAGGAGAGATTGGTTTCTCACACATATGCTGACACAGACAATCCTTGAAACTGCTCATTAGAACCATACTTGCAGTGGTCTGTAACGCATTTACACTCATTTCTTCTGAAATTTTCTTCCCTTTAAACTTCTGAGAAAGGTTCTGCACACATGCACCCACCCTCCCAATTGTATAATATGGGACAATAATGAAGTACAAACTCACATTCAATATCCTCCAGAGAAACGCTTAAAGGAGTCTGGGAGGAAGACATCATGCTTGTCTACACCCCCACCCGAGTCCTCATTTTATACAGTTAGAAAATATATCATCTCCATGGCTTCAACAACCTCACTGCAATGCTGTCAAAGCCACAAAGACCATCAGAGCCTCAGTCTTAACTGGAATTAAAGGTGGAAGATGGAGACTGGGAGCACAGAAAGAAGGATGGAACAGAGGGAAAGGAAGCAAGCAGGAGAGAGACTCAGGACACATGCATTTCTGGCACAAAGGAAAAACATTCAATTCTGCTTTGTCAGTCACCAGGACAAAGGTTTAATTGAACTTACTTTCAAACACACACACGTTCCAACTTCAGACTGCTATTGCAACTTGATGATGTTGCTAAAGCATTTTCACAGAACTCAAAAAAGAATGTGCTAGCATGGCTCTCTTCAATTGTTTCTCCTTCCTGCAAAACATCAAGCTCACTAATTCCTGCTGCTATTTAATAGACAGTTTCACTGCTTAATTGACCATGGAAGCCATATTTTTTCAGCAGAGCTGTGAAATATCCCAATGGCCGATATATCGCTATGGTGAGTCAACTGTAACAGAGATGAACACCAGAAGGTTTTCTGCAGCACCACTAGAATGAACCAGTTAGAAACACCAAGAAAGCAAATAAAAAATATTTTAAACCATTCATTAAAATGATGTCATGAACAAAAATGAATGCAAAAATAAAAGTTGTGTTTAGTCAGTCAAGTTATTCAAAACAATGTTTCTCTAAGATAAAATACATGCATTTAGAAATCATGTACAGTGAATCTGTTTTTTCGTTCTTGCATATTTATTATGTTTCCTTTCCTTCTCTAGAATTCACCTGTAAAATGTGCGATGTCCCTTCCCCAAGTTCCAGAGTATATATTAAATAGCTGTACCTGAATTATATACTGGTTTTACAATACACACACATACCTGCACATTTACAGTGTTCACCACCTCATTCATTTATTCCATTATGTCTTTTCTGCTCTAGTTGTGCAAGCAACTGTGAAATTACCTTGCCATCCTTCTACACATACACATATTTACCCTCTCTCACACACACTTGATAGAGTGGGATGCAGAGACTTCTGAATCTGAGGTTCATTTTAACAATAGTAAAGATGAAGATCTGAGTCTTTTTAGCATAGTAAGCCACTAAATACTCAACATTATTGATGCTTAAGCAGCAGATTCTCTAAACATCGTCCTTATCTATGCTAACCCTGATTTTGCTCACAATCCCTCTCTTGTACATAGACCATGACAATGTGGACAAGAAATCTGGTTCTCCTGTGGCCCAAAGAGACCAGCACGGGGCAAACAAGAACTCCTGAGGGCATCTAAACAACATGATGTGGAAAGCATGAGCACAGTGCCCCACCATTCCTTTTTAACAGTGAAGAGCTGTTTCATAGGCTACCAGGGACACAAATGCCAGTCCTGTCAACTCAGAGAAACCCACAAGGAAACTGACAAGTTCCCATCCAAGCCTAGTTGTCTGCTGCAGGGTACAGCCATATACCCATATGGATGGGAAATTTGACAGGGCTCACTGGAGTTGTGTTTGATGCTGTGCATGTCACTGTGCTGCCAGAGCTCTCTTGAACGCCCATGCCAAGACAGAGAACAGAAAACAAGGGAATGGGGGACTGCAAAAGGTGGTGCGAGACAGACAGCGGATGCACAAGGAAACAGACGGATACTACCTCCACATTTCTGAGAGAAAAATAAATCTAAGTAACTAATATATTAGGTGTGCAATGTCCATCTTAGAGTGAAAAAACGGTGTTTTGTCTTCATTTGAAATGTCATAAGACTACCTCATTCATAAGTTGGGGGATAGAGGACAGTAAACAAACTCCATTTCCATGTGGTTGTGGATGCATTGTTTTATCAGGCGTTTCATGCTTTCTTTGTGTGTGTATGTGTGTTTCTTGTGTTTACACTCATTTTTTTTTAAAAATCTAACACACCGAATGTCAAATACAAATATTAATGGCAAAAATGACTTTATGATGCATAAACCTCTGATGTTTTCAACCCCTGCTCTCAGTAAAGAGTGTGAAAACAATGTGCCTTATCTTACTAAGCCCCTCACCCTTCTTTTGCTAGCCCCCAAACAAAACCCCAGTAAAAAGTAATGCTGTCAGTTCAGCCTCAGTGCCCAGTTGATCCTCGGGGAGACCCAAGGGCTTTCAGCTGTTTCCAATCTCACCCCTCAAACTCAGTTTCGCCTCAGTGATTTGATCTACCTGGTTCATGCATCTGTGGCACACAGCGGAGACAGGCAGCCACACACTGAGACAGGAGAGGAAACGGAGGAAAAGTGTACAGGAGAAGATGGAAAAGGAAGTGACTGCAGATGAGCAGAGACACAGATACTGGAGTGGTGGATATAGCACAGCATGAACATGCTAACCCTGAACACCACTAGACAGATCAACTTCCTTTGCATCAGCATATGCATTCTGTCATATAAATAATTACAATATAAGTCTAGGATTTTCTAATCAAACCAGTGATGGAAACAGAAAGTTCAAAATCTTACCAGACATATATGTAATTTGCTTTGTAAAACAACTTTCACAAAAAGGCAGAGAGAAAAGAAGGATGGACTAGGAGTGAACGATGACCAAAAACCAGAGGACTAGAACACAAGAAATGCAACAGGATGGGAGCGGATTGAAGAGGAGGGTGACGGATCAGACACGGACAGTGTTCTCCTGACCATTGTCTCTATTACACCCTGAAGGCGGCATCGATCTGGAGGAGCACACACTGGACATTGCTGACATGCTTTGGCTCTGCTGTCAGTCTGGTTTTCCATGGTGCTGTCTAGTTTATATTTTACATTCATATCAGTTTATCCACATTTGAGATAAAAACAAACACACAGAAGGTGTCTGCAACCACAGAGTGACCATCTGTGAACTAGTAATGACCCATGTGTTTTGCATTTAATTCTTAAAGGAATCTTTAATTTGTGACAAGCAACTAACTTTATAACACCATTAGAAAAGGGTATCTATGTGCATATATGGACTGTACTGTGGTACAGCTGATAACACTGCGTTTCAACAGAGCTTTGAACCTGGCTCAGCCTTTCTGTAGTTTGCTGTGATTCTCCTCTGGGTGCTTTGGTTTCCTCTCACAGTATGTTTCAGATAAACTAGGGAATCTCAGATGTACTGTCTTATTAACCTAAGTCATCTCTGACAATTGTTATGCATTGTAAGTAGCTTTGGAAAAAGGCATCTCCTAAATTAATAAACATAACTTATTATGTGTGAACACATTCCCTACAATCCTGGTTGCTATTCTGCAACACTGTCCTGACATATGACTGATATCATTCTTTAATCTGTTTTACAAGATTACTTCATTACAGCATACAAGATTACTTCATAACAGTATTTTTTACACAGATTTTTCATTATGGATCTTATGATGTAATATAATGTGCTACTTTCCCACTGACTCTTGAAACCACTTTAATGACTGCTCATTCAGTGATATGGTTTAAAAGTTAGGCTTGTAGGCTTAATCCTAGCATGAAAACTACAAAACCACTCTAGTTAAAAATCCCAAGGCACACACAGTCTACATAACAGAAAACACTGAGAGACCAAATAGATATTGGATTCACTTCTATTTTACTGAGCAAACATCCAGCAGGTGGAATAAAACCATGTGATGTTTAAACTATGTGTGGACAAAACCACACAAATAGCAAATTAGCAAGCCAAGAAAACCACATATAATAGTATCTGTGGCAAAATTTGTCAGAATAGTTCTTCATCAGCTGCTAGCTTTGAGGAAGAAAAGGCCAGCACTGAGATCATTTAGTGGGGAGGGCCCTGCGGAGCTGGGAAACAACAGGTTCATATCAACTGCCTGGGTCCACTGACACCAGGGACTCACATTATGCCACTGGGAGTCCAGACGTATTCTCAGTGGGGAAGCAGTACAAGAGGATGATCACACACACAACACTGTTATATCTAAGACAAAATAAAAAAACACATATTTTCTCTATAATTACAATCCCCCACTGCTTCTGTCACCACTCACACGTTTGCCCACACAGCACACTTAAAGCCCATCCACCCTTGTGTTTGGTCCTCTCACAGTGATAAGTGGAGACCAGCTTCTGTGCTATACACCTCCCCTTCCTCAGTATTTACAAAAGAGTTCCTTTATTCCACTCTGTAACTCAGCATCTCCATCCTGACACCACTCTGACCCTCCTAATGCTTGAGGGTCCATTTCCAGTATAGGAATCTGTCCTTCATTTATTCAGTAAAACTGCCTGTGCAGGTCCTCAACTCACAAACACATCTGGAAACAAACATCTGTGACTTGATTTGGTTGTGATTCCAACCAATAGGTCACATTCAGTAAAGGTTTTGTTACGCAGATGACCAGCAATTTATTCATGTTAAAAATGTTAAAAACCTAAAATAAAGCTATGTTAAATGAACAACTGGCTGTAAAAATGAATGTCAGCCTATTTCAGGGCTTGTATTTTATTATCTTTTATTAACTTAAAAAATGCATTTGTTAGATTCTGTCCACATCTAATTTCAGCTATTATCCACAGCTTGCCACCCTATCCACCATGTAGTCCATTGACTATAATATGGGCTCCGGACTGCCTTTACCCTGATCAGAATACAGCAGTTGAGGACAATGGATGAATGGATGCAAGGATTATTAGCTATAGAATTAATAAATATGTAATAATAGAGGCATACCTTGGTTTATTCACTGGGGAGGTTCTTTAAAAGTCTCAACTTCATGATTTATGCAGCATATGGGGCACATGCATATGTATGAATCTAAGACTTTAATTTATTTTTATTAACTTGGAACTACATTAAAATGAAAACCAATTTAAAATAACAGGAAACAAAAATACTTTGTATCCACAAATTCTTGTTTAAGGCCTAGTGTTTACTATTTCATCCCATAAGCATGTGCAACATTCCTCATCTTGTTATTGAATTAAGGTGAAGCTACAAACCTACCACATGTGTTTCACTGTCAGCTAAAAGCTGGATGTAAAAGCATAGGTGGCGTTTGCTCGACAAAATAATTTTTTTTGTTAAAATAAATGAATAAATGAAATAAAAGTTTGCATCTTGAAAAATTCATAACTTGAGCATTAAAAACAATTCGGCATACTGGCCTCATTTAATTGCAGCTGGTTGAACACTTCAGCAATGGAACTGGGTCCATCCCAATATGTGGAACTCTATTCATCATCATCATAACACTAAGCCCACCAGTGAAACTAAGACCCGAACTGCTGCCAAAAGCTGAGATTGCCAGCATTCAAAATTCAAGTACACCAGGGCATTAAGTAAGAGCTTGTATGCCAGCAGGGGCTAAGTTATGTAAGCAGATAGAGGTTGCACTCTGCTATGAAATAAATAAGTGATGCTGTGCAACTATGTCTTTTCTCTTCAAGTCACACACATAAAAAGTCACCAACAGTGACATACAGTGATATTGACTGACACAGCAGTGCTACTCACATGGTCTCATCATTTAGGAACTCCAGTTTCCCTGACACCGACTCGTAGTCCTCGCCACCCTTAGCTGTGCCGTCCACTGTGCGGTATGGAACTGCCACCAGGCCACGTGCCCCTGATGTCCGTTGTACCTTCACGTGCATGGTGCCCACACTCTCACTCACGCGTGTTGAAGCGCTCTCAAACGTGAAGATCCCTGCATGGTCGTCATCATAGATGGTAACTGTGGCAGTGTGGGCCTCTCCCAGTGCTGCCTTAGGAGACGGCAGAGAGGCAGACTCCAGGGCATCATGCTCTGCCCAGTTGACTACACGGGGGTTGCTAAGGTGCACAAAGAAGTATTCATCCTCTTCGAAGATGTCATCGTCAATGATGCCCACCGTCAACTCCTTGAGTGTCTCACCAGGTTTAAAGACAAGAGTGCCTTCGGCAAACTCATAGTCTGAACCAGCATTGGCCGTGCCATCCTCTGTCCGGTAGTCCACCTGACCCATAAAGACAGCAGAAAGGATCATAATAACATGGTAATCCAGGAGTTTGTTTTAAATTCTTGAAGAAAGTTGACCAATAAATACTTTAAAGATCAAATGAAGTAAACTCTAAAAAAGCTGAGAAAATTAAAGAGTTTGAAAAATCTGTCAGCTTCACTTCACATTAGAGTTGTTCCACTAAAGCTATTCTTTTCTTTTTTGTTATATGCCTTTCAATTATTTAGCACTGAATTTTTATGGGATATACACCATTATCTCATAAATCATTTAGTCACTCCAGGAGTGTCACCAGTGTTCCCCCAAACATCAAACTATAATGAGTCCCATTCCAGATGGATGGGGAGGCCAGCATGTTGGACACTGCAAACACGTGTTGTTACGAAGCAGCACATCAATAGAACTGACTAGTGTGAGAGCACAATGTGGGCTCCCCAAGGACACAGGAGATGCAAACTTTCTGTTAAATGACTAATTGGGCTTAATAACTGCTCATTAGCACCTTATCAAAAGCTTACTTTATAGTCATATACAACATAGCATTAACATAACGTAAGCTGTCACACTGCATGTCATTTAATACGAAGGCAGTGAACATCTCAAATATTTTGAAAGGGTAAAGGTTTTGACTTAATGAGAAATATAAGAATTGTGAAACTGTTAAAAATTTTCATAAAATTGAAATAGAAGGAAAAATAACAACTCTACAGTGCTTTGCTAGCAATTCAGAACCTTTCTGACTTCCACACCCTGCACACCCAACTGTAACTGTCTGCTTTACCCTGACTGGCCACTCACCTTGACTGTGCAGCTGCGGTCACCTCCATGCCGGGCCACTGCCAACTTGAGAGAGCCACAATTCTCAAAGCACTGGTAGTGTGATGGCTCAAACTCAAGCCGTACGCTGTGGGGGTCATCTTCCTGGGCGTTGGCTTCATGGCAGCTCACCACCTTGCGGGCCTGGTCAGCTGCATGTTTCTTCAGAATGTTACCTGCACCAATCATCATGCGTGTAGCCTGAATACGGTAGAAGGCACGGCTCTTCTGCTGCTGTACCAGCACCTGGTAGTTGGCCATCTCAATCAGCTGTTCCATGTCCTTATCTGGGTGCTTTTGCTTGAGCTCCTTCAAGGTGCGGGCCATGTCACGCCGAGCCTCCTCTTCTTGGTCCCTCCCCCCTGGCCCTCCTCCCCCCCCGACCTCCACACCGACCAACATGCCATCCAGTGCATCCTTGTGGTGGGAGTTGGCTCCCTGCCCATCCATCTCCATGTCCATCTTGGTGAATATACCATCCCCCTCAGTCTCAATGATGATGCCTCTACTCTTGTCAGCACGATAGCGCTTGTGGACATATTTGTAGAAGAGTAGGCGCCGATCAGCAACCCAAGCTTGTACAACACATAGTGGAAAGAAGAAGAATGTGAGCACGGCTTCCCACACCTCCACCACCCCTGGTGAAAAGACTGACAGAATAAGGTACAGCCATATGTACGCAAAGATACTCCAGGCTGCCGTGACAAAGAAGACACGCAGGTGTCTGATCTTGCGTGTCTCACCATCAGGGACCACGTAGACACAGATAGCGATGATAACAAACATGTTGAAGGCAGCACTGCCTACAATGGTGCTGGGACCCAGCTCGCCTGCATCAAACTTGTGGCCACACACTTCAATGACAGAGAGCAGGATCTCTGGTGCTGAGGATCCCAGCGCCATGAGGGTTAGATTGGAGACTGTCTCATTCCATATTCGCACTGTGGCAGTAGTGGTCTCGCCATTGGGTTTCTTGATGGTGATCTCCTTCTCTTGCGAGGTGATGACCTCAATGGAGGACATGAAGCGATCAGCAATGATAGACATGCCCAAAAACATATAGATGAGTGCCACAAAGTAGACAATGGCACGGGCTACCTTGTCACCCACTGAGGGATTCTGAGGATTCCACACGGGTAGAACAACCCCCTCAGTACACACATCCCCACCCGAACAGTTGGCAGGCACATAACTGGAGGCAGAGTCATGGGAGTTGGCCCAGCAGGGGCTTGTCAATCCCAGGAGGAGGATCAGAAAGAGAGGTATGGAGAGGCATTGTATAGTACAGGGGCTAAAAAGGGATGGGGGGCGTGGGGGTGGCATGGCTGCACGGGTGTGATGGGGTCCACAGGCTACAGGACTATCTCTGCTCCTTTCCTTCAAAACCTTACCCAGCAGAGAAACCTGAGGATGAAAAGGACATAGATAACATATTTTCAAACATTTATGTCAGCAATATGGACATCAACATCGGTTAACCACAAAAGTAAATAATTACAAAATTCTCAAATTTAATCTCAATAATGCATATTAATCCAGGATACACCCTACTGACCTTTGTTACCTCATGCTTCTGGGATAGGCTTTGGATTTCTGAAACCCTAATTTTGATAAGCAGTTACTGATAGTGACTTATCCCTCATAATAATTTATGCTGAATTGATTCAGTCTGCATTTGTGTGCATTTCTGCACTGTTTCTCACCCTTCTATCTTTCTAAGCACTTCCTGCACAAGTACGCCACTGCTGCACATTTCTTGACTATCTTTTGTTGACATTTCTCTTTCTCTCTTCTCTGCCACTTGTAGAGACGTAAGCATCTAGGAAACATCTAGGCACTACTGGCTTCATAGGCCTGCATCATTTATTTTAGGGGTGACAACCTCCACTCCCAGTTGCATGTCACCACAAACAATTTACCACCCTCTGCATTTGTGTGTATGTTTGTGTGTAGAGACCTTCAGGATACATTTCCTTTAGACGTATCCTCCCTGTGGGCTGTGACACATTGCCTCAAATGCTTCCGACACATACACACACACACGCAGTGCCATTCAATGCGCAGCAGAAGCCAGACCTGTCAAGATTCAAAAATCAGACAAGCGCTCCAGAATGGTATCGTCATCGATAAAAAGAATTTTGTTCTCACAGTTTTCTCCAAGGGGAACAATATCTTACATTTTGTCTTGGTTCACTACTGACACACACAGAAATATGTATGTATATCCTCAAGCAGCACTGACTCAGACATAATCTGATTTTTAACAGCATCAATTTAACACTGAATTACTTTTTGAATGTTAATATTTTAATATACCATTTTATTCCTGGATGTCTTAACAGCTGAATGCAACTTGAATCCATGCTTGTCCTCAAGCTGGACTAGTATGACAAATTACTGAAAAACCATAAAAAGATCACTGACATATGTGGTTTGTGAGAAGAATGAAAAATGTCTCCCGATGCTTCCAGCTATGAACTTTCATCCCACGAGCCACAGCTTACATAAAGACATATGATTACTCAATTTACCATTGCACCTTAGTGTTCTCTTTCACTTGTAAACACAGAGATGAACAAACCAGTCCGAAGAGTTCTAAGAATGCATGTTCTTACTACACAACACATAACCATCCAACATGAAATAGTGTTGAAGTCACTCGACTGACACAGAAAGCTCCAGAGCAGCAGCTGCTCATCAGTGTCACTCTCAGAATCCATGATGTGGTGTGTTTGAAAATAGACACATGCACACTGTCACCACACATGAATGACTGATTCAGAATACAGTGGGCAAAGGCAGAGAGTAAATGATTCAAGAAAGCCTGAGTCAGTCATTGGGGACTGACTGGATCTCCTCATTTTAATGGTATTTTAGCCACATTCGTCAGAACATATTCTAAAAATCTGTGATTTCTGAGTACTGCCAAAATCCCAGATGACGGACTGCTTTCCCTCCTCATTTGAAAAGCCACAACCTACAAGAGTGACTCCCAGATTGCTACAGTGCCACATTTGATCTATATATAAAACTGCAATCAACAAAGTTGCAGCTTTCCTAGTGCATGTGATGCCTTCATGTTAGGAGCTAGATGACATGTTTATTGAGATGGAGACTGTGTCAGAGGGACTCACTCATGAGCCGCAATGCTGCCTGGGGTGCACAGGCTCTGTCCAGAGTGCTGTTACTGGCATTAGTGGGGTCATGGCTGTGAAGGACACACACCAGGTCTGGCAGCTTTGCAGTTTGCTTCAAAAGGCAGCATGAAGATGACTAATTGCTTAGCACAGGACTGAGGTTTTGAACTGAAACTCAGATATACAGTATTTCAGATTTTATGTGTGAGATTACAGCAATTTATTGAATTTAGATTTGATAAGATGAGCTCATGCCTAATCTGAGCATTGCAAAGTCTCAAATTACTACTATACTACAATACTTGCTTATAGTGAGCCTCTATCTCTCTCCCTCTTCTGCTACCACTTTGTCTTCAATCCTTTTTCTGTCCCTCTCTCATGCCACTCAGTTTTCTGGCTGTTTACTTATTTCATCTCTGAGAAAGCAACACTGAGAAGCTATTGGAGTGTAACAATTTTTTTCAAAGTGTCCCTCTGCACCAAGGCATTGCACGCACACAAAGACACAACAATGGACTGGGCACAAGGGTGAGGTTGACCTCATGGCAGTAGAGTACTATCTCACATGCGATTTATATATAGTATGACAGTGTTTGTTCTGTGTGTATTTCTTTGTGGAAAAAGCCCTGAGAAGATACTTCTGCCTTGCTGCTGTACTTGATCTAAATCTCTGCAGTCAAAAAATTACGTGCGCTCAGCACAGCAGTCAGTCAGTCAATGCTCCCCGTCTCTCTGGTGAGTTCCATAAATGACCTGGACTACTGACCGAAGCCTAGTGATTCAAGCAAGCCAGAGACACATATATTCATGCTATCATTTCTTTGGCACTGCTGAATCTCTGGTTTCCCTCATACAGACAACCCATAAGTTCACAGAGCAAAAAAAGACATGCACTACTGTTCTATCTTTTCTCACACACTGCATAAGGCTCATCATACAGCAAATATATACACACCCAACTGCCATACCACGCTGTTACTCAGATTCACCGAGAACTCATTCTAAGTGTAGTTATGAGAACAAAAAAGTGTTCTTACAATCACATTCTTATCTGAGCAACTCACTATTTAGCTTATATCTTTGATCTCAACTTATAATATTAGTATTGTACAGAGAATATGTCTTTGGACTGTGAGAAGAAACTAGAGCATCCACAGGAAACCCAGGTGAACACAGAGACAATGTGCAAATGCCACAAAACCTGAACTAGAAGAGAACCTACTCAGACACAGACCAGGTACTATGAAGCACCACCATGTTGAACTTTAACAAACCATAGTTCTAGATAAGTTAGCATACAAACTTTTTAAACTTACTGTTTACATACAACTTATAACCAATTTTCTTCATAACTCCCATATCCTCTATTTCCATACCATTTCTCACCACCTAGAGAAACCCAGGAGAAAAATCTACTGTAAGCATGATATACTGTATCCCAAATATTGCTTGTTCTTCATACATGCAAACACTGGAAAGAACAAAGGGAAAGGAGCTGTAAAGCAGACTAAACTTGCTTCTATTTGACCAGACCAGCTAGTCCTTAATCCATTGACTGTCCACAAGTTTGTGAACTATGAATCCAAAGATGGCTATTTTTCCACTTGGCCTCTCATCCATTTCAGTAGGCTCTGGGCCAGAGAGTAATCCCATTTAGAGAGCTGAGCTCTGATGGGAAGCAGGAGGCCATGAGGGAAGCTCCATTGAGGCTGGATTAAAGCTGGATTTTGGCCCAATCTTCAGTTGCTGTTTCCAAACCTTGTGCCAACATCCACTTCCATATAAATTGTGAAGGGGACCTTTGCTATGTTCCCCAACAAAAGTTGCCATCAACTACGAGTCACTTTCACAAAAACTCTAACATGCCCTTTTTATTCCTGTCCCTGCTTTATTTTGGTGTGTGATTTAGGACTTTACATTTCCTGGGAAATAATTTGAGAGACACTGAAGCGGGGAAACTAATGTTCTGAAGCATCCATCTGATGTTACTCAGTTGGTGATGTGTAAATGTTCAGTCCCTTAACCCATCCATCTTATATTGTTCCTGTTAATGAAAAATGATAATGCATTTTTGTGGATGTGTTGGGTGCACATTTGCATTTGCAGAAAACACAACTCAGTCATACAGAAGAAAGTAAGTTAGGGGAACACTGAGCACATGCAGGAAAGCGGGAGAGAAGAAAGGAAGGATGAGGGACAGTTGCATACATACACCATTTTAACAGTGTCTTTTGCTCTGTGAAAGTGGCTGCTGTAGGCCACTGAGCCTATCCATGGGGTGCCATTGCAGCATTAATATTATAGCAATAGACCTCCTCACACCAAAGCACACTAGCATGGAAGCTGAAATGGGCTACATCAACTTGTGTAAAGAAAAAAGCATAAAGAAAGATACATAGATGGCACACAAATGACACAAAGATGGCAGGCAGACATACACCAATCAGCTATAACTTTAAAACCACTGACAGGTGACGTGAATAACACCGATTATCTTGTTACAATAGCACCTGTCAAGGGGTGGGGGGATATATTAGGCAGCAAGTGAACAGTCAGCTTTTGAAGTTGATGTGTTGGAGGCAGGAAAAATGGGCAAGTGTAAGAATCTGAGTGACTTTGACAAAGGCCAAATTGTCTAGACGACTGGGTCAGAGCATCTCCAAAACAGCAAGTTTTGTGGGGTGTTCCCGATATGCAGTGGTTAGTACCTACTGAAAGTGGTCCGAAAGGAAGGACAAATGGTGAACCGGCAACAGGGTCATGGGCTAATGCTTCAGTGGATCAGAGCTATTTTGGTGGCACGAGGGGGACCTACACAATAGTAGGCCGGTGGTTTTAATGTTGTGACCGATCAGTGTATATGCAAACTGACATGAATGTGCATTTGGAATAAGAACAGAGAATTAGGTGCCTAGAGTCTTCAAAATAAAGGCCAGAAGGAATGCCTGGAAACTTTGACAGCTGTGCAGGGAATCATGCATACTTAGTAAATATAAAGCCCCTTCCACCTGCACCCCCAGACCCTACCCACCCTCAGTTAGCTTCTTCCCCTGCAACTGCTCCAGTGACAAACAATAGCAATTTTTAATAAAAGCCTGGAGAAAATCTCCCTGTCAGAGGGAGATTTAAGAATGAGACAGACATCCCATTGCTATTCGACCAGCATATGGGGGAAGTATAGGACGAAACATTGAGTGTGGGGAAAGAGAGAGAGAAAGTGAATGAGAAAGCGAGAATTGAGTTTACATCAAATCCAGTCAACAAGTCTTCACGCTTCTTTCTGGTGCAACACACACAGTGTAAACATAAACAGATGAGCACGGGAATTAAAATTCGACCACTCACACCAAGGAGAATCTCAGGCCAAAACAGAGCAATGGCATGAAGTGTTTCATAGTCTTTGCCCTCTGATGCTATGGACCCAGCACAGGTCTGTGCATGCTGACTAGAGGGATTTACATACAAACCACTGGCATGATGCTGCAGGCCATGGGATTTCATAAAGCTCTGACCACTTTCTCTTTTTAATCTTTTCATCTTTAATTTCAGAAGAGCTCTGCATTATCTGTAATGTGCATAAGAAAGCACAGTGTACAACGAGGGTTAGATGAAGGTGCCCAATGCTTCAGAAAAGAGAGCTGTGAGGATAACAGTGGCTCCTTTTAGGGGAGTACTTAGCTGGTCTGCCAAAAGCTACCCGTGAAAAAACTGACAAAAGGGGCAGGTTGCTGGAGCAGCAGATGGGAACAAATTCAGAGGGAGGCCCTGCTGAAGCCACTGTGTCTGTTATAATTCCAATTCCTGTAACTAAAAACATCCAAGAACCATTTCAATAAACACAGTCTCTCTCTCTCTCTCTCTCTCACACACACACACACACACACACACACACACACACACAAGCATTTAAGGATGTACATATACAAGCACACACCACACACACACCTATATTGTGAACCCACATACCCAGTATACCCTGCAGCAGAGTGAAATTGCAATTGCAAACAGGCTTTGCAAGAGGAGGTCAGAGCAGATCTCTCCTATATAGTAATGGCTTCTTCCCACCTTAACAGGAAATGTAGACTACTTCACTAGAACTAAGTGGCTGATATATTTTAATTTGTCTATACTAAATTATATGGGGTTCATGGAAAATGCTTTTTTCTATGTCACTAAAAGAAAATAGCAAAATCCAGGACCTCACAGTTCCTTTTATGATAGCAATACCTATCAGACCTACTGTCACTGAAATTCAGGATGTACTTTCACATGCAATTTGGGGCAATGGATAGGCAAAATGTTAAAAACAAAGATCAGTAGCCTGAAGGTTTTCTGTTAAAATCACAAAAAAATTAACTACTGTACTACCCTTCAACAAGTTTTTTTTCATAACTCAAACTGGAGGTGTGAATCTCAAATCATTCTCTTGGCCAACCCAAGAAGCACAAAAGAATTTAATTTGAACAAAAGCCTTTGCTTTTGCTGTAGCTCCAGGCTTTCACTTAGTTCAGTCTGAAGTATGGATCCAAACAAGATACCTGTCCCCTGACTGTCTAAAAATGCACATGTGTACACTTTTACCTCTCCAACTGAGTTAAAACCAAAGGGTTGGGAGCTGAAGAAGAAAATAATTTCCTTTGAGCCTGTGATCTATAAAAGAGGCATCTATTTATTAATCTAAGGGCAAAGATACAGTTATAATTATCTTACGTTAAAGAACTTATTAACAATACACAAAGCAATAGCTAGTATAAGGCATTCTAATCAATATTTTATGTTATAGTGAAATACAGCACACAGAATGAGTTTGTCAAAAGCTAAATAGCCACTTGAGCCAGCATTTCTTAATACAGCTAGACCTTAAGTATACGCAAGTCCATTATTATTAAATACTTCTGTACATTATTACTAACTACTTAATCCTGAGCAGAGTCAGGGCAGCTAGAGCCTATTTTGGAAGCACTGGTCCAGAGCCCATTTTGGAAGCACAGGGCACAAAGGTCAGGAGGGATACACCCTGGATGGAACACCAATTTTCTGCAGGATAGCCATATACATGCAAGCAGACTGTGGAATTCAAACCTATGTCCAAAAAACCCAGTCAGTGTGAGCGAACAGCAGTACGTACTGTGCCATCATGCTGGCAGCACATTTAATCCTATATTAAACTCAGATGTTGATGCAAGTGATGCTTCCTGACTAAATAATAACTAAGCTCTAACTTAACCTCATGTCATGTGTAACAGGTCCAGCTGTAGAACCTTCTCAACCATGTGGAAGAAATGCTGTTTTGGTTTTAAAAAAGGTTAACATATTAAGCCACAGTGGTCATGTGACTGACAAATACAAATGTCTTTTGATTTTGTTGAAGGGTTTAAAGAGTCATTGGGCTCAGGAAATCTGCAACAACCACTGCAATCTACTACCAGCACAGGGCGTCAGTCCCACAAAGATGCTGCTCATTCAGTAATTTCATTATTACTTTAGACATCTGGCAAATGTCTTGTCTTGACATTTTAACATTGCATTTACCCATTTAGATGATGTTCCTATCAGAGCAATTTTTCTCAATATGCTATCAGAAAGCAGCCTGAAAGAACACAGCATATACAATTTCAATTGATCTTATTTGGAAATATTGCTATCTAATATTGTCTTAGATATTGCTATCTAAGACAACCCTGTATCACCTCATGTTATTTTAACTCAGATTTCAGTATTGACATCTCTGTGACACAAGGTAATATTTCTTTCACTTCATGGAAAGGTTACAGCACAACCCATTGAGTTAATTCAGTTGTACTGAGCTGTTACATAGTTCCACACTATGTCTCTACCATTAAAACATTTTATTCTTCTGTGATATACTTCAGATCTTTTTCACAGTACTGTATGCATAGTAAAGCAGCACTCATGCACAACAAGCACAGTATTCTGCTATGTTTTTGTAGCTTTCCTGCCTTCATCCTACTATACAGCTATAAAGGAAGAAGCTAACATATTTCTCAGATATGATCTGCAAATACTTGAAATAATTATGTTTCAATAGTACCAAAAATTAAAGCTAACACCATCCTTGACTTCTTGTCCAAGAACAAAATGGATGGCATTGGATTTCATTTGACCTTAGTTGTTAGTTGCTTTTTTTGCAATTAATTATCTGGACAGTCACATCGCCTTATTAAATATACATGCAAGACTGCAGATATCAAGGTCTGGATGGGCAGACCTCTGTTCTAGGCAACACTTCGTGTACCTGAGGTGCGTCTGTAAAGGGGCTGTCTGGGGTGTGGTAATTAAAACCATGCCTATTGGTACCCATAAGGAATAAGTGAGATGACTACAGTTAGAGGCATAATATTAATCCTCTTAAAATAACCAAGATCAAGTAAGTGAGCATGAGAGTGAGACTGAACTGCAACTAAACCAGTCATCCATCCAGAGAAAGATCTGATGAAGTTGGTATTTCTCTATTTCAGGTCTCAAATTCCCTTTATATAATAATACTGCCAGTCAATGCTTGCATCCATGCTCTGTATCCTATTGGACTTGTCAATCACACAGGCTGGGTTACTTTGTGAAATGTATCACTGCTTGATGTCCAGTTGACGTCCAAGGTGTAACAAAGTGCTGCCCAGAATGAAGGTACCTTACGAAGCAGTAAGTATACACCTGTAAACAACCCATTATTTTCAGCTCACTGCATGACCTTATTTTTATAGTGCCTTTTACCAAAGCTCTCCATAGCCATGAGAAAACCAACTTCTAATGTACCACACCACAAACTGGAGTAAAATCAGGGCCTTGATCAACAGCAATGGGAGTAAGGACTTTCAGTTAGTGGACTCACAGGGATTAGGACACTGACTTTCAAAGGATTTCCTCCAGAATGGTATATTCTTCAGGCTCAGTGAGTGTAGATCCTCATTTTGCACCTGTTTTGACAGACTGATCCCAAATTGTTCTGTAGCTAGTCCACCTAGAGCACAGGGCTGGGCCACAGGAAAGGGATCTACGCAAAGCACTCCTCTGTACTGTACTGCCACAGCATGATACCACTCCTAGAAAATCACACACCACTAAAGAGGAAAAGCTGTGCTTCTCACTAGGCTTATGAATTATGTATATGAAAATGATCAAATGAATGCAAACTAATGGATATCAATAAAACGAAATAGAAAAAAACCCTTTTGTGAAAAAAAAACATTCCCCAAAGGAATAAAAACAGTTTTATCTCAATAGCAAACAAATAACAGTGATTAAAAATAAATGACTTGCTACTCAAAAAACTGTTTCCACATAATTTCAGACATTATTTCGATGCACCAGCTATGAGCTTACCGATTAATGGAATGTCAATTGAATTTCAGAACTGTTAAACATGAAAGAACCTAGTTCTTTGTGTTTAACATGAAAGATTATAAGGTACTGTACATTTCATAAATTACAATTAAATGAGTACACAAACCAAACCCATTAATGTAACTCATAGTTTGTGCTAAATGAAATGTATGATGAAAATACTGAAAAGAAATGCATGAATGAGGGGGTCTTACAGAAATGTAAGGTATATAACATTCTGCAGTCTTCTCACATTTCCAACCTTCACACACACTACCTCATCGACCCCAGTCCTGCAAACACCTCATCTGTTCTCAGGTCACGTCCAGCGCCCATTATACCAGCAAAACTTCTAATCACACATCTAACAGTAATGACACTGAAATTCGCCTTGTTCAAAGAGCAAAGGTTAATAACTGTATAGATTTGACCCATATTCAATTTTCTGAACAATAATTCAGGTTCAACCATTTTGTTTCCAGCAACTGCTACTGCTACCAAACATTGTTATTACAGCACAGATCATGAGGGCAACTGTAATTACTGGTTCCTTTTTCCTGTTTGAATATCTATTTGCCATTCCCATCACATTCATAATCCCTGTTTAACAATTACCTGTTCCTAGGTAATTTTTTTGGGGCTGGCACCTATGTGTGTGCAGGTATGTGGGGGAAATTACGAGTATGTACGTATCAGCTGAGTCTTTGTATGCACATGACTACACACATGTGTACTTGTGTACAGTGATAATCTGCAACCCTGACATTATGCTGTGCAGCCCCATTGAGCATGGCCAACCATGTGTGAAAACTCTCTCAGTGCTGGCCACACTACTGCCCGTACAGATGCTCACACTGCTGAGAACTAGGAGAAACCAGCCAAGAGACTGGCTGGAAAGAGACCAAATGGGACAGACTGGATAAAAGTGGAAGGGTCAGGGGAGAGGAGGAGAAGGAGTGGAGAACCATTTGTCATCAGCAAGAACCTCCTCACAGTAGCAATGGAGGAAGAAGGTTGCAGGGATTTGATTTCTGAGTAAATTAGCACGTTCCATTTTAGAGAATCAGTCTAGGGACCATTCCTCACTCATGAGTGTTGACTAACAACTGAGCAGGGACTCAAAGCCATTTTAGAAGTCCTGTAGTGACACTTGTCTTTCATGGCCACTAAGAAAACCCCTTGTGATCTGTGCCCATTCCATGCAGATCCACGTAAGTATTGTTAATGCTTACTGTGGAAAAAAATTGTAATCAATGCATTATTGTACATAGAAATAATTATGAATAGTAGAAAATCCTTGTTATCATGCTTACTAGCATTACCATTACTACCATTACTTATAACTACTAAAGATATATACTTTATTTAGCATGTGCAAAACACAAACAGAAGATACATAAATATGAACACAGATATCTGCAACTGCCAAAGTACAAAGTATTTCACTAGGACCTTTCAGGATAGAATTTCAGCTCAGCTTTAAGCTTTAAGTAATTCAAATAAATGAGCCCAATAATTGATCACTGACTCAGGGTATAATTCAGACTTCGGAGGGAGTAAACAGTAAAGTCCTGTTTTCACAGCTCAGAGTTTTTTGCCTGTTGTTTTGATCAATGACAACAAAGGACACTACACTCAGAGGGAGAAAGTTTCCTGCAATATTACAATTACCTCCTGGGCCCCTTTTGCTGTCTCCAAGATGAAACCTGAATTAAGTTTGTTGGTTCTTGCTTTATGCAGTGCTCTACCTAAGCCTAAAGCCTAGCATCCCATTAAGATCTTTTTTGTGTTCTTAATATTTTTCCAACTATCCCATCTCTGAAAGGTCAAAAGTCTCAAATATAACTGTTTTCATCTCTGAGAAAAAGCCTCCAAAACCCATCTGTGTAAGTAAATAACTGAAAGTCTATTTTCTCATGTAAAAACAATGCAAAACAATCAGAAGCTGAAAAGACTCTATAAAGTCTGTTAACATTTGAAAAGCTTGCATAAGCTATTATTTTTTATTCATAAAACCATTATCAATAACTGCTGTGCCAATCCAGGATCACAATAATCTGAAACCAAAACCAGAAGCACTTATACATGAGGGAGGGTACAACCTGGAAGGAACATTTTTAAAAATATAACTTCATATATGGTAAACTTGCTACAGTCAACAAAAAAGTTGAATTACAAAATAGTTTTAATAAGAGGCTTTCAGTTATGACTACAACATCTTCTGAATACATTTAAAATACATTTTCTCTCATTTCTCTCTGAAATACATTGCATAATGGAGGTTAGATTGCATTGCGCTGCCACCATATTAGAAAACACTAGCTAAGTTACCTGGTACTGGCCAGGTAAAAAGGCAAACAATCATAACACATTATATAACCACTAAAGTGCTATAACATTAAAGTGGCTGTATTTAGCACAGTTGTAGTCAAGTGGAAAGGAAAAACAAAATACATATCATCAAACTTTACTAC
The DNA here is from genome assembly GCA_018136845.1 of Heterotis niloticus. NCBI lineage: Eukaryota > Metazoa > Chordata > Actinopteri > Osteoglossiformes > Osteoglossidae > Heterotis > Heterotis niloticus. The sequence continues at coordinate 22,460,215 of CM030899.1, read as the reverse complement.
GCTTACATCACTAATGTGTGCAGCGCCGTGTGTGTGTGTGTGTGTGTGTGGCACAAGAAAATTCATTATAATGTCTTATATTAGCATGTATGTAGAGTGGATATGTGTTGTAGAGAGCAAGAAAATGCATTGGAGTCTGGTACCTCAGTATGCTTAGGGTCTGTTAGTTTGTGTGTGTAAGAAACTGTCTGTATGCCGTGTATAGATTTTTGCTTTTGGATTTTCATCATCATCTCTTATATCAGCATGTGTGTAGATCATGTGTGTCTGTGTGTAAGAGAGAAAGTGGATTTGTGTCTGTTTGTGTTGGCTGTTGGAAGAAAACTCAAATTGTCTTCTGTCAGTGTGAAAATCCTTCTGTGTCTTGTTAGTTGTATGCGTGGTGTGTGCCACACAATGTGTGTATTGGAGGTTAGTGTATAAAGTGACTTGTTTGTTTTCATCTTGACAAATAGCTGGAGAATGTCTGGAGGTACCCATCACTACTCTGTGTGTGTGTGTGTGTGTGTGTGTGTGTGTGTGTGTGTGTGTGTGTGTGTGTGTGTGTGTGTGTGTGTGTGTGTGTTTAACTACACATAAACCTAATCTGGGGTGAGAAGTACCTGTATACCAAATTTCAAGTCTGTGGCTTGAAAAACAAAGCTGTGTATAAAGAACAAACAAACAGAAATTCAGCTTTATAGATATATAGAGATTAATTGGAAAACTAAAGCTGCTTGAAACATGAACTATGTCCAACCTGCATAGAATCCAGCTCACAATGGATGGCTGACTGTGATTGTGAGGAACTTGGGAACTTGGGAACTGCTCTGTGACAGATGCACATCACTCTGAAAGAGCTCAGTTTTTAGACCACCACAGTGCTCAGGCTCCACATCCTCAGTGGCTACTGTCATAGACACTTGGCTGTGAACAATGAGAAGCCCTGTTCTGGAAGGAGGAGGAGGGGATGGTAAACAGCAAAGCCAAGCACCAGGCTGAGCCAAAGGTTGACCTATCGCTCTGTATGTATTCCACTGAATAAATGAATTCAGAAATGCAAATATTGTTCACAGAGATTTGCCTGCTCTCAGATTCAACATCTTTACCATTTGATTACAATCCATTATGTGCATGGATGCTACATGAACAGCAAACCTAGGTGTGTGGTGGAAAGACAGACATCACAGTACCTAACTGAAGGGTAAAACACAGAGGCTATCTACTTCTCCTGCTTTGTTGGTGCTAAACCTCTCCTTATTCTCTAGCCTTTTTAAACAGCATTTCTTCTATGTGTCTCTTTTGTTTATATATATATACACACACACACACACACACACACACACACACACACACACACACACACACCTTAATGTGTCTCTTTTGTTTATATATATATAAACAAAAGAGATACATTAAGGTGTGTGTGTGTATATATATAAACTTTCTACTGCACAGAACACTGGGAGCTTGAGTCAAGGCAACTGTTATTTTTTTCACTTCCTTTTTTGAATAAATGTAAAAAGTGCAATACTGAATAAACAAATGCATACATACTGCATAATTGTTGCACTACATCTTTTAAAGTCACATATAAAAAAACTGGCCCAGTGTGTCACACTTGAAATTTAAAATGTATTCAGCTGAAAATATTAATGTTTGTTTCATCAGACAAAACCAAGGAATAATGAATAATTAAATAAAAGTGGTACATTTCAGATGATGCCAGAATTTATTTATAAGAGCTAAAAGTCATTAACACATAACTGCTTTATGGATATGTAGAGAGGAGAACGTACAAGCACCTCTGTCATTGTGATGCCTTCACTAACTGTATGCATTAATTCTAAATGCATATAGCTACATGCATATAGTTATTTGCATATTTTTATATCCCAGTTTGAGTTATCTACAACATTAGGTGACAATGTAGCCATTAATCTACACAAACTCCTTTACACATTAGAATAAAAGTAGTGAAGAAATATAAGTACAAATGCCATTCAGCATGATACTAAGGACACTTAGAGTGCAAAGAGGTTAAAACTGTAATGCAAAGCCATTAGTCTTCATTACAAGTGTATGAGGAGAAAGTAAAGCAACAAGCAAGTAAAAGGCTGAACACTATGGTCAAAATGAGTCATATAAGAGTTCACAATAGCTGGAAATACATTTCTACACATCCAGTGGTCTAAAAACAACAGGCAGGCTGAGAGGATGGAGGGGAGCAGCTGCACTGGTATTCCTGGATGATTTGTATACATTCCGCTTGAAAAAATGTTTTCCCATGTAAAGAACCTGGGTCTTTCCATAGGCTGCAGTGGCATTCAAAGTACTGCCTCCCTTGCCATTGTTCTTTCAATTTATCTTTTCGAAGTGAAGAAAGTCAAAAAAGGAATATTTGAAATATTTCTCATATCTGCAACAATAGGCAGTTCCTCCAAGTTGATGTGCACATTAAAAGTTTAGCTTCAACATATATTTTTTGGCCTTGAAAATTTGTGCTAACAAGAAAAAAACTGAAAAATGAACTTCTATTACATTTTGGCCTGGCTGAGCAAAATTTTATTACATATATAAAATCCATCTGCTCCCTAACTCTTTGGCTATGGACAAAAACTCCAATAAGACTGTACACATTTTTGGAACATTCAATTTGCACTTTTTCAGTAAAAAAGCTTGCAGACATGCTGACTTCACAAGGAGCTTTAAGCTTTGCACTTACAAGAGAATGTGTGTGATTACAGAATCAGTGTTGCCTAATTGAATTCTACAGATGTATTAAAACTGACCTCCTAATGCTCATGCCAACTTGTATAGTATATGGTGTACATACACAGTACACATATTGGTTTGAATGCAATTACAAGACACTGTGCTGGAGCTAAACAATGACCCACAAGCCAGTGTGTGCATCTAAGACCTCAGGGTAGTGACCATCAGGAGATGTATAAGACTATTTTACACAATGAATATGCACAGAACATGATATCTGTCCCTAGTAACAAGTTCCACATGGACCCCAAGGAGTTTGTCATGGCTGCATTACTGTTACCTAGCATTTATCACAACTTGCAGTTAAACCTCATGACCAAACTGAGCACACAATCTAAGACACATCATTCCCTTTAATAAAAATATTAAGTGTAAGTCATGTGACCTAAATAACTTTAAGGTTTTAAAATAAATTAAGAAGCCATAATGCTTTCATCTGCGCATATTTTAACTTGGCTTTTCTTGCCATATTGAATTCCATCATTGAATACCATGTTACATAACTCATAGTAAAATCCCAGGAGCAGTGCTATATAGTAAAACATTTCACCAGTCAAGTCAAATTTGTCTGTATCTATAGTATGTGGAAGCAATGAACTCTAATGCATAATTAACAAACTTGCAGCGCAAACAGCATCAAAACAACCTCAAGAAAAATTAAATTAAAAATCATGCAAACTTCAGAAAGCATAAACAAGGTCAGTGGTTTTGGCCAAACCTGCAAAATGACTCAAGTGACACATGAGGCAGCCATGGTGGGCACAAAGTCAGGGAAAGCCCAGAGGAGCCGTGTATAATATTTGAGTGCATGACTCGTGCCAGAAGTCGAACATACTGTACGAGAACTTACTGACTTTATGCATCATGTAAATATTTCATAAAGTTATTGTCCAGATCCTATATAAAAACAACCAAGGAATATTTTGTGCTGTAACATTTTGGAAAAGGATTTACTGTCAGATCTAAACACATACACCATGGAACAGGAGCAGGCATGATGAAGTCCCTTTGAGGTCTTTGATATTTGAGTACTGGAGCAAAATCATGGAGCTGATAACACTGTGAAGATACAGACAACACAGGGAATTTATTTCCTCTATCTAACCTCTTTGAAAGTTATAATTGGATAGGCTGATTGTGAAGCTGCAGAGATGTGATAGTAGGAGGCTGAACAAAACACTGGCTTTGATCACACAAACTGAGGGTTTAAAGCAAATGGATCAGAAATAAAATACATATACACGTAAACAAAAAAGCAAAACCCACCATTTTAATTGATCTACATTTACATACATATATACAGGTTAATATTTAAAATCTTTGACAACAGAAAGGGCACACGTCAGCAACAATCTTCAAACACGATTTTAATGTATTCATCTATTTGCCCTGACTTTTTCATGCATGACACACATCTCATATCCTCCTGGAACTAAACCATTTTAAAGCCTATTTCCATCAAATCCTCCAAGTATAGATGCTAACTGGACGGCTTACTGAGGCTGATACACAAGATGAGTCTTCCAGTCCTATTTATGTAAGGAGAAAACCACATGAAAAAATATTCAGAACTGTTCCCGATTGCCCTGATTACCTAGGCTAGTGGGTCAAAGCTTTTTCCTGAAAGTACAAATGCTTTTTTGAAAACACTGTATCAGGAAAGCATTCATTTACAAAAAAGTGTTCTATATCCCAGAATGCTTCAGTACACCTGGTCACCTCCTGACTAACTCATTGCAAGTCAAATGTTTCCTCAGTGTGGCTGTGTTACATTGCTGAGCGTACAGACACACCATTGGGAGCTGTGAGTGAACCTATACTACCTACCCCAGAAAGCCATCCGGGATCAACAGCAGGGGGTTTTCTGTCAGTCTGACACACCTAGCATTTACAGCTCCCTCCCCACAGCAGCCTCCTCTCTCTCAAACCTCCTCCCTGTATACCTGTGTCTATGCAAGACTGTGAACATATATAAAGGAGCCTTTGTGTTGCATTAAGGAGAAACACCATTTCCATGCAAAAAATAATGAGCACTACAAAACCATGCGTGAAGCTAAAGAAGAATCCACAATCTAATTACACTGAACATATGTTAGCCTCAGGTTCCCCTGCTCTACTGCATCATTGCAGTTTGTGTTGTGCTTTCAGTGATTCCCAGCTATACGTTGTTCCCAAAGAGACATGGTTATTAGGCTTCCAAATGCTCATGTTGACTGTGAGCACCAGAAAATTCTTTAAGACATGGGACTGCAGGCTTAAAGTAGTGTTTTTGATTCATGCCCAGATTAAAAGTTCTACTGTAGAGTCATTATCCATTATTTGGAAAAGACAGGCCCTTTCTGCATCTTAAACCACTGCCAATTGGAGGGAGAACAATAAAATCTACAGGGCCTAGAGGGAAAAGTATACTTCAAACTGTTTCTGCGTTTCTTTTAACCTGGAGCCCCTTGTTTTATTAATCACTGTTCAGCTCAGAGAAATACTGTGGTGTGCTTTAAATATGACAGTACAACATTAGCACAAGAAACCATCACCTTTACAAGTAATCCAAGTATTAGAAGACAATAAATGCAAGAATAATAACCAAAACCAACACAAAATGTTAAAAGTCTGTCCCAAACTGAGGAGCAATGCAAAGGGATTAACTAACTAAGCTATTAATGAGGTGCCACTTTCATCACATTATTTCCTTTTCTCTTATTAAGCAAAAGCTGCTTAGATGTGCATTTCCTGGCACCAATTTCCTAATTTTTTAAATTAAATTTGGCACGGTCCTGTTTCTTTGCATTTCCTAAATAAAAACACAAACAAATATGGTATGTGAGCTTTTCAGCTATTTGTATAGAGCCAAGAATGATAATTTATAATTCTCTCATTGACAGATACTTATAGATTTCACATCAGTGGAAATGAATTTTAATTTACCCCATAAATTTGATAAGACTGTTGGCATTGTCAAATTTGTTAGGGAAACGTATTTCATATTCTGCCATTTCCAAAAGGACAGATGGCAGTGTGAGCAAAATTCAAACAATTTCCATTGAGAAATAATACCTTGCACTGATTTAACATCTACAGTAAGGTAAATACTGAATGTGAATGATGGCTTATGTAGAAATATTCAGAAATCACAAATAGAGAAAAATCACATTTTCTATTATTAGTTTTGCAGAACTGCATCCACAGCAAGAAAAGGAATGCTCTTTTATTGTCAAGAAAATGAAGGGATGGCACATTAACTCCAGCCTCCTTTAGTTAAAGCCACAATGAAAGAAAAAAGATATCTCAACAATAACATCTCATAACCGGATAGTATTGAGAACCAGATTGCTTCTCCTGACCATCAGTCTATGATCAGACATCAAGAGCCAACAGACTAGACCTTCTCTACAGTACACCTGCTTACTGGTCTGAGGTCAAGGGTTGGGCAGTGTGAGACAAACCACAGAAGCTGCTTGAACATAGAGAGCTTGTGGTATATGCTTTTTTCTACAATCACATCACTTAATTATAGTACTCATTGCATCCTTAATATGTCTGAATGATCTCCTTTCTTCCCCTCATAAAAAACATGAAAAAGACTACAGCACATTTTGGGGATATCTCTGGAAACTGTAAAAGAGGCCTGAAATAAATATTTATGTGACCTAGTACTGGACTACTTGGACCAATTAATGCAAGTAAGGTGGAAGGACTGAAAAGCAGTTTAAACACAGGCTCTCTGTGGACTGTTGTAGATGGATCTCACTGTTTCCTGTTGTGATGAAGTCCTGCGTTAATTGTTTTGCATACCGGTTTGGTACATAAGCATTCTGAATGGGGACTGAAAGCCTCCTAAGATTCGGTGTACTGCTTTAGTGAAAGGATTGTTATTGATCCCTTAACTGAACAAATGACTTCAATTCTCCCTAACAGTCATTAATTCCTCACCTGGTTAAGTAATAAGCGAGTGACCGCAAGTATTTTTGCATCTCCTTCGTGCTGCATAACATAAAATAAAAAAACTGTATAAAGTTCAATACTGTACACCCTTTTCCATCACTTGCTTTTTTAAATGTAGTGTGAAGTCCCTGACCTCAGTTCAGTGTAATTCTATCCAAACATGCAGTATAATTAGTTTACACCTCAGTGGTGTTGTTTGTACCCAACATCAAAACTCATACTGTCAAAAATGTTTGCTTTCTTGGCGATTTAAATTAAGCAAAAATCAAAAGAGTAAGCCATTTCATTACATCAGACCCCAGTTATAGCAGCGAAGCACTAATGTGTGGAATTATGGGCATGTTTTACTAGGCATGCCTCGGATGCTTCCGATTCAATCTTTTTTGATCCTCATGTAATCCAATCATTAAAAAAATCTGCTCAACACGCATTCAAACCACTCATGCAGAGACACATGAGCAGCACCACGCACACAGTCATTAATACAACAAATGAAACTGTACTCACACAGACACATGCAGTGATAAGTCTAAACATAAACACAAAACCATCACATCTGCATACAATTACAGTACATACTGTGTGTCCGTGTGTATATAAGCTATGTATACTTACAACTGTGAACAGAACATGGCCTACTGCCAAACACAACCCTTGGTAGGGTAACTTTGTAATTTTGCAAATCATACATAAATCATAGGCTTGGGTCAAAAGTCCAGTGTATCAGCTGCAGTATTGCTCTTCAGATGAAAATGTGACAAAGGATCAAGGGCCTGGTCTTATGTGCCATTCAAAATGCAAGTTTCAGGATAACTACTGACTACTGTATCCTTTAAAAAGATACTAACTCTGAACTCTTTTACATCCAGGCTATATAAATGGTTTTAACTCTAAAATATTTCAGCTGCACTGGATAAAAGTCTGTGCTAAGCAAATGAAATAATGTAATGCACTCTGGCAAACAAAATAAAAAATAAATTCATCCACTCACTACTGATATCTCCCTATCCTAAGATACTGTTGTGTCATCCACAGCCAACCCCAGAAATACAGGGCAATAGGGCAGGCAACCTTGATGGTATGCTAGTGTAATACAGCTAAGTAACAAACATTTTTGTACACCACAGGCAGGTCACCAAGTCACTTGAAACGTGTCTTTGGACTGTGGGAAATAAATTACTCTTAAAATGAATGAGTGTTTTCCTAATCATTTCAGGTAAAGCTGTTTTTACAGTCTGACTTGATTCTAATAAAACAAATAATTCAGATAATTTTTTTCTGCTAACACCCAGACTGTAAAATTTTGTTTGTGTATTTCAGCAATAATATATAATGCATTAAGCATTAAGAAATTAATGACACCTGTATTAAAAGTGATACTAAACCTAAGCAAAAGTCGTAATAAAATGATTTGGACAGAAGAGTGAAATTTAAGTGACACGCAGATGTCCTACATCTCTGAATTACAGAGGAAAAGCTGAGAACAAATGCTGCCTCATTTCCTCCTCAAACTTGTTAACCACATACCTCAAATAAAAATGAGAAAAACTTTTGACTGGTAGAGTACGAGGCAAATGCAATGTGTCCTGCTCAGGAGTTTAGGTAACCATGCTGTGTATACCCAGTCACACCTGTTTTCGGGTATGATTCCTAATGTCATTCAGTAAGCTGAGCATGGAGGACACAGTGCCGTAGGTGCAGCACTAATATTACAAAATATTACAAACTGGTCCTCTCACCCGAACTTGTCTTTTTGTAGAAAGCGGACCCCCTCCTTCGTGGGCAATGACTTCTGGTGTCTCCCAGGGCCGCACGGTCACACTTGAAGACAACAACACATGTCACGTGTTCCTTGCTGAGGAATCGGGTTCGAAAAGGGGATGGGGAGGGCCTCTCCTCAGCTTCTCCTGCAGATCTGACAATGGATTAAGTCCACAAATAGATACTGGAAGGACAATAAGCCAGTAGATGGATAGCAGAGGGACGAGTGTTGGTAGTAAATAAACTGGACAGCCTTGTGAATGGATACCATGGACACGGAAACTGTCTGAAGCTGAAGGAAAAAAGGCTGGACTTGAAGTTATGTTTAAATGGCTTTGTGGATATTTTTATACCCCAACTCACCAGTTTTAAAAGATGCGTTACATCTTGTCATCAACCATCCGTTTGTATATCATGTACCCCTTTCATGAATTAATTCCACCTTAAATCTCCTCCATTGTGATTCTGAGTGAACTGTTTAAACCACTTGATGATCCTTGTGAATCTATTTTTAAAATTGAGGCATGACATAAGAGGCTGCTTGTAATGGGATGTGTCCGGTTAGGGCTGCTTCCCTGTAGCCTCAAGCTTGCCGGTTCGAATCCCCCTCCTACTGTAAGACAACTGGACAAGGTGCTTAGCCAGAGCCATAATATACCACTGTGTTAGGAAATCTTCATGAACTACGTACGTCGCGCCGAACAAAGGTGTCAGGTGAAAAGATTTAACAGCGAACTGTGTTTGCGTTCTGACCCTATGCTCGGAATCACAACGAATGGACCCAGTTGTTGAGGTGTTTTATCCCCGCGGTGTCCCTGCTTTCCACGTCGCCGGAAGACCATTGATAGGAGGGACGATGTGAGATGATGTGGAGATGACTGCGTGGATGCTCACCGTGCTGAAGAGCCTCACACCTGAGAGCCCAGGTCCGCCCAGGTCCGCAGTTCGTCACCGGCCGACGTGCAGACGATGCTCTCGAAGCCAAAGCTCCCGCGCGCCGTTCTCCCTCAGGACGAGGCGCGCGCGGGCATCTCCACCGCGCGCGTCCACACGGCCGAACTGTCCGGCTGCGCGTTTCCAGCCAAGTGCCGAAATCTGAGACGCAACTTCTGCGTTATGCCAAAAATAAGCAGAAGATCTCTTTGTGTTTTGCCTCTTTCTTCCAGAATCGGACCTTTGTGTTGCTTTGTTCATTCACCCACAACGTGCGTGTCCGTTTCTCGACTGATAGGAGTCCTTGAACCGAGCCCTCGGCAGAATGTCACTGAGGGAGGAGGGCGTAGATGAGACGGAGACCACGGTGCTGAGAGGTGTGCGTGTGTGCGCGGTGGTCGTAGACGCAGGGCGATGCGATCACATCAGCAGCGCGCCGTCGAATGACCGCGAGGGGCGGGCTGGCGGGCGGCTCCGGGGGACTGCGAGACTGGGAGGGAAGCGAGAGCGCCGTCATCCGTGTGACCGGCATCACCCCTGGAAGAGGGCTTTGACAGAGCACAGCGCTAAACACCGGCAAGGCTGCACTGTGCTGTAAATACACCCCGAGTGTGTGAGTTCACCCAACCGCGGCCACTGTGTCTCACGTACGCGCACACACACACACACACACGTAGAGGTGAAGAGAATGGCGCGCCACGGCGGATCGAGAGCGTGGCTCCGTTTGCTTCGAAGAATATTAAGAACAAGTGGGAGTAAATTCCGGCGGTTTGCGACCAGGGAATATCTATATAATGGATATCAGATTTGTCCACAAAATACTGGAAATAAATCTGCTTTGTTCATTACACGAGGCATCGCTGAGATGTACATAGACAATGCCGCTACGTGTAGACTTGTAGACCCTGCACGGAAGCCGGGGTGGCGGCGACTCACGAATTTCACACTATTTATTTAGAAGGTAAAAACCTATTATTACCCTTAATACTGTCGAACTGGAGTTGTTTTACAACGTCGTTAAAGGACATGGCGTTAATAAATAAAAGTTGAGACTCTCACACCGTCATTCGTACGGCATACCCTCTCCACTAACTTTTACACTCCAGACAAGATGTGTTTTTTAGAGAATGAACTGGTCACTTGTAACTCGATTCGAATTAAGTAGTAAAAAGAAATGAATGGCATCAGCAGTGAAGTACGAGTTCCTAACTGTGCTCAGAAGGAATTTAGCAGGTGCATCTGCAGGTGGCGTAGTGACTGCAACTGTGGCTTCAGTTCCACATCCAGCTGTAGTGCCCTTCAGCAAGGTACTTAACCCTGCATTGCTCCCATGAGAAAAGTTGATTTGACTTGAAAAATGTCAGATAAATAGTAGTAATGCATGGGAGAACCAGCCAAAGATCAATGTTCTGAAGAAATGAGTTTTGGGGTAACCTTGTGAACTTTCCTGCAGTCTCTATGGCATTTCCAGTGGACCAACTCACTATAAAGAGTCTGCAATGATGTTTTCATTAATTTCTACTTCCCTCAATAGTTTTAACATTTAAAATGATACATCTGCAATAAATCATCATTCAGTTTTGTTCCACAGTCCAAAGACCTGCATTACAGGGTAATAGGTCACTCTAAATGCTTTGCTTTGAAACTAGAGCAGGGACATTGCAGATTTCTTCTTCTTCTTCTTTTTCTTCTTCTATAATTCATACTCCTTTATAGATGCCACATCTTAAAAAAGTGGTATGACAGTTTACTGAAGTTATTATATACTGCTCAGCCAAAAAAAAAAGTCACCACCTGGACTTAACTTAGTGTTATGATCTGGGGTTGCTTCAGTTGGTCAGGTCTACGTTCAGCAACTTTATGTGCCCAAAAAATTATGTGAGCTGACTACCTGAATATACTGAATGACCAGCTTTTTCTATCAATTGATTTTTTCTTGATCGCACGGACACATTCCAAGATGACAATGCCATGATTCATGGGGCTCAAACTGTGAAAGAGTGCTTCAGCGAGCATGAGAGAGACATCATTTTCACACATGGATCAGCCACCACAGAGTCCAGACCTTAACCCCATTAACAATCCTTGGGATGTGCTGGAGAAGACTTTACGCGGCGGCCCGACTTTCCCATCATCAATACAAGATCTTGGCGAAAAATTAATGCAACTCTGGACGGAAATAAATGTTGTGACATTGCATAAGCTTATCGAAATGATGCCACGGCGAATGCGTGCCGTAATTGAAGCTAAAGGTGGTCCAACCAAATATTAGAGTGTGTGACTTTTTTTTTTTGGCCGGGCAGCACAAGTGCTGCTTTCTGCCCAGCAAAACACGTGGAATCCAGACCCACAGCCACATGAAACCACCAGGAGAGATAACTGCACATAACTGGCAGGGTGCGGCAGTTAAACACACAGATGCGAAGAACTGAACTGTGTGTTTCACAGCACTACAGCTTTTATATATGGCTCCATAAGTGTACTTGACTTAAAAAGGCTTGGATAAATGACTGTTAAACTGATCACCATTTTCAAATCTTATATCGCTCTACATGTATTTTCTGTAGCACAGCCGCATATCTGTTTTATAAAGTGTATTCATTAAAATTTAATTTATTCTATTGCACCGAGAGGTATGCTAAATAAAATGTGTACATAACAAATGTCCAAGTTAAGAATAACAGGAACACACAGATATGATACCAATCAATATATTTTATATATTTGTTAGGCCATTTTCGAACGTGTGGTGCCTTTTGTACAAGCAGCTCCTTGGTGTCCAAAAACAATACATTATTTTCAGGAAATCACAACTTACTGTGAAGATACTGATGCTTTTACAAAAAAAACTCAAGGTTTTCTGGCTGCCTAGGCACTTGAAAAAATTGAGACTTTTCAATGGAAACTTCAGTTAGAACATATATTGACCTTAAAATGTATTGGATTCTAAGATCAGTTACACAAAAGAATCAACAGGATATTTTGCTTTAACCAGTTCCAGCCATAAAATGAAATTCTTTTTTTTTCTTCAACTTGTTAAGTAATAGATCTCAGTTTCAGTAAACCTACTGGACAAGCAAACGACTACAATCATAACTAAATAAAGACGCAGTTAGAAAATGTACTTTGGCTTTAAAGCATACCCCTCTTTAATAACAGGCAACACCCATTTAACAGCTCCAGGGTTTCTTGGACTATAAAGATGAAATGAAGGTTAGTCAGGGTGGGATACAGGCCACAGTTTCCTAAAATTCTTCCAGTAAACCCCAAAAGGCGGCTCCCAGTCAGCATGTACTGTATATAACTGGCCAATAATTGCATGTGTCTAAATACAGTGAAGTTCAGGCCCTCAGAGTCTAACCACAGAAGAAGGAAACATAGGGCCTTCAGTCTGAGTGTCCCTCTCATTGTGAGAAATCACAGACCCAGCAAACCCACAAAAAACTGCATGAGGCTTTCAGGGCTGTGTTGGTGAGCATCATTTTACTAAATTAATACAGATCTAAACATGCAGTGTGATGGGACTTAATGTCCATCCATCCATTTTCTCTAATCGCTTATCCTGAGTTGCAGCAGTAGGACTTAAAGAAAAGTAATTTATCCCTGACACGAGAGGCAAATACAAAAATGACTGGAAATTTCTGACGATATGTAATGTAGCCTACATACACACAACTGCATGTTAACTGCATTATACTGTATATCGTGTATTGCCTAAGGAAAATGGCAGAAAGAGATAATAGCTGACAAAAAAGCTGACTGTGAAAATTGTTTGGATCATGATTATAAGGAAAGGACTGAAGGCTGCAGAAGGAGGGAAAGGTTTAAGAATAACTGCGAAAGAGATCCTAGTGGTATCTGTCTAAAATAAAAATAATTTAAGGGTCTGTGTAATACTGGCTTCAGGGTATCTGATTAATGTCACAATATGTTCAGAAATGACATGACTTGTTGAAGCAATATAATCACAGCTTAAAACTAACCAATTAATCGTTTGTATTTACAGTGGATGGAACACATTTTTATCCTCTGGTCATAGAAATTTAAGGGAAGCCAAAGCAAGATTAGTTTAATTAAAACACACTTCACCATCAAAGTTCGCCATCTACTGGAAACGAAAAGTAAAAGCTGGAACTGGACAGATGCGGCCCACTGTATTTACAGTACGTATAAAGATTACAACACCCAGACTGCGTCATGCCAGTTTGAAATTGCACAATGAATGGATGTTAGAATATCTTGCCTGGGTGTCGTTTTTATGTGTGCATGAATGAACATTTAAACAAATTCCAAAGATAAACAAAGATTCCAGAAAATCTCGAATTGATTGCCATCCTTTGAAGGATTTACTCTGGTTCGCACTCAGTGTCTCCAGTAGACTTTGAACCGCAATAGCAATACATTAGGACAAGCGGTTAATGATAAAGAATGAGTAAATGAATGCTCAGGATAGAGTTTAACTTATATTTTAATTTATTTTTTTAAATTAGAATCTTAAACCAAACTCCTCAAATTGTGAGCGATGTAAGACAAATGTGAATGAATTGATTTATTATAAACAAAAACAGGATCTGTGTTACTGATGAAGCATCATGATGCATGATAATAAAAAACAACGTATCTCTTTGAGGATATAATACAATCAGAGCTACAAAAATAAAAGCGAAATTAAAAATAAATGAAAACTACAAAATACAACAGCTCATAAGGAGACTGAAAAGAGCTGGACTTCCATCCCCTATCCTCACCAATTTCTACAGATGTGCCATGTGTTGTCATGTTCTCTGTTTAGCATATCGTGCACTGTGGTCCAACAAAAAGTAGGGGAGACTCAGCCTCGATTACTGCTTACACCACTGAAGAAATCAGAAGAAACCAATACAGACATACAGAGAAAATTTAAACTCTACACAGGCTTTATTGGATTCAAACCTACACCTGAACCAGCAAATGCCTTCTGTGCCACCCACTCTGTAAGTTGCCTTGGACAAAGGTATCAGCTGAATGAAGGTTAATAACAAAACTGTACCTCTGTACATGAACAGGTTTACTATAGTCTTGACAGAGTAATGGTAGTGTTTAATGTGATAACTTTCAGGTCCCTGCCCTCAAAGTAGGAAGCACCCTGTCCTGTTCCCTTGTCAGTGGGTGGCAGAGACATGGGATTTACTTTTAAAGCTTTTTAACACACAGTGGACTTTTTCAAGATGACACCTTTTAACCACCTGGGGGTGTGGCACAGGAATGGAACTTGCTGTCTAAAAGGTGGCCTTAAAACACTATTCGCTTGCACATCCCAATCATGGCCCTGCAGATAGCCACAGCCAAGACACAAGGCCAAAAGCAGAAAAGAAGTATACAAATAATGGAGAACCAGGTAGTGAGTAAGTAGACAAGAATGAGCACATTTCTGTGTATAAACAACAAATTCATGTGAGAAAAAATAATACAGTCACAAACTACTCAAGGGCGCCCCTAAGGATAGTAGCAGAGATTACAGTGTAAACAGTTGTGATTTGCGTAGATGGGTAAAATAAATCCGTGTTCAGCTGAGGAGGCATCTGGGTGCCTCTTCTGGGGTACATACAATCCCTCTGAGTTTATAAAGTCGATCTAGAGGTGACTGGCCTTTAAGTTGACTGCAGGTCCTCAGGCAAAAGCAATTTTTCCACATATGCTTTACTGTATTTGTTTACCGCGCAACAATATCAAAAATGTACTAAACGTACACCTCTTCTGGGTGCTTCAGTTTCCTCCAACAGTCCGTAGAGAGGGGTTTCAGCATAGCACCCTAGAATTCCAAGATAGACTCTGGATCACCAAGACCCCAACCAGAATGAAGCAGTTAATGATAATAGATGGATGGGTGGGTGGTAACTCTACGTTGCCCATAGTGTGTGACTGTGTTAGTGTGAAGCCATCCTACAGTGGACTGGCATCCCACACAGGTTATAGTCTTCTAGTTATTGTGCACTGATTCTAGGATAGGCTTTGGACTGTCATGACCCTGCCAAGAATATGTGTTGAAGGAAAATGAGTAGATGGATGGATAATCTCACATCCCCACCAGAGTTCTAGTCCTGTAGAACCAGGAAAATGAACCCTCCACATTCTTCCCCCAGTTCCTGCCCACTGTAGCTTGGGTTTGGTACATCTGGCCTATTGGATGGGTCAAAGACTGAAATGTGTCCAAAGGCAATCTGTTTTTGTCAATGTGTTAGCTATTTAAAAACTATTTCGAATTTGCTGAAATGATGCAAATAAAGCAGGATGCAATAGCACATAAAAATATCTGTCCCAACATTTCTGGAAAGGTGAAAGGGACTTTGCAAGTCATAGTATGTGCAAGAGTCACAGGAATTCTTCCTATTGTCCCCATTCTGTCAATGGTGCAAAACAAAGCACATCTACTATTTTTAACCTGTTTTAGTAAAACTTTGCAGTGCAGAACAAGTGATACATGCATGACATTGTAGATAAAGGCAGCAAGAGATAAGTGACACATTGGAGCAGGTTAGGCCCAAACCAAAAGTTTAATATTTTCAAAATTTGACAAATTTTACATTATTACAAGAGGTGTACTTGGGATCAACAGTTCAGATTAACGGGGAGTGTGGAAGAGAGGTGAAGAAGAGAGTGCAGAAAGGGTGGAGTGGGTAGAGAAGAGTGTCAGGAGTGATTTGTGATAGAAGGGTACCAGCAAGAGTGAAAGGGAAGGTCTATAAGATGGTAGTGAGACCAGCTATGCTTTATGGGTTGGAGACGGTGGCACTGAGCAAAAGACAGGAGGCAGAGTTGGAGGTGGCAGAGTTAAAGATGTTAAGATTTGCATTGGGTATGACGAATGTGGACAGGATTAGGAATAAGTATATTAGAGGGTCAGCCCAGGTTAGACAGTTTGGAGACAAAGTCAGAGAGGCGAGATTGCGTTGGTTTGGACATGTACAGAGGAGAGATTCTGGATATATCGGGAGAAGGATGCTAGGGATGGAGCTGCCAGGCAAGAGGAAGAGAAGAAGGCCTAAGAGGAGATTTATGGATGTGGTGAAGGAGGACATGCAGGTGGTGGGTGCGACGGAGAGAGATGCAGAGGACAGGAGGAAGTGGAAACAACTGATCCGCTGTGGCGACCCCTAACGGGAGCAGCCAAAAGATACAGAAGAAGAAGCCTTGATGTTATTGTTGCTCCATTATACATGTACAAATAGATCAATTTTTTGATGAAACCATTAAATAGTAAATAACAGAAAATACTGAATTAGAGCAATATTCATCTGATGACATGTGCATAACTGTAGGTGTCCCTGTGAGTGCTGAAAGGCAGAGAAATTCAGCCATCTCGTGCACACCTGGTATTGGGGAGCTTACTCATAATATTTCACATCTATAGATATTTTCTTTCTAGAGATTCCTGAAACTGATGCTTGCAGAGAATTTGTCTAGCCAATTTCACTGGTCTTGGAGCAACAGGAGCATTTTTTTTTGTTGTTTTATTTTTTCTCCTCAAATTGAAATGGTTCAAAATGGTAAAAAGGACATGTTAGCTGCTCAAGACGAAATATTGAGAGGAGCTATTGAGAACCGAACCCAAATTCCTTGTATGTATGAGTATACCTGGCCAAATATCTGATTCTGGTTAACTTTACTTCATAAAATTCTTTTGGGTTAAGAAATTGCTTAATTTTGCTGTTTTATTCAGAAATGATGCCGGTGAAACAGTGCACAACGTTTACTTCAGTCTTAAAGACAGACGTCATTACGCGTCCATACGATTTAGAAACAAAGTTTGTGCGCATGTATAACATTTATTACAGCGATCCGTCGAGGTAAACAAAGCCCGAGAAGTCCTAGCTCGCAACAGTGACGTCACCCGAAAGACTAGCGAAAGCGCGGCGGCGCCACTGATTGGACGAGCCGTGGTTGTTCAAGGACTTGAGCAATTTGCGCGGCTCCCATTGGACAGCTAGAAAGGAACTACAGCGAGGCTGTCGCAACGCCGAACAAAAACAAGAAGGAGAAGAAGGAGAGATGAACTGAAGCGCTGGAGGGCAGCGTACGGAGGGACACAGCCGGTGAGCACTCGGTACAAAGTGCAGCAAAACACAAATAATTGTTTATTTTAGCTGCTCGTAGTGGTGTTTAAAAAGTCATTGTTGCAACTCTGCGCCGCGATTCAGGATTAGTGCTGCCCTACGGAGAGTTAAAAAGCGGTCCGAACGTGTGGTTAATATTGACGATTGGGGTGACAGGGATGTGTACAGGTTAAAATAAGAATAAAATAAATAAAAATCTGCAGTGTAAAGACATTGAAGGAGAAATATAGTTGCATTTGAACGTTAGCGAGGCCGTGCGCTGGTATGCTCCATGTTCCGTGCGTTTGTTCCTGAACTTCTGAGGTAAAGTTTTCTACGTGTTAAAAGCGAAAATAAGGTAAGATCGGGAACTGTCAGGTAGAGGAAAAAAATGAAAAAATTCCTAAGTAATAGTGTCAGTCACATTCCCGAGTCCACTGGGTGCCGCTTCCTCTGTTCATCTGAATATCAAAAGATCCAAGTTGGCTAAATTTAATTTAAATACAGAATATACATGCTGAAACGACCAATATTTTGGTTTAGTGAACAAATGTAAACTGAGAGGTGCTTTGTTAAGTAAAAGCAGTTTTGTGCTGTTGCTCCCGCCCAGCGGACACCTTTGACCCAGGATGTGAAAGGGCGCGCAGTAATAACGTGCGGAAGGTTAGGTGAGGTCCAGGTCTTAGTCTGCTCAACTCTGTGGCTCCGGGCAGTACCACCAAAGTTTGGTTTCGTCTCGTCCTCTCAGACCTCTCTTAAAATCTGTTCAGTGGTGAACGGCGGGAATCGTGAGGTTAGAAATGATGTCTCCTCAGCTGCCGTGTACACTTAAAGTGGCTCTGATGAGGATACTGCTGGTGTGCCGTATCCTCATGCTTTAAAAATAGGAAGATCTCTGAATGCAAACGTTTAACTACTATTTCTCTTTGCAGTTTGCTTCAAAAGCCTTCCATTTGTGGCAGCTTTGTTAATTTATACTTGCCAGTAGAATTAAGGAATTGACCCTATTTGTAAATCATATCTTTCAGAGTTCTGTTATTATAAGGGTGGAAAACACTGGTCCTTCATCATTCTGTGCATAGGTTTTTTTTATTTCCCATTTATAGTTTTACTAAGTCGGTATACAAGTGTTGTGACTATAGGAATTCAGTCTTCTGTAAAGTACGACCCATAATGACTACAATTTTGAGTGTCATCATATGATTTTTGAATTTGAAGCTGTAGTAATGTTGTTTTCATACAGCACTCCTACAATTAGACAGTTTTTCATCCTCACAAAAACCCAAGCAGTCATTCTTCTTTCCTTGGTCTCTGCATTTCCATAGGTGTCGCCATGAGTCGCATATTCATCATCTCGGACAATGATTCCGAAAACTCTGATGAAATAGCAGATCCAGAGGTGGAGTCCCACGCAGCTTCGCAGGTCAAGCATTGCCTAACCGCATCGGACATCAAACATCCAGGTGAGACGTCCAAACAAGTCCGACAGTTGTTAGCAAACTGCAGAAAGCATTGCAGCATTAGAATATCTTTCAGCATATCTTTTACATTGTCTTATGATTAATGGAATGTTTAATTGCACACAGAAATAAACCAAATAGGTGAAATTATTTTTACTCCATTGGGTAAATACAAGTATTTAATTAATTTTGATATAAACAGCACAAACGTTTAATGTTTGAGATTTAAGTCTTGTTTGTGTCACTCTGTAAATATTCACATTTTTTCCAGAGGAATTTTTTTCTTGTGACCTCATTTAAACCAGTCTTGCCCCACATAGTCAGACCGCAGTCGTTCATCATGGGCAATTGTTTTTAATCAATAATTGTGACATTAATCAAAAAGCTTAACTAATTCTATGCATTGTTTCTCTTGCGCAGGGGAAGCAGGCAACCGAGTGCGTGTGCTGTCTGAATCTGAGGCCTCTGTGGGTCGAGGGGAAGAGCCCGATTTCAATAATGGAGCTGTGTCCGACGAGTGTGGAGGTGGAGGGGCCGGTGAAGGGAACCCCTTTCGTATGCGCTCGCAGTCAGCCCCTCCTGCACTGTGGGCAGCACAGCGGTATGGCCGACAGCTAAGGCGCATGAGTGACGAGTTTGACACCCTGCTGGACAAAGGGGTAAGCAAGGGTTGTTTGAAGGAAAAGTTTATCAAACATCATGCTAATGAAGCAGAATCATATAAAAATATTATCTTAAGAAAAACATCTTTTGAGTGCAGCTTTGTATATTTAGGGACAAGATCAATTGAATCAGAATGTGTAAACACTATTCAATGTATTTTTGGACCTTCAGAGTTTAACCTATGAAACTTGGTGAAATCTTTCTAAGTGTCTCTCGATCCTTCTCCTTGCCTTGGTGGACATACAGATGAAGAGGGTACGCAGCGCAGGAGCGGCCCGCCAGATCCAGACTTCCCCAAGCTGGTTTGCTTTCCTCTGGAGCCATAAGGAGAGTGAGGCTGAGATCAGTGGTGGGGGCAGGGCAGCACAATAAGGGAGGGGGAAGGGCCTAGGGACAGCTGTACATAGACCCAAGTGCATCGAGTGACAACAGCCGACCTCCAAACATGTAGTATGCCACAGAAAGGGGACAGGGTGTGTGCCGTCCACTGACTGTTCTTTTCTGCATGAAAAAACACTATGCAAACAAAGACGAGAGAATTACAAATGTAAACAGAAGGAAAAATGGGGGGATTGCTGTTTAAACTGTGGAATTCTTTTAATTACTCTTCCCTTTATTCTTGTTGAAAGCAAATAAGTATATACATATATATTTTTAAGAAAACACTGATGCTTTAAAACCAGCAGGAGCACAATCATAAATATGACAATCTTAATAGTGCTAATCAGTGGAGAAAAGTAACATTCCAGTTCAGGAGCCTTATTTTCAAATCTAAGGAAAATTTCACCTGCAGGGAAACATTGTTTATGTGGAGTGCCCAAATAAATCAATGAATTCATTTGAATTTCAGCACACTGTTTGAAGATCAAAGGTTTAGGTGTTTGTAAATAAATTGTGGATATTTTAATGATGGATAAGAAAAACAAAAAAAAAAGAGACCTGCTGTAAACAAAGGAGAAACGTGACTGTTGCTATATGTGTATGCCAGTGTCTTACATTCTGCACATGTTGAGATGTACATAAAACTCCAGAGTTGAACAGTTTGTTCAGTTTTTGTACCAATGATGCTTAGCAGACTTGGTGTTCATTAAAAGAAATTGAGTCTTTAGACATAAACAAAACTGCACATGAAGTATTCAAAAAGATGTTATAAATATCACTTACTTATTTGCCTTTATAGCAGAATACAGCCTGTTTTTCCTGGGCCTTGTCAGAATTTATAAGTTAGTCCTTGAAGGATGGATTGATAACAATGCAGGAGATACAGAAGATGTGAAAATATCAGATAAAATTGCATTCCAGATGTTTGTTTCCACATTAAGAATTAACCTCTGGAAATGCTGATATTGAAAACAGATTTTCTCAGAAAATGCAGTGGAAGAAAATCTAAAGGAATAGCATGCTCTGGTGTGCCTTCTGAATAGTGCCCTCTGAATGAGGTCCAAGATGCTTACAACAGAGTTGTGTTTAGTACGTTCTGAAAATATCAGTTTATGTAGGAAAGTGCAGGTCGACCTATTAAACAAATGCCTTTTTGAAACCAGAATTAATTGAATCTGTGGGGACCTGCCCTCCTACTCTGCTGCATGAAAGCTGGTGTATAGTGTCAGCATTCTACTGTAAATGGGTTAGAGTGATCAAACCATCACGAGAACACAACTGAAGAATGCAATTTTTATTTACGTAAGGTAGGTAAGGGCTATATTGTAAAACCACTACAACTAGAAAAGGTGAAATAATGCAAAGTGCTGTGTGATGGAAGTCTTGCCATCATTGCTGGTATTACTTGAAACTTGTGAATAATGGACTCAAATGTTTTTTGCTCTTTATATCTTTTGTAAATTCTTTTTCTCTGAATGACAGTTGATGTTTGGTAAAAATAAATCTGTTTTATGACCTTAAATTTGTGTGCAACTTGCATGATCCTTGGAACATTTTTTGAGAATGTGTTTTCTAAATAAGGCATTTTTCTAAGAAACTTGATTCTGCAAAAAGGCTGTTTTTAAACATATTTTAAGTTCAACAGAGGTTTGCCAAAACAATTATCCAGTTGTTCTGTTTGTTAAAATGGGTCTTTATAACATGGTTATAAAAAGCATTTGGAAACAATGTAAGCAATGTTAAAAATGAATGTAAGGTTAATTGAGGATTAGCTGAAAGTGGAACAAACATCATCATGTTGGCCTATACAGGGATGGTGCACTAGTCCTCATACCTCAATCCCTTAATTCTCAGGCTCAGTCAAGATCAATACCTCAGGCCACCACAACATTTACCCATCCATGCATTTTTGTTATTTCCTTGTCCTGGTCTGGAGCATATTTTGGAATCACTGGGTAAAATCATCCAAAGTGAATTTTCTTCAATTCTGTTTCAGGCTGGGCTGTCCATGGGGCCTTTGGTTGCTTTAAGGTGAAGGGCTGGGCTTATGAGCTGCACACTACAGGGGAAACATCACACACTCAAAAAACAGTAAAAAAAAAAGTTAAAGCATTCTGTCTCAAGCCATCTTATTTACCATTATGGCTTTAAAGTGATCCTCCAACTCACCCTTGTTTTTTTTTTTTGTTTTTTTTTACTGTGTTAGCAAAGAGATCCCAAGCTCGGACAAATGGTGAGGGTTGCGTCAGGAAGGGCATCCGGCGTAAAAATTTGCCAAACCAACTATGCGGACAATCCGCTGTGGCAACCCCTTACGGGAGCGGCCGACAGTCCTTACTGTGTTAGTAAAGAATTAAACCAAAGATTTTGTTTCTCCTATACAACAAACATGGGGTAATACATATTTCCATTTCATTATCAAGGGTGCTTTATGTACAGTGTATCTTAAACATAAGGCATTCAAAGGAGAGGACATTTTGGGTGGGTCAAAAGCAGAGTAAAGAACTGAGCCCCTGGCCCAGGCAGGACTACATTCCTAAACAACAGCTGAGGGGTTCCAGCAGTACTTCTCCCCACAGTCAAGGGCAGACAGCCTCCTCATTTCCTCCTCACTCAGCTGGAAATCAAAGATCTGTGCATTCTCCTTCAACCTTTCAGGCTTTGAGGACTTGGGTAACACAGGCACACCCTGTTGCACAGCCCACCTGAGCAGCACCTGTGCAGGTGTGCGTCTATGCTCAGCAGCAACAGCAAGTACCACAGGGTCCTTCAAGAGAACCCCTGTCCCTAAGGAGGAATAGGCTTGGAAGCACACTTGTGTGTGCTTGCAAAGGTCCCTAAGCTCCATCTGAGCAAACCTTGGATGAAACTCAACCTGAAGGACAGCAGGGGGCACCTTGCATGCCTGCAGCAGTTCTCGTAGATGGTCAGGGGTATAGTTGGAAACCCCAATAGCACGGAACTTTCCACTAGAATGGAACTCCTCGAGCACCGCCCAGCTTTGTGCTCTGTTCTCCTTATTGCGCAGGTCTCCAGTGTCTAGGCCCTGTGTCCCTGGCCAGTGGATAAGATACAGATCAACGTACTCGTAGCCAAGCTGCTCAAGACTGCGCAGACAACCTTCTCTGGCTGCAGAGCCCTGGTCACGCGGCCCCAGTTTGCTGGTGAGGAAGATGTCACTGCGGGTCAGGCCATGTTTGGGTAGCAGTTCACGCAAAGCGTACCCAATGTCAGCCTCATTTCGATACACTGCTGCTGTGTCGAAGGCACGATAACCTGCAGCCAATGCTGCATCCACAGCCTGATGAACTTCTTCAGAGCCACGCAGGCGGAAGGTGCCCAAGCCCAGCAAAGGCATTTTTGCTCCCGTGTTCAGCTGAATAGATGGTGTAGGCTCTGACATGGTGGATCCTGAGGATACTGGAAGCCCTGAATGGAAAAGTGGAGCAACATCAGGTGAGCTGTACTGACCCGAGTCTGCATCTCAGAGAACACCCAGGTGGACCTATGGCTACATCACTTCCATTTATGTTTCCATGATGAATTCCTTTATTTTTTAATGTGTGAACAATACATATGCATGCCATTACATTGAAAACTGAAACTGATCTGAAAAGCCAAATAAATCCTAGCCAAGATATCATGATATCTTAAAGCATCTTTCCAGGTTAATGATTCCACTGCAAATTAATATGATTAAATCCTCATACTATCAGCGACTGGCACTGGACTAGAAGTATTTTAGGATGTCTTTCAGCAGATATTGTGCAGTACTTAGTTTGCCTTGTGTTGACCAAGTTTCTTTCCCATGAATACAAAATATAATTCAAAGACGTGTAAGATTTTGTAAGAAACAACTAGTTAGAAATAGAGACACCACTACTTACACAGAGATTCCGAAACAGGAGCACTTCCAGGTAGCTGAGAATCACACGCCGCCCCTCCCATGTGAATAGCTTGACCTCGATCATGTGACGAACAGCGTGCCCCATCTAGAAAATCGTCACCATAGAGACACCCGAGTGAAATCCTCTGAATGGTTGGATTCCGGACCAATCACATTTCACGGAAGTCAATCGAGCTGGAACCCTATTGGCAGGAATTTACATTTAACTGTTCGCCTGCTGCCCCTTTTCTTGCCTCAAAATTAGCAGCGTCATTATTCTGTGTAGTACGGTAACTTTTGTTCGCCTTGGGTGTGGCGACCATTACGACTACGGTAGTAGTGGTCGCTTCAGGGGTTTTGTCTTTCTGTAGATACTGCTGCGTAAGAAAAAGCTTAGTTCCGCTTAAGCAGGTATATTCCTGATTGTTTAATAAAATATACGTAGCACTCAAAGTGCAGCTGAGACCAAAGTTTAATTTTTGTCAGATAGCGTCGGTATTTGGCAAAACATTATAGTAACACGACGAGAAGACGATTCTGTTCAACTGTTTGACCTCCCTTTTCTATTTAAACCTGACAAGCAGGTTGCACACCTCTTAAGTTTCAGCACATTTCACCTGCAAAAGTGTTGTGAAAGGTGGACAGATGTCTACCTTACTTTCCGTCAGTAAATTATAACGTTAAATAGTTAAATATAACGATGAGGTAATTTCTGTTGGCTTTTTGCACACCAAGTCCACCTAAGAAGGCCTACTTACAATGAACACGAAGCAAGATTTTTTTTCAATAGTAATCTTATTTTTTTGGGATAGTAATGTGCCAGAATGTACTGGAATGGTCTGCTTCCAGTACATTCTGGCACAAAACAATGGGACAAATCTCTTATGCAGTCATAAATAACGTCTGCTAGTTTACGAAGCCTTAAACAAGCTACCGATCTTCGACAACGTTTTGAAAAACACGACACTTAAAATTTTAGAGAAAAAAATTTAAAGTATATGTTATTGCTTTTTTTTTTTTGTCAAAAAAATGATAGTACATTGTATCCGGGCTCATGCCATCAATTATAGTTTTTAAAATAACTTTTTACAGCAACTCAAAACTACGCTGCTACTGAGAGGATTTAAAGTGTGATTCTCCCATGATGCCTCATCAAGAATTTAACGTTAAAGACGCAGACGAGATGACTTGGGTCTTTTGTTTTTCATACAAGAAAATGGATTCTTATTACAGAAACAGAGTCTTGTTGAAAATTGTACAAATGTTAAAATAATGAATCGTTAACGTCCTTAAGGGGCCTGAGATGATGATAGGAAACTTTTTGCTAAATCATTGTGAGCAAAAATGCTTCTCAGGACTTCTCATTACCGCTGCAGACAGTCCCCATCTGGTTTGGTTTAGAGTTCATTAGTCTGACTCTGATATACTTTGAACGTAGTCTACAGTATTTTAACTACAGTACACCAGTTGGCCAATTTAGGGCCCGGTAAGGGTGAAAACGGTGTTGGTGAAATCCCTGAAAGTGCTATGCTGTGTTTGTTGTTTTTACGTGATGCCAGAATCCATAGCTCGTGTCAGAGCGGATGCCCCTCAAAGCCTTTTTATACCCCCTGCCCGAGACCCGGTTCCTCCAAGCCGGCTCTCAAGTGTTTAAGTTCAAGCTCAGGAGTGGCAGCTACTGCAGGTAGGAGAAATTCAGCACACACACACACACACATTATTTGTGTGAACCTGCTAGAAAATACTGTGAAACCTTCCAGGGACACACTCCTCCACCGCACACCTTGTGTTTTACCAACTCTTCAATCTCTTCGGCACCATGAGTTTTGGGGTTTTACTTGTCTTAGCTTGTAGAACACGCAAATACTCTGGTTATAAATATACATTCATGTTAAAGCAAAGCGTTTGTAACCTAGTGTTTTTGTAATTTCCAGGGGATGTCAGATGAATGATGAGCATGTTTCCCAGGAAATTGAGGTAAATGTATGACAGATTTAACACAAGAAAAGAAATTACCTATCTGTAAGGATAAATGTTCCCTCCTTTTTACACATTGTGCCTCATTGCAAAGTAAATTTTCCACTAATTTTATAATCCATCAAAATTGTTGGAGCATTATTCACTACTCATCTTTTATCTTTGTAAAATATTCACAGAAATTTGCAAGTAAATGACCTGACAAATGTGATATTACATGTTAAATGATCACATTTGTAATTTTTTAAAACTGAAAACACTAACATACTATCAGTATGCTGCAGTTTGCGACTTGATTTATTGTAAAATGGAATCCATTTTGATTAAACCTCATTTTCCTAAATCTGTTTATATTTCCAGAAATGGCAACACCTTACAAAGGTGGCTCATGTTGCAAGTCAGTCATGAGATGGAAAAAGAGTTGTTCATTCATGCTTATGTTTTATTTTAGGATGCCATTCGGGTGGTGCTGGCAAACCTGGATTGCCTTCAGCCCTTTGCTACAGAGCATTTCAGTGTCTTCCCATGTATGCTTTCAGATACAAGGTTAAATTTATTAATGATGACAGCTAAGTCAGGCAGTTCTGGCCAACCAAAACATAAACCCTGAAATAAGGTATTGTCAAAGATCACTGTCAAAAATAATTTTTAGATTATTTTCCTTTTTTAGAAACCACTTGTTATATTTTCTGTCACATTGTAAGGAAGCTGAAAAGAGTATTATCTTTTATAAATGTATGTTTTTTTTAAAGAAACTGTACAGAACTATACAAGCCAAAAAATAATCTATGTGAAATACCTTTAAATGAGGAGTCAATGCACAGATCAGCCTAACCATTTCAAGTTCTGCACCAGAGTTTAATGGCTGTGACAGCATTTTTCTTGAGATTCCAAGGTGCAGGGTACACATGACAAGCTTGTATAAAATATATCATTAACATTTGAACAAATATGAACATTTTCTTCAGTGTGTCCTTGAATCAAAGTTCATGTTCAGCTTTGACATTTCTGGATATGCAGCAAATGTAGAACTCAAAGTGGTTCCAGTTGACTTATTATAAGTAAGGTTGACTAGCATAATTTACAGTTCTTTGTATCAATACTTGACTGCCAGTCCATCATTGCCAGATGCTATTTTCCCTAAAAGTTAATTGTTCCTGTCAGTTTAAACCAGACAAGTGTTGATGGGTTGGTCTGGGTGACATTGAGTGCATTATTTTGCTTCATTTTGCTGCATAAACAGACAAGAGCAAGTGGAAGAGAGTATCTCAGCTGCAGTTCCAGAAAGGAGCCATGGAGCTGGCTGCATACCCTTTCGTCCTTACGCTCTACTTGGAGGCCTGGGAGGCTTCGTACCTCCACACACCTGGTCTATAACCTGTGTGCTTTGTTCTAGCATACAGTACACTGCTGCTGCTAATGCTGTTACCAGCATCAACTGTTTTTGAGCCTGCATGCTGTCATATGCTTTTATTGCTGTATTTATTGTTAAGCACTGTGACACTTAACATAAAACAAGGATTCAAACATAAAAATATATATAACATGAAGTAATTAAGTTGAATTCACATGTAAACACAAATGATAAAGGAATGTCACCATTAACCACTTGTTATCTTTCAGCCAAGAGATGTAGAGTCCAGATGCCTGTAAGTGTTCAGTGTTATGCCTGTTTTATTTTTGCTTATGGCACCACCTGTGAAGTTAACTGGGGTCCTCAATTGTGTTTCAGTTTGAATGTTACAGGTACCTGTGACTATGCAGAATATTGTTAGTTTCACTCATTGCTTTCTTACTTTGCAAACTCTTTAATGCTTGTAGAGTTTTATAGGTTTAGTCTTTTTTGTTTTACTATTTTTTGCTTGAATTGCTTGGTATTTGCTAGTGTTTTATAGTCTTCATGTAAGGTAATAGCACTGCAAAAGACAGGCAAATCTATTTTTACTACACAGGTTACAGCAACAGAGCCTGATATGGTTCCAGGCCTTAGCCCAGTGTGTCACACCAAGCGCAATAGAAGACAGCAACCACTAGGGGACTCACCAGCTCAGCTCAGTCTGCTGGAGAACACCATCCTGGAGGGACTGTGAGTAACTGCGGTGTGCGTGTTTGGAGGGACAGCTGACATTCCCTGTGCACTTCAAAGTTTTACTCTATTTTGCTCTTATTCAATCGTTTATTTCCCTCCATTTGAGTTTTAACTAACCTGTATCTCCTGATTGAAAAAACCAAAGGCAGCAGTTCAGTTTTTATCTGCAGTTATGAAACAGGTAGAAGGAGCAGCCTTTGTCTTTGCAGAGCAGGACTGGGCGCCGATTTCATCTGTCTGCCAGTCAGCCAATGAGCTGCAAATAATAATTTAGCTTAAAAAAAAAGAAGCCATCAAGCAGAAGCTGAGCACAAATTAAAAATAAACAGTGAGAACAGACATTGAAAGCTAATTTTAAAATATTCACAGGCACTTTTTGGCAAAGGCTTTAATCTTTTTTGCGGGTGGTTTGCAGCCTGAAGACATGGGTGCCATGGTTATGCACTGAGGTATTAAATAAATTTACGTAGATCATAACAGAGTGGTGACAAGGTAAAGCAAAAGTAGTTACTTTGGGAATTATATTTTTACAGTCAGTGCAATGTGCTGCATTGAATAGAAATTTGTTCAATATAATGTTTTAGTAAACAGGGAATTTGTCTTTTCCTTTACAGTGTGTTTCATAAATATATCTTAAAATGTCTGTGCATTCCTGTGAGTTTGTGTGTGTGTGTGTGTGTGTGTGTGTGTGTGTGTGTGTGTGTGTGTGTGTGTGTGTGTGTGTGTGTGTGTGTGTGAATGAGAGACAGACAGACAGACAGAGAGAATCTGTGTCTGGAATATGTCTCTTGTTGGTACGTGAGCCAGCAAGTGTGTTTGTGTGTCTCTGTATCACTCTGTCCTCAGGCTGATGAGCCTCACGACCTGTGCCTGACAGCCCTTTGTTTGTGTGTTTAATGTGACGGAAACTGAGTTTAAATAAAAAAAAGATAGGAAAAGAAATAAAGGAGCAGCTGGGTGTCGACCAACAGCAGAGCAAGCCTCTGGCAGCTGTTACGGCACCCACAGAAACAGCATCGCTGCTGTCACAACCACAATAACTGCTGCGTCTCTCTTCCTGGCCCCAGTGAGATGGACAGGGGATCACATCACTGGCCTGATCAACCAGAAGAAATCTGTGGTGACAAGGGGGTGAGCAAGTCACTTTCTCTCCAACACAAAGGCTTACCTTATACTCCTCACAGCAGCCCACTGCCTGCCAGACTGTGTTCCTGCTGCTTACACTCACAGGTCTGAAATGTTTGCCCACTCAGGTGGCAGAGATCCTTTGACAGTTTTAATAATAGACAGAAGAAAAACAATGGCTGCTGCACTCAGCATGATTTTCCCTTCCTCCCAGCTTCCAGAATATTTAGTGCCAACCCACCTGAGTTCAGGTAAGCGGTTCACACACAGTGCAGTTTAGAATAAAAAATCATGCTTAAGAACACTGATAATTGTGATAAAGTCTGTTGGCTGAGTGTGCAGTACTGAAAAAACATAACTGTCATATAGCATCCATTTAAAGGATAAGTATGTTAACATTAATAATATTCTTACAGGTGTGAGGTTCACCTTGTTAATTATGTCGAGAGTTACCTTGCTCTCCCTCACTATCATGCCAACCATAGAATCAGAGGAGGAGAAGCAGGCACAAGGTGAGCAAGAGGACCCTGCTACAGCAGCTCAGGAGGAACAGCCCAACACCCCAAAGGCCAGCACCTTCACAGGGGGCCACACAAATGCACTCATTCGCTGGGCCAGGTGAGAAGGTGCTCCTTAGTGATGGAGTATGGGCTGACATTCTGTGTTCTGGGTGCTCACACATTGTGTAGCTGTATGAATGGTTTTGTTTTATAGAATCTCAGCTTCACATAGAGTAGGCAGTACTGATTTTGTAGCATATTTAGAATGATGACTAGGGAGATGCATCAGAAAAGTACATGTATACACTTATTTTGAGTCCAAGAATTGCTTTAGTCATTTTTTATGAATCAATGGTTATATGTAAATACAATTATTGTTTATCACTCTTTGTATTTTCCTGTTTTTGTTTTTATAGATACCTCAGTCATTGCTATTATTTGTTCTGCTGTTTTTATGACACCAAGTTCTCACCTTGTTTTGTGTCTTCATCATCAGTAAAATGTTCCCCTTCTCACTGTTCTCTGGCCACAAGAAGAAATAGACCCAGAAACCATCATCCCTTTTTTCCCGAAATCCCAGCACTGCATCATTGTGGGTAATTCATGTAACACAGTACTGTAAAATATCATAAGCTGGTTAATACACTAGCATTAAAGAGAAATTATTGTTCTTCATTTTACAGTAAAGTTTAAAGTCGTTACACACATTTTGCTTCCATTTTTTCCTTGCTGTTATTTTTCACATCACCTGTAATGTATACTGACAGTAGTCAATATTCACAGCTAGACAAATTTTTCATGGTCTGTGGGGCGCATCGTTTAAATATAAAATTCAGATGTTTCGAATTTTGAATTGCACTGTAATTGTAATACTTTTTGCTTTTGCATTAAATTTTAAATGACAATATATTTTGAGTTTAGCACTGTATTAGTAATATAACCAATGAACAACAGTATACACCATCTTCCTGCCATCCAATTGCATATGCATATAAAGGCGTTACGATTCCTCTGAAATCTAATGCATGACTGTCAGATCGTCTCCGTCTCATGCATTACAGACCAGTACAGAGGTTTACACACATGATTATTGCTTTACATGAAACACATTTACTTCCCTCTGTTTTATATGCCCACTTTGAAAACATCAGAACTGGTCACATCCCCATTCACATTATCAAATGGTGCTTGACTGCTAACGCTAACACTTGTGTGTGGTACGGAAACCCGGAGCCTCCACATTCATTTCTGTCTCCTAATGGCTACCATCTTCATGAGTGTCTGTTCTTTTAACTTCACTCCTAATGTGTACTTGATAGACTTCTCTAGATGAAGTTATCCCATCGTTTATTCATCACTTAAGTGCGGTAAGAAGGACACACCTTCATGTTGGTATGTTGTACAGGCTCCTACCACTTTCTGTGAAAACAGCTGACACGGATAAACATAGCTGACAGTTACATTAAAATTATAAGGGCAATAAAAAGAATCAAAATAAGTTTTAAAAAGCTAATTCCAGTATCACAACTCAGGAATGTAGCTACACAAAATCTTTTTATTTTTGAACATTAAACTCTGTAGCCTGGAAACCCATCCCTGAACAACAGTACTATTGTTATTGCACCTCCTTCCATTTTACCCAGCTATTTCGAGGACCATTACACCAATGGAGAACGTTACTGTGGTTTTTTTTTTTCCCAGTCATTAAATGGCGTTTAATTCCAGTCACCCCATGCCCTCTCAGTCTTCTTCCTTTCCCAGATTTCCTCTAAGAGAGACAGAAGATGGGACAATGCATCTCTCATTTTTTCTATCGCTCCATCATTCAGGTGAGTATTTTGCTTTATATGCACAGATTCACTTCCATGGAAATGTGTTTTGTCTCTAACAGTCACTCGGTTTTTCATACCAAAACATAGGTTAATGCAGTTAAATACTCCATGGAAACAGAGTAGTCATTAATATGTGAGGTTTTCAGATGGAAAACAGAATGAAATGTCAAATGGTAAATGAAATACAGCATTTATATATAATGACTAAAAATATAGGATTACACACATAAAAAAGGAATGCAAAGAAACAAAAGGTCATCTGCTCATAAATTACAGCAAAAAAAAAAAAATAACACTTCCATACAAACCCAAAGGAATACACAAAACAGACCATTGTTGCTCAGACACTTAATCCAAACCCACAGTCTTTCTTGACCTTGTCCTTCCTCCTGACATCACTGATGTGCATTAATAAAACACAGAATAATGGAAAATACAGGCAGAAACACTATCATGAATATATCTGGAGCGCTTTAACACAGCACACTTAATATGAATTAAGGTATTGTACTAAAGCATTTGTATATACTCATTTGCAGAAAGCTCCGTAAATGTATTGGCCTTAAAATGCAATTAAAAGGCAAATTCACTATGGTCAAAGTTGATTAATATCCTTCCCTTCTTTTCCTCAGCTGGGAAATCTATTTTTCCTGATCTGTGAGACCATTGTTGTTAGTGTCAACCTTTTTTTTTTTTTACCATTTATAACAGCAGGAGAGGAGGGAATTTGGAAAGTCCAAAACAGCAGTGGGGTAAGATGGTGCAAGTGGAGGCAGAGTTGACTGAAGAAAGATGGACTACAGGGCAGAGGAGGGCTCAACACATGGAGCTGAAACATGAGAATGGGTGTGTCCAAGCATGAAGGAAGGCTTCATTTCACCTGTGCTACAAATAGCTGTGTGTGAGGAGGTACATCCACATGTACACCTGTCCGCACACCAACACACCTGCCTTTCACCTGGACTCAACCTGCTACATACTGACAGGTAATGAGAGTCTCTCTCTGCTTGGTACCCAATGCGAACACATATTGACAATGTGTTTTTTCTGGACACTCTCATCTCTGATGCCTGAACATCTGCTGTAATTAATGTTCAATGCAAGAGTCTCAGTTTCATTTATATTGTTGGGAAATAGTGAGTGGTAGCAGTCATTGTCTTAATATCTGCTTTTATTTCAGGGTGAAAGCTGTGTCTGTTGGCTACTAATAAATTGTGTAAAATTATGTTAGCATGGTGCGCAACCTATGTATGATTTTCAGCAGATATGACCAGATTTCTGTGTACAAGATAAATTGTGTGTCTTTATGAAGAATTAATGTTTTCTGTTCTTTTTAGTAGTTTTGTTATTTTTTCACATCAGTACCATCCAAGAACAATCTAGGCAAATGCAGTCTAGATTGGTCCTCAACACTCCCTGAAAAAATTCTTACATAGCTTGGTTCATTCTAAAACATGTGTTTCTTGCATTTTCTTTTTCATTTATTTAAGAGATATTTATCATTGAAAAAGCTGAAGATGCCGAAGAGTACGATGAAGATGTTTTATGTGCCATGTCCTCCGTTGACTTGTCTTTTCTTTTTATTATAAATTTTGAAAGGTTAGAGGTACAGCAGTCAGGGATATTGCTTAAAATCTACAGATTAGAGTGACTGTCAGTTCATGGACAAATATGGAAATGAGAGTAACTACTGTTGATTTTTTTTTGTTGTTTTTTTTTAATCATTGTTGAAATAATGGATGGAAATAAGTTTCGGAAGAGCGAAGGTGGAAAAGGTTGAAAACGGGCAAATTTCTCTAAATCCAGGGGTAATGTCAACACCTCAAGCATACTACTCATTTCAGTTGGCCTCATTCCCCACTGTCCCCATTAGTGAAGTGTCAGAATTTTAGCTGTAATATGGCACTAGTCTGAAACTTAGCAGCAGAATCAGCAGGACTACTTAAACAGAGTTTGCATTCAGCCAGTATCATAGTTACTGATGTTTACTGCGGCACTGTTAAGCTTCAGTGCTGAAAGACGTTTAAACTGAAGTGCCTTCTGTATCTATGAATCACTCTGACAATGAAGTTCTGACCAGGAAGCATTCTGGCCATGAAGCTCTGTGACCATAAAGCACTCAGACCTGAAGCTCTGTGTCTATATATTTAGGTAGCACAGAGGGATCTCAAAAAAAACAGAATGCCAGTAAGTGTGACAGCCTCCAGCTCCCCTCTCTGAGCCACTGACAGAAGTGAGGCCTGGGCAGTGAGGTACTTCACAGTGCTTTACCACAGCATTATGGGGCTTGTGAGTGACCCTGCCCTTTGAATGACTTGCTCCACCACATGTTGTAGTTGGAAACAGAGGTCAGGTCACATTTACAACCAGTGACTGTTGGAAAACATTACAGTATGTATTACAGCAACCTTGGCCAGAGAAAAAAATGCACAGCTCTCATTTTTGCAAAGCCAAACGTATGGCAATACAATAAATGTTTGTGGGTAAGGGCAGTAAAAACTCAATTGTGTTTAATACAACAGGGCAGAGCAATAAATTAGAGATTGATGAGTAATAAATACTTGAAAAGTCATAGTGCAGACATGCATACATCTCTTTGGGGCATAACTTCACTTTTTTTCTTTGTAAATGCAAACAAATATATTAACTTTGTACTTTCATTGAAAGTGTATAAGGTAATGCATAAGAAATTGATGTAAGAGTGACAGAATATAATATTCTGTGTTTAGTGAATGTTTTAAGATAAAAGCTTCATACATTATTTGTTTTTTTAATTTTGTATTGATTTTACTTTTGTTCATTATGAGGTATAAAATAGCCCTACATTTCTTGTCTGTAAAACAGAGTATATTTTATGCATAATGTTTTAGTACTTGTAGGGTGAGGAGTCCTCATCTCTCCCCTCTGGCTTGCTCTGGCTGCCCATATCAAGTTCAGAACATGCTTTATGGCGTATAGGATGGTAAAACGATCAGCACCCTTATACCTACAAAACACGATCAGTCCCCAGCAAGAGAGCTGCAGTCCTCCGCCTTTCCCAGCCTCCTTGACCCAATCCTGAGAAGTCCAAAAATCCAAACCCGTCAGCTTTTGAACAGAACTGCTGAGTCCTTCCCGTCTCAAGTTCATCAAAACCCATCTCTCTCAGACCGGTTTCTCAGCTTAATAATGTCCAACAGCATCTGTTACTAATATTTGTAAAAAGTATCTTCTTCTCAAGATAGAATATTTACCTCAAAATGAAATACTGATGTATTTCATCCAACCTCTTATTGTCAATCATTGCTATGTCCAGTGCACAATTGCCTGTCCCATAGGCAGAGGGCAACCTGAACAGGACATCAGTCCATCACAGGGTACTAACACACCCAAGGCTAATTTAGAGATGGGTATGTGCCTGAAACATGTAACTTTGGACTGTGAGAGCAAACTGGAGCACTTGGAAAAAAAACCCAAACTGTAATGTCGCCTAATTAAAAAAAAAAAAAAATTGGTGCTTTCTTTAAAGCAACCTACACGTTAAGTTTCCATACTAAGCTACTTACAATTATTTACCCACAGACACAAATACTGCAGTAAGAAGTGGGACTTGAACTCAATTCTTTCACTTGTTTTTTGAAGTATAACTCTATAACCTTTATATATTATATAAGCACTATAACTGCTACAACTCTAACCACTACACTACCTGCCATTGCTAGTAGTCCACTTACTAACACAGTAAAACATAGTACTGTGATATAGAGTGGGGAGTTAACCTCATCTGTACATGCATCCTACATACTTATACATACTACAGTGAGATGGAGGGAAACAGGTAAGGGAGAGAATGCCATTTTCCTATGACCTATTATGTCCTTCTGACCTTTATTTTGCAGCTTTTTATCTGTTTGTCCCCATCAGGGTTCTGTAATCATGTCTCTTGGTACAACTTTAACCTTTGGTGTCTGCACCATGGTGCTGCTTGCTGTCTTCAGCTGGAGCTATGATGGCCTGGGCCCAGGATGCCACCTCTACCGTGAGTTTTCATCCAGTCTTTTGAGCACAAACACACCCCACCACCCACATGCATACAAGTCATAAACACTTTTTCTAAGCATCCCCACTGTTTATATGTCCACAGCAACATGGAAAAAGCATTTACTTATGTGTGCCTTTTCTGCCTTTCCAAACCACCCTCCCTGCCCTGTCTCATCTGATGCCACTCCTCTGTCAGCATTCAATGTGACAATTCGCAGTGACAGGCAAGGGACATGCCGGGGGACCCACCTGGTGCACGCCTGTGTTGGTTACTGCGAGTCCAGTGCCTTCCCCTCCCGCTACTCTGTGCTGGTGGCCTCCAACTTCACTCACAACATCACATCCGCCTCCCGCTGCTGCACCATCAGCAGGGACACAAAGGTGTGTTCAGCAGCCAATGCTAACAGTGTGATTCCACTTATTAAGCAAACGTTTTCACCCAGATTGACTAGCACATGCTTTCTTTAATTCCATAGAAAAATGTTTAGCTGCAGGTGGAATATTCAAGATGCATCAGTGATGCTGCAGTGGCTTGCTTGGAGAATTGTGTAAACTCTTTAGTTCACACAAGGTGCACAGGCGCAAGCTTATATGCATTAATTTCTGCATTCCCAGGTCAAGGTGCGCCTGGACTGTCCACGTAGCCGTCACCATGACGACATTGAGATACTGACTGCCCGTGCCTGCCGCTGCGACATGTGCCGTAAATCACGCTACTAAGGCTTGCCAGGTGTCCGCTCCAGAGTATGGAAGAAGTGGAGAGATGTCTAGAAAAAGTAATGCAGACAAAAGAGCTCAGAGTATTTCTTCTCCATGTTTTTGTATGTTGGGTTTATTCAGCTTTCATTCACAAAGCACATTTAAAGCAGGCAGTAACTTCATCAGCAATGGCTTTGCACCCTCAGCAGGACCAGCACACAGCTGCCATTCCCTGAGCCCTGAAGACAGGGTTCGGCAACCACACTCCAGTTCCCTCAGCTTTCAAAGGCGCACTACAGCTCACCTCACTGCTTGTGCCATCAGTTGCCTTACAAATGCATGTTCCTTTTATTTATATGTGTTGGCTTAAATGTTTGCCAATTTCTGAATGCCGAGGACATATGGTGTTCATTAAATAAAACACACAGAATCTGCCATATTGTCATTTTATATTTGGAAAAGATTTTTTTTCACAATGAGTGGTCATACGCTGAAAGTGCCTGTCGTGTATTTATTCGTGTCATTATGCTCTACTTTCATTTTACGGCACCACTCCATCCATCTTACATTATTAGTTTAGCAGATGCTAATGTTATAAAACAGCAGACAAACCAGAGAATTTTTTGCATTCACACAGAGAGATATATGTATGCAAATTAGGAAGTACCATTTTTACATATACAGTAGCAGATCTCTTCTGGTGGAGTGTTTGATTTTGCTACCTACAGGCCAAATTCAGCCCAATAAATGCATTGACCATGATTTTGATGAGCTGCTCCACTTTGACGGTGTCGTACTGCGCCCTCCAACTTTGGTGGCCCCTCAGAAGGTCTCACACTCGGTATCCTGCGTGGAGCAGAGGGAGCAGTCGCACTGCAGAGCCAGCGGGTAGGGGTAGAGTGGCGACACGTGGGGCGGGCAGGCAGCCAGACGTGCCGTCAGGTAGCGGGCGCGGCTGTATGTGCAGACTTGGTGGTGCCGCTGGATGTAGGGCGGCTCCGGGACGGGCTTCTGCAGGGTGCAGGCAAAGAGCGGAACGTGTCTGAGGGGCATCAGCTGAGATTCAACATTCAAACATCTCAGCAGCATAATCTCATTCAGTCACAATGAGCTTAACACCATATCCAAAGCAGTACTTATCTGGTGGTTTTACATTTTACAGATTTTTACAGTTGGATATTTCACTCGAGCAGTTCAGGATTAACACAAGAGATGTGATGTGCAGCTTCCAAGCTTCCTCCCCTATGCAACTTTCTGATCCACAAAACGGCAAGTGTGGAATTCTAGTCAACGTACAAATGTGAGAACTACACCGGGGTGCGGGTTCAGGGGGATGAAGAATTGACCACCGGGTTGTGGAGAGCTCACCTCCCAGGTCTGGCAACGACCCCAGCATGCCTCGGTCGCCACCCGTAAACTGCGGCAGCCTGGCTTCTGGGCCACAAAGGAGAAGTCACGCACTGCACAGCCGCGGAACGTGTCCAGCTTTGTGACGGCAATAGAAAGGGTGACCAGGCGAAGCCAGAGGGAGAACGTGAGCAGCCGAGTGCAGGGGCGCAGCCACATTCTAGCAGAGGAACCGCTTGTTAACTAGTGCACCATCTTTCCAGCCTTTGTTGAGCATGTGGTTAAACAACGCAACTTTCCAGACTGCAATTCAGCAAGATTTCACGGGTGGCAAAAGGCCAGACTTTCAGAACTGCTGTTGTACAACAAAAGAAAGAAAGTCACTCTAACGTGTAAACGTGACAGCAAAGTGAAAATATGTTATCCCTGTGTTATTAACAAAAAAAAGTCTCCAGTATGACCTGGGGTTCAGTTTGTACTCTATTGTGACCCGGGAGCCGTCTAGCGGACACCAGTGGAACTACATCCTGTGTGAAGAAGCATAACGGTCTTCAAATTTAATGATCGCATTTAAAATACATTTTTATGATCACACACTCATCGATATCATAGTGCACAAACCATTAGAATAGAAGGAAGCTGTTCTCTTACAATAGCGTTTCTATTTTTCTTCTTATTCCTATTTTTAAATATCCTACATCGCTTATCCAAAATCCCAGTTATAATAACTTTATAAACGGTATAAATCCCCCCTTCTAATGTCAGAAATGTTATTTTTGTGCTGTATAAACACTAAAAACAGCTGTCAACCTATTCTTGTCATGAATATTTAAAAAGAAAAATTAATCATTCCGACATGATTTCTTCAACGTTAGAATGCCGACATTCAAGGCACAATTTAATTTTATGACAAAAGTTTGTCCTAAAAGAGACCAACGTACCTTGCTGAAGGAGACTTGTGCAGATTCTGTGAGCTTTGAAAGAGATTCTGGCTTGTAAACTCCATGTTGTTGGTTTTAAGCCCTTTTTAATGACGGAAACCATGACATCATCATCAATTCAAAAGTAAAAATACAAAATTAATAGGAACTCCAAGGACAAAAAAGAGTGATTGTGAATAGCGTTCAAACAAATACTGAAGTAAAGTACTACTCTTGGATAAAATAGGGGAAATGGCCACAATGTGAGAAGAAAGTAAAGCCTCTTTCAGTTCTATAGTTTTATATATAACACAATAAGTGACGTCATCCTCACTACTGCACGTCCTAAATAATCACCATGTGCCAAAAAAAAACACAGACTACACTTTATTTCTATTAATTCACTCTAAAACAAGTGAATATACAGCAGCCATTTGTGAAACAGTATAACCATCTTTACTGCTATCACACCAGTTTAGAAGGATACTAGAACCAAGCAGCACTGTCACCTCAGAGTGCCTGACTGGGTGAGGCATAGGTTCAAATCCCCCTCAGTGTGTATGGAATTTGCATGCTCTCCTCATGTCTGTGTGAACTCCTCCCACAGTCCAAAGACATGTGTTTCAGGTTCACTGTTCATGTAAATTGCCCATAATGCATTGCTGTGTGTGTCTGCGGCAGCCTGTGATGGACTGGCCACCTGTCCAGGGTTTCTTCTTCAAGGGCCCAGTAATTCCTGGAAAGGCTTTGGACTGCCGTGATCCTGACCAAGACAAGCAATTCATGAAAATGGCTGAACAGATGTTTGTTTATGCTTTTTCTATTTGTCTAGTTATTTGTTTCCAACAGCTATGTTTGTGTTTGTGCAATCCGTAGTTATGAAGTGGGGCAGTAAATATTTCCATAAATCCACCCGCTGTCATTCCCTGCCTGGTCGCTCTCCAAACATGACACGCTTATACATGTCAAAACCATGTTTAGCGAAACCAAACAGCTTAACCCAACACCAGAACCCCACACTGGCCATCAAGCATGGTGGTCCAGGGATTCTGATTTGGGGCTGTTTCACCTCCTCAGGACGTAGATGTCTCACAATCATTGATTTCGCTATGAATTCTTTGCTATGCCGATGTGCTCTGGAGAAACATCAGCTGTTACAGCTAAAACTTGACCAAAAGTGAACCATGCAGCAGTATTATCACCTCAAGCATATTATTACACTCTTCAAGTAATTTCTGCTGAAGGTATGAGCCACTGAATCATGAGCTGTGCTCACATTTTGCTTCCTTACGCATGCTCTTTCAATACTAATGTTTAAAAATAAAACATAAGCATATGACCAGCAATTCAATTATTTAATATAAATACCTTTAATAAATAAATACCTGTACATTATTATAAACTAACAAATATCATCAGACATGCTACACATTGTCTAAAAGAGTATATACTTTGCAGAATGAGACACAGGCAGTGATTTTTTTAACTTTATGTTATGTTACAATACATGAATGAAACAGCCAGTATTGTATTTAATTCATTTTTGATTAACTCGCCATCCAAAAATGTAAAAGCCATCAGATCATTGAAATACTAGTAATAAAAATAACCTACCCCCGTGACCTTTTTCCAAATCTATGTATTTTAGAAAGTGGAGTTATGTACACTGATAATATATACAGCAATATGTAAATAACCATTCAGTGCACAATAAAAGGACAACACAATGGGAAGTGGTGCTGCCTCACACCGTCTGGGCTACACGTTTGGATATGAGTTTGAGTCCAGCTCAGGCCATATGGGGTTTGCATGGTCTCCTTGTGTTCATACAGGGTTCCTCCACATACTCTATTTTCCTCTTACAGTCCAAAGACATGTGTCTACGGTGAACTGAATCTGTGTGTGTGTGTGTGTGTGTGTGTGTGTGTGTGTGTGTGTATGTGTGTGTGTGTGTGTGTGTGTGTGTGTATGTGTGTGTGTGTGTGTGTGTGTGTGTGTGCGTGCGTGTCAGGGTATACCGCAACCCATGGCTTGTGATTCTGGGACAGGACCTGGACCACCACAACCCTGCGTTACAATAAACAGTTTATGAAAGTGTGAAAAAATGGTATTCGAAACATACACGCTTTTTACAGTAAAAATAACATCCACATCATTTTACTTTCATGAGTATTTTTATTATTTCATTTTTAAATTGATAAAACATTTTTTGTTTTCTTTATTTCTTTGCCAGAAATTGTAGCTAAAACAGGTTGTATGGAAGGACAGATGCTGTACAGCAAGTCTGTACTTAGAAAAATGACACAACAGGGGGGTGGAAGTGGGGTTTGGACCAGAGAACTTCCCCTCTGTAGACTTCACACAACCCAGCTGTATGCCAAAGGCGAGAAGTCTGCACTGTTTCTTGTAAGAGAAAAAAAATGAGCCCCATTACATTTTTCCACGCTTTTTGTTTGGTTTTTATATACATTTTGTTTTGAAAAGGAAGAGAGACACGGAGAGACAAGCACAAAAACAGTCTGCAGATTATATT
Source organism: Heterotis niloticus (assembly GCA_018136845.1). Lineage (NCBI taxonomy): Eukaryota > Metazoa > Chordata > Actinopteri > Osteoglossiformes > Osteoglossidae > Heterotis > Heterotis niloticus. The sequence continues at coordinate 22,419,321 of CM030899.1, read as the reverse complement.
ATGGAACAAGAGAAGGAGAGAAGCAGAGATGAACGTAAAGTGAAAGGAAGACAACGGGTTGATGGGCTTCTGCAGGGTTCAGTTCCCCGATATGGAACAGTGTGGGCTGTGGATCTGTGAGCGCTGCCTTTTAGTTCAAATCTGGCATTGGTATACCTTTAGCAAGTTCATTTAGGATATATTGCTCCAAGAAAAAAGCTACATCAGTGGGTTTCACAAAAATGTGTAATATATTTAACTGTAAGACTATCTCTGAAGCAAATAGTAACGCAATGTCAAATGCAACACATAGATGGAGAAAAGTTACAGAAAACCTGGAGGAAAGGAAGAGGCCAGCTCACATGAAGGTTTTTTTTTTGTAGCGTTAATGTTGCATTTTTTGTATTTTTCAAATATTTTTATTTTCGAAAAGCCTGCCGTCAGTCCAAAATCAAATGGTCCAAAATCATCTGTCCCGTTCAGCTCATGTCCAGATAATAAAACGTGTCGCAATTTAAAAACTGTAGTGAATCTGTGTGTGTGATGTTAGCGTAATGAATAGACATGACTGCAGAACCTCATGCTGAATGACCAGCGTGATGGCAGAGAGCTGATGGAACCTGGGGATGGTCTGCGTCATGGTTTGGAGATATCCTTGTGCACATTTGCGTGGCATCCCTGCACTCATCCATTAATATATCTCTAACAGTGAGCTATTATTTAAATTTGAGCAAGAATTTTGTACGGATGTTCCACCTGCTTCTCGGGGTTGGGGGCAGTAGGAAGTTCCCTCTCAGTTTGCACCTCATACAAATGCGACTTTGATTACGTTTGACTACATTTACGCTGGTACAATATTTGCAGTTCATGAAGATACACTGCGTCTGTCAGTTTGTAAGCTTAAGGCAAGCCACATTCTTGTGTGATGTCAAGTTGTGTTCAACACAACACGTGGAATGAATTAAAAGATCATCTATAGACATGGTGATTCTTTAACAGTTGAGGAGACCTGCTGTGTTTCCTGGGTTTTGGTCTGTTTGACTTCTTCTTAAATCACAGTTGACTGAGCTGTTGAGAATCGCTCTCCTGAGTTTATTACACGGAATCATGTGGGAAAGACATGTATGTTTTGGGGATTGTGATGATAAACAGATGAAGCCAAAATGTATCTTAAGTTGATTTGCAGCAAGTATTAAAATGCATATTGAAAACAAATTGCAGGTTGGACAGCAACACATTGGGCTTCCTGTACAGTATAAGGACCGAGAAACAGTGTTGAAAATCTACAAAAACTAAGTGCAGACACTAGTTAGTGCACATGTATGGACATAAAACCAAGACAACGCAAACTATTTACAGCAAAACAAAAAAATGAAAACAAAAATTTAAGTGCATGTCAGGGATGCCTTTTGAGAAATAATCCTAGTAACAGTGGTGCCTCTGAGGGCCGTGTCTCTTAGAGCTTCTAGGAATTGTTTAGCTTTGGGATTACTATGTAGGTACCCACAAACCTCAGCCCCTAACTTCCCTTGTCAAACTGCAGAAAATCCTTTTTCCCATATACAGTATCATGGTGGGTCCAATCCCTGCCAGACCAGCCTCTTTGGACCGCGTCTGCATATATTTCTCATCTCTAGTTCAGTCCAGCAAAACTAGTTCATCTACAGGAAGCAAACAAATCTGTTATATTCAATCTTATGATTTCCCAGAACTGTCAGAAAAACATCCGTATATGCATATGTGCCAATCTGACCCTGAGTGTGTGCATTTATGTATTTATGACCTATTTTGTGTTTTTTTGGCAAAAAATGACATCTGAAAGAAAAGGAAACTTTCTTTTTTTTTTCAGTCTACAGTCTTGTACCCTGGTGATATCTTGGCTTGACACATTCACACATTCACATTCAAAGCTGATTGTCCCAAACACGTCATGTTGTATGTTCAAACAAACCTGAACATCCAGAAGACTGGAAAGTTCCACTTCTGTTAAGCAACTCATTCTTTTATGTTTTGGTAAAATGCCACGTTATTGCTGTCTGGGTGCTCGATCCATGGGTTTTCAGCGAAACGTGTTGAATTCTAATTTCTGTGAATAAATTACAGTACGAGGCGGATAAGAGTGCAGGCCAGAGGTGTTCGGTATTGAAAACCAGGTACTAGAAGCTACAGTTGCAAAAGGCTAAAAAATACAATCAGAGATTACATTCTAATTCCAGTTCTGGACTTCTGGTTTGAAGTAAAGGAAGGGGTGAGGAGCTTGGCGTTGACCTTCTACTGTTTCATTTGTCTCTGTATCTGGTAATTATGCCTTTTTTCACTTTTTTGCTCATTCTCACACATAAGCATTTAGCCGGCGATAAACACATATGCATATACACGCGTGCGTACACACACACACACACACACACACACACACACACACACACACACACAAACACACACACAGACCAGGTTCTCCTCTTAACCCTCTCTCTGAGGTTCACAAATCAAAGTTAAATTAAAAACATATAAACCCTAAATCTGGTGACAATCACTACAATAAAGAATAAAAGTAAGGAAAGCAAACAATATGGACCTTTAAATATATCTGAGTGAGTTCTAAAAGACAATACATAGTCCTCACAAAAGGGAGCCAGGGTGTTCAGCCCCTCAAAACAAATGAGAATATTGCTAAAATAAGTGGTTTCTCATCTTTCTCACACCAGAACAATATCAGGCTAGCAGCATATGTCTGCAGAAATAATTTAATACTACACTATGTTACCCCCATTGTTACTGTATCCATAGATATATAAAAACAGCAGTAGTAGTAGAGAAGTAGTAGAAGTACGAATAGTGTTTTCATTCATTTCACCATCATTATCATAATCATAACCACAATTCTTCTTTTGCAGGGTTGATAAAAAGTAAGGTTTGTTCTGGCAAGGGGTTTTTGGGTCAAACCCAGATGACCAGACCAGTTCTGGCATTCACCGACAATTTAATTCTGTTTTTCTGCAGGTCAGTGTATACTGATGTGTCTTAGAGCATCTCGGCGCTGCATTTTTGAGCCTGACAGCATGTCAGAGTGCTTTGGACTGTCAGAAAATGTTGGTATGTGTTGATGGGAAGTCGGATATGCATTTTTGCGCTGAACTGGGTTAAACCAAAACTGCGTGAGTGTAAAGCAGTATGGATATGTATGTGTTGAGCTGTGTGTATTGTAACCGTACTGGATGCCTTTGGGTAAGTGGGTCTGAGTGAGTGACTGTATTCAGGGTATCGTATGATTGTGTGTGTGTGTGTGTGTGTGTGTGTGTGTGTGTGTGTGTGTGTGCGTGGACCAGTGAGACTGTAAAGGTGAATGTAGACTGCAGAGATAATGTGGCATGTTTCTGGGCCCTGCAGTCAGCAGTGTTCCACAAGGGAGTCTCGGTGTGCATTCCCTAGGTGGCGCTGTTGTTGCTGGGGGCCGGCTCTAGCTGGCCAGGGCCGAGTCGCTCTTGCAGGTTCTTCTGGTTGCGGTTGGCCTCCATCAGGCTCTGGAACCTCCTCTCCTGCTGGTCCTCCAGCTTCCGCCACAGCTCTGCCCGCTCACGCTCTCGCTTAAGCTCCCTGTGGGGACCGAGAGGTTGGTACACACTCTCTCAAACACACGCATGCAGGCACGTGGAGGCAAAACTCACTTCTGTTTCTCCAGTTTGTAAGAGGCAGTGAGGTCATCAAACAGCTTGCTGTTCATCTCCATGAAAGTCTTCAGCACGTTGTAGATGAGGGACACGATCGTCCTGGGAAGGGGTGAGAGATGAAAGAATGATGTGAACTATGGACATGAGTGCAAACGACAAAGCAAGTCACAGTACTGACAAGTATAAAAGGTCAGCAGGTCATCATGGCATCCACTGCAGTGTTAGGAGCTCCACCACATACTGTCCAACATTATTAGCACAGCGCACTGCCTGTTTACACTCTGACAATTTCAGCCAGAGGCGGGGGACAGACTCACTGATTCCAGTGTTCCTTGGAGACTCTGTAGAGAGTGCCGAAGACCAGGGGCAGGATCACCTGGCAGTTCTCCTCAATGAGGCTGAGGATGTACTCATTGTTCCAGAAGTACAGGGCACGCTCTGCTACCTGGAGGACAGATGGTGGCAGAACTAAGCAACAGGCAGTTTGACCACCGGGGGAACAACTGGCATTGGGGGCCAGCAGTGAATCATCCCAGAGCAATGCTTATATTCACTCTTAGTGTTGGTAAAACATAGTATGACATCAACAGTGAGGAACATAATGATGGCAATAACAATATTACAAAAATTACTGCAAAACTACTAATTTTACATATACAAAATATGGCCAGAAGTATGTGGACACCTGAGCGTGACACCCATTTGTGTTTGTTGAAAATCCCATTCCAAACCTATGGGCATTGATATGGAGTTGTTCCCCCCTTTGCTACTATAACTGTTCTGGGAAGGCTTTCCATCAGATTTTGGAGCACAGCTGTGGGAATTTGTGCACATCCATGGACTACGAGAAGTAACCAGAGCTCCCTGAAGAACTGCACAAAAACACAGCCAAGCGTGCCCCTAAACACAGGGTAACCTTTGTTTCTAAACACATAACTGTAACTAATGCACTAAAGTCATGAGGGATTTAAGCACCGATGGTTGAACAGTGAGGTGGCGAAGCAGACCAGAAAACGGTGCTGAGGTGACATCCAAGATCTATCTGCCACTTCTTACCTGGAAGTGTGGGCTGGAAACACAGGCCGCAATCTGTTTGAACAGTGCCTCCTGGACACGGACAAACTGAGAGGGCTCAATCACATCCAGAATCTCTTCCATTTCCCCCAGGAACATAACCTGGCCAGGACAGGAAACATCCATCAAAATGGGGCACAGGCCACTGGTGTGTGAGCATTCCTGAGCACATGTGCCTGGAGGCAAATCCCCATTCCATCCAGGTGTAACACAATTATCTACTGAAATATCAGTCCAGTTGGCCAAAGCCTACAGAAGCTGAGCACAAAGAAAGGTGTTATACATCATGCCTGTAAAACAGGTGTGGGACATAAATGGACACTGACAGGTGGAAGCCCAGGGACACTACGTGACTATTTAAGTGTCTTCACAGTATATACAGTTATACCCTGCTACTTCACACATTACACACAGACACATCCCACAAAGTCAGACTGAAGGTGGCTCTGGTGCTGATGGACGCAGCCTCACCTCTTTCTGAGTGCAAGTCTTTGGCCAGTATTTCAACAGACCTCGGATTATCTGAGAGAGAAAAAAGCAAGTAAAATTATGCTCCTTGAGTCCTCCTTTACGGCACACAGCTATACAGGTCTGAACGGTTAATGTTACGGACTCCCCATTTGACCACAGCAGGCACACCCTTGACCAAAGTACTTTGTTGCAGATGCTGCGAAAATATCTGCTGTGTTGCAGGATTTTATGTAGCATTATAATTTACAGTGATTTGTAAAAGAGATTTATATGAGATGCAGGTGTGAATTTGATGTCAAAGATGATGACTTACATATTCTGTAACAGTTGCGTCCTTCTCCATGAACTGGACCACACAATATGCGAGCTGAGATAGGGAAACAAACAGATGCAAAAGTGAATGGCAACAAATACAGCAAATATAATACAAGCCTTTAACAATTGTTATTAATAATAATAATAATAATAATAATAATAATAATAATAATAATAATAATAATAAGTTCTTTAACAATAAAACATTTTTAAGTAGAAATTAACACTTAACCATGGTTTCAAGGAAAACCTGCTGTATCCTTACGTTTGAGAGGTTCAGACTTTTTTTTTAGTTTAAAGATATCAAGCCGAAGCCCTGACTTGATCGTCATGGCAGGTTTATTTATTTGTGCAAAGATGGGGAATCTGAACTGTCACACGAGTTGGATGTGTTTCGGAGTATAAATTCTTTCATCACAGCCATATCAACCGCACACACTGGTCTCTGATGTTCCAAACCTCTGTGACTTTGATGCCATTCTGACCTCAAGTGACCGGAAGTTTGGTAATGAGTAAAGCCTCATAATGCTTAATGTATTTTGGGAAATCTAATATGAGTTGCTCTGTGCGTGTGAGATGACTTTCGGCACTTAACAAAGCAAAGCGTTTTTCCACAGATCAAGTAACAGAGGATGTAAGTGATTGAATTTGCAAACCAACAGCAGGCGTTCTTTTAGAAGGATTTTTGCTGGAGAATTTTAAACATTATTGTTCTTCCATCCATTATCAATAACCACTTGTTCAATGCAAACCCAGAGGCACATGTGGGTGCACTCTGGACATGATACCCAGAGCAATAAATTACACACTCATTCACTCACTCGTGCACTCAGCAGAGGCAATTTAGAGTCAGCACACCTAAAACACATATCTTTGGACTGTGGGATGAAACTCTGAGGAAAGCCACACAAACAAGGACAGAACAAGCAAACTCCACACAGACTGACGACCAGAGGTCCCCACTGCACCACCATGGCACCCCATACATTATGGTAATTCCGTTGATTATTATTATTATTATTATTATTATTATTATTATTATTATTATTATTACCACCTTATGTATGGGACCATCAAGCAGAAAAAGATGGTGAGATACAGGGAGCTCACGCCGTTTTCCAAAGTGACTTGTCTCCCGTTGATCATCTTATAAAAATGATTTTCTCCAGAGAATGCAAAATCAGTTCAGTTTGGTTGCATGGAAAATGCTATAAATTAACAGTTCAGAAATTTGAATTCGTATCTTTTGAGGGCAGTTCAAGTGCAGAGGAGCAATACTTACATGTTTACAGAGGTGCAGACACATCTATGCCGCATTTATGTCAAATGCTCTCATTCATATCAAACAGTGAATGAACAGGAGCTGCTTATTACACCTGTGCATTAGCAGCAGATGGAGGCTGTGAATGAGCGGTACGTGCTGTGCTGCATCCTCATACATCAGGCTGAGCATCTCTGCTACAATGGGGCTGTGAGCCAATGAATATCCCTTAGGATTAAAGCTAGAACTGGGCAATGCATCTTCAGATGAAGGTCACGCAGTTGCTGTATTTCAGCATTTGCCTCTCGTACCCGTTGCTGTGGAAAGTCAGCACCATGGCAACAAAGTGTGTGTGTTTACATCGGAAAGGATGATGTCACCGACTTACTCTTCACCTAGGGGAAACTTGTTTTAGACATCTTCATTGTTCCTCGCTATTTTGATCAATTTTAAACAACTAAAAGGGGCATGATGGGTGCTTGATGGGAAAAGAATACAGTGGAGACAGACTAATAATGAACGTTTCTAGTGGTAGTTTGAGGTATTATGCTAGGATTAAACAGAAGCTGGAGTCACTAAAACTATGAGTTTAGACAGCTACAGTAATCGCTGTGGTTTTCACTGAGAGATGACATCCCAAGCCCATGCAATGCCGGCAGACAGATGTGAGGGGGGTGTGATTCTCATGAAATTTATGATCTTACTGCACAACAATGTGAAGAATCATTAACACATCCAGAAGATTTCCAGTGGCCTCATTGGTATCTTATGATCCACTATGTAATGTACTGATCACTGCACATTTGAAATATTCATTTTACTCATCTATTTTTCCTTTAATCCATCTGTTTGGAATGCAAGACGAATTTAGTGACTTCACCAGCTGTTACATGAACCTGATTATTGATTAATACAAGTATATTATTGATATTGACTGCATTATAATAAGGAGATATGTAGTCGTCCAGTCTGTTTTTAGCATTTCACATCGAATAATATTCAGTTGTACAAAACTGACACCAACAGCAGAAGAACAGCAAATACAGTATCACAAGTAAACAGCTCAAAGATGGATTTTATCTACATTGTTTCACCATTTCTTTATAACATTTACTACTTTTTGTGCGTCATAGATGACATTAAAGACAGTAAATCCATGAATTAGCCTGTGAAAAAGGTCCTTGTCCTAATGGACCGGTGACCAGGGCTCTACACATCCAGTCAGTCTTTTTCTTTAGGTTTAATTTTTTGTCCACACCACAACTCTGAATGCCCTTGAAAAGCATCAATATATTTAGCAGTCAGCCGGCTCTCACACACTGCTGACTGCTGGCTGTGGGCTGAATAATGTATGGGTGGGAAAGCAGCAGGGTGCAGGGTAGGGAAATGTAGGCCACACCGTGGCTTCAAAGTGAAGTCTGAATTCTTTCTCGCTGTATTCACACAATTAACACACACTACGGACACAAACACGTGTGCTCACTCACACACGAGTGCACAAAACACACGCACACTTGTGCTCACACGCAGCCAGCACCACCCAAGCAAGACACATTTCGAAGGTGCATATGCACAAACTCACAGATACACATTTTCGTGCAAACATACAAAGAATCACATGCGTAGAAATGGGGGCCAAGCTTGCACTTACATAACATTCTAGACCTAACTTAAACAATCTAACCTTTATGTGACACTCCCTTCTCAGCATCATGACCAAAGGAGAAGCAGAGAGAAACGGAGGGTTTTCAGGCATCTGGCTGCTTATTTATATAAAAGCAGGTACCCTTCTAACTTTCTGTGAGACTGCACTCTGGATGCCTACTATTCTTACATCCTTCAAACTCCTCCTCTTGGAAATCCTAATCCCAACGCTAACCGCCAGATGTAGTGCGGCAGCTACCAATAATAACGTATGAATAATATATGTTGATGAAAAAATGAATGTGAATCTAACTACATTCAGCGTAGAGGTGCCACCCTGGCTGGGCAGGTGGTCTTATTTGAATCAATACAAGCTTTGTATGTCCTCCTTGTGATAACTAGATGTTCAGCAAGACACCTGTTCTGGTGACCTATTGACACTAAATAGGTTTTGGTGTGTGAGCGTGCGTGTGTGACTTTGCATGTAGGAGACTGTGGTCTTCTCCTAGGTATACCACGCCTGTGCTTCCCTGGACTGGCACCGGTTTGCTGCAGACCTGGTTGAACAAGTGGTGGATGGAAATGGATAAAACATGGCAATGCAGTGCATTATTCATGCATTCCATGTGGTTAGTTAGGAACAGCTTTTACAAAAGCAGAAGCTACTGGTATAACAGCATCATGGTGTTGTACTGACTATAGACATCATTTGGCGACCAGATGCACATCACATTCTCAGAGAGGCTAAAAGAAGCCTGAAAACACAAGACCCGCACTGTGGGAAACTAACTTCTCCAAGGTGTAAAGCCCATGTTCTGTTCCTTCTCTCTCTCACACTGCATAGCTGTCTTTTTCCCCTCTGTAGCCGTACGCTTTATTCTGCCATTCTGCACATCTGTGTGCAGTTCATCAGGAAACTGAAGGTGACACTGTAGGCTCAAAGGGTAATAAATCACATCAATAATGTGTGACAGGCGGGGGCAATAACAGGGAAGCGTCTCTGAAGAACGGCACAAAGTTACTTTACTCAAATATGCCCTCTGATGTCCAACCACATGCATAACAGTCACTGTGTCTTCTGCAGGATATCAAATTACAGCGGAAAGAACTGAAGATTATTAATATTTAAAACAGAATAATGTAACAATAGCTGTAAACGCCATGTTGAAGAAAATGACTGCAAATGCCACCAGCTGCCATTTGTTAAATATGGGACAACAGGATTTTATCAATACTTTATGCAGACGTTTGAGTCAAAAAGTGTTTAAATGATCAGTAAGTAGTAAGCAGTATGGGAAAGGTTTGCAATAATTTCAACATTTTTAATGTTGAGCATAACACTACAGTACGATGTCTCAGTTATCTCATTTTTATCAGAAATACGTTTAAGCCTCCACCGTGATTATTACTAAGGATTGCTTGTCAAATAAAAAAAATGGCACAATAGGTTGCCTGAACAATACAGTCATGTTAAATAGGATATTGTACTTTTTTGCATTGTTCAGCTACCCAGATGTTAATGTAATTGATTATGAGAACCAATACTGTACGCTCCTCTCATATATTTCATGATCCCGAGGCACTGTGCAACCAGAACCTTCCTGCACAGCGATTAGTTTTACAGGGCCTTCTGAGATTCACTGCAGGACAAAAGCCACACTGTTCATGTCTTTCTGATAAGCCTCACTTGATCTTCATCGCAGCACTGTTTTCTTTTTTGGATTGTTTTAGACTAAAAGGGCTGACTGGTTCTAAAAATAAACTAAAAGTATTTCAAGGAAACTGTCACATGTGAGCAGCAAAAAATGGATTATTAATACGAGGGACATTAACAACATCAGATATCGGAGAGAGCAAAAAAATAGCAGCATCTGTGTTAGCAAGCATGCATCTGTATTTTAAATATGATTAAACAACCCATGACTCCCAATATAATACCTCATTAGCAAATGAAAAGGCATGATTTTAGGTAGAAAGGTAAAAATGTATATCATGGTGTTTATTTGGGTATTTTTGTGAAAGCAATGCTTTATGTGTATTGTACACTTTTATAAATCCATGCCCCTCTGTGTACCTGTGTGACTATGCGGGTCTGTGCTTCTTACATAAAATACAAAACCAAACTAAGATTTTTTAAAATGCAGTTTCATGCAGTTTTTATCATTTTAATGTGGCAGTCAGAGTAAAATCTGTGTGTGTGTGTGTGTGTGTGTGTGTGTGTGTGTGTGTGTGTGTGTGTGTGTGTGTGTGTGTGTGTGTGTGTGTGCATGCATGTCACTACGAGCTTCCTGGTTTCACCCACTGACCTGGGCATGAAAGACGGATAGAGACTTGGCTGTGTGAAGTGGGATGAGCACCCGAACCAGAAACTGTTTGTGCTCTGACTTCAGAGGCAGGGCGAAGCCATTGATGATGCTGCAGGATGGGAGAGAGACAGGAAGAAGGAGAAAGGGAATGTGAGACAGAAGGAGAAATAAAACTTGGAGTATGCTAGAGTGCCGCGAAATCCTACTGCCTCTTCTTGCCTTTGTCCATCAGCACTGTGGAACAAGCCTCCTCTTCTGTCATATTCATCACCCAACAACATAAGGAGATGAAAAGGATGTGCTCCTCACATCTCCTTCCTTCCGGGTACTCTGATTTTTCCTCCTTTTCTCTCCGCACACATCCCACCCCATTCCCCCTTTTCTGAATGCCCCTCCAGTTTCTGCATTCCTCTTGTCGGTCCTCTTTTCTCGTCAGACTGTTTTCTACCTCAACCCCTCTTCCCCTCCACAGCCTCTCTCACAACCCCCTTCACAGCTTCCTACTCCCTCTCCCAGGAGAAGGGGCACATCTCTTTGTAACGGAGGGAGGGCGTAGGCAGTGCTATAAATACCTCTGCTGGAATAAGCCATGAAACCCCAATGTAATCCCCCGCCCCTGTGCACACTGACTCACTCCTTCTCACTTTCTCGCTCTCATCCTCTATCTCCATCTATCTCCATCTTTCTCTTCCTGCTACAGATCTATAAAATAAAACACTGTAGCACATTCGCTTCATTCTCACTAATGCTGCGCTTCATCTCGGTACCACTTTGCATTTGAGTGAAATTGATTTAAAACCCTAAGTTTGCCAGCTGGGATGCAGAGGGAAAACTGTGTGGTGTCAGCACCGTAGATCTTCCCCTCTACCTGCTGTCTCTTTTCATTTCCTCCAAAAAGGTGCCTTGAATTAAGGAACCTCAAAAAGATCCCACAACACACATTTTAGCTTTTATCTATGCAGCTGGCCTTGTACTGTAGGTAGAGCACAGTGGGCCAGCAGCTATGGCAAGTTTACCAAGTACAGCATCAGCATTATGGAGTATCAGCGTGTACCTGCCCAGTATCTCCAGCAGTTCAGCCACTCCATTGAAGCGCTCAGTTTCATAGATGAACCTGGAGTCACATAAAGGAGATAAAATGTTGCATAAATGTTGTACCGATCTGACAGCTTGCAATTAAAGCACCACAGAGCATGAGCTTGCTGGCAAAAAGAACCCGAGCAGAAAAAACAGATTATTATCCATAACGCTGACAAGAAAGAGAGTGCTGACAGTGACAAACTGTGCCGTCTGCCCTCTGCTGTGAGCTCAGAAGAAGCGTGCCTGTGCCATGGTGCACACACCAGCTCCGCAGTGTGATAGCGGTGGGCTGGAGGGGGCCCTACTAGTGTGTGATTTACTGGCCTAACAGGTAAGTGGAAGACCTGCCAGAGCGCAGAATTCGTAATGCTTTCGCTTCACATGTGTACAGCAGGGGAACTGATGTGATTGGAGATGCACTTCCAAAGTACATTCAGAGCAAAGAGAAACTGTCATCGGGACCGATCAGTCACATCCAGACACTAGAACTGCCGGTACGCATTACACCAGCAGCTGAATAAAGAATTGATAGGTCGTACATTTTTTTTTCCTTTTGAACAGATAGTGGGGTGAAAGTGTAAGGAGCAGACAGGAGATCGGCCGAGAGGCTGGTCCAAAAGAGGAATGTTCAGAGGAGTTCAGCAGTTCTGAGTTAGTGAGATGGCTTATTCTGCCACAGTTGAGCAAGAAGCAAGAACCTTTAGGCTTTTGATTTGGACTTCTTGCGCATGTGACCACCAAGCAGCCAGAGGTGGTCCGGCTGGGATACAGCCAGTATACACACATAAATAATGGTATCACACTACAGTTATCCTTGTTTTGTTGGTCCTGCTTGTTTCCTACAAGCTGTTAAGAACTGCAAGACCTCAGGATTTGGTCAAAAAAAAATGCTCATATTAAGTTTGTGTTGACCTATCCAGGCTCAGAGGTCTTCCTCATGTACTAATCTGTAAACTAAAAATGGTTTTCAAGAATTCAAATGCAAACAGAAAATAAGAGATTGTGCACACAGTTCAAAAAACACTTTGAGAAGAAATACATTCTGATGAAATACAATCAAAACCTTTAAACGTTTTTAAATGATTTCCTTCCAGAAGTTCATTTCGGCACCATTTCCCATAGCCTGACAACTAAGAACTATGTGTTAAAATGATGCTCCTTATCCAGAGATGAGCTTTCTGTTGGGGCAGATTTTAGTGTGTGAAGGTGCTCCCTACCTGAGGAAGATGTTGTTTATCTGCTTGCGGATATAGGCACGCAGTCCCAGCAGCTTGCCATACACGCGGTGCAAGATGGTCTTCAGGTATTCCCTCTCTCTGGGGTCTTCACTGTCAAACAGCTCCAGGAGCTGGGTCACGTGCACAAGCACAGGGCAGACACAAAGACAGAGGCACAGAGGCATAACATGCATGGAGAATTTTAATAAACAAAGGCAGTCTCACCAAAAATGTTAGCGATATGGTCTTAACCTTCATACCCTACATAAAACTGTTCAAAATAAAGTTACTGTCCATGAGATGTATTTCCTCTTTCCTTCTTCAAAACCAAGAACTCCACACTACATACCAGCAGGTAGACCACAGAAAAACATCACTACCTGCAAAACAAATTTCTGGTCCACGTAGCGCTTTGCCACCGAAGGCTGGAAGTCTGGGCTCTCCAGGAAGCGCAGAAAGAACTCGTATACCAGCTGGTGACAGACACAAATTGGGGTATGAAAAAGGTAAGAAAGGTAAATAATGACAGATACGGTAAACCATAATGATGAATATGGAGAGCATATGGTCAAAGTGAAATGGTCAGAGGGATGGGAGCGAGAAACATGGAGGACAGAAAAGAAGGCTCCTGCGGGATAAGCAAAGACAAAGGAAGGAAGAAAAAGAGGAAATCACAGAAGCTGAGGAATGAGAAACAGGGCTGACAGGAAGATGGCTGGATGGTAGGAGGAGAGAGGTGACAGATGAGGCAGGTCTGACAGATGGTCCTACCTGTAGGTGAGGCCAGGAGGCCTCCAGCGTGGGCTCATCCTCCTCGGGGTCGAACTCTGGATTCTCACTGGGCGGGAGCGTGCGGAAGATGTTCACAGAGATCTGAGGGTGACAGACCAGACATATGCATTATGCCACATTTTACACTGTATTAAATTAGCTCTTATGCACAACAATGGATAATATGACACCCAAAACAACAATGGCTGCTGACAAAACCAGTGGCAGTACTGAGGGTAAATAGCGAAGATGTTGTCTCAGCTTTTCCTGGATACATGTTGTGCGCCTAAATTGCAGAGAGCTATTAACCCATACCAAAGACATCTACGGAGAGCCTTTGAATAAATTTAGATCATTGTTATCTACTTTTTGGATAAAAAGGGAATAAAGCAGCACATTTCAGACACTGGAACATCAAAAGTTGCATTTTTTGTTCACATTTATTAATTTTGTTAGTTAATAGTTTTGTGCAAGGTGACTTGCAATTATAAGTTTCTATCCTTAACCACATACAGTTATTTATCCATTTATACAGTGGTACATTTTTGCAACAACAATTTAGTTTAAGTACCTTGATCAGGGGATCTACAGAAGGAGCAGGAATTTTAGAATCCAGGATTTTACATTCACACTGCCCTGTCATTATTATTATTATTATTATTTTTATTATTATTATTATTATTATTATTATTATTATTATTATTATTATTATATTTTTTTATTTTTTTATTTATTTTTTTTTTTTATTATTATTATTTTAGCTAATGCTTTTGTCTGAGGCATCTTGCAGGGATGCTCTCTTATCATCAGCACTTAGTTCCTGCAGCGTAATGGTGCATTAAATTAATTTTACATAAATATACTGTTGGAATGGTCTTGGTTATTCTTTTATTAACTAAGGGGGAACACTCAGTGAGGACCTCTTTTCATCATGTCAAGGCTTTACAGAACTGGTGGCCTTGAGAAGCTCTAACCTGAAATTCTTGTCAAAATTGTTTTAGACAGGTGGAACACATTTTAGCAACTACTCTCTATAAGGATGGTATGATGGTGCAATGGACAGCACTGCTGCCTTATAGCACGTTGGCTATCCAGGCGTGAGTTCAAATTCAGCTCAGTCTATGCAGAGTTTGCATATTTTCCCCTGTGCCTGCATGGGTTTCTTCCCACAGGCCAAAAACATGAGTTTCAGCTTCTTTGGAGACCTTAAATTGTCCTTTGTGTGTGTGCGCCTACCCTGCCATGGACTAGAATCCCTAATAATATGTTTTCAATTTAATATATCTCAAAGTTAAGAAACGGTCAAATAAAGTCTCATGCAGTACAATTGGTCCATAACTTACAAACACAATTGGATCTGGAAGTCTGTTAGAAACTCAATTTTTACATAAATGCAGCCAGTACAAAAAAAACTTAACAGACGTCCCTCTATTTATTCACTCGATGGGTTCTATAAAAAGCTCAGTTAATGCCATTATAAATAAAAAATTAACTAAGAATTTTACTTTTTATTCCATTTTCATTAACCACTCATTCTGTGTAACTGCGGTGTGTTCCAGACCCACTTTTGGAAACTGGGTATGAGAAAAGGACGAGACAGTGTCCTGCCTTGTGCCTTGAGTTTCCAGGAGATATACTAGACCACCACAGCTCTGCATGGGACAAATCATCACTGACAATGGACGGATGGATGGAAGTTACCTGGTATATCTTCATCTGATGTTATTGTGTATCATATCTTTGAATAAATGTAAGGTCAAATGTTGCATCTGCACTAAGCAAGTCATCACACTGTGCCCCCCAAAAATATAATTTGCAGCATATGATACATTATTGCAGTAAACATGCATTGTTATGGTGTGGCAGTATCTGCAAAGATGCTGAGATTGAAAGGCTAATCTCAGGGCAGGCATGCACCTTGGAGCATGAGTAAAAAGCACAGTTCTCTTTGTGGGGCTGCAAGAGCACTGGAGTGCTAATTCTTGTTGAGGGGACATGGCGTGTCCGCTATTACAGAGATTCATGGCGAGGATGCTATTTAACTTGGGCAAAATAAATATTATAGCTGTGTCTTATTATGAGTCATCTACCTCTATGCTGCTGTTATTGATGCCTCTCTATACCTCCTCCACTGCCTTCTCCTCTGTCATCTCTGCCCCCTTCTTTTACTCTGACCAACACCTTCTTAATTACGACAGCCTCCCTATCCTCTTTTCATTTCCTGCTCCACCTCAGTCTCTCTTTCCACTCCTCTGCCCGCATTTGTGCCTTTCTCCTTTCGCTGTATCTCACCATCTTGATGGCCTCAGGGTAGAGCGGCTCGATGAGCACGCCCCGGCCTGTGGCCACGCTCTCCACCAGCTCATTGAGCGCCGCCCTCTTCACCTCCTTGCCCTTCAGGTCAGCCACGCAGTCCAGGAAGTCGAAGAGCACACAGCACTGCTGCAGCTTCTTGCAGAAGAGGTCATGCAATTCCGCCACAGGGGCATCTGGGTTCAGCAGGAAGGGGGCAAAGGAAAAGAATGACTCACGCACACTCACAATGAGGAGCAGCAAGTCCAAAAGTGGCAAATGTACAAGCACTGTACTCGCTGTTTTTGGCAACAGAACCATCACCAAACAATACCACAATTTTGTTACAGCTTGTGAAGTACCAAAAAGTAAACAGAAGTACAGCAACATGTCTTCATTGTTTACACAGGACTCTGTACAGATTCAACACAAATGGGGCTGCAGGAGTGAGATTTTTGTTAACATTTGAGCAAACTAAGATAAATTCCCTCTTCAGGTACAAAGACAAACATGTTTTCTGGTAGACAAGCAAATAGTGTCCTGATCCACACAAGGATACATGTACAAGGAGACATGTTCACAATTCCTGGTACCAAAACATAGCTGCACACGAGCAGACCCTGCAAATGAGCGGACTCAGTTGGGCTCAACCAGCCTGGCTGTTTTATGACAAAATCATTTTAAACAAATTTGTTTGATTCACCCCTTTTGGAATGGAAATTGTTAAGCGATGTTTCAGTGAACATATGGGAAAGGATCAAATAAATGAGTAACCAGTAACATGACAACAGGTACGCAGTAATATTATTAATTTGATGCCGATACCTTCCATCGTAGTGACCAAATAGACTCATATGTTTCACAAAGATTAAATTCACACCTAAAATTTAAACATAGACTGTGTGGAAGCCAAGCCTGTGATACTCCAGATGCCAGAATAAAACATACTCCAGATGCCAGACCTATTTTCAAAAGTGACCACAGTATGATACCACAGTATGATCATCAGTTCAGTAAGAACCTTCCTTCTGCATAATACCTGCACACAGCCAGAACCTGTGTAGGCTAAAAATAATGCATTT
Organism: Heterotis niloticus; assembly: GCA_018136845.1. Classification (NCBI taxonomy): domain Eukaryota; kingdom Metazoa; phylum Chordata; class Actinopteri; order Osteoglossiformes; family Osteoglossidae; genus Heterotis; species Heterotis niloticus. Next base: position 22,402,161 of record CM030899.1, on the reverse strand, counting down.
TTAGAGCAAAGTAGTTGTGAAAAAACAAGCATGCTGAGGAGAGGAAGGAGCGAGGGGGGGATGAAAAGAGAAAATGAATGAAGAAGGGAAAGAGGCAGGAGAGAATATGGAAGAACTTATCAAAGCTGCGGCTGGAAGGAAAACAGTGGCTAGGGTGTGGAGGAGAGGGAGGAGAGTGGGGTATTACATATCTCTGTGCATGCACAGTAGAGTATGAGAACATAAATTGAATTGCACAGGAGCAAGAGACAGAGAGACGGCAGGAGATGTGTGCTGAGAGATGAGATGCTCGGAGCCTGATGAGGATGCGCTTAATGTGAGGTTTAGGCGTTCAGATGGCTGTACACTTTACCTTGACTGTGTACTTCATTAAATATTGCATGTTGGCACATTAGGCAGAGCGTAAAATAGCAAAAACTCTCCACAAAAGAGTGGGACAGTAAGAGAACGAGAGAGAGAGAGAGAGAGAAAGAGAGAGAGAGAGAGGGAGAGTTTAAAACAGGGCAAGAGGGCGAGCAAGAGAAAGTGGACTGGATAAAGTGATGACATCATCCGTCAGTCAAACCTCTATGTTGTGCTAACTCTGTGTTTCATTTCATAGCTTTACCCTCTCTAATATACCAAAAATACAGAGCAACCAAAAGAGAAAGAGATATACAATCTGGGCTGTCGTGAACACTGTTTTTGTTTCACCCTCAGCCCTTTCCTCAAAGGCAAAAACCCGCTAAATGAGGAGGCTTGGACAGCTGAGTCTGAATCTTAAATGTAATTCATTCAAATAAAACGCAGCCAAAGTCTGAAGCGCTTCTGAAGAAATTGTGTGCTGAGCAAATATGACCTAGTTTGTACTCTTTGGTTGAACCTGATCTGCTGCCTCTGTGCAGGGCTAAGCTACACCCTATTGAAGAGAGCAGATCCCCATTTCTTAACCAGATGAGAGGCTTTACTTACAAGCTATTGATTTGTAAAGGATGACTTCTGTCAGACACTACAGCGATCTCTCCTCTCCACCATCTATAAGTCACACTCTTTACTGCCATGAAAAGAGACTATATTAGCTGGCCATTTGCTTTCTTCCCAATCTTCTCCTAATCATTACTTCTCCCCTTCTCTTTTCTTGTTTTCATTTCCTTTCAGTCAAATCTGTGATTCCTTTATTCAAGCCCTCTTTCCACTCTGGTCTCTCCCTCCTCTTCTCCTCCATCTACATCTTCTCCTTCTCTATTGATCTGTGAAGCTACGAAGGGGATGGGTGACTATCCCATGTCTGCTGTAACTTAATACCAACCTTCTCCAAATGTCCTCTGGCTTGCACATACACACGCAGACAAGCACAGGCGCAAGCACCCCGACACCTATGAATACTGACTCACCGAAAGACAGATGCAGACACATATACTTGCAAAAGCTACCCTTACGACAGATACACATGCACACCCAGAGTTGCAACATTATTCAAGTACACAAGGGATAGCATTTCCAGTGAGATTCATAAGCACACGCAGCCAATTGCAAAAAATGAGTTATACATGTAATGTATGCAAGAAAACAGACAAACAGATGTATTAACACTTTCAACAGTACAAGCCTACACACAAAGACAACTGTATGATAACAGAAAAGGAAAAAACACAGATAGACCAAAGTAATGTTCCCATAAATATGTAACATAAGCAAATTACAAGATGTGTATTCTAATAAATATAAATGTGTTAAACAGAGACCTGATCCTTAAATGAATACCTAATGGCCTACATAAAATTGTTCATTCATATAAATTGTTACAGAAGTAAGCAAATGATCATTTTTCTTGTATGGTGAGGACCAAGACAATTGTAAAACTAGAAAGCAGCAGCTTAAGAACAGAAGGTATGGCTTATGCAATAGAAGAGACTGTGAACCGAAATGTCAGCGAACCAGTGAGAGCACAGTATGTTATTGTAAGTGCAAGTGGTGGGTGAGGAGTTTGGCTCAAGGCAAATGGCTATTTAGGGGGGATCATACAGACTTACTCACGCGGTCCTGAGGAGGAGAAGCATCAACAGCTGGAGTTAGAGGCTGACCCACTGTTGCGCTTTCTATTTCAGCACACAAGCACTCACAAACCCCAGTATATGAACTTTGTATGCGTGCACACAGACAAAGACACAGAGACACACACACACACACACACACACACACACAAATTTCAACGTAAATATTTGAATACAGACACATGGGGACACACATACTTATGCAGTAACAAGATAAAATGGACATCATCAGGCATAGTGGAAAAATTTATGATACAAAATAAAGATAAAAATACTTCTGCAAAGGATTAGACACAGCAAAATTCTCAATAATTTCATTTAAACCACGGTTTTATGGAGCGCTTAGTCATATTCAGCACTTTATTTTTAAAAGGGTCCTGACATTTACCGTAACTTCACAGTGAGTAAAGTTGTGCCAATGCATTGATAATATTAGTTCCCCATACTGGGAATTCCTGTAAGCATTGGCAGAAATTAAACAGTAAACCTGAAGTCAGAGTGGCACAGGCTATAACTCCGAGAGAAGTCTTTCAGTTTTATGCTTGTCGTGCTCGAAATGAATTTCTTTAATTCATATCAAACTGCATAAATGGGTTAAACTGCGAGCTTTGTGAGTTGCTCCGGATTGGGATCTGTGCTAGTAAGATAAAAATAAAAACACTGAAATGTAAGCAGTGTTAGCTAATCTAGGCTGTGTCTGGAAAAAAGTCACCTAACATCATGTGATTCGTAAGCCACCAGTAGCTCTGCAAGTTCCCTGTGCTACTAAGGACCACATTAGAGATCAGGGCATAGAGCACTGAAACAGAAAATGTGGAGCACCAATGACAACACCAAGGGATGTAGCTTTCAATTCTGCAGCTGTGCGTACTAAGAAAATGAATTTCTAGCACTGCCTGCACAGTCTAAGTACTTTTCTGCTGCCTAAATTATGGCTTTACTTTAATTACCACAACAAAATGAATACAAATGCATCCCGACTTCAGTGTTTTTCCATGAACTCTGTCCAGCATCATCTCACGGAAGGTCATAACTCCAGAGCATCCCCACAGCGTTACACAAGAACAACTTGTAAAGTCATCTTTCGGTTGAGAAAAGTACCGTACGAGTGTTGAGACATCTTTATCCTCACGTTCACTCGAACTGCCTTAAATCCTTTTTAAACAAACCATTCGAGGTGCGCACTTTTCCGCGATGCCTTATTAAACAAATCATGACCATGAATGGGTCAAGAACGGCTGCCATGACAACAGAAAGACATTCTTCTCTTCAAAGGCCAGAGGGAGCTTATACAGCAGGCATGGTTTCCTCAGTCCCACATGGCTACAGGCCTTTTCACCATTCAGTTCTTAGTTGGACTTTCACAATACAATCTGGCATCAGTATTTTACTGTAGAAAAAACCTGTTGCCAAGTATGTAGCCACTTGGTGGCCTGCAGTGTTATAAAAGGCTCGGCGATTCACGTCAGCTGAAGTTGATGCTCTTTTATACAGAGTCACTATGACACATTTTTACTGGTCAAAATGAGTGAGATGTTCTAAAAATTTTGCTGCCTTACTAATACATGCAGTGCCCACCATCGTGTGTGAAGTCTGTTTAGTGGTATTTGCAGAAGCAATCCCTTTGAACACTTTCAGTCAAACGGTGCTTGTCTCAAGTGTTTGACATGTGATCAGGAAAAAGCTGCCTAACCAAAATACTCAGCTGCCAACCAGCTCAGAGTCCCAAAAACCACATATGTTCATTCTACAGTGTCTTTACTGGGCCAGCATATTGAAATAAAGCACCGACTTGCCCAAAATTCTTAAGACTTCACTCTGCGTTCTGATCTTCTGATACAAGGTACTGCTTTTTCCTCAAAATAAATTCAAAGTCCAGTCCCACAACCAAAACCGCTTTACAGGGAATGTGATAAAATCGTAAACTCGTTGCCAGCTGACCCGACGCGTTCCGAAACCTTGTTCTTATCATGCTCTTTGATTCCGGGCTGGAAGTCTGTTCGAAAGGATGTAAACGTACCAAACAGGTTGACAGCTGGGCCCTGTCTACACCCACAGAAGTTGACGCTCTGCTTCAGTGTAAAAAAAGATTTACTGTGAAGCAACCTACCAGTCACACACATTAGCAACATTACAGGTACAACAGCACTGCGTGGGTCAAGATAAAATTACAAGTCTCTCTTTGGTATGGATGTCTGCTGATGCCATTTTCTGTACTTGATAAAAGTGCACATCAGGTGAAAGAATTTCCTTCCATGCCATAATAATACAGCAATAATTTAAAATATTGACAATGGCACATATAAATTTTCACTGCCTAAAAATATTTTATACGTCATAATAAAAAACAGTCTGAGATAAGGTTAAATGTGTTCAAAATGAAAAAGAAAAAGGAAGACAGTGGGCGGCCAGATTATATCGTGTTATACGAACCGTGGACGTGGCCACTAAGGTGCGGACGGTAATGTGGACAATAAAAATACAGTATACGAGATGTGGAGAGTAACATGTAGACAAAAATGTGCGGCTAGTTGGGCAGTCAACATAACGTGGACGGTAAATGATAGTTGGCAGGATGCGGAAACTAAGATACGGCTAAGATACTGGCAGTGAAATGCAGAACATGAGAGTCCGTAAGCTATAGGCATTGAGATGTGGACAGAAATGTCTGGGCAGCCAGGTAAGGTATAGTAAGGTGTAGCCAGTAAGAAGCTGACAGCAAAGTATGGGCAGTAAGGTCAAGTCAGATGTGGACAGAAAATGATCAGCAAGAAATGGGAGGGAGCAGGAGGGACTTTGCCGTGGACATACTTACCTTTGAGCAAAGGCAGGGCCGTCAGCTCGATCTGGGAGCTCTGGTAGCGGAACTGCGACGAGCTGTGGGAGCGCCGCTGCCGGGCTCTGCGCATCGAGCGCCGGGGGAAGCCGTCCACCTTCTCCGCGCTCGGCACCGAGAAGCCCGTGGTCGGGGAGGACGGGCTGGACGGGGGCAGCTTGGTGGTCTCCATCTGCGCTCTGGTGGTCGTACTTGAGCGGGAGGATGATCCGTGGATGGAGGGAGCGCTACGAGGGCGGCAGCTTTGTTTCTGCCTAATAATATATGAGCCGATCAACCGCAGTAACGCCGATCAGTACTGAAAGGCGGAACGACGACCATACGAGTCGGAAAAACGGGCAGGGAGGTCGGGAGGCTCCTTAGGTGCTCTCAAGCCTCCGAGGGATGAAGGTGTCTAATGTAATCGGCAGTGTGTGTGTGTGTGTGTGTGTGTGCGTTTCGAGAAACCCGGAAAACTGGGTCCGTCTAAAATATTAACAACATGCTAACACACAGCGACCCACGTTCGTGCACCTATATCTCCACACAGAGACGGACATATGCATCACTACAACGGCTCTGCCGTATTGGCGTCATCACTAAGTCACCGGCCCAAATTTGGTATTTATTTATATATTTAGGACATAAATAATTATATCCGAAGAACTTGTAGCGATGATCGGATGTTAGTATGGAAAACGCCCATTAGTCCGGAGAATCACAATAAAGGCAGTATTAGGCTATTTTGTTAAAATCCAGTCAATTCCTCGTGACAAATATAAATATATATGGAAAAAAATATAGAATACAAACTGAACAGTTGCAGCCGTTTCCTCTATTCAGGTCCTTGGCTGGTGTCGTCCATGTTTTTGTCTGATTCTGACGTTATTGTAGTGTTAGAGTGATGTTATTGTGATGTCCCTGCAGGCTGAGGCTGAGGCTGAGGCTGCTGCTGCTTCTGCTTCTGCTGCTGCTGCTGGAGGATGATGCGCGCAGGGCGGAGGTGCGGCTCCCTGCGTGCCCACATGTGCGGGGCTCCTCACGCACCCTGCGCTGCCTGTCACTTGTCACACCGTCCGCACCGACGCTGAACACGCGTGGACGAGCCAGTCCTCCCGCCTTTACTCCATCCTCGGCGCGACTCTGCCGCTCCCCGTTATACCTCCCGCGTCCGCGATCGCTGCTCAGTCCGCGATTTGTGCTCCTTCCGCGCGTTCACTCTTCCTTTTTTTCTATATTTTATTTAATATGATTTTTTTTTGTTGTCTGTTCTGTTTTTTTTGTTTGTTTTTTTCCCCTGCGCCGTGGCTGTTCGTCCTCCTTTCAGCGGCTCCCCGATCCTCCTTCTGGATGTTCTCTTATGATCTTCCTGTGTTTCTTTCCACCCCTCCTCCTTGGCCGCTGTCCTCCCTCCCTCCCTCCCTCCCAGCGCCAACGCCGTCGCCCTGCGCTCGCGGTCTTCGGCGTCGCTTTAAGGGGCAAACGTCGTAAAAAGGGATATTTTGCGCGCTCCCGCCGCCGCTCCCGCAACGCGCCGCGCTCCCGCGTCCGCACCCCCCTAAAAACGCGCTCTCTGACGCATTGTGCACGGTGTCGTCATGCTGACTGGGCCTCAGACCCCGCACTCCCGAGCGTGTGTCTGGGTGTCCATCCCGGCTTTCCACGGCCGTTTCTTCGTTCCGAATTCTGCTACCCAGCTATAAAAAATGCGACTTTTGGCGCCCCGGTGCCACTCTCACTCCGGAAAAAGGGATTCTGCTTATGAACCCCCGAGTGATTCCATCGTTTAAGCGGCAAATACATTACACCAAAACGTTCACAGTATAGCAACCGTTCTGTGTGACAGCCTCAAAATATTGCTTCTACTTGTTGAAATTAATAAGCAAAGTACAGCTTCCGTTTAGGCATTCAGCTGTAAGCTGCATTTTTCATTTTCTTACATTTCAGCCCCGAACAAATTCCCTCAATATTGCATTTCTGCTGTAGCACTTTGTAATATTTGGTCTTTATGTTTATAGAGCATTTTTTGCGAGTATGGAACTCCTGGGGTTAGGCCAAAGTCAAAAAGAATTCAGTTTGCCATTGTGAAGACCATTATTAAGTGTACCGTTTTAATTTCCGTACTAGGACAAAATATTTGTAGAGAAAGCAGACTTTTTCAGGGATCCTTCGTAAATAATGGCCATTGGCAGCTACGTATTTTGAGTTGCTGTAAATGTGGTTGGTTAACATTACATCAGAGGTTGGCGAAATTTAGCTTCAATCCGCAGAAGAGAGACCAAGTCTCAATGGGGGGTGATGCCGTTCACTAATGGGTGTTCTTCAGTCAGTTAGCACCTCAATACTTCACTGAAGTGATTAATAAAGAATAAAAATTGTATGAGGGAATGGTGTTGCCGCACCAAAGGGATCCCTGCTAAGACGCTGGGCTTTTCGAGAAATTATCCCAACTATTTTGCCACTGTGGTGGCAGCACAAACAAGAGTTTAAAGAGGTACTTGAGGTTTTTTTCCCTTAAACTTACAATTACATGCTTGAACCCAACATTTCGCATTATTACTAATGATACGGTGGCTCCAAAAACAACCCCAGCCTCAGTGAGTCTATTTTAAAATATGATTTCCCTCTATTATTGGAAATCTATGAATGTATGTAATTAGTACATTTCTAAATGGAACCAGTGCATCCTTGGCACATTCATAACTTGCTTTAGGGGTAAAGGCCTTTCATCTTTTTAACTACTTGAGTTACATATGTATTTATCTGAACTCATAATATGTAATATTGTCACAAAGAACAGTATGAATATGGACTTGTTTGATTAAAATAAATGCTGCTAAAATAAGAAATCCCAGTTAGATATGTTGGAGTGCTTCATTAAAAAAACCTGTTAGTTTGGGCACACTCATAATAAAAAAAAATCGCATTGTGTGTCGTTCTGACAACAAAATGATCCCGGTGGATTAGGTATGAATCACCAATTTGTGTTTCCACAATTCCATATTTTCATTGCAGCGCTGTATATTTGCCTGCCTAACGTTGCAATCTATCCCAGGTTATCACTCACATTCTTTTTCAGCAATTATGGTTCATTGTTCAAGTTTTCAAATAAAATTTTAAGGAAAAAAAATCATGTTTATTATTAAATTACATTTGAAACCTGATGTCGCTTCTATACATCTAGTACAAGTGACACCACAGCTTATTTCACATATTGGCCACTAGAGTGCGCTCTCAGCCCCCGCAGGCCCGTTAAATGCACTACAGCAAAACGCAGCTTTTGTAGCCGAAAGACAAACCGTATAGAAACCATAATACAATAACAAAATAGCTTTAGCTATTTCTTTATAGCAGCAGTCTGGTTTGAAAGGTTTCTGGGAGGCTCTTCCGTGGTCCTCCTGCTTACAATATAAATGTATTTCAAGGAAAGTTACTTACATTTGAAAATACTACATGCTAGTATGGTTATTATTGCAGTGGAAAATAAAAACCACTTGTCAACATCCCAGTGATGTTATAGTGTAAGGCCACCGTGCTCAGATGCTGTGTTTTGATCCAGCTCAAATCCTTATCTCCTCCACCAGGTCCTGGGTCTTCTATCCTCTTCCTGCTACTTTGGAAAATTTTGCCGCGGACATGTCAGTACATTGATGCGTAGGGCATGTTCTCGCTTTCTTGTAGAAAATACAGTGCAAAATCAGAGTCGGTAAACTCAAAGGACAGAGATTCTGCGAAGTCAGGGCCAAGGACCTGGGCAGGCGCAGGCGCAGGAGCAGGAGCAGGGGCAGGGGCAGGAGCAGGGGCAGGGGTGTCCGGAATGTTTTCTGGGTGCGAAATTGTAAGTAAGCACTGAGGTTCATGCTGCTGCAGGGCAGTCGTGTAAAGCTGGATCTCCTGTTTAAGAAGCACTATTTCCTTCTCGTACGCTGCATTGGAGTGCTCCAGTAACTCCAGTTCCTGAGGAAAAAGGTAGAGGGGACGTTACCTTCAAGCAGTGCAAGATTCAAAGCCCGTAAAGCAGATTCACCCCCAGAAAGATAATGAAATACTCATTTGGAACATACGTCTCAGCACCACTCCGCGGGTCTGAAATATTGACTACATTATCCGTAACGTGTTGATATGTTATTCCTCCGTCTTTCAAAAGTGGCGGCGTGTGCGCAAACACCTTGCGTGTTATAAGAGAGAAAGTGAAAGCGGCACAGAAGAAAGTAAAACCAGAGATAACAGGAACATAGCCGCTGTCCTTCAAAAGAGAGGAAATACAGTCCAGTCTGTGTTTTCGCAAATATCAGCACAAGTTTTTTTTGAAACATGAAAGAACACAGCTGATGCAATTCATTAGATAAAAGGGCATTAAAAAGGAAGTTATCCCAAAAAGGGGACCTCATAGTAGTGCAGCTAAAAACATGACTTCAACATTTCTGATTTAAATGTCTGCTGTAATAATAACAAAAACAATAATAATAACAATAACAACAAAAAGAAGAAGAAGAAGAAGAAGAAGAAGCTGTGCTTTTTTTCAGAAGCACATCCATGCCCTGTGGAACCTGAACCTGAATGCTCTTCTCAGCAGAGCCTGCCTTTTCCCAGAAATGCTTGCTATACAGAAGAAGATTGCATAACTCATCCCCAGCCAAGCATGCCCCCGCATAGACCTCTGCAGTTACACACTTCAGAGGCAGCTCAAGGATGTGTCACCTCATTCCTTAGAGCTGGGAGGTAAATCCCAGGTATGCTTACTTAGTGAGCAGACATGTACGCCTCAAGGTTATGTACATCGAGTTCATACTCAAAGCTTCCTGAAAGTCTTTTGCTCATTTATACAGCAGGGCTTTGTTACAGTATTGGCTCGATAAATTCTTCAACGGCTCAAGGGCAGGAGTGGGATTCGACTCAAAAACGTTGAAGTTTGAAGGCGGCAGCAAGAACCACTGCGCCACCTGCATTTCTGCTGTGTGCAGTTGTACGAACTGGGGCAGGGGAACGTTAAACTGGTATGGGAACCGTTACTCGTGCGTTGAGAGACGAAACAATGCACACGCTTCACACACACGGACAGACCTTGTGCAGCGCGTCCGCCCGCTCCGTCTGCTTCTTTCTGCTGCGCTGCGCCGCCACTCGGTTGTTCTCCCTGCGTTTGTGCTTCCTGGTCGAGTCGGACAGGGCGCCGAGCTGAAGGGGGCGAAAGAAGTGGCAGAGTTCCTTCGCATCAGAGCGCCGCAGACGGACAAGAAATGATGCCGGCGACCAGGTTCTCGATGAAAGAACACTTACCGTTTCTGATATACTTTGCACACTTTCATCACCGGAAAACGAGGTTAAACTGCCCTCGGATTTGGAGTCCATTAAGAGCAGCATCACGACTGCATTGGCGCGTCTTCCGTTGCGGGAACGCTCGGATGCGGGCGCTCCATTCACATTCGCGCGCCCGCGATGGGACCGGCACCGTGCAAACGCGCGGAAGAAATCCGCTGCTTCCAGCCGTCACTAAACTTGTGTTACCCCGACTACTGCGTTTGTGCCAAAGCGGGGCTCTCCTGGAGGTGCCGAGCGAGGACGTCGTGCGCTTGACTATGGGTGTCTGTTGCCAAGGTCCCGCTTCTTATTGAGCCTGGACGACGAGGTGTGGGCGGAGGTCCCGGTTTCGGTTTCGGTTTATTTTAAATGTCCACGCTGCGGAGAAGGAGGAAGTGCGGCTGACGAGCAAGCACCCGGTCAGGAGGCTTTCCCGAAGTTACGCGCCGGGATTTTTGCTCTGGAAGCAGGCCAAGAAATGCACAAAAGCCCATGAATTTGAGACAGCGTGGGTGAGACTTGGCTCATGTCTCGGTATTTGTCCCACATACACACTGCACCACTGGACCAATCGTTTGCAACCTAATTCTTTCCATTAATTTTCTGATTACTTATTTTACTCTATATAATATTTACATTATTATATACAGCAAGATAAGTAATTTACAAAAATAAATATTTACTTATGTTTACTGGGCTCTGGAAAGCGGTCCTGTGCGAACGGTTAATGAAAATGGATGGATGGATGGATGGGTTTTTCTTTAACGGCATTTCCTCCCATGCAGCTCAAGGGCGCCCCTACGGGTAGGGGTGGGGATTTTTTGTAAATAGTCCACGTTGAGTAACGTGCAACATGAGGGGGTTTGTGTCTGTCTGTGGTGGGGACAACAGAGTAAAATATTTCATGCACCTTTACAGAAGCACTGTTATATTGTTTAATTTTTAGCAGCTTAAATATTTTTTCATATTTATTTTATGGTTTGTTGGTCTTTGTTTGAGTATTTTTACTGAAGTGAGAGCCTACGTTTCCCTTATAGCCTTACTGCTCCGAGAGAGTAATTCGTATTAAATGAAAGGTAAGGCTAAGGTTAATAAGGTTAGGGTTAACTTAAAGGTTAATTTGTTATAATGAATCATAAATGGAGACTCACCACTGTAAAAGTCTCACCTCTTGTTCGAACAATAGTACAGTACTGGAATTGTACTTTGCATGACCTTGCAGTTCCCCTAAATAAAGACCATTTCAAAAAATTGTAGTCAAGTGGCTCCTCCTTTCTCCTGGGGTTGGGAAACATTTTTACAGCTATTGCACATATGTATGAATGACCCAGTTATGCTAGAAATTTACATACATCCTTGTTGTAATGCCAGTGTATTTTATGAAAATACTACTTGTGAGCACTTTCTCCAACTAAGGGTCATATCATCTTAATGATTAAAAGGCTAAAACAGCATGTCTGAGATGTTTTAGTCTACATGCTGTAACATTTTACTACAATTTAAGTTTTAAAATTATAAGTTAACACTAATAAATAATTTCAATAATCATACTAAGAAATTAAATGGTTTTCACCTTCAGTGTTTGAGCAGCTTGTTCTGTGGTCATTTTTCATGCAAACAGAAGAATAAGGTTCTATGGATACACCTAGCTTCCTGTTCATATGGCTCCTTCCAACAGACCTCCCACACAGTTATTCACTCCATAATGCAAAATAAGACACAATTCTTGTTTGAGAATGCATTTCTGTACCTGAATTATTTTACATAGGAACCTCTTTAACTGATCACTTTCATTTCAAAATAGCACTGCAGCACAACCCTCACAAGTCCAAAGCAATCAGATGGAAACGCTGCCTTCAAAATGATTGACTTCTGATATTGTCATACAGTGCATGTCTGTTTTGTTCGGTAAACTGTATTGTAAACCCTTTCCTTTGATTATTTACACTTTGATACTTATATCTTTATGATCCTTTGCTTATCCACAGTACTTTCCAGCCAATATTGTTTTTCAACATTGCATTAATTAAACAAGAAGAATGACTTGCTGCAAAATCCTACATACACACGTTCCACCAGGGGCTAACACTGCTGGAAATCTAATCCTTAGTGTCTTAAGTTTGCTCTTTACAAAATTTACCGAGACTCAGCTGAGAATTGTGTGTGGATATTTTAAAGCTAATAACTAAGAAAGAAAGTCATATATTTGAAACGCACAAAAAGGAAACCTCAAACCTACCTTAGCAGAAATCGGCGGAAAAGGAAATGCACTAAATTGAAAAGCGTATGTTAACTTAGTATCCACAAATGACTCAGACATTAACTCAGGAAAACAAACAGAAAGAGGCAGGCAACACAAAAGTATAAAACTGCTATCGCAAAAAAAAAAAAAAGAGAAACGTTAAATTCAGATGTTGAAGAAATGAAGCAATAAAATCAGCTTCTGAAACCTTTGGAGAATCATGTGCTTTATCAGCATGGTTTGTAAAACGTGTGCAGTGTGTACTGTATGTACTAATCACAAAACAGAAACCACATCACACTCACCCTCTGCAGAAGGTCCCATGTTTTCAAAAAATTTCTTCCTAAACCATCAAAGGCATTTATGCACATTGCATAGGCTGCAAAATCAATTTCTGATTTTTAAGATCCCAAGACAAAAGTTTCTTGTTTAGTTAGTTAACTTACACATTTCTCCAAATTATCTATTTACAGAGGTGACTATTTTACCAAAGCAGGGCAGAATAAACATTATGCCCTGGGTGCAACTGGAGTTGCAAAGGGTAAGGCCTATTCCAGCAGGCTTCCATTAGAAGCCACTTCCTGCTCCGCATAGGCTGGAGAATGTAGTAATAGGAAAACATTTTATTCTCCTACTATCATGAGCTATGTAGCTCATGTCAAGAGCACACTTGACTAAAATTGCAAATATTTAACATTTGGTAGACCATGACAATGACGTGATATGATAGGCCATGGTTAAGAGTCAATCTACAGAAGACATTCACCCCAGGAAAAACTGTCCATCATAGTATGTTGATTTGACTTCCAAAAACATCACTCATTCTCTTTAACAGAAGCTAATAAGCAAAAAGATCAAAGGACGTCTGTATTATTATAATTTTATTATTTGTGACGTGACGATCGTTTATTTCATAACTAATGTGTTCGTAAACTGAAGAAGCAATGAAATCACTTTTTCTGTTCGCCCTTAGGGGGCGCAACTGAAATTAGCGCAGCCAACTGTGGGAGTCTGCTTTGTAACGGGCTTCTCTTCGTTTGACACCTATTAACACCAATGAAAGGTTTTGTAGTGTGAGTGACATTGAGACTGTTCAATCAATCCTGCATTGTAAAACGCAAACGGGAATTACAGCCAATGGTAGAATAGAAGAGGTGGGCCTTTGTGCTACGAACACTTCCTGGTGCTCTGAGGCGCAGCGTGTGGCTGAAACGCATTGAAAGCTGTCTGTTGTTAATGGAAAGAAACTGAGTTATTCGGATGTCGAAAAACTGACGTCGGCTGCACTAGTTAGTTATTAATAAATATCTTTTTCTTGAATTGGTTTACTAACGTTTCCGATGGGTTTGCTGACGATTCTGAAGAAAATGAAGCGCAAAGAACGAGAGATGCGACTGCTGATGTTGTATCCTTACAATGGTTTACCGTATGACGAATTAACGGTCACATTCATATTTTAAAAAAATAATAAACCAAGGCGCCAATGTTTGCGGCAGTTTAAGGAAATGTGCGGATTTGTTCGCTTTTTTGTTCTTTTTGATGAAGCCTGGAGCCATACTTTATTTGATCCTTTGTGTTCGTAGTGCTTACAACGTCAAGCTGCTAACAGAACGGCTCAAAGTACAAATGCATTTAAGCCAATTGGTTTATAAATAGTAGTTTGTGTCCACTCCTCGTGTTCGTTTGGCGTGGGTGCTCGAGTTTTCTCCCACGCTACAAAGACTCGTGTTTCATGTGCATTGTTGACCTTCTTTCCCGTTCTGTGTGAATGGCAGTGTGGCAAGCCTGCGATGTTTATCCTGGTTAATTCAAAAATGGAAAGGATCTGTGAAAACTGCACATAAAGCTGTAACCTTAGGTAGGATAGTGCAAGAGAACAGGGTTTTCAGTTTATTTCAGTTCCCCTGTATTCCACTGATGACAAAAATAGGTTCATACTGTATTTTGCACTGTTTTAAATACTTGGTGCAAAGACAGTTAATGTAATAATGCTGACGGTCATGACTTAAAAGGAAGAGCTTTTTTGCCACACTTTTTAATTTCACAAGGGGTATTTTATTCTGTACATTGCCATTACTGTATGTCAGACATTTTGGGACTTTCACCTTGTTAAATACCCTGGAATCCTTGTCTGATGTCAGTGTACAAGAAGAGATTGAAAGGTGGTGGTTGGACTTTTCTATAACCTCTGCATAGAGACACCTTGAAACCTTTGTTTATTCATATAGCTGACATATTTCCCCAAAGCAACTTACAACTATTTACACTTGTATAGAGTAAAGTCATTTTTACTGTATCAACTCAGGATAGCCACAAACATTCTTCTGTTATGCTGTGAAGCGTAATGTCTGTGCGGTTTGTGGAGTGAAAGGCATAGGCATTGATCTTGGAGACTTTACTTTTTATTTAAAAAAATATAAACATCTATGAATGAAACTATTATGATTCTTTCCAGGGTGTATCCTGTCTCACCCCCTATGCTTCTGAGATAGACTCACAATCTTTGCAGTCGGCCTTAGACAAGTCGTGATGAGGAATGAAAAGTCAGGCTATTTTCTGTTAAAAATATTGCCATGCATGAAATGACCTTGTATTTTTGGTTATTTTGCTTAGTTTTGGGTGATATTTTCATCCTAGAACCAATCACGTTTTCCATAGAAAGTAATGGTAAAGTAATTCCATCACAGCAGGAATTCTTCTAATGGAGTGATTTTATGGAACAAATTACCCTGTTATGTGAAGGATGGGAGTATGAGAAGTCGGGATTAATGTTCTTAACAGAAGTATCTGTAGGGGTCTTGACAATGCTGGGAAGACAACCATTATGAAGAAGTTTAACGGAGAAGATGTCAGCACTATTTCTCCAACTCTGGGATTTAACATTAAAACACTTGAACACAGAGGGTGAGTTTCTTTCAAACTTTTTTGTATGGAATTCTAAGTGGAACAACATTTGGTTCAGTTTATTTTTGTATATCCCCCTTCCCAGTAAGATTGCCTGAAAGCATTTAAAGTAAGATCAAGTGTAGAAAGTACAAGGAGACAGAAAATAGCCTAAAGAATTGTCAACAAGCATGAGTACTGATAGCAGCACTAAAAGTAAAAGCAACAACAGTACAAAATTGCAAATAAGTCTGGAGAAAAGTCAGAAGGTAGAGTAGGAGAAGAAACAACAGTTTTAAGCTAGGTAGAAGAGAAGAAAACCTTACCTTATTTGTGGTAAGAGGGGTTGCCTTCCAGTCAGGCAGTCTTGATTTCAAACTTACGCTGAATTGCTCCTTTTTAAAAATATACAAAAGTTGCATATCATACAACCCTTACGTTGTAAATCATCATGGAAATTATTTAGTTTAATATTTCATGCTATTTTATGCTAGTTATTTAGCTGATGCCTGTGTTCAACAGTTGAACAGTTTCAAGAGTGATCAATTGGTCCTCCAGACTCAGCAGGTGATCATCCAAGCAATGAAGACTTTCAGATCTCACACTGATAAAGTTTGCCTGGAGGATGCTGGCAAACTTTATCAGTGTGAGATCTGAAAGTCTTCTGGGGGAAAGGGAAGGAGAAAGAACAGATATTAATAGTTACTCCTTACGATGACAGTTAGACAGATACAGTCGGTCTAAAATACAAGATCGCAGACATTAAGGGTGGATGAACAAGTCTCTGGAGATGTATTACATTTTGAGGAGTATGAAATTATTTGCTTGTAAAATGTGCATACAGTACCTCTGAAGAAAAGTAAGGATGTCAGTGGACCATGTTATACCTTTCCGCTTTTCTTTTTTTGCTGGTTTAAGGTTTAAATTGAATATTTGGGATGTTGGCGGTCAGAAATCTCTACGCTCTTATTGGAGGAACTACTTTGAGAGCACAGATGGCCTCGTGTGGGTCGTCGACAGTGCCGACAAACTTCGTCTTGAGGACTGCAGACAAGAACTGAGTGCCCTGCTACTAGAGGAGGTGTGCATTGCCTGTATTGTGCCACTGGGCTAAAATCTGTTTTTGAATTACAGCCACCTCAGAGTAACACATCACATCACAAATTTTTGGTCATCTATTTTATAATGTCTTGTATACTGTATGCCCAAGAGGGTGGACAACCAGTTGGTACTGTAGAAGCTCATGAAGATGGGGGATTGAAATGCACTTCTTTTCAGTCTCCTTAAGCGATGGAGACACTGTTGTGCCTTCTTCACCAAGTGGGTTGTGTTGTGCTTCCAGAAGAGATACATATCCTCTACTGCTGAACCACAAATTTACAGATAAGTGTGAACAGCTTGGGTCTTTCTAAAGTCAACAGTCATATCGATGGTCCTGTTGACATTGAGAGACAGATTATTGTCCTTGCACCAGGTTACGTACAAGCCATTCCACTTCCTCTCTGTAGGCTGATTCATTGTGCTGGCGATGAGCTCTCAACTGTAGTGTCATCAGCATATTTGAAGATACAGTGTGGTTGCTGCTGTACTTAGCAACACAGTCATGAAAACAAAACTTGAACTTTGAAAAAAGTTGAAAGCGTCAAAACATGTAGGTGGTGACGAAAGATATTTTTCACTTTAGGTTTGTCTGAAGTTACAGTGTAGACTGTTGTGTGAGATCAAATAAAAGCTGGAAATTTGGTAGGTGGTGATAAGTTAACACATAGGATAGATTTGCATGGTAATCGGAGTGCTGCCCTATCGATTATTGCTCAATTGAAAGAATGGTAAACATACACTGTGTGTGTACTGGCTTGAAGGCTATCTGTTACATTTGAATAAAGAATCAGGAAGTTAAAGCATAACTGTCAAATGGAGGATGTAAACACAGACGTGCCACTACATAAGCAAGATTCTAAAGGAAAAGAAAACATTGGAGTGTGGGTTAGCGGTTCCCACAGTGCAGTGTGTCAGGCTCTCTCACAGAGCTGCTTGGCTCAGTTTTCAAATGGTGTCTCCGTTTAGCTTGATGCATCAGATGCTGCGGGTTCAAACCAAATGGTAAAAATCTAATAACCAGTTAACAATAGGCGCTATTAATAATAGCAAATTGAAGTAAAAAATGAGATATCGGGAGACAGTAATGGTGGATGAATGTACAGCATTTGAAATAAATTTTAGATTTTTAAACTTTTTAGGCACACCTTGCACATGTTTGTGTTGTCTATGTATATATGTGTGTGCTCATATATGTTGTAAAGAAAATGTATAAAATTCATCTTCTCAGCGTCTGGCAGGGGCCACTCTTCTAGTGTTTGCCAACAAACAGGATCTGCCCGGCTCATTGTCCAAAGATGCAATTCGAGAGGTGAGCATCCTCTTACACACTTTTAACAGCTTAATGAGCAGTGCAGGAGAGTAGTTGGCGTAGCTCATGTATGTTTGCTGACGTAAAATATGAAAATATAACTTATAATGTATACTTTGAATAAGGAAGTTAATGTTTGGTTTTCTGTGTCGCATTCAACTTAAAATTTTCAAGTTGAGAACCAAACTGTGGTCTCACTTTCGCTATCTACTATTTATTATTCCACCAAAGTTGCTAGGTAATTTTAGCAGGTACAAGTATGTTTCCTTTTCTTATTTGTATGTCCGCAGGCCCTAGCTCTGGATGATATAAAAACGCATCACTGGTGCATTATTGGATGCAGCGCAGTAACGGGGGAAAACCTGCTGACCGGTGTGGACTGGCTACTTGATGACATTGCTGCCCGAATATTTACTGCAGATTAATGGTCAGTTGTCCTGATATGAACTAAAATACAGAAAAATACTTTTACTGTATCTGCCAAAAAACAAGCCATTAAGTATACTGAAAATACTAATAAACAGGCAGATTAACCAGTATTCCTCCACAGTTATTTACCTTTTGCAATATGGCAGCTGCTGCTACAAAATGTTAAAGCTGAGTTGCGGTTTTGCTTTTTGGGAAACTCTGGATTTTAAGATGCAATGGTTTCTTTTGCGTTACTCTCCCGTGCAGTCTTGATATGGTTATTTCATTGTCAGCTGCTGAGCTCTGCAGCATATCTGAATGCTGTGTTTTTGCAGAGGGATGGCTTCTTCTAGGCAGTTCATGGACATTGGACCTTTCATTTCCTTGACTGAACAATTTTTTTTTTGTAAAAATTTTCTAATGTATTTTCTCTGTAACTTCTGTAGAATACTCCTTTATCCTGACAGTTCTTTCAGATTCTCAGCTAAATAATTCTTTAAAAGTAGTTTTTGCTCAAAAATACAAGCAGATAAGAGTTCATTTGTAAGGCAGTTTGTGCACTCATGGCAGATGCTTTTCATGTGTAAATTCAGAGCTTCCAAGGAACAAAGGACAGAATACTTATGCCAAATGCTTATTAAAATTAAGCATAACCTTAGTTTAAAGCAAAATGAGAAAAAGTTTCAATGTAGCATTTATAATTCAGCTTAAGGACTGAATTGGTCAAAGGTTTATATTTCTTTCAAGTGTTAAAACTTTAGTAACAAGTTTTGATATGGAGTCCATATACAATATTTTTTCTAGCAATTTATTTCCAGTATGGCCTGTTTTAGCATGCAAAGTCATTGTTTCCCCATTATAGGATCAACACTATGTTCTTTACACAACCTTAGACACCCCATAGCCAGTACTGGTGATTCAAGATAGTTACTATAATTCAGTGCAAATCCTCAAGCACTGCAGTAGATTTGGATGGGGTGGGGGGGGCATTCAAACCAGGAACCTCCATATTGGAGAGGAATGACAAATTACCCCCATCCTGCAAATAGCATGTACACATATGTGCTGCACAACAAACCACATATACAACAGTGGGGCCTACAAGATTATATACAGTACATATCCAAGTAACTTACTGGTTTATGCACATACCATTATTTTAGCATGTACTTATGGAAAGACTAAAATAGTATGCCATGTTACAGCTTCATACATCTTATTTCTACATGGCTGTAGAGATTTGTGGCCTAGCAATAGCCTATAAGTCAAAACAAATGGGATGTGGCATATGTACATGGCATGATATCCACACAAATTGCCCAACAAAGCATTTCTTAGAATGTGTACCCATTGCTAAGTGGTGCATACCTGAATTTTAGACATTCAAGTTCCAGTCATACAAATCTGAATCTGATTTGTTCATCTAAATATTTAACAGTTCCAGCACTTGGGGGGGAGGGAAAAAAAAAATTAAAAAAAATACAACCCAGACATAAATTCTAATAAACTTGAGTCAGTTAAGTACTGACTGAAGACACTTTAATTCTTATAAACAGTCTCACAGTAACATCCAAACATGAAACAATTCAGTATTTCCACAACACTTAAGCACTTGTGTTTGAGTGTCAGATGCCACAGTACACAATTTATTGTACATACATTTAAATTGTTTACCATTTTCATCCACTTCATTTTTAAAATTACTGTTATCAACTCATTAAGTGTGACTACATAAGAGTCTGCTCAGTGAAGAAAATGTGCAATACTCATCTAAAGTGCATTATGAGGCATTATAAGCCGAAGGGAATTGAGGTAGAGTCTCCCACAGCCTGAAGTATGATGTTTCATCTTTGTTTCCATAAATGCTGCAAAGACAAAAATAGTATTGAAGAACCCATACAGTGCTAAATGGCTGAAAAGCTATTCATTTGCTCAGTGAGCAATCTGGATCAGAATGGTACCAATCAGTCATAATATATTCAGACTGGGGCGGTAACCACAACTAATCATTTCCATACATGTCAGGTTACCTGGGTGACAGTTTGACAACATACAACTTAAATATACAAACCTTAAATGGAGGAAGTGCCATTGTCTTTGGCAAGACAAGTTACAACTTCATTTCTGGACAGTCATAGTCCTTTGGGCAAGAAAGGAAAAATCCTTAGTATAAAGAGTGGCAGTGTTTCACAGTAGGAAGTACATCTTTTGATAAGACTAAGCTTAACCAGTGTGAACAGATTCACAATACAGGGGAAGTGGATGTGATTTACAATACAATTCTGACCTGGGCATGTTGTCATATTTGTGCCCTGAGACTAAGGGGCCAAGTGTGCTCAGGATGACACATTTACTCAAAGCAGAATATTGAGGCAGAAAGAATCCTATTCTTATTTACAGTAAAAGTGACTTTTCAAAGGCAGAACTAGAATCAGGAAAAGGAAGCTTTCCCTTTACTCATAGAAATTAGGGAAACAAGCTTCACCCACAAAAATGTTTAGAAACTAGGCAAAATGCCAAATCTGCAGCTCAGATCTATAGCAGTTAGTCATTTTGAAGACAGTCAAAATTCAAATTTATGTTGTGCAGAAGGATGTGGTTGTTGACCAGCAAGGTATTGCTATGGCATGGCAGGATAAATCATTTGACTTGGGTTACCAACAGCAAATGTTACCTGAAGAGGGTCATCCCAAGCAGTCTTCAGCTGTACACCTCTAGGTGACCTGGACAAAAGCACACAAATTTGAGTCAACTCATGGTTTCAGGTATTTATATTGGTGAAAGGAGCTAAATGTTTATTAGCCTTCTCATTATAGAATTCTCCTAGGAAGCAGCAAATATTCCGTATGAAGTGAACATGTAATTAACCAGGTGCCAAGTTATTTAAAATAAGGCTTTTTGATGCAATTCAAATAGTTAACTGTACGAGTACGTCTTCAGGAAGATCAATAATTCTTACCGAGAAGTGCTTCTCATCTGGAGTCTTCACCATTGCAGTATCCTTTAAAGGGAAGCACAACAATTATTCTACTGAAGCCATTCCAGCAGATTAAGCTTAACACTATTCAAGTCTGATCAGGGCTTTGGTGACTAGATTGCCATGAGACATGTGTCGTCCAAAAAGTAAAGGGTCAAGACCCAGTTCATCCCATCAGACTTGTTAGCCAACACAAGAACTTAATAGTAATTTACATTTAAAAAAGTATTCAAGAAGAGAACTGACTCACCATCATGGGGTGATTTGTGTGCCAGGCCTACAGATCATTTAAAAAAAAAAAAAAAGCCATTTTACTACAGGCCTACACAAGCAGAGTCAACGTAAAACTCAAGTGGGTTTCAGGTTAAATGATAGCATCACCTAAAGTCAGACATATGCTTGTCATGTAAAGAGTTCATCATTAACCCTAGCAACTGTTAGTGTGAATCAGACGTTAAATTACCTTATAACCTGGTGCATTAAGGGAATCGTTCCAGGCATGTCTGAAAGAGGAGGCATTACAAAATATAGATCAAGTCACAAGAGGCCATTGTGGGATTAAGCCCAGCAGCTGCTAGCTGGGCTGCAACGACTACAAAGGAGCAGGTCCGGCGCCACTCAGAATCTGGTAAAGTAGCTTCTTCAAATACGTTACGTTCAGAAAGAGAGAGTTCAGAATATCATCACTGCACCAGACGGACATGAGTGAGACATTTATTTAAAACTCATGACCATTTCTGTTTACCTGGAGCAACGGATCTTCTGCCAAAATGGAGTGCGCGGGGTGCGCTGTGCAGCCGTGCACATGGCAGACACGTGGGACGCCTCAGCCACATCGCTGAAAACGCACAAATCGCACGTAAATGCCTCACAGCTCGTAAGAGAATATTTTAAGTTATGATAAGTTGTTTTTTTAAAAACAAAATGTTAACCTACACTTAAGTTTAAGATCTTTGAAAAACTGGTGCACTACAATAAGATTTTGACGTGAATGTCAGGAAATATTTGCTGAGTCACACGAGCATCACTTAGAACTCTGAATAAAGAAAACAATGCTAGTTAAAGATTTTTCTAAATTGTGTCCCAAATCACGCCGCATAGACCAGAACCCCAACCCCGCAGAACGCACCTTCTGTCGCCTCTATGACAAAATGACAGAAATGGCGGCTGCGGAATCCTTTTATAGTCACGCAGAAGCCACGCCTCTTTTTCAGGAACACGTCAAATAGACACCAATATAATTCATACGTTTATGTTTACGTTTGTAATAATTTTAACGTTTTACTTTCACAAAGAAACGGAACAAATTTAAAAAGAAATTTGCTACGCTTTTCTACATCCGTCGTTATTTAAAACGTCATTTCCTTTGAGCGCGCATTTTCAAATGGATGACGGGAGCAATGTAATGCGTCGGATGGACAGCAGGCGGCACTACACGCCAGATGTGCTGAGCTCAAACAGAGGTGCCATGCCGTGAATGGACAGCAGGTGGCAGCACCCGTTGACTCGGAAACTTCGTCTCCTGTTGCTAAGCGTCACCGAGTCGATGGCGACCTGGATATATTTGGTCTTCATCTAAGGTTTTATTGCTGTCACTGTTTTAGTGTATAAATTCAGACTGATACTACAATATTGAACAGGTTAAGCAGCACTTAACTGTCTCAAGTCCCAGAATACGCACTGCTGTAGTTCTCTTTACCAAGGATCTTTAGTTACCCTGCTATGTAAATGGGTAAGTCATATCTAAAAATAGAACACATTCCACAAAGATATCAACTAAATAATAATAATAATAATAATAATAATAATAATAATAATAATAATAATAATAATAATGTTTTATTATGTCAGATGTTCATAACGGCACTCAAGGGTAAGTGTGGCTGAACAATACAAAACAAATTTTGGTATGATTTAAGAATCAATTGAATTATTGTCAATCATTCTGTTAACACAGCTGATTTTAGCTACAGATCTGATTTTTTATGTATTTGCAGTAAAGAATTGATAAAATATGTTCTGTGGTATATATTTATCCGGACACACTTCACTTTCTGGAGCTGACTTTTTTGCTATTAATAATTGCTGCAGTGAGTTTATTTTGCTGATTAGCTTTTGCCTACATGCTGACAACCACCATGAAATGTAATGTACGCTGCCCAGTCAACAAAAAAAGGCAGACACTCTAATATTTCATTGGACTGCCTTTAGCTTTAATTTCAGCATGCTGTGGCATCATTTCGATAAGTTTATGCAATGTCACAACATTTATTTCCGTCCAGAGTTTGCATTCATTCTTCACCAAGATCTTGTATTGATGCTGGGAGAGTCGGATTGCTGCGTAAAGTCTTCTACATCCCAAAGATTCTCAGTGGGGTTAAGGTCTGGACTCTGTGGTGGCCGATCCATGTGTGAAAATGATGTCTCTCTCATGCTCCCTGGAGCACTCTTTCACAATTTGAACTCCATGAATCCTGGCATTGTCATCTTGGAAGAAAAAAATCCATTGATGGAAAAACAAACCTGGTCATTCAGTATATTCAGGTAGTCAGCTCACCTCATTTTTTGGGTACATAAAGTTGCTGAACATAGACCTGACCAACTGAAGCAACCCCACATCATAACACTAAGTTAAATCCAGGTGGTGACTTTTTTTTGGCTGGGCAGTGTAAATTATGAAGAGTAAAAATATATTTTTAGTATCAAAACCAGTGTTATATGTTTCATTCATCACTACAAGGCCTCAAGATGGCCCAGATAACTAGCAGAGAAACAAAGAATAGATTTTATGTACTGTATGTATGCTTCATAGCTAACCTCTGTAACTGGTGCATTTCTTTTGTATAATTATTTTAAGGAATTTCAAAATACAAAAACCTTAGTTTTATACAATAACACATACAACAATGTAAGAAAATTTTACAAGTATTACTTTCTGCTTTTCAATAGTTTGGTGGCCTCATGCTTTTCAATCAGTAGTTGTGTCTCAGTTGAAAGCCTTTTAGAAATAATGCTCAGATACTCTCACCGAAGGTCTTCAAAACAGATTTATTTACAGTCTTGCTGCACATACCTCATTCTGGTATTTAGACAGTTTCATTCCAGGAGAACATGACAGAATCTCATAAGAGGGTCGAAGTCAAGCACTTTATTATGTATCATGAAACCTTCTTAGTCACAGAAATAGCTCCTTGGATTTATGCCAAGATAGTTGTAAACAAATTGTAGAATCTTACACTCAGTAGCTACTTCATCCTGCCCTAGTGAAATGCAATTCTGGATATTTGTTACATCTACATAAAAAACTCCGTATCTCTAAATGAAATAAAATAAATATATTGATATGAATGTACAAGCTATTCATATCAGAAAGCGCATATGTAAGCTGTCCAAGGTGCTATATATAGCCGTTCTATCGGTATTCTGCAATAGCTGAGGATGAGTGCGGGGACGAAGATGAGATGGGCGTGAGGGTCACACTGTTCAGATTAGCAACGAAGGTCTCCCAGCCTCTGCGGAAAGCTTTGTTAATGGCCTGGAGGAAACAAACAGTCAGTCAGTAACAGCAGCAAACCAAAGTACATTCAGTGCCCTCACTTGTGATATTTATACCCCACTGAGGACTGCAGTGAATGTCTCAGGGCAAAGGAGCAGGGCATACAAGAGCAGTCATGGGCATAATTGATACTCGGATCACAGAGCTAACAAAACGGTGCAATGCAGACAGGGAAAGACTGATTTTAAGGATTTTGGCAACAATTCAGATCATAAGGCCCTGAAAATGAGCTCAGAGCAAAAGAGTTTTTGTCACATCTCTTTACAGTATGGGCCTGTATATTCAAAAACGTACAACAGAAAAAGAAACCAGGCAGAGAAGGGGTGTTCGTGTGTGTGTGTGGGTGGAGAGTAATCACTTCAGAAATTATAAACAAAGACCCTAAAAAATCAGATAATCTCATACAATTTCACAGATTTCACTGAAGAAAACATTGTTCCCTACTTGGAATCTAATTTCAAGTTTTGGCTATAACTAAACTATCTGTTACATAAAATAAAGATAAAGATGTTCAGGAAAATGAATAAAAAGAAATATTTGGGCAGGAGTACAGCAGAGCTGTCCACCCACAACCTGCCTGAGTGACTTCATACAGCGATTTGAGCTCAGAGGGTGTGGACGCACACCGCCCTATCGAGAAGCGATCGCTGTGCACCGTACAGCTTAAATAGGATCCAAAGTTTAAACAGCAGGAGCTGACACCTGTTTGACAGTGTGGTTGGAACCTGACCTCTGGACCCTGGAACATCCTTGGGTGAAATTCCTAGCATAAGTCTAGCAGCGTATTATACTTCTAATTAAAGTACTCTTATCCCAATAAAACGAATAAAAGCACAGCTTCAGGAACACAGCAGCAAAATTTATCAGGTGCTATGAAAGTGGTCAAAAAAGAGCAGACTTTCTCCTTACCCGTCTATAGTTGTATAAAGTGCTCCTTTTTACCACTTTCATCTCCCCTCTATGATGGACATCCACTTCTTTTCCTTTCTTTTTCCGGATCAGAGCCCGATCATCTCCTTCCTCCTGGATGGAAAAGTGGATTAGCACAGGTTTAACCTGGTTCTCTTCCTCCATGGCAATGGGTAGTGGGGACACTTCTGTAGCAGAAGCCGAGGTTGGATTCTTCTTGCTGGCAGGAAGGGCCTCTGACGGGCCGTCCTCTCGCTTCCTGGAGCTGCTGCTCCTCCTCCAGCGGCTGCTGCTCCGGCTCGGCTTCCTTTTCAGCAGCGTGGCTGTCCCGTCATCCTCCATCATCCCACCATTGAAGTAAAAGATGCTAGGCTCCCAAGATAACTGGCACTGTCCCGCTTTCTGTTCTCCATTTCCCGTCGTCTCATGGCTTCCCGTCGTCTCATGGCCACAGTCCTGGTGCATTAGCATCTCCGCTCTTGCAGTCTCAACTTTTGTCTCATCCAGGCGCCCGTAAAAGCCACTGGCTCGGTCCAAGAACTTAGGGGATTTGGCGGACTTCCTGGAGCTCTTGCCAGTGGTCATTGTTTTTGCTGTCACTGTGCAGGCTAACAGGAAAGGCTTTACAGTTAGAATACAATGAACACTAACGGTAAAATAAGTACAACTTAAATGTTGCAAAGCTAAAAGCTGTTAAATGTTTCTTGGTGATTTTATATTGTCAGTTTTGAATAGGTGCCGAGGTTTTCAGAAAGCACTCTCATTCGAAAAGGGTCTTAAAAGTTATGAACTTTCCTTTATTCTGGGACCCATGTATAATTTTCTTCTTCGAATGGTGTCTGTTTTTTTTTTTATTTCTGTTATATACAAACTCTTCACTGGCATTCTTAATAGAATTATCATCTTAATATTACTGCAGATTTTAATCTAAAATGTATATTTTATCAAAAAATTAGTCGGCTATACCAAAAATTACTGGTATCACAGTTGCTGTCAATGAAATCACCTATCTCAGTCGATGGAACAGCCAATGCTAAATTCAAATTTAAAAAAAAAAAACCTTTTCATAGTATATTTGTCAAAATTGTTCCAGCAAGTCGCATTCTCTGACTGTTGAAAGGAGCTGAGAGATACAACTGACTTTAAAATAAAACAGCAGTCTGCATTTTTTATTCCAAGTGAGAATAGCAATCTCAGTGAAAGAGTGAGGCCACTTACCAGGTGTGTGAGATCTGTGTGTCTGTGCCACTCTGCCTTCTGCTGTGATGTACCCTGCCCAGACTTGTCGTCACCACGGCCAACACACCCACGTAGACTCTCAGCAAGGGCAGCGTGCGTACATTTGGGTCCAGACCAGAGATGTCCTGACCTCAATAACATTAGAGTACAGCAAGACAGAAGTTAAAAGAGGAAGCCATGCTCTGACACTGGTATGCAGTTTAATAGTTAACCTTGCAATTGTTTTGAAGATCTACATTGGTGAACTTAAGTTGATGGAATGCTTCTATATTTACGATTGAGGGAGTCTTTCTCAAAAGCAGGAAATCAGGGAGGCAGTCTGCCTCGAGCTCAACAAAAATAGAAAATGAACACACCCTTCTTTATTGCTATTATTTTTTGCGGGCAATATTGAGATTTATTAGGTTAATTTATGCACTCTGCCTTCAAAAAAACTGTACGTCTTCGTAGTTATAAAAGACAAAAAGGCAGGGGAAAAACAGAGCTTTACTTGGAGGCTGTGTTAGGTTACACAATAAACACTGACGCAATACAGTTAGCAGAGCTGCGATGGATCCACATGGAGAGACGGCACTGTGAGAGTGGGGGGTTTGCTGTGCGTGTCAGAGCGCGTAGCTGCTTCGGCTCTGGGTTTGTGCGTTCACAAGGCAGCATGATCGCAGTCTGCTGCTCTGCTGTCACCTTGAGTCACAGCACACGTGGGTATGCATTGTCTTGTGCTGTTACTCACCTAACCACACTGGTCATGGGACTGAATGTATAGAATTGCCCATAAAAAGAAAGACAAGAGGCAATCTATGAAGCTCAGGTGCTGACGGCTCTTTCTCACAGCTACTGTCGCATTGGTAAGAGCAACCTGATATCAATGAACAAACCCTCCTTGATAAGGCAGACAGAACCATGCAGTGTGAGCCTCACTGTTAGGGATCTTTATTTCCCCACATTGGATGAATGGCTATTAAACTGAGCCAAGGCTGAGGCTTCTGTTATCAGGTGAGTGTTTGCTCAGCATTTGATTTACAACAGACAATTACAGCCTCTTGGCCCTGGAGAAATACCTTTCTACTGACAGCTTGGTATGTGCATTAATAGTCAAGGTGTGTTGCAGTGGAAGGTGAAGTCCGTGTTCCCTGTCACAGGGTAAGGGTCAAAAAGTAATATGCACAAATGTCATACAGTTTTTAATCAATTACAGCTCTTTACTGATATAGTACACCACAATAACACTACTGGACAGCAGCAGCAACTGCAACCCACAACTATTTTGCCACAGCGCTAATTTATTAACTAATCTGTGACAATTTCAAGATAAACCAGTGACACTTATTGGCCCTACAAAGAAATGCAAACTGTGTGACATTCTGCTCCTGTTCAATGAACCACTGTTGCTATTATTCATGCATTATAAACAATGTTTAAATATATATTGCATAAAAATGTGTACAGTACGCAAATGAGATCTGAATATCATTTATGTTTCCTGGACGATTACTACTGTTCCCTTTAGGGGTGCAAGGTGTATGTGCATACACACACCACACTAGTCACATTTTATTCCCCCCCCTCCACTTGTACATCACAGACAGACAAGTTACAGGAACCCATACATGGAGAAAGATGTAAAATACAGTAGTTTTTTTTTTTTTTTTTTTTAAAAAAAAAGAAAACATGCATAACACTTCCAGCCAACACATATATACATGGATCCCAGACAGACATACAAGTTAAACAGTCAAGTTAAATATTTGTTTCTTATTTTACATTATGTACAAAACTAGCTTGGATTTAAATTATGGCACAGGTGCAAAAGGCTAAGGGACACTTTCGTTCACAGCCAGATGATCAAATCATAATATACTCAAGTTAGCTTCAAAACATTTAACTTAGTAATGTTAAATATCCACCTGTGGAGCTCGATTATTTTTGCCTGCTACCTTTTTAGCTTTCTAACTCACTTCTCTGGAGCTTGAGACCTACAGGCTATGACAGGTTAATCGGGACCTCCTTTGCTTGTGAAACACCAGGAAATGTCCACTGTTTAAATGACTGAGCAAATTCCACTGTAAACTGAATTACTTGAGGACAGGAATTGCTCCTCCAACCTACATTATATATTATGCACATCATTCTTATTGCACTTGCAATTATGAGGCCTCTTCCTCTGCATGTTGCTGGAGCCCAGTGCCTCTTTCCACTGGGGTAAGGGAAAGAAGCAAGTGGAATGTGAATCAGAGAAAGCTGTTTATATCAGCTCTTTCCCAGTGGGAGCATGATATTGTTCTTGGATCAAGAGAAACTTAACAGTGACAGAGATTCTATTAGAATCCAGGCTTGTTTCTTAACCAGGCCAGTTCAGGCCTGGTGAGTTTGGACGGTTCTATATACCATGCATCTGAGGTGAATCACAGTTAAATGCAAAGTCTGGATCCATTTTTGCAGACATGTGTTACACCTCAATCGCAGGGTCAGAGCCCAGTCCCTGCTTCTGCATTGCATCCTCACGCTTCATCTTGGGCTTTTCCGTCCGTGTGTGCCACACCAGGACCTGTAATGGTATTGTGTTTTGCAGTCACAGATGAACCACAACCTCCACACTTACAAAATATCTACAGCATACAATGCAGAACACAAAAAATAAAACATTGCTTAACACTTGCTCCAAGTTGCAACAGAAACCCCAAACCAGAGTTTAAGTTCTGAAATAACCAACATGCAATTGTAGAACCACAGCATCACATGCTACTCTGAAACACACATACAAAACCAGCTCAAAATGAAAAAGAAAAAAAAAAAAAAAAAAAGGCTTTTCTCAGCAAATTTCATACTGTAATTCAGCTTTGTAGGCATCATGCAAATTAGTTTGAAAAACAAACGGTAAATGTTCAAATTTATGGACCCAGTCCTACGTCAAAACTTACATTCTTCCCTTTTAATACAAATCTCAAGACTTACACTGGGATTTGAAGAATTGCAGATTTTTGGCACAGGTTATAAAATATCAGCAGACAGACTGATTTTAATTATAAATTAATTTCCCTTTAATACAAAGCCCATAAAAAACAGAAACAATAACTTTGGTATCCTATGGAAAATTTGGGCAACCTCCCCCATCATGCAAAGTACCCAAAAAGTCCTTTCCAAAACAGAGACACTAACCTTGGTACAGATGTCAGCTTTGGGCTCTAGTTCATCCATAGTGACCAGGCTTTGCAGGAGGCTGCTTTCCAGGAAGCCTATGGGCGCATCCCCATCAAAACGAGCTTCAGGGTTGGCCAGCAGAAGCCGCAGTGAAACAGCAAAGCCAGCCATGTCCAGAGGGAAAGGCCGGCTAGGGCGCCAGCCTGTATGGAACCGGACCACTCGGCCTTGCTCCACTATGGGCCGCTCATAGCGCATCCCACCCACCAATCCAACAGGCCAGACTGACACCCGTTGGGTCCACCGCATCTAGGAAAAGAAGCTCTCTCACAGCACTGAAAAAGGTTGAAAAGGACAGTAGGAAAAACCTAGGGGGTAGTTTCTCCACTAGTTATGTGCCCCGCTGTAAGTCTTATGCCTCACAAAGATGTTGGACCCTCTTCTGGGGAAGTGGCCAATTCTATATCATAGTGCTGTGCTCAATGCTTTTGGTAGCTTGTATAGAAGGGACCTTAAATTTAGAAGTATCACCAGTGATGTTACAGGGAGCTGTATCAAAAGATGTGATGGATAACTACATGGAGGATAAGGTACACAAAAAAAAAAAAAAAAAAAAAAAAAAAAAAAAGGTTGTGACAGAACAAAACTTTACCTCCTCAAAGAGCTGCACACTGTATGTGTTGTCATCATCAGCAAAGTAAACCACACCATCTTGTCCTCGGTTTTGGATGGTCTCCCTTAGCCAACGAAGCCCTTCGTTCCGCTGCTCCACACCACGGGGCTTCAACCAGTTGGGGTCTCCATCTTGCAGTTTGCGCTCATGGGGCGTGGCCACATGCAAATGGGTAAAGGCTAAGCCAGAGTGCGAAAGGAATTCTGAAACTAGGTTTGTCCTATGGGGGGAGTCTTCTACCACAATCCAGTGGAGCTGGGGTACCAGCAGGAACGTATGAGATAACCGAGTGAGCTCAGCCTTCTGAACCAGCCTGAAAGAAAATACATATTAGAACTTTGCACCATTTGCTGACTCAGTAGCACACAAAATCCTACATTATTCAAATTTATCATGTAGTACTATAGTGACCAGCAAACTTTTGAATAAACACAATTTCCTCAGTGTGTACCTGGCATAGGTGGGTGTTATGACATAGATGGGGGGCAGAGGTGGTTTGGGAGGCTTGGTAGACTCCAATTTCTTTGTTTGCTCCAGCAAGCTATGGAGTTTCCCTCGAAGTTGAGAGATGGTACGATCTTTGGCCAAGTCATGTTCAGTGCAATCACAGCGTTGACCTTGCAGATTTAATTTAAAAAAAAAAAAAAAAAAAGTTTGTGGCTTCCTGCAGCATGAATTGTACTCAAACTGTTCAATTTAAAATATATTATATATACACACACACACACAACTGGTTGTAAACTAGAAAACATTCATATGGTGACTCAAAAGAGGTTTCCTTACCCAGCTGCATCAGTGCAAAAATCAGCCCAAAAAGCGACACTGCGAAGTACAGAATAAACACCGTCTTCAGCTTGAACTTCAGCATCATAGTGGATCAGCCAGTGCAACTGATAGGGAACCCAGAGTGTGACAATACAACCACTGCATGAAATAAGCACCAACTGATCAAGAACACAACTAATGTTGCTCACTTCGGTGGAACACAGGGAGCAACAAACTAATAAAACCCTGAACAAAAACACTGAATTTATATAATTTAAAAAAAAAAAAAAAAAAACCGTTGAAGCAATATGGGAACAGAGAACTCATTCAATACAAACAGCAGGGTACCTGTGCACATGTCAGTGCGCAGCACTAAGCTTTTTAGATTAACAGTAGAGAACATGAAGCACGACATTCTTGTGAACGGAGTTTTGGAAGCTATATACATACTATGCATAATGTTTATTAAAAACCGCGTCATATTTCGTCATTTTGGACCTTTACTGTAAAGCAAATATGAATTACAATGTGAAAACTACCTCAGCATAATTACACTAAACACATTTTGCCACTACCAGCATCTTACCGCGGTTTATAAAGTCGGGAAAATAATGATTACGTGGGGATCCGTTCGCCCGTTTTATCTTCTGCCATGACCTCAACATACACACTTCCAAACTGCTGCGAAACCTTGAAACTTTACCAAAATCATTCACAGCTCAACATCTCCTGAAGACCAACAACTTCCGTTTTTGTATGTGCCGCCGGAAATTGATCCCCTACAACTCCGAGTGAGACGCATTTGGTTCCGGTGTCTTGACTCCCTCCCCACGTGGTTTCTCATTTTCCCGTCCTGAATACTAATATTTGTCATCCAGCCCCCGATTATCTGATCTGTTAGTACTATCCAGCTTAAGGAATTCGATTCTTTACCACAAGAACAGTTTGAGACGTTTGATTAGTTAAGCAGTTTATTTGTAACAATACACAATGAAATCACTACCTTTGTTTAAAAAAAAAAAAAAAAAAAAAGGGTTAAACATTCCCATGGTAAATCATTGAAAAGTATGACAACTTACCTTTTTACAAATCACAAGACAGACAAGACTGGAGTACAGATCAACAATGCATACATGTGGGGCTTAATCAGCAAGCCAAGACATAAGACCATTTAGTTCCACATCCTTTCCCCACCTACTCAATATTTAACCAATGGTCACAAAATATGGGAGACCAAACACCCTTAAAGCTGACATTAAGTTACGTAAAGATTCCATCTTGTTCTTAAAAGCACCAATTTTTCTAAAAAGTAATTTTAAAAGCCTATAATTAGTTTCAAATTGTTTTAGCTAGTACAGAATGTTCATTAAGGAATACATCTCAAACTCCCTCATTTCTCAGTCACAGCAGTAACAGGGCTCACCATAACAAGCAAGACCTATGGACTCTCCAAATTTTGTCTCCCGGCTCAAAACTTCAAAGATGATGCTGCTCCCATAGCAGCTGAACATACTAGTTGAGTAGACGTCAACCTCAAAAAGAAAATTTCAAAGAAGCATATTAGAATGGGTCACCATTTAATGAGCAAAACTGGACTACTTACTACTAACTGGAAGGGCACAATTTCAAAATAAAGGTAAATTAATAACCCAGCTGAAATACAAGTAGCTTGAATTTGTTACCTAGATTTACAATAAGCGTTTCTAGCTATGTAGGTGAAGAATTCATTTGGATAACACTGCAATTGATTGTCTCATCCAGGGCATACCCTGATCAGCCTGCTTGAAATGACAGCAACCCAGACATTAACCAGGAGCTGATAAATGTACACTTAAACTTCTGAGAAATAATTATGGAGAATTACTCACTGCAAGGCTTCCCTGAAGAATCTGTAAGCAGCACTATTTTGTCTGAACACTGGTACCATCACCTTCCTCATTTCCAGTCTACAGAAAAAATAAGTTATGAATTTACTGAGATTTGTAGAGGGAAATTCTGCAACACATTTCCCCTTACTCCAATACTAGTCATTCATTGTATGACAATATTACAATGTGAAGCATACAACTATTTATTGGCAATGCTCCCAACAAAAATATGTACAGTAACCTGGATACTAAGCTTTTCTTCAGATGATTAAAGGACTTTCACATTCCTTAAACAATTCAGCACAAGACCATGCACAACTCAACCTAATGAGTCTTTGGCCCCATGTTCAGAGTCTGCCGGTGCATGCACACCACTGGATTTGATACTGTACCTGCTAGCAATGAGCTGTAGAATTTGCATGAGGAACTTGCCAAGACCTTTTCTCCAGCTGCAACTCATAGCTTTATAAAAAAAAAAAAAAAAAAAAAATTAACAGATTTATCCTTAGATAAGCGGTTTTAAAAAGCCCTACGCCCCCCCCCCCAAAAAAAAAAACAAAAAAAAAAAACACATATACATATATATATACACACATACATACACATATACATATATATACACATACATACACACACACACACACACGATCTAAACACCAAGTCAAGCAAATTAACTTGCTTAAAGTGCCCTGCAATTACTGAGTGTCAGTTTCAGACAGTAGCCAAGGAGGCACAAGCTAAACCTGAACTGCTTCAGGGAAATACTCAGCTAGAAATAAAGGGATTTCATTCCTTTGCTCTTTATTTGGGCTCATGTTCAGAGAGCATCCTAAAATTAACTGCTTATTCTTTGTATTGCAGGAGGATGAACTAACCAGTAAAGCACTTCATTGCCATATTCCACATTGAAGCAAAAGAAGCAGAAGGCAACAGGTATGGTGTTTGCATCATAAGCAAAGAGGTAAAATGCCTTCTCATCTTTCATCTGTTCCATCTTCTCTATCATTCCAGTCCCAACTGATTTGTCTATAGCTAGGGATGAAGAGTAGACAGGATTGGACAAAAGCAGGAAGACAAGACATCAATTCAGAAATGGGAAGAATGTCAGAGGCCAGATGAAATCAAGTCGATTTTAACATTTTATACAACACTTTTCCAACATGGCCTCCCAGAAGTTGTAAGAAAATGTAATAAGCTTGAAACTGTAAAATGTTAATACAAAATTGTGTACAACAGATGGAACACAGCATCTGGTCATAGATAAGTTCTTACAAATACAGCATGTTGTTTTTGGTCAGTTCATAGGCCCACTCCACAGTACCAGGATTCAGCGAAGGCAGATGTCTACATTCTATCTGTAGATTTAGCCTGAAAAGAGGAACCTGAGTTTCCTAAAAAGCAAACTAGATGTTTTTCCATATGAAAAACCTGCCAAAGTACAAACATACAAATGTGTGTAAGAGGAAACAAATTGTGACCAAGGTTACTTACCCATTTGTCATACTTTTTAAAGAGAGGGAAAAAGTCCAAGGGATCCTCAGTCTGGAAGAACAGAAAAGTCACATGTGGTCAGTACTTCATAAGGACACAACACGGCAACTTGTTGACCTGCTCTCACCTTGGAGGCTGCTTCCACTTCGGCAAACGTGGCATCCCTGACTGTCTGCTTCAGCCTTTTTTGCTTCTTCGCCTTCGCTTTTTCCGACTTCCTCTGAAGAGGTGGGAAATATTAGGGAGGCATACAGCTCTAAAGAACCAATACTAGGGGGCATTAGAGCACCAAGTAATGCTTATTCTAAGCATTTCCTTTAAAACAATATTCTACAGGAAGAACCTAGTCATTTTATGTTGCACTACATATGCATGGAACACCCTGGACAGGGCAACAGGCCATCACAAGGTGGACACACTGAACTTCTCAGAGTCATGTTGAAACACAGCCTCTGGCATATACCAGACCTCCTGGGGCTTAGCGCTGGAAAAGTTACGGCTAATAAGTTAGTTGGCATTACTTTGTGGCGCCTTCAGCTGCGCTTTCAAGTTCAGCTCAGCCTGGATGTTTGCACTCTCCTTTTAGGTTACGTTGGCTTCCTCCCTCAGGCCGCATGTGGACGTCTGTGAGCGAAGGGGTGCCATCGACCTGCGATGGACTGACAGTCGACCCTGCAGGTTCCCTCCCTCACGCCCTTCCCTGCATGACCATCGCCGTCCTGTCATGGGAACCAAAATACTACGCTTTTACTGCGATTTAAAGTACTTTTGTTGGTCTAGCGACTTGGCTGCGGCGCCCAACGAAATGAAGTAAACCGGAACCCCGCGCTGCTCTCGAAAGCAGTAAACACGGTCCTGTTACAAGACGTACAGGAGACAAATACACGCAAATTGGGGTGCAAAGTAAGGGCATGGCAACACACAAATATATAACAGCATGAAAATGACACAAATGGCTCGAAATAAACAGCTTTCGGAACAAAACCCGCCGAAGCCTCACGCTTCAAATCGCTACCGCGAAGGTCAATTGAGTTGAAGCGTTAGTTTAACAGATGTTATGAAGCCAAGTTGTGGAAACGAAAGGTTTACAAAACGAGCGACTTCGTGTGGCTGCAGCGCCACATCAGCGATTTAAGTCGCACGAAAACCATTCCAAAGACCACCCGAGCGCCGTGTTACTGCACCCCACAAAAGGCTCCATTTTGTATCCCCCCCTCCGCCGTTACATGCCCCGTCCAACGGAGAAGTTTTCGTATGAAAGTTCGCTGGCTCATATTCGAACAGATCGACACAGGAACTCACCCCCATATTTTTTTTTTCTCTATGTTAGCCAAATGTCAAGCAAGCCGGCTTGGCTGTCAACAGCAGTTTCGCCGAAGCCACAAAGTCAAGTTTAAAAACCCCTCGTCCTCGTTTATATTCCATTCATTCCAATAGATGATGCCAATTAATTGGTAACAATGACCTCCGTCCGGTCTCCTCCCTCTCGCTTTTCTCTCTTCTCTCAGGTTCATCCCTAAGCAAAGGCTTGTAGGCAGCGCTACATACTTCCTTAAGATGCTATTTTATGGAGTTTGTTAACTATGCTCTCAAGAATATTAAATAACAGTCCACATTTCAGCACCATTATTTGAAAACTAAATAATAAGGACAAAACTAGGGAGAGGATGATCAGTCGGCAAAGGCGACATTAATACTGTGGTAATGAACCAGTTTGAAGACTGCAAAACAGGGAAAAGTCAGTAAGTTTCCTCATGCTTGTGCTGGTGGGAGCTGCAATGTAGGAAAAAAGTGCTGATTATTTGTTTCGTTCCTTGTTTGCCTGTGTTTTGTTAACCATTATTTACCTGACACCTTTTTGTTTACTTTGCTGCCATAGCAACGTTTAGTAGCTTCGAAATTGACAAACTCTGCAATCCTATGGAAACTTTCTTTTACTGAAAGATTTGTGTTTAGGTAGTCAAAAGATATTTTATATACACACACCAAAATTTTTTGCCAAAATGGATGTAAATATAATGAATGAGTTGGCATGACTTTTACCATGGGGGTGAATTTAGCTCAGTTCCCCAGCACCTGCTCCATACCAATACAGTGTAATACATACAAGCTGCTCATGACTAGAGCAAGAGTCAAGCACGTGGGTTATAGAAGTTGGCCTTAGGCCTGAGAAAATGATGCTGAGAAAATGAAAGTGTGCTGGAGACACAGCCTTAGTGAAAACAATGTGCTCTGCCACTGAGCAAAGGAGCTCCGTGTACTAGAATGGTGTGTGCTGTCTTTTTGATATGGTTCTGCTGTTACCTTTTTAAAGTTTTTGTTTTTCTTGGATTCTGCTTTAACCATTCTGGTTTGTTTATTTTGTCAAAAACTTTATTTGGACATTCTGAAAACTCTTGTGTGGCCACCTCCACTACACAGCATATTTGCAGTGTCGCATTATATGTATGTTAAGTCTGAAGTGGGATCTTCATTTTCTCACATTTCTCTTATTGATATCCACACCAGTGTGTCATTGTTATTTATTCATATCGAATCCATGAAAATGACTGGTGCTAAACATGAATTATACATTATACAGAAATATAACAATCCTATTTACCTTATCAAGACAAATATTTGATTTTATTATGGCAAAGGCACAAATAATACAGCAAAGTCAAAATATTCATCTATGGCTATTAAAAAACACAGAGCAGTAGTAATAGGTAGTCTGGTAGAGGGAGGCATCTGGTAAGAGTTCATTGAGAAAATGTTATGATCCAGTGTTACAGTACAAGAACCTTTTTAGAATGTTTGTATGTATGAATGAATCTATAGATCTATTATTGTCCTTTCTTCTTTCTTAAAGGATGCAGCAGTTTGTGAATTTGTTAATAAGCAGCAAATTCTGAGATTAGTGCTTAAACATGTTTGTTACTGAAATTTTTGAAGAAAGCAGCACATCTCAACTTGAATAAAATACTCAGTTTCCGTGCGAACAAATGTATTTCTAAATCGCCCAAGCACCTATTCAAATAAGAATTATAGTAACATAACTTGACCTGAACTAGTCAAACTTTATCTGCGACAATAAAAAAAAATGGATTTAATGTCCTCATGTCATTTGCACCACGATTCTTCGATAGAATCCCCTGGGCATGGATCTCAAAGCATTCATTCAAACGCGTCATCCTGGGGGGTCATTTCTGTTATGCCGCGTTTGGCCACTAGGTGGCCGCTGTCGCTCGTGTCACATGTCGCCTATTTGCAGGTAAATAATTATTTAGCGAATATTAGTATTTACTTATCCTTATTTATTAACGTTCTAAATCGCACAGAAATAAGTTTGAGACGCGTCACAAAGTGCAGTCGCGGATTTGCCGCCGTAGTGCTAGGCGTGCGGGCGGCGCGCTCTGCTTTCGACGGGCGCGTGTGTGTGTCCCCCCCCCCCTCGTCCACGAACAATGAACTCGCGCCTCATTCACGCGCAGATGGCCCACCCGAAGCCACGCCCCGCGCTCTTTGTCTTCCCCCGTCTGTCTCGCGACGGGGAGGTGGCGGCTCAGAGGAGCCGCAGGGGTCACCGAGTTCACCTCCGGATGAAGCCCGGAGTGTGCGTGTGTGCGGGGCCGCCTTGAGACGTCGCTTCCACCTGTACTTTTATTACAGCCACCTTGAAGACGTGCCGCATTCTAAACAAATGGTGTGGCGTTCAAATTCACCAAAGAGGTAAAGTAGCCACCCCGATGTTTTGTTTGCGCCTGCAAAGACAACGGCCTTGTAGTGAACTCAACACTTTCCCCATTTAAGTGTTGAGCGGAAGAAGTGGAACCGTAAACGCGTGCGCCCCTTTCGCAGGGCCCTGTCATGGGGCTGAAAGACAGCAGCTAATGAAGCAGCCAGGCTGGATAGAGGCAGAGCTGGGAGATGGAGCAGGCAGGGCTGGGGGAGGGGATGACGACAGCTGGAGGAGAAAGGGATGGAGCTGCTGCACCAGGGCCGGGGCTACAAGGGCAAAATGGTCGACACCGTATCACTTGGCTAGCAGTCACACGGCGTGAGGGCAACACTAAACCCTGCCATCACGTTCCAGGGCTCCCACTGCCACTCTGTGGCACCCATGTTCATTCCCCTGTGCCTTTGTTGAACAGCGCAAGCACTCAGGTTCTCCAATTCAAGGATGTAATTGCTGGCAGCAAATATGGACACGCAGTCCTTTGCTCCGTCATCTGCATACAACGTTTCATAGACATATTTCATGAACACAGTAGAGGATTCTGTATTTTCAACTACATATCCATGAATAAGAAAAGCCAAAAACACAACACAAATAAGTGATTTAAATACGTGTGTGCATTTTGGGACTATACACACGTTGGCGTTGCTGTGTATTCTGTATCCATATACATGCAAACACATCTAGATGAGTGCACACATACATTACTGCCAGTCAGGGCGGCCTTATCACAGCCACGTAGAGGCGGCGGATCCCTTCGCGCTCCGTCAGTAAAGTAGCTCCACACCGACCTCTGCTTCATTTCTCCGCTGTCTGGTGAACTTTTCGTTTCAAACGTTAAAATATACGCTCGGTTGTTGGAACGCCACTCGTGCTAGGGGTTCAAGTCAGGCAATTTTTAAACTGGTGCTTTTGTGTGTGTGTGTGTAGCCTTAAATGCACTTGGAATAAAACACGTTGACACAAATTGTCGCGACGCCAGGTAGGAATTGAGACACTTTGAAGACGTGCGAGGCGGGTCTCTTGGAAGTTCTACGGTGATAGTAAATAAGCGTGGGCGCCGTGGGGGTGGGACTACTTTTTTGACATGGAAGTTAGTTGAGATGATCAGGCGGTGGGGGCGGATTTTGTGCGTGAAAGTGGGGTGTGCTGAGGCTCCCCGGTATACACACTCACACACTCATACACACGCACACACACATAGGGAGACTTACACACACACGCACGCACACTATACAAAGTATACAAGCCGTTTCATTGTGCGGCTGTGGGAAGGACGGTTTAATGAAAGACCTGAGCTCGGCTCATCACACGCGGTCCGCAAGTTGCGTTACGTGTCGGCGAGCAGGTTACTGATCCAAGTCAAGTTTCACATAAAAGAGGCAGCTAGCCTAGCCTAGCAACGGCGGGATTCCGCACACAGGAGATAAAGGAGATAGAGGGGGAAAAAAAAGGACGAATAAGAACAAAATAGCGGAAAGACGAAGGCGTTTCGGTGGACGAAGACAGAGAGCAGGCCTCCAGGACAGTAAGGTGTTTCATTTATCCGTTTATTTATAAAGTGTTTAACTCTTTTATCACGATGTGCCGGCGGTCCGGAGCACGTTGGGGGCTCGTCGCGCCTTTTAAAAAGGGCTTCCTTCGGCATAAATGACTCAGAAATGGACACAGAGATGTTGCAGGGGACAACTTGTTAACGACGAGAAGACATGGAGATGAATAACGAGGCGGCGAAGGGCAGATAAAACGGTAACTTGGATGAGGTGCTCCTGACTTGACGCTTGGACCTGTGCTGGTACCGCAGCGGCTGACGATTAAGAGCGGAAAAGAGGGGCAAACTTTTGACGAAACGGACGAATAAATACAATTTTGCACTTTGTTTCACCTTCCACATACTGAAATGGGTAGAAAATAAAAATGCACACGGTGTTTTATTCATTAGATCATAGACGCAAGCAGAGCCTCGAGTGTGTAACTGGGATTTATGGTTATTTATGAAAAGGTGTCCATCAATATTGGCCAAAGGGGAGGCGATGAAAGCTGCCTGTTGAGAAAACCGCCTCACATCGTGACTTCCAGCAACGAGGGTTGCACGCACAGTTTGACCAACTGCATAACAAGGACAGCTTGCTTTTTATACTGGAAACCATCTCCAAACCCAGAAAGGAGATCTGTGATGCCAAACAGAGAAGGTGGTGACACTAGCAGACTGCCCATGTCCATTGTTTCATTATGGCATGAAAATGGACGCGAGTTGCACAATTTGGATTAAACTCAGGTGGTACGAGGTTTTCTCATTGTACACAATTAATAGGTCGCACAATGAAAGCTGCCAGACTGCACTTGGGAAGCCTGCCAAGGAGGGCAATAACATTATTTACTTGGCTTGTATGTAAATGAATTAAATTCTTTTCCTTTCATTAATCAAGTGGCTTTTGCGTGTACAACTAGCAATGATAAGGGTTAATTTGATCATAGTGCCCCACCGATAGGAATCTGTTGGAAAGTAACTTGCACCAACTTGTCCCAGCGATGGGGCTCAGTCTTCTTCTAGGCTGTAACCTTATTGGCAAACAAGCATGTCACCGGCAGTAGTGGTTCTTGGTTTAAACAAAGCAAAAGTTTGCACACAGGTCTGACTACTTTTTATCATGGGGGTGCCCTGGACAGCAACAGGAGCACAGTCTGTGCTATATTCCAGTACCAGCTGTCAGTATTTTAACACGGTGTTTCGGGTCTGGTCACCTTACATGACCCATCAGTGTCATGCATCGTTTGAACTGGCCCAGAGATGCACACAGCTTCACAGGTGGATTGCGTATGTTAAGATGTGCAGCTGTATGGATTCTTAGTCATCCTAGAGCCAGTAAGGGGGGGCTACTAATGTGATGAATTTGTTTGCGTTGTCAGGGAGCCATGCCCTCAGTGATGGAGAGGTCTGGGGCTGGGGTGCTGTCCCGAAGCAGGGCTAAAAATGTCTCCAATGGCAACAGCCACCATTCCGAGGAGGAGAGCAGCGACGAGGAAAATACTCATGGTTTGGATATACTTTTAACTCCACCACATTGGTGTGCAGACCACATATCTCGAAATTGATTTAAAAAAAAAAAAAATACTAAACCACTACTGTTTTTTGCATGCTACCAAATCACAATATATGTTGGTGAACTTTTCTTCCAACTTGTCCTTTCTCATTTTCATCACACATAGCGTGAAAATCAGCGTACTCTTACTCTTAAGAAAAGTATTACACAATACTTGTTTGAATTTTTACCTGCTTGTGTTACTAAATGCAGTCTACGTGCTTGTAGTTTACTTTAGGGTGGTATGGTGGAACAATCGGGTGTAGTACTGAAAGTGGCTTGACGCGTACAGTGCTTGCGTATTCTCCGTGTTCACAATCCAAAGACATGCTGCTGAAGGTGGTAATAGTAAACCACATCCATACGCTCCCTTACCACCAAAACAGTGTGAATAGTTGCCATGAGGCCAAATTTAACTCAGCTGCTCATGCTTTAACCTACACTACTTCTATTGTACAGTCTACTTCTATCATTTTTTTCTGCAGCACACGTATCCTGTACATTTAAAGATGACAAGAAATCCAGATTCCACAGAAGCTGTTTCACTGGATTTTATCGTGATGGCTTTGGATTTTGTTACAAGTTTTTTTTTTTATCATATAAGTCTCAAGGAGAATTGTAATTATTTTATGTTGTCAGCCTTTTGGGTTAGAAATGTGGTGCTAACAGAAATGTGTTTTTAGCTGTGTTGGATCGTGGCTCTCAAAAGACCAGCATTGCCATCTCCCTGCCCTCTTGCCCCAAAGGCTTATTTTGTGCCAGATTTTAAGAGAATCCAAAGACACATGTATTGTTACAGTGTCACAGATGCTCAGTTGAATTGTTTTTCTTCAGACCCTGTGCATAAATTTTCATTATTCCAGTCATTTCCTGGTTAACTTACTTCCTGTTTCCCCTGCTCATCTTCTCTCCGCTTTGCCGTACTCTCATTTGACGTCCTGTCTGTCCTCTTGTTTGTCACCGTATATATGACTGCTGGTTTGTCCCTGTTTTTGTTCCTGCAGACAGTATGATTCGAGTTGGAGGGGACTATCAAGCTCAGATTCCAGAATACAAACCAGGTATAAATGTTGTAAAACAAAGAAATGTGTGTGTGTGTGTGTGTGTGTGGGGGGGGGGGTTACAGGTAAATTTGTCAGTCTGCAGCCATGTAGAAAAGCATAATGTGTACCTGTACATCTGTCTTTGAATAATGTGAAAGGGTGCTGTTGTGTCTGTGCTGATAGTCAGTAAAGCCTGCAGGCCTGTGTCCACAGACAGCCTAGCTTGCTACAGTGAGAAGGATCAGAGGAGCATGCTGGTCTGGTCGCCGAATGTGTCCGTGTCTGACGCAAAGTGTAAGAATCACTCCTACCTCAATATTTAACATCAGAGAGTTGGAAGCTTGAATATTTAGACACCCACCATCCTTCCTGTCTTTCTTTCCCCCCCCCCATCAGTGGATGAATACATTCTGATGGCAAAGGAGAAACACGGATACAATATGGAGCAGGTACAGTCTTGCACACCTGTGTATTGCAGTTGAGCTGTACCTATACTGTGGACAGCCCAAATTGCCTTTGTGCTTCCCTTGTGGAGGTAAATTGCTGTGCTTTATCATATACAGATTGACAATGTGTATGGGTTAGGAGTGCAGGAAGAATCTGGTCACGCACTAAAAAAATTATGTAGTTCCACACTTTACATAGCACCTGACTTTTTGCTGTCTCTTCTTGGTGTAACTAGGTGTGTTCTGTGGGTAGGAGGGGGTGCCAGAACCTCAAAGTTCACAATGATGGGAGTTCACCACAGCCACCCTTTACTTAGAGTATTGCAGAGTTGGGCAGGAATTGACAAGAGTATTGAAAGTATTTGGGAAGTTATGGGTGGGGATTAAATCAAAGGCAAGGAGAGAAATTCTTATAACCCCAGAGTTAGTGCTCTTAGATATAATCCTGTGATATCTCAAGAAGTGTAAATGTTGGTTTAAAAAAAAAATCTAAGAAATGCTTCTAAACTGATAAATGTTCTAATAAAGGAGATTCATCACTAACAGTTTCTACTTGATTGTTCAGTTTGTCAGATATAAAAAGTCTACTGGGATGTTGTTATAAGAGGGGAAAGGTTATTCAGTTAAAGCCAGGTTACTGTCCAGGTTGAATGTTTACAATGACTCTACAAAAATGTGTCTTTTGTTTTCTTAGGCACTGGGCATGTTGTTGTGGCACAAGCATGATGTGGAGAAGTCCCTGGCTGACCTTGCCAACTTCACCCCCTTCCCAGACGAGTGGACAGTAGAGGACAAAGTGCTGTTTGAGCAGGCCTTCAGCTTCCATGGCAAGAGCTTCCACCGCATCCAGCAGATGGTGAGGAGGAAGCTGATCAGCCTGCTTATTAGTCAGTCATCCTTCTACATTCTAGCACTTCAGTTCTGCCCTTGAGGAATGTTAATACATCAGGTCAAGTGGAGAGGAAGGGCTTGCTGACAAGGTGCTGTCACTGCTCTGTCTTTTAGCTGCCTGACAAGCTGATCTCGAGCCTTGTGAAGTACTACTACTCATGGAAGAAGACACGAACGCGCACTAGTGTTATGGACAGGCAGGCTCGACGGCTGGGGAACAAGCGGGAAAAGGACGACAGGTGAGCTTGGCTGGGGATGCTGGAGTAGGGAATTAAGGTCAAGCCACAGTGGTGGGAGCTGTGAAGTAGATGAATGCATGTGAGCACTGGCAAAGCTTGCAAACAAATCTTTCAATGATGTTCTTTCAACTTCTAGCAATGACGAAATGGAAGAAGGAGATGTAGCAAGTGACACTGATTTAGAAGAGGAGACTAAAAAAGAGGTGACCATTTCTAGAAAGTTATTTACTCAAGGCATTGTAAAATTAAAAATAACAGCTGTACTGTTTGTGGTTAACTTGCAATGAAAAGACAGTTATGGAGTGTGAAGCCACTTGCAACACTCCGATTATACGATCTCTTTTTCCAGATTCCCAAGCAGAGCACCTGCATCGGAGGAGGTGGCGGCGGCGAGAAGGGTAGTTCTGTCCGCAGTGGACCAATCAGGAAAGAGAACCAGGGCTCACAATACCGGCACCACCCTCTCCGTGCTCGACGGCGCCCCCCAAAAGGAATGCACTTGATCCAGGAGGAT
The DNA here is from genome assembly GCA_018136845.1 of Heterotis niloticus. Lineage (NCBI taxonomy): Eukaryota > Metazoa > Chordata > Actinopteri > Osteoglossiformes > Osteoglossidae > Heterotis > Heterotis niloticus. Next base: position 22,357,522 of record CM030899.1, on the reverse strand, counting down.
ATCACATCTCTGTCAGCTTCCCCTGAGATGGGAGCCTTGGTGCTGAGGCAGCTGGACAGCCAGCTAGTGTCACTGAAAAGACAGGTACTGGTACTGTGAACCCCTCTATCAGGACCCAGTTTTGACCGATGTTAACAGGTGCACAGAAAATTCAGGTTTACACATTAACTGCACCTTGGATTACAGTGTTTTTTTCCCCTTTTGTGCCTCCAGGTGCAGACTATTAAACAAGCAAACAGCAGCCTGAAGCAGAGCCTTGATGGAGGGATTGACTTGATGCGTTCATCTGAGGTATGTGGTCTTGCATTAGAAACTGAGCAGGTTCAGGTTGCAGAGAAGCTTCTTAACATACCCCCTCCTTTCCTACAGCCCACTGCCAAGATCAGCTCCCGCTGGAGCACCGAGGAGCAGCTGCTGGCTGTGCAGGGTGAGGAGCTCTGAATCTGCTGCTCTTAGGACTGCATTATTCTTAATGTCCTGTGTGCCTTTGGTCTCCCTGTTCCTAAAAAGCTTTTGGAGAGGTCTAGTAAGTAAACAGGTTTCTTTCATGTCCCTACTGTGTTGCCTCTTTGGCCCACACATAGTAAGCTGTACAGTCAGTACAGTAGAGCTTATTGGCTATTTAGAGTGGACAATCAGTGGACTGCCTGATTGTCTCCCCTTGCCCCTCCGCAGCCATCAGGCGCTACGGCAAGGACCTGACCGCCATTGCAGAAGTCATTGGCAACAAGACAGTCTCCCAGGTTGGTTCTTTCTTCATCAGCTACCGGCGCCGCTTCAACTTAGAGGAGGTACTGCGGGAATGGCAGGCGGAGCAGGATCTGAAGGCCGGAAGCCCGGAGGATGTGAAAGGGTTGGCTGGGGCAGAAGGAGGCATAGTGGGGGCTGCAGAGGATGAAGAGGTGAGGAAAAGGGGGAAAAGACTGCATAATGAAAGTAAGCAGTGTGGTATAGATTGTGAAAGGAGAGACTCATATACTTTGTATAGAACAGTGTTGCGTCTGGAGGAAGAGTAGCAGCCGCTTAATGTCTCCATCTCCTCTCAGGTCCCAGTGAGTGGGGTCCCCCCTTCCTCCCCTCCCTCGATGAACGCCACTGTTGGCAGCAACTCCAGCTTGAACCAAACCCCACCTCCGCTGTCCCAGCCACCCCCTTTGCTGCGTCCTGGGCCACCCCCGGCCCCTCCCAGCCTCCTGCGGCAGCCCCCTCCTTTGCAGACACGGCCGGTGCAAACCCGCACCCCTCACAACCACCCCCCTCCACCCCTGATCCGACCAGCTATCTCTTCGGCTCTCCAGCGGAACTCGATGGGCTCCGCCTCGAATTCCTCATCTTCCACTACACTGGGCCAGATGCCTCCTTCACTGGTGGGGCTGAAGGTGGAGCCCCCTCATTCTCACTGATTTTTATTTTTTTTGAGGGGGATATTTGAAAATAGTATGAAAAGGGAGCCAAAAGACAACTGCGGATACTGGTGGTACAGCAACTACAGCGCTCTTGTCATCCCTCTACCTCTAATTATCCTGTAACTTGTTCTTCCACAGCTCAGACAGCAGAAGCAGTCAATACCCCCCCCATCCAATACTGCCACCCCCTCACACCTTCATTACTGCTGGCCCCTGAACCAAACCGTGACAAAGCAGTCAGCTGCAGCATTGGCTGAACACTCCCTCACCGTGTCTGGGCCAAAAGGCAGAGCACACCCACACACTTCTGTTTCCATGGCAACATAGGTGTACAGGTTCAGTTATTGCCCACGAAGACAGCTTTCCATAGTTAAAAATTAAGCAAAACCTGAAGAGTATACACAGGTTTAAGCGACTGTCACCACTAGGTTAGACTGGTCCATTTCCATGGCAACATGAGAACGTTCCACTGGCAGATTTTGTCGGGATAGAAGAGCGCTGTGCATGTCTGTCGGTTATCAGTCATTCTGGCATAAAGTATGAAGAGGAAGGATGAGCTTCCTGTAGGCAAGGGAGAGAGAAACTGCTAGTGTGTTGGACAGGAGTACAGTGAGACTAGACTGAAGCCTTTTAGTGAGCTAGACAGTAGCCTAGAATAACAGAGCACTACCCTTCCAGCTGTCCGAGACACAGGCGTCTCCATGCAGCCATGCATGAATCCGCGCATTCGAACACTGACACAGCAGCACGCTAAACAATTGGCAGCCTTTTTTGTGAATGTGTGTGATGTGTTTACATGTTACAGACTGGAATTGCTTGTGATTTAGATCTTTTCTTTTTTCCAGAAATAAACATGAGCTACAATTGTCGTCAGTTTAAGAGGCATGTTAATGAAATTGATGGACTTTGGTTTAACATGGCTTGGAGTAGATCTCAGCTACAGAACCTTCCAGTGAAAATGTAAGTTTGCTTGTCTAAGCGACTGCTTGCATCTGTGCACCTTTGTGTTGTGGAGGTCAAGTATTTTATAAATAATATTTAATTGAAACACCTGGCGTACTAGGCAGTTTCCACACAAGTCTTGGGGAATTCCTTGCCATATACCCAGTTGGGCTGAGAATTCAACTTACCCCCCAGCTTAACTTCAGAGGTGCCACTTTGCGTCTCACATGCCTCCCAGCAGCTGAGTGGCACAAGACATTAAAGTTTGTTCATTACCAGATGCAGCGTACACATTATAGGCAATTCAGTCATCAATTAACCTGAAACAATGGGAGGAAATCCACACAAACTCGAGGAATTGTTTGCAAGGGGTATTTACATTTTTATTCTGCATATGTTGTCTGCAAAAAATTAAAAACAGCAGTATATGCAGAATAAAACTAAATGTCCCCTTGCAAACAATTCCTCGAGTTTGTGTGGATTTCTTCCCAGTAGGCAATAAAGTTCCATTTTGTAAACATGTTTAGCATGCTTAAATTTTGGGGTATGGACAGGGTTATTGTGATGTGCTGGCAGCAGAGCAACACACATTATATACTGTATGTTTAGGAGCAATTCAGACTCACCAGTGCCCCGAAACACACGTCTTTGGACTGTGGAGAAAACCAGGGCATCCAGAAGAAACGTCCACTTTGTTTGCGTGTGGTGGGTAAGTAGCAGCTGCAAAAAGCTGAAGAGGTGCAGGCAGACGGATACACAGCATTGCAGAGTAATTACAGGGAAAGCGCTTTCTCCATTTTAATGGCGTCCGGTTATATTTTAGCATAATTAGGTGTTGGGATTAGAAGCACAAAACTTGGCAATGAAACTAAAGGGACCAAGAGTAACGCAAGTTTGTATTCCAAAGGGCTTTTCGGAAACAATTTCTTCATTATGAGGGGAAAAACTCAATTTAAAAAAAAAAAAAAAAAGTGACACTAACTGAACGGTATTTTAATGCCATTGGTTTTTATTACTATCATTGAAGTTTTCGTCACAAAAATGGAAAGGAAAAAAAAAAAAAAAAAAACATTTGAGCTGTCCTAACCTGCCAACAGCATTTGAGCAGGTTGTGACCAAAAAAAAAAAAAAAGTAAATTACAGCAATGGAAAAAGTGACAAAATCAACCCTGAAAAAAAGGATTCCCAGCACCTTTAACAATAATCATCGGAAAAAAATACCAATAATTACATTAAAATCAAAATCTCAGGTAAAAATGTACATGTGTGCACAGGTGTTCCCCTTAACATTCCATTTGCACAACAGATGACCACCCTTCCTGCCTCCACACTTGCATTAAATGGGGAGTGGTCTTCCTTTGTGTCCCTGACTGTTGCAGAACTAGAGCATCCTCGCAGGGGTGGAAGGGAGAGGCGCCAACATCCCACCGCACAGCTGTGGGAAAGCATTGCAAACTGTACAGGAAGCGCTCACTCTCTCTCTCTCTCTCTCACACACACACACACACACACACACACACACACACACACACACACAGTCAGCTGTCATTTCCACTATAACTGATAATTGCAACCTATGCAGCAGCCGGCAAACCGAGTCTGAAGGAGACCAGGTGGTGCATCCAGCCTGACGTGTCAGTCACATCCACACCACCTTCTCAGCACAGGCCAGGTACCTGTCAGCTCACACTCCATGCAGGTGTAGGACCCATTCGAGCAGACCAAGCTCTGCACTGACCATTACTAACAGCATCAGGAAACGCAACCCTAAAGTAAAGACTGAATGCAGGTGAAACAGCTGTGCAACGGCAGCGTCTCTTACGTGTTCATCAGGGAGGAAGTGCGTGTACGCATTCTTAGAAGCCAGGCAGGAGATCCTGCCCCTCCCCCAAACACAGTTTCTGTGCAAGCATCTAATGGCACGCGTGGGTACAATGCGGTTCCGCAAAGCAGCAATGAGGCGATGCATGACGCTACGGTCGTCCATGGCAATAACGAAAAGCCCGGCCTCGTCTCCTCTGCAGCTACTTGCTGGCAACCTTCATGCTGCATCAAAAGGTCAACAGTTGAGCAGTTACTCTCCATGGTGACCCTCTGCACTGAAGAACCACCAGGCAGAGCTGCTCAAATGGATGCAAATTGATCAGTACAAAAATCTGTCTCATACGCAAAGCAATTTCATCTCAACACCATGTAAACTGCTCTACCCATCATGTAATTCTCAGCTTAATCCATTTCCTAATCCCTGCAATCATCAGTCACCTTTTGTTTCTGCTCACAGCCTCGAGTGTCATCTTGATGTTGATGTTGAGGAGCACGGCGCCATGGCAACACACTTACACACCTCTGTGGCTCTCAGACTGGGGTGGCCTCTGCCTGCACTCAGACACATCCAAACCAAAACAAAGCTGTAGAGGTCAACACTCACATCTGTGCTGAAAAAAAACTGGTCTTTTATCAACAACACTACTAAAAATGTCAAAAATAAATCAACAATATGCTAAACCAAGATGAATGAGCAATAGTCAATTAGGGTCATCATCATTACGGTTAAGATCAATTTTATAAAAAAACTATCCATACAATCACTGTGAAAAGGATATGTTGAGACTAACAGCATTTTGGCTGAAAAGACAGATGTGTCACCCCATGCACCACATTAACCCTCCAATCAAAAAAACAGTGAAGAGTGATGATGAAGATAATAATAATAATAATAACAACAACAACAAGCGATAAGGACTGTAAGAATCCACAACCCTTGTCTCTCTCCCTCCAAAGTTCAGTGTAGATGAGGGGGGGGGAGACCAATTTCTCCATCTTTCCCCTTTGACCGGAAAGGAGGGGGTTGCAGAGGGAAACACACTGGTTGAAGCCAACTCATTCTCAGAAATGTACAAATAAAAACCACTTTTAAACAAAATGAAAATTCTCTCTTCCAGTGATAATATATTTCAGATATTTATATATTTATAGATAGTATTTATACTTTATTTTTTCTTCAGGATACCTTGTGGGGGGGGGGTAGGTTGGATGTCTCATGTTCGGTTTTACATTCTTTGTACAAAGGCAAGATACAACTGAACAAACACAAAATGACAAAAGAAGGTCATTCAACTTGCTTATACTTGGTCAATTTTCCTCAGGAAGGCAAAAAACTGACCTGTTCCAGTGCAGCGCTTCAAACAAACCAGTAACTCAATTTTATATATATATAAAAAAAAAAAAAAAACACAGTCCATCAATTATTACACAACTGGCCCTCGATCATTTTATTTAATAACTGAGCCCTGTAGTAGAAATGCCACTGGGCAAGGGGGGTGGGGGGCAGGAGGGCTGGGACTGGGGCAGAGCTGTTAAGAAGTTTGTGAACTACGATGCTGGAGAGCACTTCGGAGTTCAGCCTCGGTGCTGTATGCTTGGGAGAGGGGAGGAGTGCAGCTTCCCCTGCACCCAAAAGACACCCACAAAATGGGGGACACGAAAAAGGGTGTAGTAATAGTTCTCCATCACTACCGACAGCAAAGCCAAATTAATTCCACTGCTGATATTCATCACAGTCTTCCCTTCAGAGAGTTGTAAAAGATGTGACCAGCAAGCAGAGGCCCGAGAGTCAATAGCCCATCAATTCCTTACTTTTTTTTTTTTTTGGGGGGGGGGGGGGGTTGGGAGTGTTTGAGGGTCCAATTTGGATAAAAGACAAGACGCAAAGGGGTGAAGAGAAATCAAAACAATTCAAAAGGCCAAAAACGTCATCCCTCCCCCCAACCAGATGATCTCTATAGACACCACCTGGCAACCGGTGAAATGCCCTCTTCTGCTCCTGGTGGGGACTCTGCTCATGCCCCTCACGTGTGGCGTCGCCGCATCACAGCCTCAGTTGATCCTACTGTTGGGTCTCGCCCTCTCCAGTGTAAAGAGCCCAGTTCAGTCGCCCTCTGGCTGGGTTACAGCTTTAGCTCATTAGCAATCTTGGAGGCAATGTTCTTAAAGGCAATGGAGGTGCCTGAGATGCGCTTGAAGCGCACGCCATTGAGCGAGAGGCGGGGCAGCTTGCACACCTCCATCTCCCACTGGACAAAATCGTCCCGTGAGGGGTCACCTGACATACACAGCAGCATGTAGCGCTCGCGCAGCTCGTAGTCACAGCTGTTGGAGTCCAGCACTTTGCGGATCTCCTTCATCATCTCACTGGGCTCCATGGAGGACGTAGTCTTCATGCTCCAGGTGAAGCGGAGGGACCGTGGTTTGGGGTCCTTGGGTGGGGGTGTGCCACCAGGCACCGGAGAGGAGGAGGACAGAGAGTCTTTGTTCTCATCGCCGGTGGAGCCCAGCACACTGCCAGGGCCCTTCTCGCTCTTGTCCCCAGTGCTGCTCAGCATGGGCCTGGAGCAGGGCAAACAGGAAGGTCAGAGGTCACAGGTAAGAGCAGCATAGGGGATGGGGAAGAACAGGAAAGGGAGAAAAGGGGGAGGAGTGAAACATGAGAAGCGCGATGAATACAAAAGCGGCAGCAGCAGCAGCACCAGCATGACGTTTAGTAGGAGAGAAAGGAGACAAGAGGGTAGCAATGGGTGCAGAGAGAAGAAAGGGCAGAAAAAGGGACATGGGCTGGGAACTGGAGAAAAATATTGAAAGTTCCTCTGAAGGTCAAGGGAACCCACTGTGGACCTCTTTTCCACAGGTGGAGCAGAACTGTGGGTTCCACTCTCCTTCTGCTACGCCAGGGTAGATCTATAGTTGCATGGAGAGCAGGGAGCACAAAGCAGACCCGCACATCTAACGCAGGAAGGGCGGCACAGAGCAGAGATGATGTTGCATGAGAGGAGGAAAGCAGGACACAGCAAAGAACTGGCATATCTGCTCAAGGCTTTATCCAGTGTAAATGCCCCAACCAGCTGGTAAGCAGAGCAACCGCACACCACCGTTTGCTGAGATCCGTGCTTCAAAACTTCACTGACAGCAAAGCTAAGGAAAATGTTGACTATTACTCCAGTCCGTGCAGCGGCCTGGAAAAACGTCCTGTTCCATTTCTCTTTTCTCTCTCAATCTCTAGCTTGTTTTCTGTACAAAGAAAACAACCGCTGTGGAGCATAACTGATTCATATACCAAAAAACAGTTATAGCCAAGCCCCATCATTTTAACACTAAATTAAATCAATTTTCTCGCAAGTCTTGAAATTTGTGCAAAAGGAATTTCCGTGTCAAATTAACGGCGTTTTATTCTGCTTTTAAATAGAAAAAAGATGACGCAAGGTTTTTATTCATATTGAGATATAAATGTACCAAATGTTTTAGGTAGTCAGACTCAGTCAAAACTAATCTGATTTTATGAAATTATCTCAACTCATTTGTATAGTAACTACTTTTATGATTACTAGTGCTTTGAAGGTTAAACACAACTGACTTTAAAAGTTGTGAGCAGAAGTCTGCATTACAGATAACAGCTCAGAAACCATGCACCTAGTCAAGTGTGTATATGGTTTCACCCTTTTCCAATTTAAACAACGATTTCATTTTACATGAAAAGCCAACGAAAGCAAAACGATGGGGCTTAGCTACAGAGCAGGGACCCTCAGTGCTGGAAGCAAAGGAAGCAAAAGAAAGCAAATAAAGTCAAATCCTAAGATGTATGCAGTCCTCTAGCCCCTCGGTGGGCTTGCAGAGAGCGCTTAAGGGCTTCTAAAGCAACACCATACAGCTGAATAACATCCACCACCAAATCATTGTATATACAAGTGGGAAATGCATAAAACTATAGGAACACAGCCGATAAATTTAAGGTGAGCCTACATAACTTGTGATTTTGTGCGTCTCACCTGACCAATCATGGCACTGCTCCATTTCATTTAAATTAAAAAGCCATTAAGTTGTTTAGTCCAATCAAGGCATCTACTGAAATCTAATGAACAGCCGATTGAGTCGTGGTCGTGTTTCTCACCTGCTCCCCTCATCCTGAACCTCTCCCTCATACGGGCTCCTCGGAAAAAAAAGTGAGCATGAGTTTAGTCTATTGCGTTGTGCTCCGATTTCTACACTGATGAGGTTATTCCACCACCAATGAGCGCTTGGGACCATCTGTCCCTGGGCCCCTTCCAGTCCCACTCCCATGTCCAAACACTGTCCCCTTGGGTCACATTCAGGTCACCACCCATTCTGTATAGTGGAGGCCTGGACTGCAGTGAACGAATCCAGACCAGAGGACACAAGACAAATTTTGTGAATGTGCAGCGCTGGTATCAATAATGGTTTAAACACAAGAAAAAGGAACTGGAAGGAAACAACCAGTAGCAGTCAGGCCCAGGGGTCCAAGTTCATGACCCATCCCATCACCAGGGCAACTTCTCCAGCACCACACTGAGCAACACACAGACCCACACTTGGGCTCAAAGACACACACACACAGACACACAGGGCTGAACATCCAGAACCACTTCTCAAGCTTAGTTGTGTGGCATCACGTTACTGAAGTAAAATAACCTGCCATAATCAACACTACAGGAAGTAAACCACACCTTGAAATATCAGTGTGTGTGAGAGCACTAGGATGGTGGAGTAGCCCCCCCCAACACACACACAAAGATTTGGCCAGTGACACTTTGCTACTCATTTGTTAAGATTACTAAAAAGGCACAGCAAGAAGAAAATTTCTACACCAAACCTCATTACTAAGAGTTTTCTGACGGACTTAAAAATAAATTCACCAGTCCATTCCACGTTACACCCATCAAGGGTCCCTGTCAGAGGACACCCTCCCACTCACTGTTCTTGTCTCACAAGGCACTTTTACTACATAAAAGGGTCCCACACTATGGGTCTAAACATAAAATGTCTTGCAACAGGACACAATAAGATTGTATATTTTTATTTACTGGTACTTTTATTTGCATAGCCCATATTAGAAGTGTAATATTACTATTGCAAAAGGCAATTATGACAAAAACACCGTACCAATTAGCTACCAACCATAACTGATAGCTTTTAGGTACCAACTGAGCACAAACCTTGGGGTGTTCTGTGTGTGAAGTCATTTGCATTGTTTTTACTTTGATATCCTGTCTTCACTATGTTTTTTTTTTTTACATTAAAGGTTGAAGTGAACATCCTAAGTTTGTTAAATACAGTTACAGCTATGACAGAGCTCAGTGACTGCAGGTATACAGGAATAAATTTACACTGTAAATAATAAAGGGAAACGTCCTCATTACAGTATGTTGTGTTCCGATAACCAATATTAAACTCCTCAAATAATCGTGCCCATTTCCATCTGGGATTCGGTGGTATTTCACAACAAACGTCAATGACTGAAAGTGACTTTTGGGGTTCAGCATCACATTTTTACCCCAAAATTCAATTCTAATAATGCACTTGTGAGGCTGTGAAACAGAACGACTCATGCGCAGCGCTGTTAAACCGGCAAGTGACCCAGCATAGTGACCACTAGGGGGAGCCCCGCACTACAGCGCCTGCTTGCAGTCAATAAAAAGGCAGAAGAGAATAAAGTGGACATTTTTCTGCAAACCTTAAATACACTGTGACACACAAAAATTATACACGACTTCACTGTGCTTTTGGACCTTGTACATTTGCTTTTTTCTTTTTGTTATGTGGCACACATTCAAATATACACAACATTATGTACTAAAAAAAATTGGAATGTTGCATAAAAAACAGCTGTATAAATGGATAAACTCATAGGCAGCTAATAGTAATTATTAACTTATGATTGAGTAGTTTAGCTCTATAAATAAATAAATATTTATAGTTTGCTAAGCCACTGCTTCCAGGTGGTAAACCAAAGGTACAGAAGATGATCTGGAGCTTTCTGCATGAATTCCTCAAGTTTTATTTTCACAGTTGCTAACATCTTTTAAACTCTCTCCTTAGCAATTTTTCTTAAAATAAAAATCATCATTATTGCCACATTAGCATCATGATCAAGAAGGATTATGTTACAGCTTGACCTACCAAAACAAGATTGTACACATTTTACGTTGAACTTTTGACCCCTCCACTGAGCAAAAACCACCTATATGCAGTAACCACAGTGGAAAGAGTCAGAGCCCAGTTGTCACGCATGCTACTTTTAGACCTCCAAAAATGTAGGTTTTTTTTTTTTTTTTAAAGCAACAGGACACTGTACAACACTTTTTCAAACCGTCATAAGAGTGCACGTTAGTTATGGTGTGGCCTCACCCCAGGGAACAAATGTGTTAGAAAAGAGAAGTGAGTCCCCAGCCAAGTTGGAGCACTGGGACACCTCCTCCCCACAATCCCTGTCAGAGACCTGACTGTTCTACAGCAGGTCTGGTCAATTCCAGTGCTGACTGGCCAAAGTCCAGCAGGCCTTCCAGTTCTGGGTCTATCACTAAGAAATCAAAAAGGAGTTAAACAACATTTAGCCAAAAGAGCTCAACTGAGGGGTTAGGAGTATGAGCCAAATAAGATCTTTCTGGACTCTGGAACTCAGTTATGTATTGAAAATCCTTGCCTCTGAAGTTTCTGCTTGCTCCATACTCATCATCTGTTAATTTACAGTCTTGTAGTCACACCACACCTGGGACAGCAAATATTTCTGTTCCAAGAGTGAAACAGCAGTGCTGGTGTGGTACACAGTAGTAACTGGTCTCAGTATGGACCAGAAAACGGTCAACGTTTGAGGCTCACAATGGCTGTATGTGATAGAAAGGGTGAGCTTGCTTCATCACAGCGCAGCCTCATGCCAGTTTTTACTGCCATTGCAGGAGCTACACAAGTGGAACAGCTGAATAGGCAAAGGTAGAAATGGGTACAATGGTGTGGTCCACATCTGCGATGGGAAACTCAGAGCACCAGGTACAGGTGGGCTGCTGGGTCTGTGGATGCTGACAGATGGAGTGAGGGATGAGGTGTCAGGAGAGAGGGATGGGTGTTATACACGTAGAAGAAGTGTTTGGTGAGTGAGTCAAGCAGTAGGTGGGGGGAGGGTATGGCGGCGGTGGTTAGTACCAGCCAAACAGTTCACACCAATGGCAAAAAACCACAAAATATTAAAATAGATCAAGACAAAGGACAAGAGAGCCAAAACACAAAGGTCCAGATACACAAATAAAGACTCAGGAGGTAGTGGGTTTTTTGCCTACCTTCTGGGGAATCTGAACGAGAGATTTCTACAAAAGAAAAAAAATAACAAGGGAAAAGAAAGAAAAATGTATGTACACTAGTGTGCACTCAAAACATTTCACAGCAGGTATATATTTTTGCAGCTAATTTGCTTAGGACAATGTATTTTCTTTGTCTCTCTGGTCCTGATTTTGTTAAGTACAACACATGACCAATACTTGTTAACAGCTGCCTATAAGGAGCTACAAACCACACCACATTTTCACATGAAACAATGTGGAATTACAATTAAGAAGCCTGTAGCAATGTGCAACAACACTATAATTTCATAATAGTTGTAAAGCAAAGTGTCTTTTGTGCTGAATGGGACAGGCATGCAAATGTATTCTCATATGCATCCAGAATGCCGACTGTTAACAGAGGAAGCCAGGATATGAATTATGTTGTTAATATCTTGGGGTCATCTCAAAGACACGTGACGGAGACGATCCGTACCAAATGCAAATCTCCGCAACAGTTTGTTCCATGCAAGCTGAAATTGTGCTAATCACAACAGAATTGGATCTGTTTCCATCTAAGGCAGCAACTCCTCAAAGAGGAGCACTGAGTGACCGGGTGAGCATTTCTCTTGTTGACTGTCCCCATAAAGAGAGGGAAACTCAAAATGTTCAACACAGTCACCCCTTTGCTGTACTGCACCCAAAATGCCTCAGGCACCCAAAACTGTGGCCAGTTTGAGGATAAGGACTCAGGGGCATTTCCCTGGCAGTTTCAAAAAAGTCAGCATCACTTCCATGGCCTTGTGCACTGTACCCACCAGAGAGGTCTCTGTAAACCAACCATTTTCTTTAGGAAACAGCCATTGTATTAAGTCCATATATGCACAAATGAAGTGAAGATGTAATGAGACCATGGCCAGCACTGTCTTCTTTTATTGCGGACAGTGTTTAGTTTTAATAAAGACCCATTATTTGTTCATTTAGCATTATCAACAAACAGCAAAAGACTGAACCAGATCACAAGATATTTTGTGATTATAGTTTCTGGAAGCACGTAAAAGTACCACTTCTTATACTTTGCTATGCATGATGTCATTCTCATGGGACAGCACACAGCTGAGGCAACATGGCACCCAGCAGGCACTAGGGCAGCACAGAAATGGAAACCCTCCGACCCACCAGCTGCATTTCTGTGTCATGACTGCAGACTTTACAAGCAGCCCCTGCACCAGTACACTAAGGTGTCCCTGGCCACCACAGATGTATTTTTAGTGCTAGAGAAAGCAACACCACTGGGGGTAACCATGGTAACTGTCACCATGGAGGCATTCTCAAAGTAAAAGGTTTGTAGTGAGGGCCCCCTCCACTTGCTAAGATTCTAACTTTAATAACATATTATCAGAGCTCAGAGCTGTGAGCATGATGAAACTGTGTTGTAATGCAAAAAGCAGCAGTGTGAAGAACACTAGGGATGCATGTCCCAAAATCTTGAGCCTTCATGTTTTGTGCTCGTGTGCGTGAAAAACATGCATCAGGTGCGACTCCCTCTCTGTAAACGGCACCTATACAAGTAGAGGAGCACACAGTGGTACAAAGCTAGGCTCTACTAAATCCATGATGGCCCACTACACTGAGGTTTTTCTGTGAAACCTGAAGAACCAAACAGAGTCAACCTCCTCTCATGTACTCAGGATTATAGGGCCTTGCAGCTATCTTCAGAGACTTCTTCTGGATACAAGTCAGTTTTATGAAGACTTGATGAGTGGTTCTTCAGCTGAGGTACACATTCAAAGACCTCCTGTTATAGATGTACGGAGTACACTGGAAAACGGGTACGCTGGTCAGGAATGTCTGGAAAAACAAAACTGATCAGTGTACTGTTGTACTTAAAATGACTGGCCTGTCCTGATCTGTAAGATACACACAGAGTAAACCGAATTGCCCAAAGGAGCACTACATGTAAGCAGGAACATACACTTAAATGCTAGGCAGCTAAGATCCATACAGACAACACCTACAGGGATCTCTAAGCTGTATTTTAATTAAAGTTGGGAGGTTGTTTTAATCAAAATTATGTTCAAGGAGCCACAGGGAACAACATGCCTGCTTTAAATTTGCAGGTCAATTCACCAGTGTTCCTTCTCATCTCCCAGGACCCATGTTCCTGTGCACCATTCCACAAGTTCACCGTGTACAGCTCCGAAGTGTGGTGTCATTATGTCTGTCACTGTAGCCTGTAGCAATGGAGGATCTGCTGTCGGATTAACTCTTACATCCCCAACTCAGCCACACAGGGACAGCAGGCTGAGCAAAACAAAGGCTATAGGGTGCAGGAGTTGTGGCAAGAGCTGCTGGTTTATGGTGTTTTGAGTGACACTGCTCTCTCTATCTGGTTGATATGCCAACATCATGTCATGTTTAGGTTCTAGAGATTCAGTGAAGAATATGGACTGACAGTGACTGGAGAGTTTAGTAAAATCAAACACATAAAATTTAGTATAAGCTATGGTCATTAACTTGTCCAGTTTACCTTATTAAAAACAAATTCTAGTAAAGGAGAAGCTCTATATTCTGCTGTAGTATTCTTCTGATCAGGACACAATGAATACAAAAAATTAATACAAATATTGAAACTGAGATGGACACATTGAGTATGCAGTCTTAATATGAAGGGTATGAGAAAGGACAGAGTAATGGTTTCTAGCACTGGAGCTTCCCTAAGCATGCACTGTGCAGGGGACAGACATTCAAGCCACTAGTGTAGACAGGGTGTGGTCCTGGGGTATATCCCACTATCCACCTTGCATTTTAGATGATCATATGATACCTCAAGTAACACAAAGAGCACCATTCCTTAAAAGAAAAAAAAATTCCATCACTGAATCAAGACTATGTCATACAGCACATTATTTTTCCCCATTTTCATGAGAGTAAAAAATTGAGATAAAGAACTGACACTTCTGGTGAACTGTACAAGACTTCATAGTACAACAGTTTACTGTTACTTTTAAACGGAGTGATAGTCTTCATCCCATTTCCTTTTCTCTTCATGCATTCATTCATACCACACGCAATTTTTCCCCTTCCACCTGGCTATGTATCCATTACCACCACCACACCACATCCACCCTTCATATTCCAAAAGCATCTTTACAAAAGTATATAGTGCACCACCCTCCCCCTGTTCTCACCTGCGCACAAACTTGGAAGTGAACTTGCTGAAGAGGCCTGCTGCTCCAGGACGCCGGGGCTGGCTGTTCCCATGTGAAAGTGAAGGGGAGGCAGGAGGCCCATTGGCAGAAGCCTGCTGGTCCCTTGTGACCCTTTGTTGGCCAGCATGAAAAGTGCTCCGGCTGGCCACCCCTCTGGGGAAATTAGTACGGTCCGTCATAGTGGCGTTGCTGATGTTGTGAGCAGAGGGAGATGCTCCCGGAGCCCGCTGAGGAGCAGCACTGTAAATTTGTTTTAAAGATGAGGGTAAAACAAGTGTACATTTAGAACAGCAATGTAACAATTGCACTTCAAATCAAACCAAAATATAGAAACTGCAGAGAAACACCAAAAATTTGTACTGTTGGTTTAACACAGCACTACAATCACTGCAAACAGAGCACTTAAAATAAAAAGGAAAAAAAAAAAAAAAAAAACTTGTAAGACAAGTATGCTTTTCATTCAATTCTTAGAATAGCTTCATACCTCACCAAGCCTTATTTTACCCACAGTATTCTGTGGTTCCACTACTATAGTGTTGGAGGGGTGTCCACCAATATACAGGGGTTTGGCTATACAACTGTCAACAACCCTCATGAAAGACCTGACCTTGCAAAAAAGTGTAAACACCCACAAAGGATATGAGACTATTACCTGTTGAATAAAATCAGAAATTATTTCATCATGAGAGATGTGCTCAGACAGGTGACTATCAAAATGGTATAATCTACATGCACCAGTTGGAAAATGGACTCTTATTTTGTTCGCTGCTAGAAATCGAACCATTACAAACTTTACTGTTTAAAAAAAAACAAACAACCCCCCCCCCCAAAAAAAAAAAAACAAAACAAAAAAAAAAAACAGGTAATACTTACCTTAATAGCAAAAAAAGCTACTTGGAACCTCAATGTAATTCTATAAATGTCACATTTGAAGCATGTAGCTGTGTTCTTTAATACATGAAAACCAAGCATTGCTTTTCTAAATCAAATAATTTATACAAAGAAATCAGCAAAGTGTTGTTTAGACTAGTTAATGTAACACAAACAATATGTAATTGAAAACAGTAACTTCTAAGCAACCCTCCAAAGGTCTTGCACTTTCCTCAGCTGAACTACTGATTAAATCCTTTTTCATGAATTTATAACTCTTCCAAGGTTGATGAACTGGGGACACATCTTCATTGACCTTTAAATGAAAGTAAGTTTTGTTACACAAACTGTACATGTATATATATTTTCACTTTTATTTACAATGCTGTTTCCAAAACTTATCAAATTAAATTGTATCTATGGTTAACCTGGAATGCAATATTTTAATTCACCTGATTATATTACCTTTTTGACTGGGCTAATGTACCTTGAATTTTGCTGGCATATGCACTGGTTCTTATTTAGATGCCACAACTGGTCTAAACAACAGTAAGTTTGAATATATATATATTTTTTAAGAAGCATAATGTGACATTTACAGAACTACATTAGAGTTTCATAAAGTTTCAAGCAGCAATATGAAATAGTCCTAACACATTTATCTTTCCTGAGAAACCAAATGACTTGTAGGAAAAAATAAAAATTTAAAAATAAAAAAAAAAGCAAAAAAAAAAAAAGAAAAGCAAAAGCATTACTGCCACTTAGTACAGCAATGATTATGACAACAGCAATGATGACGGTTAGTCAGCAAATTAATAGACAGGAGCAATGGCTGGGGGATGTGTCTGGGATTAAGAACTTGGGGGGTTGTGTGAGGACCAGGATGAAACGAATACAATGGCATTTGCTAGGGCTAAAGGCTTGATTTGTTTAAATAGTTTTAACAGGAAGGGAGGTATAGGGTGAATACATGTCAGAAAGTGGTATCATGTGGTGGGGTGAGGTGAGGGAAAAAAAAAAAACTCCAAGGTGCAGTTTCAGAAGTGAATACACTGTGTAGCAGGATATAAATAGCACTTTGGCTGCCATGGTTGACATTCTGCATGTCCAGTGCAGAGCCACAAAGGCTTCTCCACACCACTGCCTAAACAGGAAGAAGATACGGCACAACAAAGCATGACACAGCACTCAAATGCACTTCATACTGTACATGTCAGCAGATATGGAACTACACACACACTGACCACCTGCATTTAACTTGCTCATCACATGCAAAACTGTGAAGACAACCATGTTTGCCAAAATGTTTTATTTACAAGTCAACAAATTACAATTCCTGTGATCATACACTTTCACTAAAGAAAATGATCAATATGAAAAAACGACTCAAACATTACTTGTCTTTTCACAGCTTTGCACTGATGCCACTCGTATAAAAACTGACATGTCTTTTGAAGATTTGTGCATGTATGTATATTTTACACACATACATGCCTCTGCTTCAGATTATAATCACTTTGCATACAAGGGGTATCTATGGCTTATGAGTAGCCTGCTCTGTGCTTGCATGAGTACCTTGTATAAGAAGTCGCCAACCAGGTTCTGAAGAGCCCAAGCTCACTGTGTACAACAGAGTAGCCTTGAACTCACCATTTTCTTAATATATATACACAAGTCTCAAACATACAATAATTTCTATTGGAATTATTGACCAAGTATCTTTACAGCTCCAGAAAAATCTTAGTTTTTCAAATTCATGTACTCCTCATAAGAAACCAACTCAATTAAATTAATGGATAAATAAAATAATTTGTATCTTCATGTCTTGGTGAAGTCCCTAAAAACTTATTGCTAAAAGGCTAATTGTCAGTAAGACAATACATTTTGGAAAAGTATAAACAAACTTAATCTTCAGCTAAATTAAACCACTGACCTTTAAGGCTCTATCACACATTTTTTCCCTCTTTCAAACGGACAGATTAGTGACCTGGTATGGCCAATATCATTTTAACTGGGAATCCTTTTCCCAAAAGGAGCTACAGTAAGCTACACATATAGGCCACAAGGCAGATAACAAAGGCACAAGGCAGGCAGGGAAAAATACCGTGCAGCACCTGCTCTGTATTCTCACACAGTAAGCACGTTCATATGTGTCATCTCACTGTTGTGGAGCCCCTGACACTGTGGAGCCAAGTTGGGTTCCTTCGCAGTCAGTGAAGTGCTATTTCGAACACCAAGATGTGCGGAATGCTTTAGTTGACAGAACACACAGCAGGGACCATGAGGAGCATGGAGAATTGTCACAAGAAGAACCAGGCTCTAGACAACCAGGCACAGTAGTTCTCTGCCTACAGTAGAACAAGTGCCATATACCATGAGACCTGTGCAAACCCTGGAGCAGACCATATTGTCTGAACAGGTGGCGTTGTGCAGAGTGTATTTGCAGGAGTCATTGTAGTTATCGTTGAGTTAGTGGCAAGTGTGTTTTGTGATTCAGTAAGAAGCTGAGGACTACCGAGCACAAATGATTTTGGGGAAATAAAATGTATAGTGTTGGAGGACAGGGGTAGGGGGCCTAGGGTGGGCTAAAAGGATGTTGGTTCATCTCTGGGGAAAATTATGATGAAGAAAGACTGTATGCTATCTTGTCTCCTCATTCCTTCTCTAATAAATAATCCTAACTGATTTGTGGATAAACATGAACATTAAAGCACTTCTACAGTTTCTCTTCAAGTTAGGTCAAGCTACCCCTGAGAGGTCTCACCATAATGTCCCAACTTCCTAACAATATCCCTGTTCTGATTTGACTGTGCTCATGTGTAATCCAATGTCTGTCTCAGCATCATTCACTGTGCTTGGTCATTCCTAACCCACTGGCACCCAGGGTCTCCTTTGTGCACCTGGGTCCGTGGCACTTGCCTGGGTCGGTGTGCATGGAAGTCGGGGGGGCTGGGGTGAGCGGAGGAGGACAGGGACTTGTGGTGTCGGGGGCGGGAGGAGGAGGTGAGCACAGCAGCTGCCGAGGCGGTGGAGGCACGGGACCCGGGGGTGTTCAGGCTGGGGGGAGAAAACCAACAACAGCCCCCCGTTCCCCCCACCACATGGAATGGGTGGGGCAGAGAGTGTGTGGGGTTGACAGGTTAGAAGCCACACAAGAGAACCCACAGGACCACAATGGAAACAGATACACACGGATACCTTTCCCCTACAGACGCACAAAGAAACACACAGGCACATACAAATGCATTTCAGCCACACAAACTAGAACCACAATCAGAGGAAACGGACACAACAAGTGAACACATGCAAACACAGTGCTTGAAGTGTAAGAAAAACAAACACCAGTACTCCCCTTGCTGACAAGCATACTAGCTGGTATCAGCAAACTATTAAGTATTACATTTTGAATTTTTGCAGTGAATAAAAGACACTGATGTTGTTGTGGACCTTGGATAATGAAATTTAGTTATGAAGGTGATTGTGAATAATAGCCATGTTCTACAGCAATTTCTTTGTTGGGCCAGCAGCTCAGCAAGTGAATTGCGTTGTCTAGTTACAAAAAAGGTGCATGGAGTTTATGAGAACTGAAGGTACACAAAAAAAAGTTTCAGGGCTCCCAAGATCAAAACATAGAAGTTCCGGTAGTTACTGTATACTGGCTCACTTCAAGCACTGAGCAAATACATACTGTGTAGCACTCTGAAGGGACCAAACAGGCACCAAATTCAAAGTATATATATAACAAGATGAAAAGATAAACTGTATATGTCCCTGCTTAGAGCACAAACACTGAGTCAGAACAAGCAGAGCACCTTCCAGAGTTAATGGTTCACGCCTGTTTAATGCCCTCACCAAAACATATCCATGCATAAAAACAGACTTGTGAGGACAGAGGGAGCAGCAGGGGGAGAACAGAACATTGCACACTCAGGTCTGGTTAACAATGGTTAAAAATTAAACCAGTTATTCACAACAAGGATACAAAAGTAAAAAAAAAAAAAAAAAAAAAAAAAGTTATGCAAATATGAAGAACAAGTGTATCTCCAAAAACATGAAAACTCATCAAAAAAAGGCAGGAAGAGGAAAGTTTGAAAGATTCAGTGGAAATAGGAAAGGCTACTGGATAAAGGGGTGATGAACTTAATATTTAGAAAGCAGGCTGTTACAACATTTAAAAGCACTGAAATATTTAAAGTATCCTGTATTCCCAGAACAGTGACTATGGCAAGTAAATTATGCTTTCCACAGTGGGTCTATAAAAATTTGCCATACAAGTTTAATTATTTTTAAATATGGATACTCACATTAGTAGTCAATGCATGTACTTAATTTTACCAAGAAATACACCATGCAGATAGCCTTTTTGTAATGATTTGTCTTTTTTTTGTGAGATTTAGGTACAAATGGAAAGTTCACAAAATGCACATTTATTGAGAAACAGCGACATTTAATGAAACACACACAATAATGGACAATTACACAACACTGATCTAAAACAGGGGTGAGTAACTTTTTCTCCTGTGGCCAGCCAACCCACCACTGTTTCAGATTAATATTGTGTCAATTGACACCATTATTTAAATAAATGCGGAATAAATTAACGTTAGATCTAATGATATTCAAAGTGAAATACATACACGTTGACTGAATGTATTTATGAAATTACCTACATTTTAGTAATACCAAAATTTCAAAGGTAGCTCATGGAATGAAAAACTAATTTTTCTTACATTTTAGGTTGCACCCTGTTTATTTTTTACTACACGTGTGCATTTTTTTAAAATTACACATTGTCTTACAATGCTATGGAATAACTTCTAAAAAAAATGTCTAACATCTTTAAAAAAAAAAAATTAAAATAGTGAAAATGATTTAAAAAAATTTTTTTTTTTTTTTTTTTTTTAAATACTCTGGATATATACTCAATCTTACAATGATTTAAACAGCTAAAAAAAAATTCTGAAATATCAATAACTCCACACATTTGTGGTAGCAAATTTTTATGGGTTGCTAATACCTAACACACACTTGTACAAATATTTTATACGACTGCTAATAAAGTAATATGTGCACACCATTTTGATACTGGCATGAAGGAAATGTGTTTGTAGGAAGGGGAGGTGTCAGTAAGGGTCAGAACCTGGGAGCGGGGTTATCATCTGGAAACAGAGGAATAGAACACGAGTGTTGGGTTGTCCGTACTGTGACAGAGAAAGGGAGGGAGGAAGCATATAATTCACAGGTAGATCACGGCGTGCGAACAGCAGTCTTACTGGCAGTGCTTGAACACAAGTCTTTGACCGCAAGCATCTCCTAGTTTATGGACTGAGTGCACAGTGGGAACAGAATAGCAGACCAGTGACAATTCAGTGGAAAAATAAACAAGCAGACAGAGTTAATGAAAAGCATGATCCTGGGAGGACACATGTGGAAAAGTGCCAAATAAGCAAGACATGGGCCTGTTTTTTAGGACTAAACCTTCACTCAAAGAGCTTCCTCCTGTTGCTCTAGTCTGACAGACACCAGCACTGGGCTGACAGCTCTCCATCCTTCTCCAGGCCCCTTCTGTGTCTTTGTGTAAAAACCTGACCACTAATGTTTGTATGAGCAAAACCATGTGTGTTTGGAAGCATGTCAGTATGTCTGTGTGTACATAATGTTGCATGCTTGTACTTGTATTTTTCATGGGAGGGGGTCTATTAGTCCAGTAATCCCAATTTTAAAAGTCCTGCTAAACCTCCCTCTCAGATTTCCAAATCCCCATGACTGGTGGTTCTGTTGACCCAGGTTGACTCCTCCCCAGCCTACGAGCTCCACCCCACATCCCAGCAGGGGCTAAGTACAGGCCTATCCGGCTTAATGCTACATAAGGTCCTCGCACTGAATACTAGCACGCAAAGGGGTCCTCTCGTCTGAAAAATTAAAACAGCTCCTAAAAACATGTCCCACTAATACCAAATTAGGGGGAAAAAAATCATTATTCAACTAAAGCTTAACTCACGCATATTTAAAAAAGATTTATTTCCCTGTCGTATACAAACAAGTGGCGAGTTTCATACCTGTCCTTCCCATTCTGTATGCCTTGTCCCAGAGTGGCCCGCTCTGTGAGGGGAGAGTTCCTACTTCGATTCGTACCAGTGGACAAGATGCTATTCTGTAACAGGAGTCGATGAACAATGACAGGTCAGTCATCTACGCTGAGGTAACTTCAGCACTAGTCAAAAACTGGTGTAACTGTAACACAACCTTGAGCTATCATGAACAGGCTGGAGACCATGACTGTAAATAACAAGTGTTAATTAACCATTAATTTTTATTAACAGGTAGTAAAGACAACATACCAATTTGCTCTCATGTAAAACTAGTAAACTGAATCTTGAACAGTCATTAAAATTCAAAATTATTGCTTTGATTAAATGCTCCTCTTGCTGGCCTAAATGTTTTGGATAGCTACACTGTAATGCATTAAATCTGTCTTTTTTAATGCACAAGCTCCAGCAATTTTTTCACTGTGAATTTCATTAAAATGTTCTAAAATGCAAGATTTCTCCATTTACCAATGACAATAGACATAATTAAACAGGGTCATCTGTGCTTACAGTGGAGGGGGTGGGGGTGCCTTTTGTGCGGTCACTCGGAGTTTGAGGGCTGGGGGGGACTTTGGTGGAGCTGCCAGATCCTTTCCTCCCTAATTCCTCAACTGTGTGCTTACTGTCCCCATGGGACCGTTTGGAATAGGATGAACAGCCTGAAGAAAAAAAAAGGCCATTGACAGAGACATTTCAAACCTACACACAAGTTCATGAATTGACTGCAGGTAGTAAACTTCAGTTTATCTCGCATTAATAAGTAACCTTGGATACATGTGTCAGCTAAATAATAAAGTAGATAGTGCTCACTGTAACTCACTCTGGAGAAAAGCATCTGGTAAATGAACAGCTACTGGAAAAAGAAATGGGTCTGTTGCAATTTTTTAACAGTGTAGCTTATTCAACAGAACTGCAGACCCAACCACCTAAGTTGTCTCACCTTGATCTGTGGGTCTCCGAGGCTTCTGGTTAGATGAGACGCTGCGCTGTACCTTGTGGGGAGGGGACTGGATGTTGCTGTTTGTGTGGTCACTTCCTGGGCGGGGTTTTATTGTTAGCACTTCATCTCCCTGGGGTGAAGAAAAAGGAAATCACATAATAATCAACATAAAGAGATTCCTCCATCTGAGATGTGGACCTCACCATTATGGAGTTTGTGAAATGTGTAAAACAGAAGGACTGACTGAATATCTACCTCTGAGGTCTTGTAGTCCAGCAGCAGATATGTAGCCATAACCTCATTATATTTTTGGTTGACAAGGGAATCCTGGATCTCATCCTGAGTATAGCCCATCTGCAGCATTATGTCTGTCAGGGATAAAGGGATAGTCACAAAACAGAGGAACCATTGCACGTTATAAGACACTAAAACACAAGTCACTAAAACACTTTAAAACACCATGGAGTGCACAAAGGACATCTTGCGATGCAGCACACACATAGGGGGCATCACATATTACAAGTGTTAGCAATTTCTACAATGCCTTAAGGAAGACCTGGGAATGCTCAGCTATATGTGCCAAAATGTTCTCTGCATGTAATTCCTCAAGCTTCCAAGAACAAAACCTCAAGTTCCTACACAGATGCACCTTCATAGGGTGTTCTTGGTGGAATCACAGTTATATTTTAAATCTATAGTCACTTCGGGTGCATAGATACAAGCTTACTGTAAAGGAGTTCACTGAACCATTTAAAAGATTGTTAATATAAAAATTGATTTATCTTCCATCTATTGTCTAGCTAAACCACAATCCAAATTCTCTTTTTGAGAAACTCAGTGTACAGGTTGATTATGCTGACATACTTGGCAAGAAAATATATTTTAATGCTTTGGTTCCTTATGAAAATATATGGTTCTCTGAAGTGTTAATTCTTGAGTGGGAGAAAATATAATATTTAATCGACATTTTGGAATGTATGAACACCCTTCTGGAACAGTAACATGATCATATCTGTGATGTACTGTAACCATTTGACCCTAAACCGCTGTTGTAAGAGGACATGACATCTCATGGTGTACTGTCTCTGCCTGTATGTTGCTGTAACCTAAGGTTGTTCATAAATCTAAGAAATAGAAAAATGATACAAAATAAAAATATAAAAATGTGTAAGAAAAATATGTATAAATGATGCATAGTACTGTAAATTAGTGATGCAATGGTATAAAGTTTGGTGACATTTTGTTAGCACTTTTTTCTTTTCCGCTGAACTATGACTGACAGGTACTCTACAAGATCTGCCTGTTTGACAGCACAATTAGTCATGTAATAAATGCAACCACTTTAGAGGTAATAAAGTTATATAATATAATGCATTTTTGACCCAGGCAGTGCTGGGTAATTTAGCTACTAGAAGCTAAAGTGTGTACAACACTACAAATAAAATGGAAAGAAAGTTTGCTTAAAAAAAAATTGAGAAAAGTTTCTGACTAAAAATTCACAAAGTGGTTAAGCTAATGATCTTTTTCATTACAAAACACCAGTAAGAACCCAGACAAAAAGAAGAGTACAAACACTTTAAATCAGCTGGAAAATTAGTGGCTTACAGCTGATGATCATTCATTTGTGAGCCTAAAACTTGATGACTAGTGACTCCACAATGGATCAACAGACTTTGAGCCTTTGTTCTTTATTGTCCCAATACACCCTGCCCACCAACCTGTTCGTTTGGGGTCCTTGTAGTCAGGTTCTGGCTCCACATAGGGTTTGAGCTCCTCTTCTTCATAGCCTACATTCATCCATCGGTCCTTCATTATCTGCTGCTAAAGCGAAGCAGACAGAGGGGGAGTTTGGGAGAAAGTGAAAGAAAGACACCCAAAGTACAAGAGAAAGTAGCCAAGAGAGGACAGATAAGAGGGGAACCAGCCCATATGCCACAAATGGATCTCATCAGAAATAATTAAAAAGGTTCAGAGTCAAGACAGAGAAAACCTACACACATAAAAGCCAGAGCTACTTGTCACCAAAATGTCCCTCACATAAAAGGTCTGAATCAGTCATAGTTCATGTTAACATTACTCATGGGACACCAGTACAGAAGAGACAGCTAGAAAGTTCTATATATTTGTACTGTATACAGTTTTATGGTATAGTAAACAGGAGAATTGGGATCTAGATGATGAAAAACCAAGAACTTACCTCCAGGCTGCCCCTCTTGGTGGGGTTGAGGATAAGGAACTTCTTCAGCAGGTTCTCACAATCAGTGGACATGTAAAAAGGGATCCTGTACTTCCCCCTTAGCACTCTCTCACGTAGTTCCTAAAGTAGTGGAGAAAGAAGATAGAAGGCCATGACTGTAAGAAAGAAAGAAGAAAACACCGACTAACTGAAAATCAAAGGCAGAATGCTTAGAAACACAACAACTAAGTGCAACCATCAAATTCTCTCCCCTCCACCTTTGCATACCTTGAGGTTCTGGCCATCAAAGGGCAGCGAGCCACTGACCAGCGTGTAAAGAATGACCCCCAGACTCCACACATCTACTTCAGGCCCATCATACTTCTTCCCCTGAAAGAGTTCAGGCGCTGCATAGGGAGGGCTGCCACAGAATGTGTCTAGCTTGTTGCCCAATGTGAACTCATTGCTGAAGCCGAAGTCTGCGATCTTTATGTTCATGTCACCATCCAGTAGCAGATTCTCTGCCTGGAAAATTGAGTTTTGAGGGTAAGACAGATCAAAGGAGAACATTTTTAGAGACTAATCAAATAAGCTGTGAATGTCCTGATAATTTTTGAAGATTCAAATTTGGACTGATTTTCTCATCTATTTAATTGCCTTCATTTTTATTTATAGGTAGGTTTATAGGTCTTCAAAATCAACATCACCAAAGGAAATAATCCTTTTTAACTCCAGATGAGAAATAAGCATGCATAATGATTCAAAGTAATGAAATATCACTTAATTATACATTGTGGCGCAACATACTATGAATGTGTCAAAACTAGACAAATGCATCACAGTTTCAACTATTTACTGATACACTATATGGCCAAAAGTATGTGGACACCTGAGCATTACACCCATTATGTGCTTGTTGAACATCCAATTCCAAAACCATGGGCATTAATGTGAAGTTATCTCCCCCTTTGCTGTCATTACAGCCTCTATTTTTTTGCAAAGGCTATCCACCGGATTTTGGAGCGCAACTGTGGGAATTTGTGCCCATTGAGCCAGAAGAGCATTAGTGAGGTCAGGCAACAAGGCCTGGTTTGCAGTTGGGGTTCCAGCTCATCCCAAAGGTGTTCAGTGGGGTTGAGGTCAGCCATAGCCTCTGTGCAGCCACTCAAGTTCTTTCACACCAACCTGGGCAAACCATGCGTTTATGAAGCTTGCTTTGTGCATGGGGGTGGCACAGTCAAGCTGGAGCTGGACTTTCCCCAAACTGTGGCAACAAAACCGAAAGCACACAGTTGTCCAGAATGTATTCGTATGCATGCAACTGAAACACCTCAACTCAGTAATCAAAGGGAAGTCCAAACAGTTTTGGCCATAGAGTGTACGTGTGCCAGGGAGTTATACATGCTTAGAAGCTCATAGACTGATTGATGTAGCAATCTCCTGGCAGGAAGATCAACTCCAAAAGGAATAAACAGAAAGGCCGAATCTACTCCACTTATAAGCTGAAGGCTGGAAAATATTTCAGGACCATTACTGTAATCTCTGCTGTACAAAATGAAGCTATTATGCCATTGTTATGAGTCTGAATAGGAAGGACAGGGTTCAATCAACATTTCTGAGATACAGTAAAAAACAAAAGTTGCCAAAAAAGTCAAAATAATACATGGTAGCTTGAAGTATAGCAGTCAAAGATTTTACTTCATCCAACTATTGATTTGATTGAAACAGAATTACAACAATGGCTACGGAGTGGATATGAGCAGAGGGAAAAAAAGGAATATTTGCCTAGAAACAGTCAGTACAGGGATTTTAAAGCATCATTCTCAGAAGATGTGATTTTTGGGCCATCGCCCCTTTTCATCAGAGTGCAAAGCCAAATTCTATATCTTTGGCAGTCTATGTAATAGAGAACCATTTGTCCATTATCCAAATAATCATACATCAAAAAGCACAATCCAAGATATCCAGTTAGTCTACACCTATACCTGAAGCTCCATAAAAGCTGCATTAAAACAAAGTTTAAAACAAGAAAAAGTCTTGTTACCTGTAGAGGCTTTAGGGTGTCAGTTTGGACTAAACTCACAATTGGATATGATTAATTGGAAAAAGTGACAACTGTGAGATTAAAAAGAGAGTTGCCATTTGTAAAGACAGACATTCACCTCTCCTGCACCCTCATCACAACTCTCACCTTCAGGTCTCTGTGAACGATGCACTTCTGGTGACAATACTGCACTGCCGACACAATCTGAAAGAACAAAAGTACACTGTATGCCCTGGAACAGCACCTAAGAAACTTATCCAAGTCCACAGCCTGCAACCTGTGATTATGTTTGACAAGCCTGGCTCTTTCACTTAAAGACACTGGAAGTCATGTATAACAGATAAGGATTTAAACCTCTGCAATAACACCCACCTCAGAGAAAAGGTAAAAATTTCTAATTGTTGTTACTTATTTCTAAGTATGATATACAGAAGCATAAAACTGAGTCAATAAAAAGGCCAATGACCCCACCCTTGCTGTATAAGAGAGGAGACTTTCCAACAAAATGTCATGGATCAGTGATATAACAACATGAAATACTAAATGTAAACCAATAATCTGCCATGTCACAGCACAATGGCTACTGTTAACCTAGATGTAGAAAATGGAAAGAGGAGAAGAAACAGGGACAGCATGTTACCTGTCTGAACTTGGCTCGGGCTTCTTTCTCTTTCATTCTTCCATGAGCCACAAGATAATCAAAAACTTCACCTAGGGAATGGAAAAAGAGACAGCATGTTAAGGCACTGCTGCTTAACAGAAGAGACAGTGACCAACTCAGCAAATGAAGAACCTGTGAAGCTTATTCTCACTGTAGTCTATATGACTGACCCTTTCACGTGTCCAGCTGTACAAGGCTGATGGACAAAAGCTACACAGTAGATCTTACAATGCATCAGAACCTTAATGGAAAGGCTTACCTCCACTGGCATATTCCATAACCAAATACAGAGTCTTCTCAGTCTCTATTACTTCAAATAACTTAACTGCAGAAAGAGGGAGGGGGAAAAAAAAAAGTCATGGCTAGTGTAGGTGACAGAAGTGCAAGTCAATGGCAAGAAAACGAGGACCAGTGACATCAATTTTCTCTAAAACTGTTTTATGTTTTCATCTCTGCATTATTTCATTTTCAATATCCTTGTAACACTATACTGACTCAAACATAGGACTTCAGAACAATTTTTCTGTTCTTTCTGAGAAGCCTCAAAAGCACCAGGAGGTTCAATTTCACAACTCTTCACACATGATGTACGAGCTCTAAATAACCAACTAGCTTCTCCAGCTGAACCCCTCTGTGTGGCAGACAGGGTGGGGGGAGGAGTAGGAGAAATCCACAAGATGTAGAATATTAACATTCAAAGATATAAAGGAACAAGCATTTCATAAGAATTTTAAAGCATAACTAGCTGGTTCATCTGTTTTCAGCATTACATGCCCACGTCTGTAAACACTATGTAACCTTCTGTCCCCTCAGCATGCCAATCATATAGACTTAAAGCCACTGAGAGTTCTGCATCTTCTTCTGTGAGAACAAACTAGACTGAAGGAAAAAACAAAAACAAAAAAAAAAACAAAGACGAAGATGAGTCATGAGGGCCCAGGCGCACTCACCTATATTAGGGTGATTCAACACCTTCATGATTCTCACTTCCCGAAAAAGCTGCAGAACACGAAGGCAGCAGACAGAACTGAGTGTTAGTGATAACTGAAACACAATATTTTAAAAGGGTAGGTGGCGTAGTGTACAAAATGCAAACACCCCCCCCCTCCATAAGTAAATAAATGGTAGCAATATAGTCACAAATACCCTTTACTGGGCATACATACCACTTTAGGCAACACTATACATCTAAGACTGATCTTGAGTGTGTGTGTTTTTAAGATACACTCCAGGAAGTACTTTAGCTTCATTTCCCCCAAATTACCCCAGTTATGCCCTATGGCCTCGTGGGACACAGACAAGAATAAGCCTGTTACTGACAAGGGCAGAAAGCTGGAGATGGCAAGAAAGAAGGGAAAAAATATAGTGAGTAGTGTTCAACTAAACAGATCAACTAAGGCAATGGGAATACAACACAATAATCAGATTTTAACTATACCAAAATTAAATGTTTGCGTTTTTACTTACATCATCTATTTTTTATCGTCGCCATATCTTTGACTACGTGTAGTCATGTAACAGTGTTAATCTGTTCTGTGAAATGACTCCTTCAGGTGAATTTCAACTACAGGAGGTGAAATACATTTATTTCTTTTTGGGAAAAAAAAATGGTTACTGAATTAAAAAATAAAATGCCAAAAACAACATACAGATTTGTAATATTTATTATTTTAGCTTTTGAACTTTAGATTTGTATACATCTATTAATGATCAGTAACTACCGTATTTTCTGCACCATAAGGCGCACCGGATTATAAGGCGCAGTCTCAATTACGGGGTCTATTTCTGTACTTAACCCATACATAAGGCGCACCGGATTATAAGGCGCATGCTAAAACATACGGTCTACAAAAAAAAAAAAAAGGTAACGGAAGCAAAACAGTGAGTTTAGTTGAACTTTATTCTACTATTTAACAATACACACATTATTTTTTATCTTTGTAATCCGCTGGCAGTTGCTGCGCCACGGTAGTCCTTGCCTTTTCATAAAACGAAAGCACTAAGATGGACCTCCTTGAAAGTTTTCGAACTTCATGTCTTGTGCTATCGTTGTTGCCTTCAGTCGAATGGTGACTGTAGAGACGCTTCTCCCGGCTGTTGTTTTGCAGCATACCGGTAGTATACCTACCGGAGGCGTGGCGGAGGTAAGCGTACGTATCACGTTCTGTTCTCTGATTGGTTTATCGCTGCCAACGTACGTACTTTACGTATTATGTAATGTTCTCTGATTGGTTTATCACTGCCAACGTACGTACTTTACGTATTACGTAATGTTCTCTGATTGGTTTATCGCTGCCAGTGTACGTATTACATCCCTGTGTCAGCGGGAAATGGTCCGACAGTCATTCAAGCTATTCCATCATTATTATTACATTTCTCAAAAATACTTTAGAAAGGGTTTCAGTCAGAAGTGGCTCAAACACATTTTCTTGTTTCTTGGCCCAGTTCAGCAGTCTGTGTCAAATAAAGCTGTGTACAGGCCTCGGAGCTAGGAAACACCAATGGCTGTAAACATGCCATCATCTTCTGTCCAACAGACAGGCTTGCATTACATGTTATGTTGTCCTCTGGTTGGAGCTTCACCCAGCCCACATGATTGGCAAATGCTGCGTACCACAAGCTGTCTCAGCATTCAGCCACAACAACAGAACAGAGGCAGTTGCGGTGGGCTGATACAGAGCTCCCTACTTTGATTGGGCATAGGACACAGCACCACAGCTCTGAGTAGAACCATAGTGCACAAGCGCCTCTGCTGTGGAACACCATTTTAAATCCACAAACCCTTATCAGCTGTAGGAGTTCCACATTATGTCACACATCTCTGTTTTACTGTTAGAGTCCTCATGTTTTCATTCCTTTGTACTATCATACTCTACAATTATAGAACACTTTTTAATTAATGAGACATTAATGTGTCATGGGACTCATACATTTTAAAGTAGTAAAACTATTATGAAAGGAAAGCACTAAAACTAACATACAAAATAAAAATCATTAGTGGACTTACCTTTTGGAGACTAGAAGAATTTAACTGAGTCTTGTCTATAATTTTTACAGCCACCTGTACAACACAAAAAATACAAATCTTACAGCATTTCTCCTAAGTAGCCTGTGTGTTGCATCAATAAGCGGTATCTTTAGTATTCCATTTGTAAAAGCATACACTGCAACAGCAGAATAATCAAACATATTCTGCGTATAAACATTGCAATAACAAATTCACAGGCACAATTTCTCAAAATGGAATGTGAAAACTGAACGTTAATGCAGTATGACATGTTTTTCTGAAATTTCTGTACACAAAGTGATCTAGTTACTCATCTCAATATCAAAAAGCTTAAGAAACCCTCTAAGATATCTAGAACCACTTGCTTCCATGTTCATCTCTTATACCCCTGGATCAGATACTTGCCTACATTTTTATTAAATCTAAAAAAACTAAATCAGCAAAAGGTGGAAAATTATTCCAATGTTCCAAGCCTATTTTACCCTCCCCCAAAAAAAACCTCTTCTTCTCTCAATGCCCCCCCAAGCTGGCAAAGGGGGGTCACGTGGAATGTTATCAGCGTGTCAGGCTGTGCGCAGTCACATGCTGACAGAGCCGGCCTCCAGTGTAGCACGGCAGCTTGCCGCTGAATGTTAAGTGTGCTGCTTCCAATTGAGTGGCTCTGCTGTCCAGACAATAAATAGAGGTGGCTGAAGAGCAGTGTCCACCAGGCGTCTGTGACCACACTAGGCAAACACAAACCTTCCTTATTCACCATCTTCAACAAACCCCCTCATTCACAGTGCATCTACAACCACAAACATGACTTATCTGGGGAAACAAGTTGCGCTGGAATCTAAAATGCAGCACATCATATTGCTGGTTCAGCATTATCTGATCCTATTCCAAAGCCTTAATTTTTAAAATTTCTGTCCTTTAAAAGGATTTCAATACAGTTCCCATTAGTCATGTGATCCATGGGTACTTTAAATCCCTTGCTCTGATGAATATGAAGCTTATTAACAAAGTAGAACAAGAGAAAACCACTATTCAAGAAAAATGAGGAAACAGCAGGGGAATATGACTAAATAGTAAATGGAGAATATAGTACATGCCAGTATTTTACAGCAGCCTTCACTAATTGTTAATGCCATTTACAGTGATAGGAAACAGGCTTTGTATCTCACAAGGTGTTACGCTGTATGACAAGAACCAAAACCAACATTATTCTGAATCGCCATCAACAGGTGAACAGACAGACATACTCACATATGACGGTCTGTACAGAATCATTCTGGGAGAATGCAACTGTATGATTCAACTATCATTATTCACATGTATCAATAAATATTAAAGCCAATAAGAGAGTCATAAGAAGCCATTATAAGACATTACAGCAGCACTGTTTCAACGAAACTGGTTGTTCAGAAATGGCTTCCAAATTATTACATAGCTTGGCCAGAAAAATGACTTGCCAAACCGAGAACCCTCCAAAGACAACACAAGACTGTAGACTGATGGATGCCCTGTTGTTTCCATGGAAACAGAATACTATGGAATGTGAGTATAAATACAGTATAGTGGATTTAAGGACAGATAGTGATACAAGTTTCACTGGACAGTCAAGAGCAAAACAGGTGGATTTACAACAGCAAAGTATGTTATAACATAGAAGCTTCTTTTGTTCTTTGATAAACTTTTCCAGGCATTTAACAAAAAGCATGAGCCGCAAAACTTTAAAAAAAAAAAAAAAAAACAACCATGTTATTGGAGTCTACCTCCAGCACCTGTTAGTGATCCACACATATGATCAAATCTGATTTAAGCCAAGTGGACAATGGATACCTATCTATTTCCTATTATCTGATTAACAAGATGCCATCATATAATGTTAAATATGTCATACATTACTGCTAATGAATGTCAATTTGACAAATGGTTTTAAATGGTAATCCACCGGCAAGAGTATAAACTGCCTTGCACTATACTGTAAGCTCTATACAGGTATCTGACGCATGCTTAATCTTAAGTACATACTGTTTGCATATAATTTTTGTAATGAAGCTGATTTATCAGTTGGACCTTGGCCTAGTCTTATTTATCTGACACCAAAGTCCACCCATGATTAGAATGATTTTATGTGGAATCAAACATAAGGACTGACCACTTGGGTAAGCAAAGCTGTTGTGATCTTTTTGGCAAAAGCTCTCACCTCCTTTCCTGTGAGCACATGTCGGGCCAGCTTCACCTTGGCAAAGTTTCCCTTGCCAATGGTTTTCAGCAACCGGTAGTTGCCGATGTGTGGCTGCTCATCTGCAGTGGTGGCAAACGAGTTCCGGCCTCGTGACATGCTGGACCGCCCGCCGGTTTTGGAGTCTGTGTAAGACTGCAGGGGAGAGAAATCACTCAATAAAGGGAATATCATGCAAATGTGCAGGACTCTTTGCACAGCACTCCATATTTAGGCTTCCATCTATACATGAAAGTTAGGTGAAACACAGGAACACAGTAGTGAAAGGATAGGAAGAGGGTAGGGACTGTGAACAGGAATAAAGTGACATTTCCAGACATTGAAGTTAATGGCTAAGGAAAGAGGAGGGTGAGGCTCTAGAACATCAGCCCTTGGTCCCCTCAATCAATGAGGACCAGACATTTAACCATGTGGATGAAGTTACATGGCAGAAGACAGAGAATACTGTTCCTTTGTCACACAAGATACTGTATATATCACTACTTTACTTTACAGGCCATAAGCTCAGAAAAATGTGACTTCACACACTTTTCTCTGAAATGCAGGGGCCACACTGTTGCTCACTGTATCCAACACCCACACGAACAGAACATGTAAACTGAACACAGATTGAAACAAATTTAACCCAGAACCCAGCTATCTAAAAGTAACCACACCAATAATGTCTTACTATGACCTTCAGATCAAAGACCATTCTGCAAGTGTGCAGACCTCAGACTTGTAATCATATCTTGTGAAACTGCCCAATGTAACATGCAATGTAACATGTGGGGAATTAACACTGTCAATCTCACACGGAGATAAATAACTCTTCAACCTCCAGGTTAACTAAGTGCTGAGATCTTTACTCTTTGTTCATGCTATATTATAATTATTCCCTGAAATGAAACTATTTAAGAGTACCAAATATGTTAATCAGTAAGAGGTTCCAAAAAAAAAAAAAAAAAAAAAGCCTCAGGACCAGAACTGAGACACATGGGTTAGCAGTCAACACAAACCTCATTAAATCACTCCCCTTGTGTCCAGTCCCAAGGAGTCTACTTGGGGGGGGGGGGGGTCTGTGACCACAATGAAGTCCAGACTGGCACACTCGGCAGGACTGTTACAGAAGCACCTATGAAGTGTGACTGTTAACCAAGCTCCTTCTTGAGTCATCCTCCAATTTACAAATGCTCAATATACAAAAACTCCTGATAATAGTCTTATTTAGTTCCTCCATTTCACTTTATGAGCATTTCCATGCAATAATGAACGGCTCAAATTTTCTGGAGTTTGCGCATTACAGCTGGGTAATTTCAACCATCAACTCAGGGCAAGTACCTTAATCTAGAATACTACAGCAGGAGGGTACATTTGAACCATTATCTTTCAAGGCAAAGGGCAGCAACTTCAACCACTATTCCACCTGCTGCCACATCAGACAGTAATAACAAAAAAATGTGCCTTTTGTACACACTACAAACCTTTAATTCTCACATGAAACATAAACTCACAGGAGACACTAAATGCAACCAAATATTACAAATACAACAACACACCCCAGTTACTAAACCAAAATTAACAAGGTACTTAGCACAGTAAAAGAAAAAAAAAACATAACTAAAACAATAGACAAAGTATGTGGCAAAGAATGATGGGAAGGTGTCACCATCCTGGAGCTTGTAATGTTCTGGCTTCTGTAATATTTCTGTTTTTGCATTAAACTGTACTGTAGAATAATTATTTTCTAGTTATTTAGTTCTGTTGTATTTCTATTTTCTAATTAATTTTTGTTATTTTCATTGATTTATGAGCTGCTTGTTACAGAACATTCGTGTTTTCAGGATTGTTTAATTTTGCTGCCTTGCTTTGGCAATACAAACATGTAGATTTTCATTCCAATAACACACACTAAAACAGCATGTTTGCCTTTACTTTTTAATCTCACACTCTGCTTCATCACCTTAGAGGTTATGGGGAATTCAGTCATTTGCTGCAAATACTGTATTACAGAGCCGGAATCTCCCATCATACCTTGGTGCTGTAGATGTGCAAAAATAGTTATTGTATTGTTTTAAATTAAGAGAAATACAGATATATTTCATTGAGTGATAACTGGTTATAACACTTTTGTTTCTTGGTATATCTGCTCTGATTGGAATTACATTTTGTGGTTTTTGTTTGGAAAGTTTGTAGTAACACAGTATCGTTTCCAGGACTCAGGATTCAAAGTGAAAACTCTTTAAATGTAAGTACGATTAAAAGTAATGAGATAAGTCAATTTTTTTACCCCCTGTGCTGGTTCCAACACAATATCTTATTCTATACTGTTGTCATTTTATAGCTGTCTGCTAATTTTGTAAACCCAGAAAGTTAAATTGGACAAAGGTACCCATTAACAACATTAACAATAATTGACGTGTGGCAGCCTGGAAGCCTGCCATACAGCATACTTGGAACAACCTGTGCACTAAGACAGTAGATAGCTGCATCAGTCTGTGTGGCTGGTTTGTTTCCTGTATCAGTTTCAACAGGAAACCCATGGTAATTTCTCACAATGTTTGTAAATTAACTGCAGCAAAGTAGGCACAGCCTGCTTCAGAGTACCGGGTCACCCTGTCTGCATCCGGTCATTTCTCTCTGCCTCACAGGTCACCTATGCACAATAGGGTGAAAACTTGGAGCAGGAGCAAAAACATTTCTATACAAACCACCCATCATATAATTCACATTAACCTAAGCTATGTGACATGCACACAAAACATCAATGCAAATATACTACAATCCCTAGAGCTTGCTGCAGAATCAACTTAAAATTTAAAGGCCTGGATTTACGTTAAAGAACATGTTTACAGGAAACTGAAGAGGTTTGGGAAAGATGGATACTGTGGTGCTGCAAAACAGATCTACAATCACTCTAACACTTGTAACCCTTAGATCTTTGAGGAAGACAGATGCCACCACCTCTCATGTGACCAATTGTGTGAGGAACCTGCATAATTGGCCAACTGTCACTTCTCTGAGGAAGCATGTGGTGCTCACCTGACTACTGCATTTTCTACCCTATCTGAGCAAAATGAAGTTTTAGGGAAAAATAATTCCTAATGAAGCAAATTTTTCCTCACATACGAATGTTTAAAAAAAATAATAATAATAATTATATATATATATATGTCTAGAAAAAAATCTGAAAAAGTTCAATATGGAATGAAAAACATCTCTGCACTTTAGGAACTTTCCATCTCTGATCACAAAACAATTATTCATACCCTTTTTGCACATGAATCTGCCGAAGACCGATTATGAAGTTTTCAATAGATGTGTTCTGTATTCTTGTATAAAAATGTTCTGAACAAAGTCACTCACATTTGATTATTTTTTTTCTAAGATTTTTAAGTAGAGAAACATAGAACTTTCAGATTTCAACCTTAATTTCACTTAAGATGTGTTACACCGGCATTTACAATGCTAGATGTCAGAATTAAAGCAGTGATCCGAGTAAAGTGCTAAGGAGGCTATGCTGTGAGACCACCTAGAACACAAGAGAACCTCAGTACTGTACATCATCAGCATGACCGACAGTGTGCTTCTGCTCAGTTGGTTTTTTTAAATTTAATAAATGGTTTCAAAAGGCACACATATAACATAATACTTCCAGACTGACTGCCCTGCCATTTGTTTCAGTTTTTTTTTTTTTTTAAACTTTAAGGCTAAATGACAATAATGCATAATGAGTTTTAACATTCTGTTTATAATAGTTTAAGCTGCAGGTAGGGCTAGGGAGCTGAGCTAATTTCAACTGTTAGTTTGGAGCTTAACTAGAGATCATCCCTAAAATTGGACCTATAAGAGAAAAAGGCATATGAAGGCAGATGGACAACAGATGCACACATTGCTTATCAGCAGGGCAGCTAAGTTTGGGGTCATTAGGGGTCCTGTGAACAAGAAGTTCCTGACCATAGTTGCCTGGAGCATGGAACCTAACAACTCCAACAGAAGTGCCTTCTACCATAGGAGAACATCTACAATGAAAATACAGACCTACCAAGCACAAATACTTCAACTTTTTGTTTTCCTTTAGAGAAAAGAGGTGTTCCCAAACATGATGTCTTCTTGCCTTACTTTACCTCCCAAACTATCCCACAAAACCACTCCCACAAAAAGACTTGTCTCTCAACTGCTTCTCTCTCTGCGAGTCACCCACCATGGCTCAGCGCTCCCCATCAGCAACATCTGCATAATAAAGCCCACAGAGTGGCTCTGCCAGTCACCACACTGACCTGTTTCCCAGTGCTTTATGACCCCTCTATTCAGGCTGTTTACCATGCTCACCCAAAGCTCCCCCTTTCCTGCCATTACAGTGCTCATCCTCACACTGGTCAAAACCAGCATGTACCTTCAACCACCACTTTTCTGTTTGCACTGCACACAAATAAGACATAAATACATGACAGCAGGCATTACATCTTTTAAGAACATGGGATTTTAACCTGAATTAGCCGGTTCAAATCCAGGAAGCCATCTGTTGTACTCATTACAAAAGCACTTATGAACAAAACCAATAAAGTATAAAGCTAAATAAATGATTAAAATGGTCATTATGTATAAAAGTATTAATTCAAACTAAACAAAGCTTCTATTTGTGATGGCCATAAGATTTTGCTGACGACAGTCCTTAAAAGCCTGTCAAACAAACTTCATCCTCAACACTAGTGCTGATCTCTGCTGGGATATTCAGTTATTTCCATTGTTTGTGGAAATCTGAGAAGAGGGACATGAAATAAAGCTCACCCCTCCCCCAAACACAGCTTTGTATGGCCCAAATTCAGCAGCAGCATGTTACCATGGAAATACGTCATTGTTACACCTGCCCCCCCTTTGCGCATCTCTGCCCTGCGCCCCTGCCTTCGGAACCTCCCCTTCTGTCCCTTTAATTGTGTTCATAAAAGCCCAAGGGCAGACACACAACTGCTGAAGGCTCTGGGCAGAATTTCTCCCTCCCTTATCAGTAGCGTATGCACTTCCTTGTGCACGCTCACCATTCAGAAACAGGTAAACAGGTGGGTGCGCTGTTCCAGCTAGGATTGCCATGTTTATGTTTGTTCGACCTTCAAACACAGGCACGTGCACAAAAAATATAAGACAGCTCCCACTAGCCTAAGTGCCGTAGATATCCATACCTCTGCCAGGACTAGTCACACTTTGTTCAGAGGAGCCATAGGAACACAAAGGGCAGGAATTTCCAAAATTGTGTCCTTCTGCACAGTTTTGAATTTGTTCAGCCATCTTTAGGTGTAGCCCTTCATAAATATGTCTGCTAACCTTCGACTCATTTCATATCTCTGAACATATTACATTTTTCCACACAGCTCTAAAAAATACTAGAATCAAGCGGACCATAACTACAACAATCTGCAGCTAAATGAAGTTAGAATCCCACCCAAGTTATTTAACTATTATAAGTGACACAGCATCGACAAATTGTAAAATATGTAGGGGTGGCAGCAAGGTCATCCTAAATAATGCCAGTTTTCACAAACAACATTGTACAATACAAATGGGTTTTTGACACAAATTAAAAGTTCACATAAATAATTTTGTGATATTCCTTGTCTGTTACTGTTATAATGTATGTGCCTTTGGTTTCTGTATATATTTTTTTTAGCCAGATCCCAACCATTTGGATCCATCAACACATCTGCCATTCCCTTAATTAATCTATTTTTTCCATGTGTTTCACATGATGTATAAAAAAAAAAAAAAAATCAGAACAGTGGTGTTTAATATTTATCTTTAGTATTAGTCTCTCCATTTCCCTCTGAAAAAAAAAAAAAGCCTGGAGAAAGATACTCCAGTAAAACATGACGACCTAACAAACTGCACAATGTTCTTTAGAATAAAACACAGACGGCCTTACAAATCAAACTTCAACACAGACTATTGTGGGAAAACTCTAGACCTGCATGCATGCTTCCAAAAAGGACGGTCACAGTGTGAACCCCAGATCAAAATGAAGAGGTTGACTATGCTGGATGTCTGCCAGTGTGTTTCATTAGCTTTTTCTTCCATCTTAGTAGGGTCACTGACGCTGCCATCACCTTGGCAATCCCCTCCAGTTCCTAAAGCCCTCAACCCTTTAGCAACGACTTTCACATGGAAAACATTTCCGTGTCACAAAGGAGTACATTCTCCACCATACTGTATTCAACATCTACTTAAACTGTCAGTAACTTGACAACCTAGAAAAAAATGCATCCAGACCATCTTAAACATTTAAGCAGAAATGCAAAATCATTACTTGAAGAAAAAAAAAAAATATAATATATATATATATAGTGAGTCAACCACTTACAAACAATCCTGATTCTATGAACATGCAACTTCTATTTTATGGTACCTGTTTTTATTCCCTCACATGCTTTGTAAAGAACCGAAGACAACTGGAGAAGTTTGTAATCGGCATTGCAGCGGCAGTAACCGTTCTTCAAATACAACACTGGACTTCAAAACCTTGTTTATCAGGAATCTAAACATATCCCTCAAATGAGAACAACCCGGCTATTTTCATTAATATCTAGGCCTAATGCCTTCCAAATTAACACAACAACAAGCTAGGGACAACTGCAGCAGTTTCACTTTCTGCCTGACAGGACGTGGCATTTGTTACCCAGCATGGTACACATTTGTGGTCCCCTTTTTCAGACTGCCTTGTTGAATTCTGGAATGAGATGCAAAAACCAAGTATGTTCCAGAGGGTATACATTCTTGGGGAAACACACATGACCCACTGCACAAGGGCTCCAGTTGTATTTAGTGTGCACAGGGAGGAAAGTAAAGGGGTAATAAAAGGATAAAATCATTTAAAGGATTGTGTGAAGTATTACTTGTTCAGCACACATGTAGTGAAGGAAATTTATACTTAAAATGCTAAATTATGTATGTGTGTAAGTACCTCTTGAAAGGGACAAAGAACAAACAGAATCCTGATCATCAGTCTGAAGATTAAAAAAAGAACAAAAACATGCGGTTCAAGCCAGGCGATGACAAGGAGGAGTTAACACAAGCTTAAAAAATGCCCCCTCCCATCCACAAGATATTTATAGCCTAGAGTTTCTCAGCATGTGCTGCAAGAAAAATCTGACAGAATCAAGACAAAAATGACAACCACAGAATATGAGAAAACTTATAACTGAACAGGCAAAGCAATGTCAGAGAGGCTTAAATCATCTCAATTAAAGTCACATGCCCATACAGACTTAAGCATTCATACGGGTCCCAAAAATACTTAGAGAAAAGCAATGTGATGTACACACACCCAATCAGGGACACGAGTACAGGTTTTCCCACTCACACACCTGGATGACATCATTTCTAACAAAATGGAGTATGTACTGGCACTCCCTAGCCAGAGTGACACGCCCAGCATGACCGGCAGGGCTGGTTCACACAAAGAGATAGGCTCTGCAGTACTGCCCTGGCAATAGCACACCCTTCTCACAATGTTTATTTAACACTGCAGCAATGCATTTGCATGGTTGCAACGTCACACTTGCACAAATCGCTGGGAACAGCAGAGACCGGTAGGGAAGGGTGTGCCGTCAGTTCAAATACGAAAAAACGAAGTCTAACAAGTCGAAAGAAACACTGACCAGAGGCTCTCCTGCTTTGGGTGAAGAGTGTACCTACTCCGCAGTATGAAACCTAGCATGTGCTGCTCTTAATGCTGACATCAGGGTAGTATGAATCAGACCAACAACGTGACCAGAATCCCTCTCAAGTCGCAATAGGGGCTTTGCAGTAGTACCCCGAATTGCCACCATAAAGCTACTCAGTAATATAAGCAACAGCCAAAAAAAGTTGATTTTCAATGAAAAAAGAATGGTTTATTATCGTACTTCCTTATATAACAGGCAGAGAAGGGAGAATGACACAAGGTTCCTAAGGTCCATAGGGCAGAGTACACTTAATAGGAAAAGAAAAAGTCATTATGGAGAAATAAGGTATTATAAATAAAAATAAATAAATATAATGGCGCATAAACGTATAGACAGTAAAAATGTAACAGAAATTTAAAAATAACATTGGAGAGATGTTTAAATAATGCCATGCCAACATAACATAAATATAGTGTAGATGTGTAGTTGGCACAAAATCTCAGTTAAGTTACAAAACAACAGTAACAATAGAGTTGACAATCTATCAGACCCTAAAATACAATATTTAATGCTGAACACTACATTTGGCTCTCATGATATAAATTTTAAGTACAGGTATCCCTCGAGATACGAGTGTTTGAATTTCGAGTTTTCGTATATTTATAAACTCAAGTAAAATTATTTAATACCCTTTGGCAAGTAATGACCAAGCAGGCTGATTTTTTTGTGTTCACAAGTAAGTTTGCAATACAATGGTAATTATGTCTTCAACTTACAAGATTTCATTTGGTAA
This sequence comes from Heterotis niloticus, assembly GCA_018136845.1. Classification (NCBI taxonomy): domain Eukaryota; kingdom Metazoa; phylum Chordata; class Actinopteri; order Osteoglossiformes; family Osteoglossidae; genus Heterotis; species Heterotis niloticus. Next base: position 22,316,417 of record CM030899.1, on the reverse strand, counting down.
TGGTGCAGACATCCATTTACAAAACTAGTTTATTGTTCATTCACTCAATCTGCCCTCTAACATTCAGGCAAAACAGCTCAATCATACTGTTCCTCTGTTAATCCATCAAACTAAATCACATTACAATTTTAGGCAGTACAGTGACCCTGTAATGCCTTGCACCATAATAACATCTATTCCACCACGCATCATAATAATTTTTGTAACATTTCAAGTTTAAAAGTATTAACATTTTGCACACTGATAAAAAAAAGGCTACAATTGATAAAATTGTCAACCCAATATATAACGCTGAACACACCTCTGGCTTGCAGCAGACCCTAAGTGGACAAACAACTGGAATGCATAACCACAATAAACAAAATCATTCAAAATTAGCTGAAATGCATTTAACACTAAGTCTGCTGTAGCACCAGTCTGCAGTTTGTTGAGGTGGTACAGCATGATTTCTGCTGCAAGGTGAATAGCCTGCTGTCCTGTTACACTGCATATCAGTGCAGTGACATTCAAAGGGACCATTGTCCTCTTAAAGAGGAAAACTCCTTTCTGGAGCAATAAAGCACTTGGCCAACATCTACATCAAAATTCCATTTCAGACAGCCGCTGGAATTTAGAGTGTAACAAATTTGATCATTCTTATTGTAGATAACAGAACACAATTTTAAACCCCAAACTACAGCACTGAAAAGGAAGAGTGAATCCTGCATATTCACTTAACAGAATCTGAATGAGTGAAAATATTCAGTTATTTACTCCCCAGTTCTTCCACGTTAACAGCCAATCTGTCAGAAACAAAAATTAATTTTATTGCTATGCTGCCTGATATAAAGCACCTCAACAGGCGACACAAAAAACCCCAAGACTATAGACTCTCCAAGGCGGTAGGGAGAATCCCCACTCCTTAATAAGTGAATACTAGAAATGTAAGCCAAAAAGACCCCCCCCCCAATAATAAAGCAATATGACTGTCAACATATCAGCAGAGTATTTTGCTGAAATGAACCATCTCACTAAATTCAAGGCCCCAAAATAACAAGCGGAACCAAACAGAAAGCTTTGAAAATTATAGCTGCAACAAGAGCTCTGATATATTTTTAGAAGTACAGAACTACTTGGTACTGTACAGTCAGAAAATAAAAAACTGCATTCTTCAGTGCTGAAAACACAAGGCAATTCACATTTTCTAAATTTGTTTTCTTTTACTTGCTTTGTGCACTTAGTCTTGGTGCTGGACATGAACTACACCTGTTCTGTTTGGATATCTATAGTGGAACCACAACAGTAGTGCATTAAGCAATCTGTCACAAAGCTTTCCCAAGGCTCAACATTATCCCACAGAATTTGGATTCTGTTCCAACCTCAAGTAACTTACCAAATGAAATTTTCCCCAGAAGGTTCCTCTTTAAAACATTTCCCACGTTTTGCTTGATTTGCTTATAATGATAGCCACTTCAAGAACAGGGATTCTCAGTTTCATAACTGAGCCAGTTGGCTAAACTATCCAACAGGTACATTTCTTGCCTCTTCTCACACTGAACATGGGAAAATTTTGGTCACAATAATTGGTCGAGTTACAAAATTTGCTGAGTGATGGTAATTAACCATGTACCATAATTTATGCAAAAAACATATTCAAAATAAACTAGCCCAAATTTCAACAAAACCCTGATGGTTTACTGCTACAAAATGACACTGGTATGCAGTATACTTATATACATAATCGATACAAATTATTATATTATTATTTGTTTAAACACTGGCTAGTATAAGAGTTAATGCTCTTTTTCTCTATTTGCGTATAAGTAAGCCAGCTAATTAACTAAGATAATGCCTGGTACAGAAACTAAGTAGCTGACTAAACTGAGATTTCATTAGCTAGGCCACGTTGCATCCAATTGCTACATCACATCTGGATGTTCCACATCAGAAACACAATCCAAAAAACTATGGCATGGCTCTGTTCAGGGTCATTTCTCCAAAGCAATACAACATATAATTGTGCTGCAAATGAAATAAGTCATATATTATAATATGCCATATTAACTTGTGTAGCTCTAGCCATACAGCTGCCCTAACTTTTGCACTAGAAGTTAATTCTAGTAAATGGATCAACAAGTTGAACACAACATTTATCCATGCACTTGTGTTCAAAATATACCTACTCCAATTATCTTGGATGTACTGGAACCAATTAAAAACACATAAAATGTTTCAACCATATTTCCAAACTGCATAAATCTACTTAACAATAAAATTTATATTTCAGATTTTTTTATGCTCTCAACTCTGTACATGCCACCATTTTAAAATTACCATCTTCAAAAAAAAAAAATCCCATAAATACAAACAATTATAAGAGCCACAAAATAAAACATGCCCTGTTATTTTAATTTTTGTATATAAAATGAACATCTAGACTGAGTTCCAAAACTCAAATTAGCATCAGAATCTTTTCCCCACTGCCATCCATTGAGACACACTACAGGGTTAAACGTATAAAAGAATAAATCAGGCTTTCTTCCTCTAAAAAGAAATTATTCTTCTGTGTAAAAAAGTTTAACCTATGACACTTTGCCTAAAATATAACAATCACCCCAAAGATAAATTTCAATTACATTTAATCTCAATTCATCTAGATCTACTCTTGTAAATCCTTTGTCTATGGACAGCTTCTAGCTGTTCAAATTTTTACACGAAACCATTTTCAGGTAACCATGGAAACACAAAGGATACAGCCAATAGGCATTTATAAACAGAACTAGTACACTCTAGTGTAAATTAAAGATTTTGCTTTCCTAACCATATCAAACATGCTGTACACACTAATGAGGCAAAAACTACATTTAAACTTGCCCCACCTTTCTCCCAGGCTTCAACAGGCCATGCTACATAGACAACAATAAAAGTGCTATTTCTCACCAGAAGAAAGCAAAAAATTTGCAGATAGATGTTATGGCTATGAATCTTCTGGTGAGCACACCAACCATCAGCACAACTGGCCAATTACTGGAAAAACCAGGGCTGAGCTGCATCCCATTTTTCCACATAAAGTGACAGAATCATATCAGTGTAAACTTAAAACATTAATTCACCGTGCTTACTATATAGCTGAAAAACTACCTGTGCAAATCACTTTTCCTGTTTACAGACACTGTTGTCGCTGGACTGAAGATGCCTTGTACAAAAAAAAAAAAAAAAATCAAATCAGAAGCTTATCTTTCAAAGTGTCACAAAAAAGGTTATATAGAAATAGGATACAAAATGCAAATAAGACCGCTACATCAAAGCAGAAGTTCAGCCTGTAATGTATAGTGGATATACAGTATAAAAAGCCTACAACATCCATAAAATTTACCATGACTTCCTTTAATTTTCACAAAAAGCATTGTACCACACAAACAAAAAAAGTGTCGTGCTTTGAATTCCAGATTATGCCTTTAAAAGCAGGTTTCATTGGCAGCAAAGTGAAAATAATTTCACATATTTCATACAGACCCTTCTCAGTAACGGGCATGAACTGCCTAGACTGCAGCAATAAGCTACTGTAACCTTAAATTTATGTCTAATGCAAGTATAAATGGCAGTTAAAATCAGAATTAGAAAGATATGTGTTTTTCTCTGGGGCTGTCATGTGCTTATAACCCTGTGTGAAAGCATTTATTCGGCAGAATTAAAGCTGGGTTACCACCTAATGTCACAAATTCACCATCATATTAACTATTAACCAGAATTCACACAATCTATAAAAGTCATGCAAGGAGGATATTGTGCCAACGTGGGACTCAGGATTCGGAGCACATGGGTCAGAATCAGTTCCTGTAATAGGACACTGAGGTATCAGGTCTCCGTGGTGAAGCAAGGCCCAGGGCATAGACAAGCAGCACATGTTGACACTGAGGATGCACTTCCTCCACTGTGGCAAAGTGAGACCCCACTGTTCCACTGTCCACACCCATACCAGTAAACCTCCTGTAAGCAGAACAAAGCCGCAATCTTTCACCAAACGCAAGTTTTAGAAACAGAAACACAACCCAGTTAACGCCAACGGAGAAACTCAAAACATCTGCAACACCGTATAAGCAAAATTAACTATTCTACATGCCAAAAATAATCTTTCAATACATCCACCAAAGGTTTTAACCCAGAAAAGTTGGTAAATCCTGTTCAAATTTTGTTAGCCATGTCATTTCTGCCAAGGAAATGTGTTACATATCGATACAGTGCGCGTAATAAAAGCAACTGACATCACAGGCCCTCGTCCCACAGGGAGTTACTTGGAAAAAGTGCTCCAAGTTCTTGATTCAGGTTAATCTTTGGCCAAACACAAAAAGGCACTTTATTCCATTCAGCCACTATAGCCACTACTCATTGCTTCATCCCCCCCGATCTGCTTACATGGCACTGGCCTGCTCACTCCTCCGCCTGGCCGCCACAATCCACCAGAGCTAACCGCACCAGCTCCTCCTGGTTACTGTTGCCTTGCTTTCAATGACAACATGCTGCATCTTTCATTAGAAAGCTCTGAAAAGACACCATAAATCCATGGGTTTCGTTCACACAAGGAAGTCGATTACAAAAATACACTCCCACAGTCCAACATGTGCTTCTCCTTCACAGTGCTGGGAATGGCCCCAAGTCTCCAGCAAACATTGTTTCCTGTGCAGTTATGGTGAATTTTGTGTATTTTTCTAACCTTCAGAAGGTACATAACCAACTAGTCAGCTTTATCTTGGCCAACCACAATGGCGTTATCGCTGGAAAAGTGTTTGGAGCAAAGTAGTGACACCTGAGGCTGGACTCCAATGGACAGACCGAGGTGGACCGTTAAGGGACGGTTAAACTGACGACGTACAGAAATACATCCATTAAACTGTGCCAGGGCGGCCTTGACCCAGCTAAACTAGTTAAACATGACACCAACAGTGTGAAGTTACAGTGGAAAAAAACACAACTTTTATCCTTTATTTAAATATCATACAGTCAATTTAAAATGTTAAAAATGAGCTCCAAACAACACCCCGTTAGCTAACGTGCGGTGACATGTTTATTTCGGTTAATAACTTTTCTTACTGTACGTGTCGTACTTCCTTACTTCGAGCAACTACGTTCAGTCAAAATAGCAAACTTTAGTCGCCAAACTCGAGGGATAAAAGGGAATAAAGGAAAGTGTTAGAGACGGTTTCTGCTCGCTTCTCGCCTTACCTGGCTGGACGAGTTTTCAATGACCGTCAGCAATGGCGTCCGCGTTGACATCTTCGGGATTCGCCGTGGAAAACGGGGATAAATGGGGACGCGAAACTTCTCAGATTCAAGGGTACATTTATATTGATCCTCTTAGTCAACAGCTTCTTCGCGGCACCGCGAAAAAAGAAAAGAGAAATTTAAAAAGTGAGCCGACGAGCTACATTTACTACGATCAACAAGTAGAAGTACGTGTTCCGCACGGATAACGAGCCTGAGTTTCCTCACTCCTTCGCCAGTTACACAGCTCACCTAGTTAACGTAACCGATTTGTTAACTAAAAACTGATTCACTCAACCAGCTTAATTTCGAACTTGAACACGGACGCGCGTTGCAGTTGTTTTCAAACAGACGAAGGTAGTCTTTGCAGCGGAGACACAGGTCTGTCACACGGCTGGGTGTCCGGGGAGGGAAGCGGGTTTGTTCCGTAACCGCAGGGAGTGGAGGTTGTCAGCGGGCGGCGGATCGGAGTCTACGGCTGCTGCGTTCAAATTGACACCGCGGATTCACAGTTTAGGCCGATCGGAACTCAACCGACCTCCGTTTGATACGGTAATGTGGAGATGGTTCACATGAAATCGCACCTCCCTCCCCGTATTTTTCAGGACAGATCCGTTCACGGGTTATCGTGAATTTTCCTGCAATCGTGGGACCGAATAGACCGAACAAGCCGGCCAGCCGGCCGAGGAGCCAGCAGCCTCTGCGGGTCCTAATCCGAGCGAAGCTCCACGGTCCTCTTAGTCGTCCGCCTCCCGGCCGCGTAAATCACATCAAATGTACAGGGACCGGCTGTGTTCTGGAGGTGAGTCAACGGCTGTTAAAAAAAATAATCGATCAAAAATATTCAAGATATAAAGTCCGTAGCTGGTAATGTTATCCGTAGGTAGGATAAATGCCGGGAGCAGACGAATGAGGACACTGCTGGGGCCGACAGCCGACGCGGTCCGCACTGAGATTCGATACCGGAACAGGCGCCAGGGAACATGGCGGCCGCGGCGCAGCGCTGCGCCGAGAGGAGGAGGAAAAGGGGAAGGAGGGGGGTCAACCGGCGGAATTCAGCTTCGGCTCCCATCGGCTTCTGTCGTGGAGGTTCACTCACTCGTGTGAGAGCCAACTGAACCGGACCGAACCCCGGTTCTTCTCACAACATATAGTACAGTAAGCTAACATCACCCGAAGCCCCAAGTCACAAGAGTATCCAGAACTGCTGTAGAGCATTTAAACTGTAATTGGCAAATTAACAAAATAAACGAGGGATTTTCATTGCAGTAAGTTTCTTAGTTCAAAATGCATTGCTATGAGACGAAGCAGTTTAAGACTAAAAAATGAAACGTGACATCGATTTACATTTAGCAGATGCTTTCCTCCAAAGCTGTTTAAGCTGACGTTTTCTTCTAAACTGACTTAGAACACTGAATGCACTTCCCCAGTCACTCATCCATGTATAAGAGCAATGCAACACACACACACACACACACACACACACACACACACACACACACACAAAAAAGGCTACCCTGATCCCCAGTTAACCCAAAACACATTTTTGGGCTGAGAAAACCCACTTGAGGTCCAGTGACTGAATCCCATCCTGACATCATCCAGAAACTGTGAGCACCAAGCCAACTAAAGATCTAGTAAAAAAGCTTAAAATTAAAATCAGATACATCCTTAATCCAATGGGGAAGAGAACAAGGTTAAAAAAAAAAAAAAACCCCACAAAACGGGTACAAAAGGGATTTAAAAACTGGTTGTCTAGCCTCCTTCGACTTCCTAACCTTATACAGGCAGGAAACGTTTGTGTGTTTGCTGTATAAACATCAGTACCAATATTTAGGATGAGAATCCAAAGACATCGACTGCACCAGTTTGTACAAAGAAACACAAGGGACTCAAAGTTTTATTAATCCAAGTACAAACAAAAGCTGCTGGCATCTTAGGGAAACAAGAGACCCGGCACATTCTTGATTTAAGAAAACACTTAAACATCCCTGTACTTTAACTTGGGAAACAGGGGTGGGAACAAATTTTTTGTTGGTCTTACACGATTCACTGTGACAGTGTATTGTAATTTTATCAAGTTATCGATGCCTTTACACAAGCATTTTCTTTACAAATTTTACAGAAAAATGTGCTGAGGAAACAGATCTAAAATGTATACATTTTTACATTTACAATAACCATAAGCATACACAATAGGCAAAAGCCAAAACAAAATCTTGTATTAAAAGTACACCGAACTCAATCGAGCAGTTCCTCAACCATCACAGTTGTCAGGTCTGAGAAAAAGCTGCCCTCATTGTCACCACCCCCGAACACAAGCAACATTTCGGCAGGACCCTCTGACGTCTCTTCTTGCTCCTCACCCACTGCAGAACCCTAAAATGGTTACACAGGATGAGCATCTGCACTTATATTTCACAGTGTTATTACAGACCAATGTCCCTCAATAACAGTATAATAGCATGTTTTTGTCACATTTCATCTTTTCCCCCTATTAAATCCTAACCGATTGCCCAATTTTATGCCTACCACCTGAAAGCATAACATAAATGCCAAATTAGACAGGCTGAAAACAGGCAAACACCTCTTCTAATTTGCATGGTGTGAGCAGCCTGCAGGCTCCCTCAGGCAGCTAATATGTAGGAGAGCATCATTTGCTGGATTCCTGCTGACCTCAAGTGTCGCTGTGAGCAACAAGAGGAGATACACCAGCAGCCATCTCACCGCCCTGGGGACCACAGACCAATTTGTTTCCCCTGAGCCTCCTTACTTTAAATGGCTCGTGCTGTGTGAACCCAGACGCCTGCCGTAGGGCGCACGGCAGCTTTCAAAAGTGGCACTGAGGAGCAGCACAATGAAAATTATTCTAATTTTAACCAAATGATAACATGAAAAGTGGTTTCCGCATGGCTCGGAACTAAATCAAATCTTACTGACAAAGCAAATGTGACCGATTTCCACAGGTAGTCACACTCTGTAGGTACACGTATTCTGGAAAGAACATCTTTTGCCCTAATCAAACATACCATTATTAATATCAACAGTAAGACAAGCTAAGCTGTACATACTCATCCCAAGGGCTGGTTGAATTATTTGATGCCAACAAAAGTGAAGGTACTGCTAGTGTGAAATACCTGTGTTAAAGGCTTTGCCATTGTGATAATGGAGTGTCCAGCTCTGGGCACAGCAGACAACTGGGTGTTGGTGACAGTGGACCAACAGCTTGTCTCTGTAAAGCAGGAAGTAAATTGTGTTCACTTTTCAATCTCACAAGTTTTTCTATACAAAGTTTCTTCTTTAAAAAAGATGGCGCCGACGCAAATGGCTGTAGTCTTCCAGGCTCCTCTTACATTTTACCTCTCTGTTATCCTACTACATATTACATATTTTATGTTCATACTGAGGATGCCTGGAAACAAAAACTTTTCATGGTGACAACACTGCTATGCTGTTTTGCTCATCCATGACAAATAAACCTTTGAATATTGAAGTTTTAAACATTTGCATCAAGAAAGGAAATTCAATCATTTCACACTATCATATCGTACAGCTATACTTGTCACAAACATCCTGGATTCTTTAAGTCTGTGACATTCAAGAGAACCAGGTAAGATGGAGAATTATTAAGCTGTTATGCAGTACTAGAACATGACTGAGTGTTATAAGCTGAAGCGATAACTTTTCAAGTTATTTTTTTCTAATCGTGTTTCCTATCAACAAATTAGATAGCAGTGGTATTTGTTTACTTTATATCCTGCTTGTGATGTCTACTAGGAGACCAGTAGATCGTAGCCCCCTGTCCATGGCCAGTCCAAGCATGCCTTACCTGTATTAAAGATGAAGGTGTCATTTAGTGCGACATCCCCATTGTAGCCTCCATGGACCAAGAACTTGGATTCTGACAACACTGCACAACCATGCCAGCTATGTATGGGGAATATTTGTATCAGTAAATGCCCATTCAAGACAACTCAACATCTTACAGCAACAAAGTGCCTCAAACTTGTTCTTGTCTCTACCTAACTAAACAAAAATCTTTTATTCACACCTTATCAACTACCTTTGTGCTAAAAATGAAGGTTGTAAATAGTACTGTGACTATGTTTACTCTCTCTACACTATCACCAGCATTATACAGAAAAAAAACAAGGTGTTCAGTTTCAATCTAGATAAAATGTTTGGAAACCAATCCAAAGCTAGCAAAGTTTGTTTTGCTATAAATCGGAGACAAATTTAAAATTATTTCCATCCTCAGTGATTAAATGGATTTGGTTAATGATTCTGCATGTAGAAGAAGAGAACCTCCGAGGAGAAGGAGCCAGTCCACTGGTTTTCATAGCTGAGAACTCCATCAGACCTAAAACAGGAGATACATTATGTTCCAAAGCAATGTTCCACCCAACTACACACAAACATAAAATGTCAACTGAAAGTAAGAGCAGTATGCAAAGTAACATTTATGAAACTGAAGACCACCAGTTCCAACCCCACTATCCTCTGCTGCTCTAGTACCCTTGGACAAAGTACTTGTGAACTGACGCAGTAAAAAGACTTAATATACAACTAGAGGAAATACTGAAAATAACTTGTGATAAAACTGTCACTTGAGCAATTACTATCTTCATTCATGATACATATAGTATGTACCTAAAACATATATACTGTAACAAGCAAAAAACAGGAATATAGGGCCCATTGTAGGCTTTAAAAGAGTTTTGAAAGCAGTACATTTGATTAATTTAAAATAGTATAAAAAGTACACATGAAGGGACAGTACAGTAGTACACCATGGCTGCCAATTTCATAGACTTCGAAGGAAATCACATAGCCTGCAGTGCATTACTTCCTACTTGTTTTTACTCTTTTCAACAGTTGTCCTTTTTAGAAACAGAAAAAATTAAGTACATTTCTCAAGTGTATACCAGTGCAACCTCTTGGTCCTAAGGTTAAATTATATGTACGGAATCTATTCCTGTCTAATGGCAAAAAATTCCAGCTAGGACCAATGACCAGCAAGTGAGCATGTCCCAATATACCCATTCCTTGCTTAGAAGAGTTAATTCTGTAAAATCACCCCAATAAGAAAAACCTGGTTGTGAAGGCATTAAACTAACATTATTTTGCAATATTAAGACTATTTACACTGGCGTAAGGGTATTCATATTATTAAAGTTGGTTATTATCGTGGCGACACAAAGGGAGGAGGGACAATTTCCACACCACTTCTCGTTTAAACCTTCCCTGTCAGTAAGAAGCCACACAACCCTGAGGAGACCAGAGAGCACATCCCTGTCTTAGAGAATCTGCTTCCCAAACCTTCACCAAGTGGAGTCCCTCACCACTCACTGTTTCTGTAAATAGCACAAATAAAAGTACAATTTCACGTACTCATTCCTGCTCCCTAAAAGAATCTGTTGGGTTACAATAATTTCAACAACTGAGTTAACAGTTGAGGTTTACATTTTACTTATAAAAGGACTCAGAAGACTCAGGTTCCTATATGAAGATACCGCTGGTACCTTTGACCATGTAACTGACACAGTAAAAATGATCCAGCTGCACAAATGAGTCAGTCAAAGAAATAGTTTGTTGTCTAGTTTTGCTTTGTGGTAGACATAACTCACGTTTCCTACACATTTAAAGGAATCAATGTTTAAATGTGATATAACTGTTTCCATGAGTGTGCAGTGCATGTTTAATTTGTTGTACTGAGCTAACAGCTTTGAACCAATAACCAGGGACAGGTGCTGAGCTTACAGAAAACACCTATGTGGGGCTTATTGTATGCACATGTAGTCTGCCTGTTGCATCTTTGTCAGAATTGTGGGAGGAAAACATCTGGAAGTAAAATTGTACAACAATGCTGTTGTACTGTTTGTATGATAAAGCATTTTTTCAGTGTATGGAGACCTTGCTATGGGAGGAATGGGCATAGACTATCTTACCCAGGTCCAGGGCATGCATATCGTTGAAGCACACTGGTGTATCCCAGCCCCCAAACATAAAGATTTTCCCTTGAAGCACACATGCTGAATGTCTGAGAGAGAGAGAGAGAGAGAGAGAGAGAGAGAGAATTACACATGTTCATACAGGCCTTTCTTTCACCTATAAAAATATCTCTTTTGTCAGCATATGTTACAAATAACAAAAATACTACACTGTAAAAAAAAAAAAAAAAAAAAAAAAAAAAAAAAAAACATGTGAATTTCCAGATCTTACTACTTGCGACACGAATATCACGGGGTGTTTCTCACCCAGATCGTGGTGCAGGACGGTCCCCGTTGACAATAGGCTGGTACCAAATGGCCATTTCAGGGTTGAAAATGTAGAGTGCGTCACTGCAGCCATCCGGCTCTGGGTGGGGCCGTGGGAACACCCCTCCGAGTACAAACAGCTCCCCCCGGAACAGACTGCAGCTGTGGTAGGCCAGTGGGGGCACCTTCCCTTGAGCCTGAGGCAGAAAGGGTAACAGACCATCTATTATATAAATGACTGCTTCACCTCTTTGAACTACATTCAACCCACAGCTGTAACAGGTGAAACTATAGCTAATAACAGTCATCCTGAATTACAACGAAAGAAGTTAAACAAGTTGCTCTGCATTCTTTTTTAACATCCGAGTGACCAGTTGTGGAAAAAAAAAAAAAAAAAAGAAAAAAAAAATCAGAAGACATTTTTACAAGCCTCCAGAACTACCACTGCTTTTTAGGCAAATACATTATATCGAATTATAAATACAGTACATAACATTGCAGTTCTGCTCAACTTCTGCCTTCATCTGCAAAATGAGCCTCGACTCAGCTGACCTCCACCATGGTCCAACGCCAACTCTGGGTGTCCAGGATGTGAACGTCATTGAACCATTTCTTGTTCTTTGACCCCCCAAACACGAAGATGCGTTTAGACTCTGGGTCAAAGGTTGCAGTGTGGCCTATCCGGGCTTCTGGAGTTGGGCCCTCTGCCAGCGTCTCTGCTGGCACCCATGACATGTCCTCTGAGAGGGAATACAAAATAAGAACTCGAAACAGAATATTTTTTGCTGCACGACCCATGATCTACAAAACCGGTTCTAATGTTTCTATACACTTCTTAAACCTACAGTACTCATTCAAATCAACTGTTCATATGATTGTAACTGTGGCATATTTAAGTAAGTGATGTCCAAATCAATTTAGCTCATGTCAACAACTTGCATGGTTTTCAAGGTAAAGAAGGGGATGGAAATGGTTTGGCACTGCATTCTTTCACATGTTTTTAGACATGAGGAAATCCACACATAGAGACCATACAGACTCTCCACAGCAGGCATTTTAGTCACTACCCACTGCACCACCATGCTGCTGTCTAGTTGATAGGTTGCATGTTTCAGCTTTACTATTTACTGCTCTGTTACTGGAAACAGCTGTAATACTGGATGTGAACGTGTTACCGTGTTCTTTCAAAGACTGAGATAAGTCGGTTTCATTATATCAGTGCAATGGACACTTACCAGCACACAGCTTCCACATGGGATCTTTACAGAAATGCATCCGTGCACCTTGTCCTCCAATAAGAATGGCTGTCTGGGGGTCAATAGGACAAAGTGTTTGACCCCAGCGACCTGAAGGACTGTCCAGCTGAACTGTGTCAAAGGAAAATTTAACAAAGAGGAAAAACACTCAGGTCATTAAAACATACCATATGTTGTTACACGCAGTTGGTGATTCTCAAAATTGTACTCATTTCATATTTCAACATTATAAAGGTCTGTCTTACACCAAAAAGCAGAGTGTATCTGAATAAATATTAAAACACATACAGGCACATCAAGTTACCTGTCTGCATTGGAGTTCTTGACTGTTTGCCCTTGACCTTGTGGGTCTGGGGGGTACACATTTTCTCCTCATCCTTGGTGAAGAGGCATGTCTGTCCACCCTGTCCCTTGCCTCTGACCTTCCGATGAGGGGTGGAACTATCAGACAAAGAGCTGTTGGGGCACACGTTCTCCTGCCCTCTAGTACAACCATTCTGCTCTCCTGCTCGCCCTCTCTTTCTTTTCCTAGGAGGTTCCTGGACCGGGGAGGCTGTGATGCTGTTCTGCAATGAAAATGGCAGAGACACGACACTTCAGTACAAGAGACATTCAAACCCAAACTCATGGGAGCCATGTTTCATCTGAAATCCTGCTGTCAGTGAGAACACAGACACAGAATGTTCATTCTTATATGTGTAATGATAATATATTTCAGTGTTTGCTTTAGCACTTACAAGCCAGAAAATGTTCTGCTAATGAGATCCTTTACTCTATAATTATTTTGAAACACATGCAAAGTTACCAGTGTTGCTAAATATTTTTGCATTTTGCTGTTACACTTGTGTGGAAGTTGTCACTGAGAAACATAATACAGAACTATTAATACTGACTGCAAGGGTATAATTTTTGCTTTTTATAGCAACTTATCCAAATTAGTTTTTTTTATAGTAGCCCACCATAAATAGCTGCAAGTACATAATATATCAGCACTATTTATATGTTTCCACTCTAAATTTGCAAGGGAAAAAAGCTCACCTTTGGGGTACATTCTATTTTTGAGTGTTCGCTGTTGTAACTGCGTTCGCCCTGTCAATCATAATATGTAAATATTAATAACTTATGAAGACATTTCAAAGACTTGTATGAATTGGTGACTTTGTTAGGGTTTCAAACACGCTTATGTTGGTAAGTTAACGGTACCAACCAGACTCTCCGCTTCCAGCGTAACAGCTAACACGGCACTCTCCTTTCCCACTTCTCCTTCCCACTGGTCCCACAAAAGACACCTACGAAAACATGAGAGTTGAAGAGACACTGCACCTGTGGGGCAAGAGTGATACAAATTCAGACGGAAGGAGTTACTGACTTTTGATGGGATGTTAATGTGCCCACAGCAATGGACCCCCCGTCGGCCCTGCTCAGTTCCACAGTGACTGCAGGGTGACTCCTCCACGGTCCGTGTGAGAACACCACCACCTCGTGGACGTGCGTCGGAATTGCAACAGAGTTCTGCCGAGTCCCAGCGGTACTGAGGACAAAATGGGGGCGAACGGCTACTATCAAACAACACTGTACTTACTGTACTTCGAACGCACAGTCATGTCCCCACATGTGCAAACATGGTAGCCCTTTCACGTCTGCTATTAATACCACAACGACATAAACAGCCAGATCGGAAATATAATTTCTTACAGTACAGTCCAAAGGTCGTAAACGCTGTATAATGGTGTCGCTTCGGAGTTCATTATATACGTACTACTAGTACATAGTAAATAGGTGAAATATTATAATAAATATGATTAAATCTACTAACTGAGAGCTAGTACATTCAATTTGGTTAGCGAGGTTGTAAACTCGGGCACCGAGGGACGATCACAATCGAAATAACTTCTCAAAATGTTACGCAACATAATACAGCGTATTGTGTTTGTCCCGGACGCTTGCTTACTTTTTTTTAACCGTCACAACATGTATAATGAAATACTAATAAGACTAAAACTCAATTTTATGGCATTCGCCACAGTATTATGGGAAGTTATGGACATTCATCAGTTTTTGGCGTACAAAGACAACGCGGGGAGCTGCCCTCCTCATCTTTGCTTACCTTACTAGTTTACGAGGTGGCTCATTTACTCCCAAAACCACATACACGGAGAATTCGTCCATATTTAAGTGTCTTTCAAGTACAGGGCGATTCCAGTGCGAAGTGTGTTTGAGAAAGAACCGAGAAAAGCCGTTCGCGTCACTTCTCCGCAGTATCACGCACTCCTCCCGGCCATCTCCCGCCAAAGGCGATCACAACAGTTCGAAAACCGCGCCACTGCGGGTTAAACAACGTCTACGTACTCCCGCTTCATCCAATCAGCGGCTCATTTCACCCGTCAATCAAAAGATTTTACGCCAATAAAATTTTTCATCCAGGGAGTGGGCGGAACCCGACGTTGGCGCATCCCGGAAGTTGAGTTGATCCTTAGGTAACCTTTCGACTCGTGCCAGTTTATAGTAAAACTAAAGCAAATGTGAATAAATAATGGCATGAAACACAGCGAATTGTGTGAGCCTGGGAGATAAAAATAAATGTTGATGAACACTGTACACCACAAGCACGTTTCGCGTTTGGCTGTTGTTTTAATAGCGTGCAAGATGTATAAATATGAGGTATACAGCGTGTGTTAAAATTCTTAACGGTATTGTTAGATGCACAGAGTTACACGTTGCTATATTTGCGATCCATTAATTTAAGGCAACTTTCACCATCAACTCTACTACGTGCATGAAGCCACAGTGGAGTAGAATAGTCGGTACTTTGCCAGTGTACCTGCTAATATGTGGTGCCTCCAGAGAAACTGGGGCAGAACTGCTCTGCAAGCACATGGCCTGTGTGAGCTGACAAGACAAGACGCATGTAACTTTCCATCACACTCATCTCTGTCCCGCTGTCCCTCTCTGACCTGCCAAGGAGGCCCGTCGCTGTCCGGCGTGACAGTAATCGTGTCACAGATCATCACTGTCCGCCCATTCGCTTTCTCTTCCCATTTGTCGCCGCTCACCCTAAAACCACTGTGAACTTTTCAGCGCACAGGTTATTAAATATGCCATATGACTCTGTCATGTTCACACTGTCACACAAAAGGAAGAAGAAAAGTGGAAAGATGAGTTTTTTAAGGGATTTAAGGAAAGATTCATTTCTGCAAGTTTCACCTGAACACATGCACACAATATGTATATAATTATCCATTTACCCAATGACACAATAGTTTTAAAGTCAGAAGGAAGCGATGAGGTGAAGGTGTGTATGGCTTATATTTCTTGGGCCTGCAACTTTTCTGCAGTTAACTGGAGTGTACGAAAACAAATCAACTGTGTAGGTGTATGTTCTAAAACAGTGTCTAGAGGTTTGTGAACTTAGTCGGTGTGATTTGACTGTGAAAATTCCTCTTGTGCAGGATGTTAGTTCTGCAGTCTTAACTTATCAGTCAGATTCCTTTGCAGTAGAAGTCCTGGAGTGTGAGGAGTGAGTTGAGTCTGTGGATATGGCCTCAGAGCCACTGACACTATAAAAACTGATAATTTAGTAGGGGTTTCCTCTGGCTGCTCTGGTTTCCTCCCTCAGATATGTGTTTCAGGTTAATTGGTCATTCCAATTTACCTCTTTTGTGTATATGGTGTTTGGCTGCTCTGCAATGGATTGGCATTCCACACAAAATCTGCCAGCCTGACACCCAGTGATTCTGACCCAGACCCCTGTGACCCAAACCTGGACAAGCGGTTAAGAATCATAAGTGGATGCTTTTAATAAATTTTTATAATTATATAGTTACAGTTATAAATATAGTTATAGTTTTTGTAATGATACATACTCTTTTTATATGTTTAGCTGTTAGCCTACAGACTGTATTTTAAGTGATGTCCCACCTTAAACAAATTCAAAGTCTCTGGACCTGATAAAGAAGTTTGTGCAGTTATGATGCTGAACAGCTGAGTAAATAAAGAGACATATGGGCTGGTTTTTGTTCACACTGCTGTGACAACAGTAGACATGTAATTAAAAAATGGCCCAGAGAATTGATCTGTGTGTGTGTGTGTGTGTGTGGTTTGTTACGCAATAACACCAGCTCGTACAGTATTCTGCCTTCTATTTCTGGGCTTTTCTCGTGTCCCTCTTTCCTCCCATCAGACAGGACGGGTTCTGACGGCTGAACCCAGCGTGTCCATTGGGTTCGAATGATGTCACCCACCGGCAGACCCCACCTCCCCTCCATGTCCCTTCCAAACTCCCCCCCCCCCCACCCAAAAAAAAAAAAAAAAACCGGCCCCGTCCCCGCCTCCCAAAAACGCAACACACGCGCGCACGCACGCACCGAGTCCCTGACACCGGCTGGCACTGTGACACCGCCTGCTCGCGCGGGAAGCTTCGTGCGTGTCGCGCATCCACAGCACGAGACGGCGGACAGCAGGATGAGGGCGTGATGGAGCGCTTTGGATACCGCATCCGCTCAGCCTCCCGCATCCCAATAGGAGACGCAGCGATGCACGCTGTTAGATGCAGACAGTGTGTGTGACGGGGTTCGAACTGCCGCCGCGGCCGCCAGGAAAACGCCCCGACCCCTGCAGCGCACGCAGCATGAGGGTCCGCCGCCTCCAGAGCCGATCTTAACGTAAGTGCGACGGTGCGGGAGCGCCCGCAGCGCAGCGCGTGGACCGTGCGGTGCTTCCCTGCGGGTTCTACGTGCGCTCACTGCAGGCGGCTGGACGGTGCACGGCGCTGTCTGTGTGTGTGTGTGTGTGTGTAGTAGCGTCGGGTTCCCTATTTCTAACACATGCACTAACGAAATATGAGCAAGTAAAGCGTTTCGGCCCCGTTTTAATCCAGCAAATTGGATTTTGGAGATTGTCAGTTCGAAGTTCTTATTGTGAGGAGCGTGACTACTGAGTCGCATTAATATTTTAATCCGGTGCAGGAGAGGAGCCCCTCCGACCTTAACCACGGCCCCCAAGCCCCTGGTTTGTGTTTTTGGCAGGCCAGGGAAACATTTATTATAATATTCATAAATCCCAAAAAGAGGAGGCGGCTGAGATTACAGAAGGTAAAAAAATATATATTGTTTTTTGCAAAGGTTTGTCTAAACTAGGGAGTAGAAATTATGTGGGACCCTTTTGTTGCACTGTTCTGTACCCACATTAAGAAGAAGTGCCATCAGCAACATTAACCCCAGATTTTTACCATTTGCTCATTGATACAGTATATCGTGATTATTCCCTCCTCATTTTTCTTGTTGCATATGCTGTCTTGTGACTTAGAACTTCCAGTCCCAGTTTAGTGAAGGAAGGGTGTGTGCATCATCATTTAAAAGATGTCAGTAATTTATCAGGGACTCAAGAAACTAATAATTTCTGTTTGGTGCAAAGACTGACACTTTTCTATTCTTAGCTGTAAAATGAGGCCTCTTTGCATCAGTGCGCATGTTTAGTACTTGAATCTGAGCATTTGTCCTTCCCACTGTTCCTTTTCCCTAAACTCAAGCTTGGTAACAGCCATCTGACAACCATCTAATAAGTCAGGGCAGCAGGTAACATAGTGGTTGACCAGGTGTGAATCCTGTTGTGGTACCTTTGCGCAAACAAATTTATCCTGAATTCCTCCAGATAAAACTACCTGGCTGTAAAAATGAATCAAAATTTGTGCAAAGTTTAGTACAGAAATGTTAAACTAAGCCACTTGGCGAAATTGTCACCTGAGTGAATAATACGAGCCTAAAAAGGATATAATATTTTCCATCAATTTTTCAACAGGGGTAATGACAGAAACGTGCTCTAAATGACAGTACTGTACTACAATACCTGATTTGGATTCACAGGAAGGGTTTATAGAACCCAAACCCTTTATAAGTGCAGTACAAGTGGGACAGAGACCTACTTCAGACCCCAGTATTAAACCTGTTGAAAGAAGGTTTTGGTCTTTCATGCATTAAGGCATCAAGAACCAAAATATAATACCAGGTACCAAAGTCGAAAGAAATGGTTTGTAATGCTTAATTGAAATGATAGTGTACCGTTCCTGTAGTTGCTGATCTTGTCATCCTTTCTGAAGCAGCATGTCAACAAGATGTCTTCTGAAGAGGACTGTGGATTTTTGTATGGTTTAACACATTGGACACACTGAGACCTGCTAGTTTTGTGCTCTGGCTGGGCTTTTGTGAACAACCAGGTCTGTCTAAACAACAGGCTCTCTGGAAATGACTGGGTCTTTGTTAATGTTTTGGTCTTTGCAAGCAGCCACATCTCTGTAAATAGTTGAGTCTCTGTACCTTGCTCTGTATTTGTAAATTGCTATGCCTTTTTGATCTCTGTAGCTACCAAGATCTTTTTAAAATGGTTACGCCCTTATAATAGTAAAATATCTCTAAATGAGTAGCTCTTGGTATATAAGCAGGTGTCTGTACATGACATGGTCACTGTGATTGGTCATTTTCCTGTAACTGTTCTGATCATCTCTGTAAATATATTATAGTATGTATACACACACACACACACACACACACACACACACACACACACACACACACACACACACACACACACACTCATCCATGGCATGTATCTATTATACACTTTTAAACACTCCTTGATGGAGAAATCATGCTAGATAGGTTTGGTGACCCTGACAAGAAAGACAAGAAATAATATTATATAAACTGCTAAGGTCTCAAATGTTTCTTTTGTCAGTCACACTTTTTCAGGTGTAAAAGGGAAATTGATGCCCTAAAAATAGTTTAACTTTCTAGACATGTTTAACTTTAAAATCTTGCATGGCATGTTCCTTATTTATAATGTTATACTTTAGATAATATCCCCATATTTACATGCTGCAGTGTCTGTTCCTAGTGACATGGACACGTGATGTACAGATCATTGGTCACACAGAGGCTGCTAATATGTTCTCTCTATGTCCCTGGGCCACTGCAATGCTGTTTTTGTTTGAGTGCAATTGCTTTCTCAGGCATTGTGTACTCCAATTTATTATTCTGCGTTTCCATCACCCTTTAAATAAACGTCTCTGAATGTCATTGTGTATTTACAGCCCATAACGGCATTCAGTGTGGTCGTCATTACTGTATTCAGAAGATTATAACTGTTGGGACCCTGAAGGAAAAAGCCATGATGATAGTTAAAGAACATGTCAAATTTCATTGCTTCCACTGTAAGACAGAATTTAACCATTATCAGTGCAACCCAAAAAAAAAAGCTGTAGCATTTATCTTCCTGCTAGAAATTCAGTTCATTGCACAGCTTTTTATAGTTTTCTGCATAACACTGGTGAATCAGATCACCAGTGTTTTTTACAGGTCATCGGTGAATGGCAGATAGAGGGACTGAACCATATGTCAGTATAGGCTCGTGAGACTGGTGACACTGCAGATGAATTCCTGTTTTTGAGGGAATGTATCTCCAATATCTGAGTAATATTTACTTCTACTGTAAATTCAACTCAGTTATTATGATCTCCTCCCTTGGCACAAAAGATCCAGAAGACCCAATGGAGATTAGGAACGTTGCTGATGTTCGAGTGCAGCATGCTAGTATGAGCGAGTGTGTTATAGATGTCATTTATGCGTGAGAAGGCTCAAAAATCAGAGCATCTCAAATACTGCACCGTCCTATATATAGGCTCTTTGATACCCTGTGTCATTTAAAGAAATGGATTTTCTAGAGTAATTTTTTCCCCAAATATACAATATTAAACATCAGGACACAGAAAAAAGGGTTTTGAAATGGTGCATCCATTAATTGCTGCACCCTCCGTAACAGGGACCCAGGTTTTGGGGTCCACCTTACCGAACTTGCCTGGGGAATGGCACAGTGGGCGCCGTTCCCTTGTGCGGGCAAGGTGGCCTTGGCTTTCCTCTCCTAGGCTGTGATCAACTGTGCCCCTGTAGCGCAGCGGGGAGAACTGACTAAAACACACTCTTTCCCAAGTGTGTTATGCTGGCCAATTAAACTTGCAGCTTGAGCAGTGAATAGAAGTGGGCAGTGCGCAGTGTACACATCAAAGCGGTGCGTTCCACCGCTAGCAATCTGGTGCAGGGAGATATAAGAAATGGGGAATTGGCCACAGCTAAATCAGGAGAAAGAAGGCGAGAACAGTTTCTTTATGATTTTGAATTGATTTGTCTATCAGCCCCAGAATTCTACATTCAAGTAAACACATTTCACCTCATGCAGGTGTGACACTTGATGTGCACATTGTAACTTGATTCTGTTTAACCATATATACACAACCTTTCATGGTACATACAGAGGCAACTCTAGATGAGCCTGTAACATTCAGCAAAACTTCACTAATTCTGCGTTTGAATGTGATCAGTTGACAGACCATTGGAACCAGCAGACAGACCATTGGAACCTACATTGACTCTGTACCCTCCTCCTTACTTTTTTCTTCAGCTACGGGACCCAGATGCCTCCACTCCCACTCGACGAGCGTATCGTGGTTATACAGCGCCCCAAGAGCTTGCCCTTGCGCGTGGGCTCTCCTCCAACCACCTCCCAGCAGTCCCACGGTGCCTCTCTCAGAAGCAAGCTTCCGTCTCCTAAACCCCAACCTCAGCCCCTTCCCCATCACTCCCGTCCCCACCCTTCCTCCTCATCGTCTTCCTCTGAGCACAGACACAGGTCCCCTCACAGGCGGTCAAAGGCAGTGCATGAAGACAGGGATCGTGGTGACTTCCACCCTCAGCACACCAACGGAACCGTGATCGTTGAACCTGGGCAACAAAAGCACACGCACACCATAGACATTAAGTTTTCGTTGGGCGCTGGGGGAGGGGCTAGAGAAACCCTTTCAGGGAAGGTGCACGGGGGCAATTTGGGCCGCAGTAGTAGCCTGAAGGGCAGCAAGGAGAAGAAGGTGTCTGTGCGTGTGGATCTGGGACCAGGTGACAGGAGGGTTGCCAGAGCCCTGGGGAGAGCAGAAGAGGCAGTCCAGGAACTACACAGCAGCTCTCAGAGCAAGAAGAAAGTTCAGCAAGATGTCCATTACCTAAACCAGCAGTCTCCTAATCCTACAGAGAGAACTGGGCCCTCAAAATTTGGGAAGGAGCGAGACGAAAATCCACCCCCTCAGGCTTACCCCACCAGCACCAGCTTGTCTTCCCAAGCTCTCCGGGAAGTGGCGTGTGCAGGGAACAAGGAGAACTCCAAACTGGGACCAGTCCACCAACCATCCAACCCCCAGTGCCTACCCCGCCAGCAAAATTCAGTCCCAGCGCCCCATGCCTCAGTCCTGAACACCCACTACCCTGCCTTAGCCACACTCTCCTGCAATTCCCCTGCCCAACTCCACCAGCAGCTCAACCAGCCACACCTGTCCCAGAATCGGGAGCATCCACAACCTGTTCCTCACCCACTCACCAGCTCACGCAGCTCCTCCAAGGGCAGGCCTTTTCCTAGCCCAGACCATACTTGTACCCTCAACCTTTCCCACCCCTGCAGCTGTGGCTGGTGGAGGCTAGTCCGTAGTGGTAGTGGAGCTGGACCGCCCACAGGGTGCCAGGGTGGCCCCGGAGTGGGTAGGGGAAGCATGGGGCTGAAAACCCTCGGAGGGTGTCTGTCTACCTCATCCACCACTAACACCTCCTCGTCCAACAGCACCGTGTCTGACTGCCGCACTGGGCCCATGAGGCCATTGGGTTGTGTTCTCTGCTCAGGCAGAGGGAGGAGCTTTGAGAGCCCTGCTGTATTTCGGAAGAAGCTGGTTGGGGGCTGCCTGCCATGTGCTCCTCTGTCGTCCTCAGCACCTCTCCGGGCCCTTCAAAGTTGTGTGGGTGGCTGCAACCTGAAAAATAGTCAGGCTGGCAGTTCTACTTGCAGCTACTGCAGTAGTGACCCCATAGTGGTGACCTACAACCCACTCAGAGGGAAGCTGGGTGGTGCTGGCCATGCCGGGGGGCTACACACAGCGGGGATGTACTCAGCAGATGATGATGACTACAGTGTGTGCACCATTTGGCCTGAAGAGCTGGCTAAGAAGATGAACCGCTCCAAAGCCCAGCAGGATCAGCAGGCTATGGGACCAGGGCGGCGACCTGGAGATACATTTGACAGCAAGAAGCAAAATGGAACCAGTCCTATGGTTCTGGACTGCCGAAACCTAATGGAGTTCACACGCTCTCAGCTGACTGACCACGCAGGTCGCCGGCGTCTCCAGCAGGGGAAGATGGCAGTCCTGGACTTCATTGGGTCAGGCTCAGGCCACGATGTGGCCCACGACTCACTGAAGAGGCTCTGGAGAGCAGGAGAGCGCTGCGAGGGTGACACTAACGGTTTTGGTGATGGCACCTTGCCTCACTCCCCTTCACTAATCTCCCCCACAAGCCAGTCTCCCTCCTTCTCTCCTTCACCCTCAGCCAATACCACCCTCACCCAGGCCAGAGATAGAGACAGGGACGGGGGGTACTCTCTACCTTCACACCCTCTCCCCACTGCGCAGTCACTTCACCTGGTCCTGAACTCACTCAATAGAGAGCAAGATGAGGAGAACAGGAAAGGTAAGCAAGTGCTCGGCCCTCTATCACACATAAATTCAACACAAAATAAATGGACACACACTACCGTGACAGATAAACAGAATATTGGTGGTAGCAGATGGCTTTGTAAAGAAAATTAATTGACCAGGTACTCTTTTAAATATGGCTAAAGCTGAAAAAGAAAAAATAAAGAAAAATGCAAACATCCCTTTTTCATTTATAAAACTCTGGTAGTTGTTTTATTAGCTCAATTAAAAATTTTCCATGATATTAGTAACACTTCTACATATTTTCCGATAAAACTTGGGTGGTGTTGGATGTAACTCAGGGATGCAGATTGAAAGAAGTTTTAAAATCTGCTAGACACTGATTTAATCTACTAAGAAATTACTATTAACTAAATGTAATTTTTGAAAAAAGGACCCCAAAGGCCCTAAAAGGTCTAAGACACATGCTGGAACCCAGCTGGGAATCTGTGGTAATACATGAGCACCACTGTACACCATCCATTACAGCAGTAATAATAGCTGAATATAAGTCTGTCAGGATGGATAAAGCTGTTTTTGTTTTTATTTTTTTCAGCAATACAGCTCTAATTTCAGCCAAAGGTGCCAAGCCGTTATTATTTTGTATTAAATTGTTTCACAGAAACACTCTTTCGTTGCCCTAGTAGGCTACAGCGTATAAAAAATCCTAGCAAAGGTCTTACTGTATATACACATACCAAACACACACACAGACAAACACGGACACACGGTGGTAGAGGGAGCGTTTTTTGAAACATCCGGTGTGTGTTATCCACTTGGTTCCCTGGAACTATCGTTATATAATGCTTTTCTAGCATGTTTGTGTGTTAAAGGATCCATGCACAATGAGCTGATAATTATAACTCTAGGCTTGGAAGGGAAAAGAGAAGACAGGAATAGAAAAAGATGATGGGAATGTGAATGAAGGTGATTGGGGGAAGATAAAAAAAGTGAATTAATTTGGTTTTTTCCCTGAAAATGGGGTTGCTGACACTAAATGCTGCCAGGGAGAGATTAAGCTTCCCTCACATTTAAATTGCAAAGCAGAGAAATCTAAAATCAGCAATTTAGTTTTGTTTTCTAGTCCTTTTTTCCTCTTATATAACTTTCTTTGAGCACATCCCCACCAAGGAGTTTAACTGCATAAACCCTTCCGGCAATGACCCAATATACTGTAGAAAGAGGAACTTTAGCGAATTTTAGTTTTAAAAGTTGAATCTTTCTTGTTTTTCTTCTTGAATAATTCTGGCTCATTTTTGTTCTTTCACTGCATTCCTCAAAATGGCTCTTTCACTGATTTTGACTTACTCTGTTAGGTTCTGTTCATATTCTGAAGTCTGAGAGATACGTTTGATGTCTTATTAACTACAGGCTTCTTTCCTCCAATGGCTCTTTCCCCTCCCCATCTGCCACCCCGCTGCGCTGCCCCTCTCTTCCTTCCTCCCTTCTTCCCTGTCAGAGGAGACCGAGCTGAGCCCTGACGTTGAGAACGCACCCCTCAGCCCCATCCTGCCCTTCTTGTTCCTGGGAAATGAGAGAGATGCCCAGGACCTGGAGCTGCTGCTTCGTCTCAACATCGGCTTTGTGGTGAACGTCACCACCCACCTGCCGCTTTACCACCTGGCGACTGGCCTGGTGCGCTACAAACGCCTGCCTGCCACCGACAGCAGCAAGCAGAACCTTCGGCAGTACTTTGAGGAGGTGTTTGAGTTCATCGGTGAGCAGGGGAGGCGGCTCGACTTTCTGGTTCAAAATTCCCTACTGTTGGGCACTGAGGGAACAACAGAATCAAAGTATTTTTTCCCAGCAGTTAAACACATGTGCTCACATGCCAAAGCCAGCAATAGCATGTAGAATCCTCTCGCATTAACCTTATTCAGCTTGAAAGCCTGCACACAGTACAACAAAGGTGGCATCTTGCTTTCACAGGGAGTTAGACAGCTTTTAAAAGCTTTCCATAAAGATGTCTAGCTTTGAGGGTGTGGAGGAGTAATTTTTATTAAGGAAATGTTTTATATCTGTTTTAACCAAATGGCCTGTTACTCTGTTAAAAGGTGGTCATTATCTTTCAGTTCTGGCCAAGAAATCCTTTCCCCTACAGTGGATCTAAAAAGTCCAGTCACCCCTGTTTAAACTGCAGGTTTTCGTGATGTAAAAAATGAAACCAAGATAAATCAGATCTTTTCCCACCTTTAATATGATACTACAACCAACAATAGTCAAGTGGATAAACAAATGGAAACTTTTTTGGGGGACAAAAAATAGAAAACATAAAATAGCCTGGGTGCGTAAGCGTGCACACACCTTAACTAATACTTTATTGAAGCACCTTTTGCTTGTTATACTCAGTCTTTTTGGGAAAGCATGTATCAGCTTAGCACATCAACAACCTCCCAGCAAACATAAATAACCTTTGTAGTTCTCAGATTCTCCTTTGTCCAACCCCCCCCCCCCGAGTATAGGTGGTACTTCCCTTATTGTATTCCTGTTTTAGTTGCTCTGTCTAAAGGACACATATTTCTCACTGCTGTGGTCTGCTACTGTGCATCACACTCTAACACCTTATATAAGGGCTTTCTTGCCCAGATCAGGCAGAATCCTAAACATTTTCAGTTAGACTCCTGCTTGTGCTGTACGATTGAAGTATAATTCAATGGTTTGGCTTGTTGTTTTCTGTTCAATAGTAAAATTTGTCCACAAACAAATAGTGCAACATCCCTTAATCCAAATGTCAAGTTATAGTGTGTGTTAAAACTGCCAGTTCATCCCTTATCCTGTCCTCTGCCTGCATTTGCCCTTAACTATTGCCTATGTGACGCTCTCATGCTGAGTTAACTCTAGTGATGGCTAGAATTGGCTTCAGTGCTGTTGTTTTTACAGAGTGGGGTTATGCAGGTCACCATTGACTTTTCTCATGATAGGGGTCTAGGAAGAAGAGAAAGATCAATTGGGAGTCATGGAGGGTGGACACAACAGAGGAAGGGACTTGGGATCAGAGTGCAAAAATATAGCAGCGATGCTGTGTATTCCATACAAGGAGGGAAAGCACATAATGTGATGGAGGAGAGGAGTGTAAAAGTCGAAAAAAAAACTCCTGCTTATTATATAAAAATATGTTTAAAAAGGTTTTGAGAAAAGCTTTCATTTAAAACAGTGAGTAGAGGTGCAGGGGGCTGTGGGAGCTGTAATTTCAATTACTGTTGCACTATGGGCATCTGTTCTCTGTTTTTCCCACAGAGGAGGCACACCAGAGTGGACGGGGGGTCCTGGTGCACTGCCAGGCAGGGGTCTCCCGTTCTGCCACCATCATTATCGCCTATCTGATGAAGCACACGCTCATGACCATGACTGATGCCTACAAGTATGTCCGGAGCCGACGACCTGTGGTCTCTCCCAATCTCAACTTCATGGGGCAGCTGCTGGAGTTTGAGAGGGACCTCAATTCAGGTGTCACCCCACGCATCCTCACACCCAAACTCAGTGGCCTGGAGACCCAGGTCTGAGACACATGAGCTGAGGACCAAGGTAGGGCCAGGACAAGAATGGAGGAAGGGGACTTTATGAGCTGAAGGGAGAGGAGAAGAAAGAGAAAGGGTAAAAGAGGAAAGAGGAGAGGGTGTTGGAGAAGAAGAAAAAAGGATAAGTAACTACAGAGATACTGAAGATGCTGGCTCTGTGAAATTCAGCTTGATCTTATATTGTTTCACCATATAACAGACAAAAATAGAGCCAGGGAAAGGAAGAGATGGAATAGGAAGACACTGGAGAAAAAAGGAAAATAAAAGCTCGTCCTGAAGCTTGTAATGTATATCTGCTGCTACCAGGATGGAATTTGGAATGGACAAAATAGAATGATGCTGGTTTTGAACTGTAGTTTAAGAATTTTTCTTTTTCTCAATTGTTTTTTTTTCAGTGGGTATACTCGGGTCCATGGGAATTCTTTTATTTTTTATTTTGTTTAAATGTTGCAGGGAGTGCAATAAATCTCTTGAAATGCAGTGGGGTTCAGAGAAGCCAAAATCAGATCTCAGACAAGTTTACTAAGGGTTCAGTTTGACTGAAGTGAGACTAAAGGAGCAAAAATACACAAGCAAAAAATATTTAAATTATAGCAGATTAATGTGAACTAAATTACAGTGTAAAATAAACAGAACTTACAGGCTTCCTATGTAGTAAAGAGAGTTGTGTAGCGAGAAGTTAAAAGGTTTTTTATTCCACATAAAAAAACCAAGGTATTTTTTCCTTGTTTTTTGGCCTTCTACAATATTTGAATTAAAATTACAACTGAAAACAATATATACAATGCTTTTTTTAAGGTTTTTAATTGATTGGTTCATTTTTCTGTATTACTGTATTTTATTTGACTGCACTTTCTTGGGGGGCATGTTTTTACCAGTCTTCCTGGAGTTGAAGTGCACAGACAAATTGGAAAAATATTAAATTATTTAGAATAGAATATGGTATGAAGAGCTTGTTAAATTTAAAGAAGAAAAGTGAGGCAAGAAAAAAAGGCAAAATTTCAAAAACCTTTTTCTAAACTGTGAATAGACTGTGACATAGAAGCTATCTGTACTGTTTGTCTGTGTCTCTTTCAGTAGCTATTGACTATACTGATTCATCCATCTCTTACTGAAATTTATCCATCTGCCATTGCAATCCATTCTTCGCTTTATGTCATTCACCATCAGCAATTTCATATTTTCTGCCGAAGACATTGCTGAGCTAACTGATGTTTGATTATGAAACAGAAGATTTATGCCAATGATATATTAGAATGTTGTATATTGTTGTTTCAGTGAGTATTGACAAATAGACAAAGGATACATTGCTTTACAGTACTGTAAATTGTATTGTATAAATTGCATTACAGTACATCTCTTTGACCAGAGAATATAGCTTTAATACAACATAGTGGCAGAGATGTTCATGGTAGGGGGTTAGAGAGCCTCAGGGCAAAATAGCTCTGAGGAACACATCATTTTTTTCTCCTCTTCTTTGTCCATGGTTGTTCATTCCTTCCATTTTGTATCTCTCCTTCTCTTGCCTCTGTTCCTCTGACTGACCATCCGTCAATTGAACTCTGCTGCCTCTAAACCAATTTCTATGCATTAACTTTATTCTGTTGCTTGCTTTAATTTGCGGAGGACAGCTTTGTTTTGTATTTCACTGTGACTAACACCTTGCTTCATGCTGTCTCCTTAACCCCATGCTCTTTGAAGTCCCCCCTGTTCCCATGATGCTTGGACTGAGATTTTACCTCCAGGGTTGCTTAACGGAACCCTTGGCTCTTCTTTTGCTCAGCGGTTGTCACTGCAGCTCTATTTTTCTTTCTGTACCACTGAGCTGCAGTCATTTCCCCTAGAATCACAGGTCTTTTCCTGAAACTGACACAAGTCTAAATGAGAAATTCCATCTTAGTTGCACCGCTTGCAAACATTTTACCAAACAAATGGATGTCTCTTAAAGAATAATACAGTTTTGTGTAATGTTGGTAAGAAATATTATTGGAGCAACATGAAGAAGATAAAAGAGTATTGTGCAGTGCCTGGTACACAACTCTTAATAGTCAATAGGCACATTGGGGTCTGCATTTTTATAAACAATTGTGCAGTTGAGAGTATGAAAGCATTATGGACTGGGGGGACTATGCTGCTGTGCAGGGGAAGATAAGAATGAGTTGTTGTGCCAAATTAAGCTTTTTCTAGTTCAGCAGGAATCCTTTTTGTACATTTTTCCCAGTTTAAGTAGTGTGCATCAAAATTTTGTTATTTTTAAGTGAAACAGTAATATTGCACCAAGAGACCTCAAGGGTCTCAACCATGGAAGCTGCTGGTCCCAAGGCGAGGCTGTGTCCTACAGCTCAGCCTGGCATTCAGCACGGGTGTCAGCTGACTTTAGCAAGAGGACCGTGGCTTCAGCAGCCACCCCAGCTGTCTGTCAGCCCTACAGCAGCTTGGCCGAGGGGGACTGAGCAGTGAACATTCTGGCCTTCACAGATCTGATCAGGCATATTGAAGTACCAGATGGTACAAATATGGAACTGGAAACAAATAAACATGGGCTGTAGATCAGTTAAAAAGGAGCTTTACACATTATCAAAAATATAAAATAATGTGGAACAAATTAGATAATATTATTGCCATGAAATTATTTATGTTTAACCACGTCTTCCAAACCAGTGTAGCAAAAGCAATGTAGCTGATTTATTCTCTTTAAGTTTGAGATTGTTACAAAAATCACATTTAAAAGGTTAGATCCTTTTTTGTTTTCTGTGGTGGGATGAATCCTTTGATATGTGATGCAGTCCTGTATCTGGGATAATAAGTGGTTTTTGTAAACTGCAAAGTACAGTTGAAGTTGAACGCTGAAGTTTGTTCAGCAACAAAACTCTTGAGGCCTCGTGCGGTTGTGTCATCTTGGGCTCCAGTTGTGTTCTGAGATGCTGCCAAATTATTCATGAATTACTGTCTACTGTCTGTTTTAGCCACATAGCTAGTCTAGAAAATTATGGCACTCGCTTATTTCTACAGGATAGAAAGAAGAAGGACATGAATCTTTCTTGTTTTTTCTTTAGGCCTAATTCTGGCCCATTTTTCCTTGCACTGCATCCCTTGTAAAGGGTGTGTTTCATCGATTTTGACTCACCCTGTTAAATGACTGAATCTGGCACCAGCAAAGGAGAACTTGAGATAAGAAAAGGTTGAAGGGTGGGTGTTACATAGTATGTAACTTATTTTGAGCTCCTGTAGATGGGAGAAATTGTTCTTTTGTTTATAATGACCCGTGTATCAGTATAGTTTGATCTGGAGTTGACTTTTTCTGAAAATCCTGTTGTCGGTGCCAAATCCGTCTTGTTAAACTGAGCAAGATGTAGAAACTCGTGCGAGGGACAGGTTTTTACACTGTGACGGCTTGCGCTCTTTCATTCTCTCTGCTTGTTCGCCAGTGGACGTACACTGTGGTAACCTTGCTGCAGCTTTACTCTAGCGGTGTGTTCAGCTGAGCTGGTCACGAAGGTGTCCGAACACCGAAATGCCCCACAGCTCAGACTCAACATGCAGCCGACTTGGATGTGTGTGCTGCACTTCCCACCTGATTGTTGCACTCCTGTTCAGCATTAATAGTAAAACTCAGTGGCAGGAACATGGTCAACCCTAAACACGCTTGTTTGTTCTTGCCTTGTGCACCATTGGCACAGATTGTATTTCAGTGTTTGTCGTCTGTTTGAGACGGGCAGTGGTTGTGTGTGTCTTTGAGAACCTAACTAACCTGTCCCAAACATTACTGTATGAGACACTGGGGACATTGCTGTGAACCAACACCTATGACAATACTGATCATGAAGATCTATTCTATATTAGGACTGCTGTACTTGTACAACAACAAAAAAACTCTTTAAAAAGAACAGAACTAGTTGGATGATGTTAAAACTGTATTCCCTGTGATGTTGCTGGGAATTCTGCATTACCAGAATAGTTTATTAAAATAATTTTGTACATGAAACTTGGCCTTTGGAATTTTTTCTTGATGTGTAGGTGTAAAAACCAACTTGCTGTCTGTATTGCTCTAGAAGATTCTGTTTACTTGTATGACATTGTGGCACTTACACTTTTTGTGCATAGCCTTTAAGTCATGGCATTAACAGTGAAGAAAGGTGCACATCACATTTAAAAAATGTACTTAAAACCTAAACGTAGTGTAATAATCAGCAGCACTTTCACCGCAAAAGGGATTTGAATGAAGGCAGCAGCAGAAGTTTTGGAAATTGCCAGGCTGAAACAGTCGATGTATTTGTCAGATTGCCATTGACCATCTACTGTTTCCTGTCTTCCTACCGTCCTTATTACGTAAGCCCGATTTGGGGGGGGACAGGGGGTAATGTGAGGTGATACTGTCCCTTGGGGACAGAATCAATGGGCTGCGCTACAGTTCTGTGCGCCAAGCCTTGCGTGTGAGATGCAGACACATGGCATCCATGTCCCCCAGGCAGGAAACGCTGCAGCTCTGCAAATGGGTGCAGCGCAGCAGCAACCCACATGCCACAGACAGAGTGAGAGTAGGGGTGTGCACATGGGTGTAAATGTGCTACTGTGTTCAGTCTCACCAGTGGGGTTGGGTATCTGTCCCTCCACTCTGGGGTTAGAGGGTCAGTGAGGGGGTTGGGGTGTCCATCTGAGTACTGAGAGGTATAGCTGACGCTGCACCCAAGGATTCTCATGAGCAGTGTTCTTAAACCCTTAAATTCCTGTAAGTCCTGTTACGCCATACTGATTAGACAGCATTAATGAGGAATATTTTGAGTTTTCAGCCGAAAGTTGTACCATCTGATAAATGAAGAACTATAGAAATGTGCACTGGCAGTATTATAGCTTTTATCTATACAGAAGAAAATTAGGCCTGAGTACAAATGGACGCTATTAATGCTGAGATGAATGTTTTGGAAGACTGACATTAACAAAATTAACTGATGTACTTTTTAAACTTGCTGCTATATGTAACTTTTTAGAAGAAACAAAAAACAACCACCTTGCACTTCTAAACTGTTCAACGGCTGTAAATGTCTTGCCTTACTGGTGTGCAGGCAGGCCCACCTTGTTAAGTCAATATGTGTTGGTGTAATGTGGTCAGCTAGTAGTTTCAGCATGGTCTGAAAAAAATCCACTGCTTTGTACTCTGGAAAAAAGTACCTGATGTTGTGCAAGGACAGCTCTCCCACCCACAGCAGATTTACTACAGTCAGGGTGGTAAACGCCCTCCAAATCCCACTTTGTCATATCTGAGATGACCGTGTCTCCAGCGGCAGCTAATAAAGTTAGATTTTGTCAGCTCTTCTAAATTTCACTCACAAGAATAAGGGATTGTTCTGTGTGAAAGCAACACAACAGATAAGTTAGGCTACAAAATGATGCGCGCACAAAAAGTGAATGAAGACAGAAAAACAGAGGACCCCACTTTTTTCACAGCACAGTTTGAGTTCCTTCACCTGCTTCGACGTAAGTATGCTTTTCATCTTTATGGGTTGTCTGGCATGATCAGGATGCATAGGGAAAAAAGTCAAAACCTGTTAGGCTTTCTGAAAGAAAAAATATGCTGCACTTTAACACTTTTGTCTAAATGGTCTACTTTTATTCAGTTACGTATTACCAAGACAGAATTGTCCAAAGAAATCTAATAATACTCCCTGCTTCTAATTTTCTAGCTTTACTATGGATGTCCTAAAGGTATTTTACTTTTAATGACAAGTATTTTCAAGTGTACATGAAACTGTATTTTGAACATATTTCTACTGACATGTATGGGCATGAGGAGACTTCGTGAGAGTCAGAGTAGTTGCTCTTATGGGGCTCACCCTTAAGCAGAATTCACTATGGTACCCTGGAATCATGCTGTGGTTAAAAGTCACAGAGGTCAAAATGTATGAGTAACTTAATCTGCTTTCTCTCTGGATTACACATAGTTTTTCTTGGTCCTTTCAGTCTTAATATCTGTTAGCTGTGAGTCCCACTATCGCAGATGTAGACAATTTGAATACAAGATACTAGACAGTAGCAACAGAATGCTAAACTCCACCTTTCTTTTTACCGAATTTTGCCTGTTTGATAGTGTTTTCTGCCAAAAGAAACTGTTTTTGAGCTAAATATCAGAAGTTGTGAATGAGGATTTTAACTGCTCTCTTCTTTCTGTTCTCTCCTTTTTTTGGCTCCTGTGATCTCTGTTCCACCTTCTGCCAGTTTATGGCTAACTGCTGCCGCTGCCTCTTATGCCTTTGTCTGTCTTTCCTACTGCTAGGATACTTCTTTATCTATGCTGTGATTTCAGTTTGCTATAGAATGGCAAATTTTTATATTGAGAATCCTAGAAGATTTGTTGCACCGGGGGCTGTGACCTCAGAGCAGTTTGCAGCCCACCCAGTAAAACCCTTCTGGAACCTCCAGCTTGATGACAGAGCCTTCTGGAACCACCTCCAGCATCTTCTGGACCATGAATATAACCCCTTACTAAGGAAGTCGTCCACCACAGAGGGAGCTGTGGATGCTTGGAGCTTGGATGGAGAAGCCATCTTAAGACACACAGGTCTTGGGTGTGGATCTCCAGGCTTGGCATCCCATCTGGCAGAAAACAAGAACTTCGGTCAACAGATTCATGATTTTCTACTCTGCATGCAGTGCAGGGAGTACCCCCTGCTGATGGATCAGCCTCATCTTTGCAGCCATGACAGCCAGGACGCACCCTTTCTGCTACTGGCTATCAAAACACAGGAATGCAACTTTAAGAACAGACAGGCAATTCGCAAGACATGGGGACAGACAGGGTGGAAGGTGGGCAAGGTGAATAATCGTACATTGCTCCATAGGGTCTTCCTCCTTGGCAAACAAGACTGTTCCATGCAACCCTGCTCACAGCACAGTGACTTCCTCAAGCAGGAGAATGATGTGTACAGAGACATCCTGCAGTGGGACTTCCGGGACACCTTCTTCAACTTGACACTGAAGGATGTGTTCTTCTGAGCCTGGTTCTCATGGCGGTGTCCCCATGCACGCTTTATATTTAAGGGTGATGACGATGTGTTTTTACAAACTCCTGCTCTTCTTGAATACCTTCAGCAGGTAGAGAAACAGTTTGACAAAACAGGAAAGAGCTGGGATTTCATTGTGATATTTCATATTTGATCGACAATACAACCCCAGTGCGTTTGATCACTGAAAAGTACTACATCCCCAAGAACTTCTACCTGGGGCAGTACCCTCCATATGCTGGTGGTGGAGGAGTTGTGTACTCTGGGTCTCTGGCCTTGCGCCTGTTCAAGGTCTCCAAGCAGGTGCACCTTTTTCCCCTTGATGATGTCTACCTTGGTATGTGCCTCCGTAAGCTGGGCCTTGCCCCTATCCACCACCCAGGCTTTCTGACCTTTGATTTCCCCAAAAAGGATAAGGGTAAGCTCTGTCCCTACTATACTATCCTGCTGGTACACAAACGGGGGCCAACAGAAATGCGGAGATTATGGAACTGGCTTCAGACACCACAGCCAGAGTGTATCAAGCAACAGTGTCTGAAAGCTCTGCAAAAACGCTACAATGACCAAATGAATCTATCAGACACAGAACCATTTGAAGAACGGCCATCGAGGCAGCACTGAATTAACACAGCTGACGATGCATTGATATGTCAATCAGCTTCCATATTAAGGCATCTCTGGATTATTCACTTTATCAAGGGCTTTCTTTACTGCACTTTGTATCTAGCAGAAGGATGCTTTCATCTCTGCTGCCATGGTATCCAGCATGTGTCTGAACCAACCTAGCAGCAGGGATAGTTTCCAGACCCACTATGACCCTAACTTGGACAAGCAGACCATGATAAAGCGGGCAAATGAGTGAATTGCACACATAAGCTCATGTCATTCCTGCAGACTGAAAAATACAATTTGTAACTTCAGTGTTATAATAAATGAAACTGGTAGCTGCTAAAAGCAAAATTTCACAAATTCCAGCAACTTAAATGCTATTAAACAGGCTGAAGTTGTACACATGCACTTGCGTATTAGTATAGAAGTAAAGCTCTAACCACACAGCGTCAGTTACTTCCAGATGTGAATGATTTTTTGTAGTGTTACACCCAATGAAAGAAAAAACAAATGGCCAAGGGTTGTACTGGAATTGACAATTTCTTGACATTTGCTTTTGCTTTTTAAAGCTATTACAAATGACATTTTTCAATAAACTGCTGTCATGGGATTTTAATTAACTGCTTGGAAAACTGACGTATATGAAGACTTACATTTTATCTGAGGAAAATGAAGCAAGACCATGCAAGAGGAAGACCAGAACAGCTCTCTGGCATTGCAGAGGCAAATGGTCCATATGAAGTGGGGAAAAAAGAGGGAGTTTTTTCTGTGTGAATAATCAATGGCCTTGCTTGAAAAACACACTGGACAGCACGAGATGTTTCCTTCTTTGCGGCATCTTTTACACTTCAGTAATACGCACCACACCGTTACAGTCCGATTGGATTTATATACAACGGCATTTATAGCCAAAATATTCAGCAGCTGAAGTTTGACATTTTAAAAACTAAAATAGCATTTCAAGGTTTTGTAATTTAAAAAAATCTGAAATTTGTTGAAAATATGAAATTGCATGCAGACCACTGAGAGCATCCACCAAATGCCAATCCATCTTGTCTTTGTTAATCTATAACTGTACTAAATGTGTTTTGAAAGTGACTACTGCAATATCAGAAACTGTATATTTGGATTTTTTTTTAATAAAAAGTGATAACTGACATTATGGGGCCTGGGCAGAAGTGTTTGGGATGAATTTTTTTCCTGTCATGTTTCCAGTGAGAAATCTGTAAAAGATCTACAGGTAACAAAGATGTACAGGTAAACTATTCAAGTATATTTTTTAAAACCTAACAATTATGATTAGACTGACATGTACTGATATTTTTAGTGACTCAATTTGTCTTTTATACAGTAATCCCTATGACCTCAGAATATGTCAACAGCTGAAATAAGATTCAGAATTAAACAACCAAACATAAGCCACTTACACAGCTACCTTATTTTTATCAATGGTATTTACAATTCATACTAACACAATTAATGTTTACCAGTAACCTATATGCAAAATGACTGCTCCATGACCTCTGTTGAGTGGGACAATGTACATGTTGTAGTTAACAGAAAACAGAATTACATTACATGCTCTAAATATGTGAAACTGCTCATACTGACACATACACCACACACAGATAAGTCTCATATTTAACATGAATAAATGACATAGCATTTCTGGAATTTAAGTTGTGGACCATGTTTTAGAAGATTGTAAAGATTTTGTCAGCACTGAAAAGTAGAAGTGTAGGCAATCTGTTACCATCCTGAAGGATTATGTGCAAAGAATAACTAAGTCAAAAATCTGTCTGGTACAGACAAAGCAGGAGCCACTAAGAACTTGTATGACTCCAATACAAATTGAACATTTTACAGGGAAAATAGTTTCAAATTAGCTTTACCTGTTCTTTAAGTCCATGACACCTGCTTTTTTTATATGCAAGCAAATTTTACAGACCTGCAATTCTGGCCCAAATAAAATTACATGTTTCTGGCACTATTCCTTAAAGTGAGTCAAAGATTACAGATTAAATACATTATATTCAGCTCATTCAATCTGGATGTTTGGCTTGCAAGCCATTTGTTCATAAATCCTTTAGTTCTTATTAGGAGAAAATGTCTTTAGCCCTTCTTTTTCAGGCTGTCCTCCTCAATTCTATTCATCATTTTCCTCATCGCTTTCTTCCTCTTCTTCACTTTCACTATAATGGTAGTTGACGCGATTTGTGTTGACAAACAGATCGCTGTCATCATCTTCTGATTCACTGGTTTCTTCATTCTCCTTGGCTTCTTCCTTGTCAGCACTTCCTCCATCTGGTTGCTCATCTCTCCTCTCCTCCACAGCAGAGTTATCACAGAAACCTTTTGGCCTGAAAATGGGTAAATGACTATAATTTGCTTTTGCAGGGAAGACATTTTAATTGCCTGTATTCTCTTAAAAAGGATGGGCTTCACAGTCAGAAGGTTTCTGATTCTAATACCCATCCTGCTGTAATATCCTTGATCAAGGTACTTACCCACAATTGATAAAGTAAAAAAATTCCCAGCTGTATGAATGGGTAAAAATATTGTTGATTATCTAACATTATAAGTCATCTTAAAGATGATAGGTAAAGAAGGAATAATTTTTAAGTGAAAAATAGGAAGAATCACAGAGGTAAGGCACGGAGAAAGAAATAGTAATAGTGGTACAACCCAATTTCCTATGTTTACATTTATTCATTTACTCTTTTCTTAAAAATAATATTCAAGTCAGAGAACACAAAAGTGCATTTCTCCAAGACACAGACAAATACAAACACAATTCTAATGTGTTAAACTATAGCTAAAACCCTCACTGTTGTCATTAACGAACTGTGCCCACTCTTCATTCTGTTGAGTTTGTTTGCCACTTAAGACATTCTATTCACTTGTAAATTATTCAAACTCCTTACGTACATTCCTTAAACAACCAACAAATAAATTACTAAAAATGATACATGTGCTTCTGTTTCGCTGTAAATATGAAAATTGCACATCGCTAGCAAAATATCCATGACACATCGCATCAAGCTATACTGACAGTAGCACGCAATGAAATTTGATAGGAACAACTATTTTCATACAGATGATGTCCTTCATAAACCTTATACTAGTATTCTTTAATGCTGTCTATCTTTTGGGTCACTTTAAAATGAACTGGTATCAGTCTAGGAATAGAATAAAAATGTTCTTATTAAAAATAATGATGATAGCATCTTCAGTATATGGACCAAAAACTTCAAAAATTTTCACATTTTCAGAAACAAATTAAATTCAGATAAAGAGGGATGAGTGTTTAAAACTAAAAATGTGGGCTGCAATGGAAAAGATACAAAGCATGATGCTTTTCTGCACAGTGAAAAAATGTTAAAGTAATTCATTTGTCAAAATTTTAATCTGTATTTTTTTTATAGAAAATGTGAAAATCCAATTAGAAATCATTAGATCATGTATGTATATACTTATGTAATGGATTGTGTGTGACTACTACGTATTGTATTGTACTATGACAACTAATAAATTTTAGTCCCAAGACACTGTTTATCCACTGTTCAGCTATCTAAATGCCCCTGTGTGTGAGCATATATACATAGGAGCCATTTATTTGTTCAATAACATCAACAAACATATAAAATAATTTTACCCACAACAGCACCCAAGCAATACAAAACAAGGTGATAAGTCTCACCAGATGCCAAGTGTCTGCAGGTGTTGGATGTGGTCCTTGTAGAGAATGACACAGATCTCCCCTTTCACCTTTTCTCCCTCCTCGATAGGATCTACTATCACAAAATCCCCTGGAGAAGAAAACCACAGCAGAGCTGATTCTGACTATAAAGCATTTTGTCATGTAAAATGTTTTTATATAATGAGCAGAACAGAGTTAACTAATACTAAGTACCATTTACCTGACACCTTGGTACAAAATGACTTATAATGCTAGATATGCTAAACTCCCTAGTCATTCACCATTTTGTACTGTAGAGCAATGTATCACACTCATTCACTCACACTATTGGCAACTTTGAATTACCAGTATCCCTGAACACTTTCATAAATATCTCACAGTAATTTAGGTGTGGAGTTTGACTGGACTTCAAAATGTCATACTGACTACAGAAAAGCAGAAAAAAAACAACCAACCTCTCTTTATCCAGATATTCTTGCGAAACTTGGTAGGCATGCTGACCAGGAAGCGGTGACCCTCAGCAGTTACAGCTTCATGAAGGTTATTCCCTGGGCTCCCTACAATCTGACAGATGACAGTATAACTGGTGAGAGTGAGCATCAAAACTCAGAATTGAAAAGGAACTACTTACACTCATCTCTGCCAAACAAACAAAAGAATGTAATTATACAGCAACTAGGATAATCTCATAAAATTCAATTTGTTTTACTGTATATTTCTTTCAGAATTAAAAACCCACTCGAACTATTTGTTGATTGCTTGAAGGAACAATAAAGTCTCCAAGCACTTCCTTCACCACATGCTTGCGTTTGGTAGCCTGTGACATCCCTAAATGGTGATGTTGCTGATGCTTCACGTTGGCAGCTGCAAATCTTGTAGAAATTCTTCCAAATGAATCTGCCCCAGCTGTGTGAAAAAGTAGATAAATCTAATTACATAACAATTCAACAGCATAGATTCATCGTTATAAAGTGCCCATCTCCACAGTTGGATAGTAATCATTAAAAAGTTAAATTTTTATATTATTTAACAGTAAGAATTAATGTCAAGTTACACTTCCTTTATACAAAATGCTAAACAAATGCGACAAGAAATCAAAGGGCCCACTGGGCGATTCAGTCTCTAAAGCAACTTCTCTGGCGAGATATTAACTGTCTTTAAACAAAAGTTCTAAAATCTACTACAGAAATTAAAATTTCAACATTTATTTACTTAAATATACTTCAAAAGGTTACATATAATATAAAACAAAACATTTTCTACACCCATGCAACTTCCTCCTAAAGACTGAAGTAGCCACGAAATCGTTTCCTCGATGTCAAATTACCAAATGACAATACAGACTTTGTGCAGTCTACCTTGAATGTAGAAAAAGCACTTGAAAAAAAGTTTGTTTCCAGCTAAATTCGCGACTAAAACGAATATTAACAAGTTTTCTCCCCTACAGATGGAAAAAAGCACATGCATCAAAATTCCAGTGTTTCCGGTACGTCTGTAATATTCGTCCCACCGCTTAAGTTGGTCTTTTTTTCCAATGCAAAACAGTTGCTACATATCTGGAATTCCGTATATTTCTGTAATATATATTAAATACACAATATACTTATGGATTTTACTTAAATAAGGAGGATTTTTCGTCATATTAAGTTAAGAATGCAAAGATTAAAAAGAAATTTTGGCTTTCATGTGGATTTTTGAAAGGGTAGTCTACGTACTGTATTTACTTTCTTGTCGCCACCGGAACTACTTTTTAATTTTCTCAATACGACGAAATTCTTAAACGGACCGGAAGCGGAGAGGTCTCAGAGGCGGGATCCGGAAGTACTATCGGAACATTTCTGAGCGCAATTGCGGAGGAGCAACCGTCGCCTGTTCTCATTCCTTCGGGAAATTGGTATCTATTAGCTGTATAAATAACTTTAACTCTTTATACTCTTGAACTTTACTATCGTCTTCATTTTTTAGTGCTTCCAAAGAAAATCAAATATGTTCAGTAATACTGGGTCGCCAGGTAGCATCCTAACTCGATCATAAAATACTGTTGAACTAGCTTCATAAATTGAGCAACTGTTAATGTCATCAAATTGTAATGCCAACATATGGGAATTATTGATAAAGTCACTTTCAATTTTTTTAGCTTTTTTTAAAAATAAAATTTCGAAAATTTACATGTTAGTATGTTGGGTTACTGAGGTAGTACTTTCGCTTTTGTTAATCTAAGGCTGCCATTTCCACAGTTTACTTTGAAGCTGACTTTTAATTCTCATTATATGACCATCACAGACGAATGTGTTTAGACATGTGTAAAAATTGATGGAACGAGTAACATTTGTTTGCTATTGGTGCTTAATTCTTTGGAGTTCTTTATAATCAGGATCTACAAAGTAAAACAGTTTTGTGTGGATGGAAGGTGTGACATGAGCTACATACAATTTATTAACTGAAATCAGACCAATTTTATTATAGCTAGTGTAATGTCAGAGATAATCACTAAAATGTAATTGTTTCTAGTTGAACTAATGTCTGACTTGATTTCAGTTGCAGAAATTGTGAAGGAAAAAAATTGTACAGCTGGTGCCTAACTTTTGTATTTAATGGCGATTGAGTGCTCATAACTCAGAATTTGAAAGCTGAATGTGAGAGCAGTGATTTGTGGCTCCTTATCAACTAAGTATGTAGCTGTTCATATCATTTATGCTGGTAGTAGCAATTTTATTGTACTAAATGATTGTAGAATCTCTTACCTATATTCATCGCCTTACCCGGATATCTCACTGCATACTCTGGCAGAATAGATTTTCTGCCATGCTATTTCTCCCAAAAAGCAACAAGCCTTGTTTCTCACACTCACCATGCATTACGCCATCTACGCAATTCTATCCCATTAAGGTGCCACTCGCAGGCCTTTGGTTCAATGCTAACAACCTGATGTAGAAGCTGTGGATTTTCTGGGTCGTAAACATACCTCCGTTAAGCTGTCAACCTCACCGTGGTGTATCTCTGTTGGTGAAATACACATTTATTTGTAGTTGCACATTGCTTTGGTGAATACACACAAAATTCAGTAATACCCAAATAAGGTAATAATAAGAAATACAAGTAATTATAAGATTTAAAAAAACAATGTATGTACTATATTTTATTATTAGAAATGCAGACACCAACTGTGTATCAATTTGAAGCCAGAGGTATTACATGGGGGTGGAGGATAACAAATAGACAAGATTTCACTGATGGTTCAGAAATGTAAAGTTACAATATCATCTACAGATTGTGGACCTTCTCTTTGCATCTTTTGCACATTCTCCACTCTTTTGAATACTGATTTGTATGGGTAGGTGCAACAGGTGACTGTTTGATGCACAAATCCTAACTCGAATTTGGCAGGCCTGCAGTCTTTCAAAAAAAAAAAAACCTAAATATTTCTCACAAAAGTTTTGTATTAGAAGAAAGTTTTTGGTTGAAAGTTTGTAAGA
Organism: Heterotis niloticus; assembly: GCA_018136845.1. Lineage (NCBI taxonomy): Eukaryota > Metazoa > Chordata > Actinopteri > Osteoglossiformes > Osteoglossidae > Heterotis > Heterotis niloticus. The sequence goes on along the minus strand of CM030899.1, from coordinate 22,274,807 downwards.
TGGGGATCAACTGTACATCTTCATAGTTTGATTTTAAAAGTGAGACCTGAATCTTTTTATGAGTAAACCATACATAAAAATGGAAATATTCCACTGCAGAAACAGGATTAGATTTCCCTGCACTTAACTAAAAACTTTGTTTCAGGCATATTTTGTAGCATTATACTCCAATCTAAGGAAATTGAGGAGTGTGCCCTATATCAGCCCAGTTCTTGTTAAATGTTTCAATAACGTGGCTGAATTATAATTTGAACAATAACCATGAATTATTTTTTCTGTTTCTGTGCTCTGTGTAGTTAAGAAGAACATACTGGACAGACAGTCAAGATGTCATCAACGTCTCAAAAACACAAGGAGTTTGTGGCTGAGCCTATGGGAGAGAAGCCAGTGATGGCATTGGCTGGCATTGGCGAGGTTTTAGGGAAACGTCTGGAGGAGAAAGGATTTGACAAAGTAAACTTTGTTATTTCTGTCTCTCTATTCTATTATTGATGCGTTTTCCCATCCCCTGATAATTCACCCACGGCTAATGTTAATACCTGTGATGTTCTCACTTCAACCTGCAGGCATATGTTGTCCTTGGCCAGTTCCTGGTGCTGAAGAAGGATGAGGATTTGTTTCGTGACTGGCTGAAGGACACATGTGGTGCAAACGCCAAGCAGCAAGCTGACTGCTTCGGCTGTCTGCGCGAGTGGTGTGACTCTTTTCTGTAATTATACTTTCCTGCCCCCAACAGTGCTGTTTTTTTTCTCAGTCCAGATAGTTCTGTCTTGCTCCCAGTGCTCAGTTTGCCATCACGCCGCTGTGTCTCATCGGTGTTCTTATATTCTGTATAGACAGTTTTGCACACAAGGTACCTCTTTACAGCATTTTTCTTGGATGTTGACTTTGAGGTGTTCTTGTGCCAGATGGGCAGTTATATGACTAAGACCTGTTAAAGAGCAAACATTTTAACTGAAAAGTGTGGAAAAGGATCTTATTCAAATTGTAACCCACATCTATAAGATGTCCTTCCAAAAAAAGATTTGTTATAGTGGGATTGCAGTTTTATAATGTGTTTGTTGATTGGCTAAGAGTAAAATGCACAGAATTGTATGTTTCCAAGGTTGTTGAAATAAAATGGTGGAATTGTTGTAATTTAAATAGTGGAAATTCTGTAGTCTTTTGTGGCATAGTGGGAACCACAAAGTTGCAGTTAAGACCTTTAATGATAATTACATTGTTACCTCAACAAGCTGAAAGTATCGCTAAGTGATTTCATCAGGTACACAAACTAATATTTCATAAGGTGGTGTATAAGCATTGTCTTACAAAAGCAGATATCATTGCTCATATACTAAGATTAAATAACACAAATAGTAACTGACACTGGTAACTTTGACTGTGAAAGAAAGTGGGGGATGGAAAAATTCTCCTTCATGGAAATGATCTTCACTTGTTTTATTTAAAATCCTACCCGGTGGTTTTTATGTTCATGAATTGCAATTTTTTTAAATAAACAAATATAATATCAACTCTATTGCATGCATTCTCTGTCAACCCACTTGTTCCAATGTATACAAAATCTAGGTCTTTCCTCTGATAAATCAGGTGAAGAATGTAGTACCAAATAACTGTTATTTAATATAGTAGAGCTGCTACATCCTGTCACATCCAACTGGTTTACTATGTGCATGGTCAGAAACATCTTCCATCCCTTCTTCTGGATGAGGTCTGAAATCCATCCGATTTGCCCAGCTTGGTGCATTTCCAGTTTTAAACAAGTATTTCAGTGAACTTACAAGTAAGCAGTGTTCTAAGTGTCCATGATTAGTAAAATACCATAACAGATATTATTTTACCTTCTAATAAAGGAAATCATAAATATTTCACACTCAAAATCCACATTGCAGCAGGACAAGGATTGAAATAGTCTTGGAAAAGCACTAGCATACAACTACAGAACATGAACTACATTTTAAAACTAGGCTTACATGTTGAGGTCCCACAGTCTATGTTTGTACACCTTTATGTTAAACTAAAGTGTTAGTATTTGCTACAACAAAACTCATTCACATAACATTATGCTATTACAAAATTATTCTTAAAATTAAGCAGTACAAACTAATCTAAATTTACCGTTATGTTACCATTGTGTGGTACTGGAACAAATAACTTTTCTCCAGAAAAGTTTATTTAGCTGTGGAATTCTATGCTGTGTGGTGTAATTGAGGAAGTCTGCGTATGTAATAACCTGGGTGAAGTTGTCTGAATGGCTGCTTTCACTCAGTTGCCACTAAGTTAGCAACATTAAAGTGAGCAAATGTTTAGTCCACCACAGCTGATGAACACATCTTGTTTATGCCACACAAGTTGGATCCTCTATACAGGTAATAATAACCCTGGAAAACACAAGAACAGTAATCATTTTAAATGGAGAGTAAAATGGCAATGGTAAGGAGCCAAAGCAATTTAACAACAACAACAACAACAACAACAACATAGAAGTTACCATAAGCATCTGCAAAACATATAGTGTTACACTGACTGACTTGTGAACTCCATCTTTTTGGATAACCATACACATTAATTCACTTTTTTGAAAAGCTCTTGTACCAAACCAAGTTAAAATCCCCCCCCCTATATTTATAAACAATGATTCAGAGAAGCAGTCTGTGATAACAGTGTTTCCTTTCTTGGGATATTTTCATCAAAAGTCTTAATAACTGAATTTTCAGCTGCTTCCTCCTGGGTCTGTGACACTTATTCAGCATAATGCAAACTCTTCTAACTCATCTACATTATAATGAGACAAACCTATAGACACGTCTGATACTACAGAATGTGTATACAAATTGGACACAGCTATAAGCTTAGCTGTGAATTATGGACATGGGACATGTCAGAAAAACATCCTATGGTGCAGTATGATGAACAAGACATGAAGCTGATCACATGTCTGTGGTGTGTTTGAACCAAACATGGGTTCCTTTCCTACCTCTTCTCCATAGTTTTCACCCCAGCTGTTTTTAATTGCCCAGAATGGGATCCCATTGCCTGCACAAGGGAAGAGGAAACAACAAGAGGATAAGGAGAGAAAAAGGAGAGTGCATGTCACGGCGTACGTCATCTTTGTTGGGGGTATTACTGACGTGCAATATGCCTGTCTGTGTGTTTGTGTTTTCTTCTACATGTGCTATAGATACAAATTCAGAGATGGCCTGAGGGTGCACATGTCCATCTACTAAAGATATGTGGCTCACGTTCGCCATATCCCACAAGCAGCACAGCATGGTCAATCATCCAAGGGTTACAGAAGATCTTGAGGGGTCGGGACACTCCTTTGCGGTAGAACTGAGAGAGCATAACAAAAGGGACAAAAGGAAATGCATGAAATCTGGGTAAGTGGAAGACAGGCACAGGAAGGAAACATCCATATTTCCATAAATTAGTCTGGAATTTTTGGCTTTTATGCTCAATAGAAATTACCTGCATTGCAAAGGCATTGAGAGCCACTGAAACTGGGCCATTTTCTGCCAGCCATGCAGCAATCTCTACATTCACATGAGAAAGATAAAATACAACATTAAGACAAAATAAATAAACATAAGATTTTCAAAATTACTCATCTTTTACACTATGATGTCTCAGTGGCATAGGCTAAGACAATCTGCTGTACTCTTGCTCCTGTATCTGTCCCAATCTTATGAACTTCTACAAGTTTTTCTCAGCTCTCCACTCCCCCCTCACCGTTCTCATCCTTGGATAACTCCACGGAGCTGTTGATATAGGCCACCACTTTCCCTGAGGAGAACCCACAGCTCTGCTTGTGTCCCGTATAGCTGTAGTCTGTTTCTGTCTCGAGACCCCCTGTGTTCAACACCAATGAATGGGCAGGACACACAGACACAGTATAAACAAGGTGGTCAGACAAACTGAGGTATCTCTATATCACTGTTGTGATCGCTTCTTTCTCTTACCCAGCTTCTCGATGGCTTCATAAGCATTTGAAGGAAGACCACCCCCACATGCCTCATCCAGCCGGTCACAGTCCACCAATTCTTTTTGGGAAGGACAGAAAACTGATTGTTCCCAGGATCTTTGCATTTAGAAGGACAAGCAATAGACAGAGGGGAGAGCAAGATGCCTACCTTGCTCAGAAAGAGAGAGTAGTTTTCCCTTCTTCAGAAACCACTGACCCTCTATATTCCCAGTCACTGAGAAGGCCCAGCATGACCCACACATGCCCTACAACACAACCATAATGTGTGTACAAATATGATATGGCTAAATACCAAAGCAAATAAAGAACACAAAATGAATTAATAACAGATCAAATCTGATTTAAGTCAAAAGGCAAACAGTGGAAAGTTAACTAAAATCAATAGCAGATGACAGTAAAGCACAGGAAGGTGGATTTTTGTCTTGCTCTAACCTGGTCCTTGACTGCACTGACAGCCCCATGGTCCCGCCAGTCCCAGCTGGGTGGTGCAGGTTTGTGAGCTGGAGATGCAGCCTTCATGGGGCGTTGGAGATTCCGCTGGCTCAGGAGAGGGTTCAGGTACTGTGACCAAAACTCCTCCTCTGCACACAGTTGTATTAAAAATGTCAAAAGATGAAATTCACTGCATTTCAGAATGCATGAAAGGCATACACACAGTACATAAATAGATACACATACCGGTGAGGTCACTGAACTTGGTGACTCCATACTCAGCAGATCCTTGGTCTAGAGACTGCAGTGTGTGTGCCGTTTGCAAATTCTTTTGAAAAATGCGGTACCGCCTGTCAGCTTCTAATGTAGAGGAGCAGTGTTGACAGAAAGTGCATCATTCTCTGGGGAAGGCTCAGTTTCAATTTACAAAAGCCAAACAGCAAAAGTCACCAAAATACTCGCTTGCTTTGAGACGTCATTGTGTCAAAGGTAACTTACATTTATCAAAGTTCCCTCATCAATGCTTTTATTGATTATTACTGAATCAAATGGCCACATGGCCAGTACTCATCCTATCAAGACAGCTGCTTGTCTGTAAGCTCAGTATGGAAATATGCATCATTTTGCGCATTATCATGGATACTTTGCAGCTCCTTAGCAGATAAGGATGGGACAGCAAGAGTCTGCATGAAACATCTCTCACCTTCTTGGGAGCTATAGCTACGGTTGTATTTGGTCACAAAGTCCTTGAACATGGATAACAGTTCCATAGATTCCTGTAACACAAGAGAAGAGAAATACCACAACATGACTGAACACACACACACACACACACACACACACACACACACACACACACACACACACACACACACACAAGTTGTATAACCTGTTCGTGAGTGCTGGGGGAGAGAGGTCCAGGGTCAATCTTGCTCTCCGTGACTGAATCTAAGAGGACATTTGAGGTCAGCATTATTTCAGTGCAGAGATACGGAAACACTTCACCTCAAGATCTCCAACATGGGGCGCCACACACTGACCTGTGGGCTGACATTTCTGTTTGAGGAGCGTGGACTTGGCCTGCCAGGGGATGTCCCAAATCTCAAACATGCACATTTCCGTCTGGAGTCAAAGTGATATGTGAAAGGGGGACAGAATCAGAGGGGGGGATACACAATTCTAAAGGAGGAGCTGATATCTGCATTTGACCTCCTGGCTGAACTTAAACTTGCAACAAAACACCAAACAACAGACACACAGTTTCACAGTAAGTAAAGGGTCACTGCATGCTGAACTAAAGTCATGTGTCCAGAAGATTATTCATCACAAGGTCCTGGTCATGTGATGAGGAGCTGAAAAGCTGACTCTCACATAATCTTACTAAGACAACACAGACACTGCCTTGACTTGTAGAGGCCTTCACTGGAACTCTCTTACCTGCTAGGCAGGTAATATCAGGTGTTAATGGACGCAAATAAAGCGTTAATATCACTAAGAGTTAGGCAAGGTGAGGAATCGGAGTCTGCATTGTGATGTCAAAACAAGACAAACATGCTCAGCAGGGAGACAGACATATACAAACCAAAATAATGGCCGGGTGTGAGGAAACACACACCAACATTACAGATGTGGGATTATCCTGATGGAGTGAAATGAGGTAATACTGGCTACATTTCTGCTGAACAGGTTACCCTGGTGGCAGTCAAACCTCATATGCAAAGTAGTAAACAGTAAAGAGGAGCAAAATAATGGCAGGGTGGCTGTTTCTCTCACCTTCAGCATGCTGGGCTCAGCATGGAACTTGCAGGTGGTGGGGTTGCCTGGAGCAGACCTCTTACACATGGTGCTTCCTAGCTCTGCCACAATGGTGTATTTCAGCCCTTTGACCAGCTGTGAACACAACACAGTCATGTGTCACTCATCTGGACCCCAGAGCGCTGGCAAAAATTACACTCAGACTGGTGTGTGGACACTGAGCAAGCTTTGCTCTGCTTTTGACGCTTCCTCGAGCTCCATGGTAATCTAGTCTAAGACAAAGGTTTATACTGAACTTGTTATGAAATTTTAGGAGGGAAATGAGGCAACTGAACATTCTCTGCAGCGCATGCAGCTGCCCAACCCACACGAATAAGGTAGCATTCCAGCAACTCTGCAGCTTTTTGAAGAACAATAGCTGCTGTGGCGCAGAATGATCTGGACCGGACAGGGCACCACCTGCCTGGAACAGGCACAAGACAGTGCCACCCCCCAGCATCACATCCACTAAACATCCTCATGCAACCACTGGAACAGCACTTTCTTATTTTTTAAACTGAACAAATTCTAGCTGCACACATAAAACAGTACCCAAAATGACTTACAGTACCCATTACACATAACAGGGGTACCAGCAGTAGTTACAATAACTCTCTTGCAGTTTGAAGGTTGTTGGGTCCAATCCCAGTCCTGCTGTAATATGAGTGCGCAATCCACTTACATTACTTCAATACAGTAAGAATACCCTCCTGTATAGACTGGTAAACCACTATAAATGTAACAATCCAAGTGACCTTAGACAACAACAACAACAATAATAACAATAACAACAACAACAACAATAATAATAATAATAATAATGTCGTCATACCTGTCTGCTGGCGGATATGACCCTGGTGACCCTCCTGAGATAAACTCCGCTGGAGCCCATGTTGTACTGTCCTTCTGCGAACCTCAGCGCTCTCAACAGCCCGGGGTCCGAGTCGGACAGGGCCAGCGGGGCCCCCGGAACCGCGAGAGGCCGGTCGTCCGGATCTCCGTCCTGTGCCGCCACCAACACAGCCGTCAGCATGAAGCCCAGAAAAGTGCGGCAGCGCTGCTGTCCGGTCGCCATCGCAGCACCTCGATCGTCGAGCCGGTTTCTCTCACACACAAGCGCACTGGCTTTTGTACGGCCCCGCAAACTGTCTCTGTGTTATTAACCCTCTGTTTTTTTTTTGGTTTTTTTTTTACCCTGTTTACCGTCCTCACGAACAACCGACACCACGCTGTCTGACCCCCGCCGGTGCCGCAGCGAATAACTTGTTTGTTTTGACACACGATTTTTTTTTTTTTTGGGACGTGTGGTAGTGACGTCAAAAAGCATAGCGGGGTCACTGACGTCATCGCTCCATGGATCTTAGGGATTCGCCCGGATTATAATGGCGCCTCCTACCGTCTGCGGAAACGGAGTGGGTTCTCCCGTCTACTCGCTGCAGTCAAAGCTGGTCGTTTTATACATTTCTGCTTTCTGCATTCATAACTTGTTTATACACTTTTTTCCGCACACAAATCAAATTTCCATGCGGTCTAAAGTCCAGCTCATATCAATAAAATAACGAAAGTCACTTTTGTTTAGCCCTAGGCGACTATACTAACTTCTCAGCCATACAACCATTTCACACAGCGGTGCATTTGGTCTTCATCAATTTATTGCAGAGCCTTTCAAAAATCATCGAAAGACCATAAACCTCATTAGTACAAAACCTATTCTTGCCTTGTTATAATTCTTGCTTTGTACTACTTCATGTGCTTAAGTCAGTATTCAATAAAATTATTTATTTTATTATTCCTGTGTTTTATGCAATATAGCACAGCAACACTTTTATTTACTGAAATTATTCACCCCTCATACTGAATAACTTTACTTCTTAAATTAGGCATTTTACTGGTGTTGGCTGAATTTATTTTGAAGCATGACTAAGGTCATCACTATTTTATTTGGCATTTGGTGCTTAGAGTAAGTACAAATATATCAATTGTAAAATGAAGCGGGCAATTTTCAAAGAAACTATCATAAATACAGCATATGAACACAGAGCCAGGTGTCAGTCACATTTCCTGGCTCACATTCATTGCCACTTGTCCTCAGAGGTCCTCCCTTCCTCCTCCTTTCCTCTTGTACCTCAAAGTATCTGCACCATTTGTCTTGTAAGGTTCTCCCGTGGTGCCCAATGCTGTGCTGCTTGTCTTTTGCATTACTTTGTGAACTGACTGGTCCATCTGCCCATGGTTCATCTCATCTGCCCAACAAACACATAACAGAACACAGACCTCCATCTTTGAACCAAATCCTTATTCTCCAGGACTGCAGTATTACATTTACAGTAATGTAGCTCTTAGCCTAGTAGGCAGAATACCATCTCATCACTATAATTAGCTGATCCACTGTAACCCTTCTCTGTCTTTGCACCAAACCACTTAGATCGGCCACAGAAGCACAAACGCGTCTGCTGAAGATGCTTTTCCACCTAACTAGACTGCGCCAACAACACCCCTAATATATGGGTACAATATTTTGCCAGATTGCCTTGGGTCTTTCTGAACCTTGTATTTATTGTTCAGTTTTAGATAATCCATGTAATCAAAGAAATCTGCCAGTTTGGTTAAAGTGGGTGTTGGGTTTCACCAAAGCAGTGTGACATAGCATAAATCTAACAAAACACTCTGGATATGAACAATAAAGAACGATTTTTTGTGACTGTTTTTTAAGTCCCACTGAGTCAATGTGTTAGCAACTCCACAAATTGAGTTTCTGTAAAAATGTTCTTTTATTTGTCCCCTTACTGCTAATAGAGCTGTGTCCACTGTCGCCTTGGTTTATTCCACCCATTGGAGCACTAGCTTTCCTCTTCTTTTTCTTCAACTTTCCAAAGAATTACAGTCTATTAGAGAAAATCTGATCTTCTCATGTCCAAAGTACAATAACATCAGTCCCACCATTTGTGTTTCTTATGAAAATTCTGGCATGATTTGATCCTATACCCATCTGTTTGCTTTCCTGGTAATCTATGGTATTCTGAAAACTCTCATTCAGCACCACGGTTCAAGGGGGTCTATGTGTCTTCTATTTGTTTTTTAGTGTAACTTTGACATTCATGCGGCATTAGAGAAAATATCACTGCTTAAACAAGTCTACGCTTTGTTTTTTGCGGATAAATATGAGAAACGTCAGATTTTCTAAGGCATCACCTGACTGTTAGATCCCTTGTTGTTGATTGCTGGTTCTGAGAAGCAGAAGCTGTCAATGACTTTCTATGTCTTCACCAACAGAACTAAAATGTGCTGCGGTTCCAGAAAATATGTAGATAACAAAGATGATTATGAAACATCTAACTGTTTCCAACACTGTGGCCTACAATAAACAGTCTTCATAGAGGAGAGGAGAGACTGTGCCATTTTAACATTTATGTTCTTTATTGATGTACATAAACTATAGTGAAATTTGGATGTGGACCTTGACAATGTTGCAGATTTAGGAACTTTTAAGTAAGGCAATCTAATTGGACAAACCTACTTACAACTCCTAACCATGAACACTTTCATAAAGCTAAAATGTGGAACTTTTTCTAAGAATTTGTTACCATGAAATGCTTTCTGAGAAGCTGGATTCTTGGTCTTTCAGTGGTTAGTTTTCCAATAAAGCAGTCACTCTTTAAGAAAATCAATGTATGGTGCAAATTGCAGTATAAATTGACACAACATAATGGTGACAGGAGTGTTTATTAAGATATTTTACACACCCCCAGCCCCCAATTTCATTTTTATACAAACACACACTGTCCTGCTAATCCATCCCACTCTCTACTACATATTCTTTAGAATGTGCAGCCAACAGAAGGTACATGTTTGTGTGTCAAATTATAAATTACCTCTTTACAAAGATACATTATAATTTGAAAAAAGAAAACACTAAGTGGACAGGATCCGTATGTCAAATAAAATGCCGGGATTGTGCTTTATTGTCCTTCAGCAGCACTGTAGGAACAGTATATTTTAGTTTTTTAAAAAAAAGGTATGAAATTTGAATTGTAGAGGAATTAGCCATTAAGTACAATTTGCATCATGTTTACATGAAAACCACATCTTGAGACGGTGAAGTTGAGAAGCGCTTCTCAGTTCTTTTGAAGATAAATCCAGAAAAGCATACGTTTTACAGTTTTCTTGTCAACTATGAATGCTGTGCTGCTACACAATGTAAGTTATTTTATAAAATCAGCTCAGATGTGGAACCCATTTGTCAGTAAACTATCAATGTTTGGAGACCGAGCTTACTGTTTATCCTTAAAGTTCTTACTTTGTCTGGTGGTTTTCAAGTTGTCCATTTTATCCTTTTGGTTTTGTTATCAAATTAGCTTTCAGCACTCTAATTTGTGTGCATTAACACCAACTGCATTCAAACAATTAACATATATTAGCACTGATCATTGAAAGAACAGTTTATGGCAAAAGAATCTAAAAAAATGATATTTCACAAAAGTAGTCTAAATTTTTTGTATATAAATACCAAACCCTATAGATAATACATAAAGTATATCCTGTGTCCCTCTTGTAACCTTGTCCCCGCACCCTTACTGTTTATGCCCTGTGGTCTCAGTGCTTCTCTGAGTCTGGCTGTGTGTATGCCTGTGTTCGCCTGTGTGTCCTCGTAGATGCATGCTGCCATTTCTCTGTTCTTCTCAGAGAAGAGCACAGAAGAACTTCTTCTCCCGGAAGGGGTTTTCGGATGTGGGCACAGGGGTGATGAGTGGGTCCTCGCAGGCATGGGCATCACAGTAGGCCATCAAGTCTGCAGCAGCCTTTGACACCTGCATGTTGATGACTATTGTTAAATATACCAAATATTCAATAAAATAGTAATGTGAAAATGTGTGTACACCAATTTATTTTGGATCTCAGGAGAAGGAAAGCACTGTTAAGCCATCTAAGATGTTGCTTTGCCAGCTTCGCTTTAAAAAAAAAAAAAGAGCCTATACACCTTATTTTATTAATGCTTAATTACATTTGAATAGGTGATGTTAATCTCTTTAGCATCATGCTTTTAAAAAATGAGTTTGTTGCTCAAGGGAGCAAACGGTGTAAGAATGTCATCCAAGGGAAGAATAAATGAATAATGTAAGCTGATGTGAATGATGTGAGGGCCAAACCCACATCTCACCTTGATACGGCACATGCTGGCTTCAATCTTCAGTTGCTCCACCAGCTTCCTGGCCTGGCCAACACTCATGGTGCTGTTCACGGGGGTGTCTCCTTTCATCCTGACACACAAGCACACACTCTTTGAGATGCACTGGAACACTTCTCTGTATCCCAGTCTATGGAACAGTTATTTAATAAATGTAGTGCCAATTTATCTTCTTCACAAATTCTCATCTGTTCCCCTGCACAAACGCTTAGTGTTTCTCCAGCAATGCAGTCAGTCACATCTTCTTTCACTGTGAATTTTGAATATTAGTATAAGCCATGCCACCCACCAGGTGTATAACAAGTTCTTTACAGGATAAATATGCCTGTTGTTGAAAAAATTTCATGGATGATCACTGAAGAAGCCCCTTTGTGAAATTTATTATCCAGTTACAAGTGGCAGATTTTTTGAGTGAGGCCTTTCATAATGAAATTTTGTCCCATGTGAAAATTTTAAAAAGTAGTTACTCATTTATTAAGGATGCATTTGGCAATAAACTGTAACAGCATACTACAGTATGAAGTAAAAACTTTGCAATGCAAGAAAAACAGTTCCCCATTGTCAAATTATGGTCCCTTCCTGCTGCTGAAAAGTTTATATGTTACCTTCAATTCTATAGGTTGAATCTGACTGTAAGCGTAATTTGAGTTTTATTTGACCCAATAAATATTTATCTTCACTATGTGCATGATACAGCTGCAAATACCCCATGTTCACCCCAGAAACCAACATACAACATTTAGTATATGTGTAAATTATAAGACATATAATATGACACTCTTATGTGATTTCATGTATTATGTATAGACTTAATATTCTAAGAGTTTATTCAAATTTTTGTTACTGTAATGTTACTTGCAGCCTTATGCATGCCTAGTGATTCTGGGACAGTGTCCACACCCTGTCAATCTGCTCAGGATGAAGTGGTTCATAATAATGCATTGATGGACAGATAGATGGATGGATGGATGGATGAATTCTACTTATAGTACATGCAAATTTGCTGTTGTTCAAATAAAATAGCTTCTCTAATTGCTCTTTTTTGAGAATTGGCTGAGAATTGGATCACATAGTTTTTGATGCAAGGGAAATGGAAGTAAGAAATTATCTTAAGGTATGTGTTTATTTATTTGGCTGCTGCTTTTGTTCGAAGAAATTTACAGAAACACAAATTCTGTAGTATATGGATTCAGAGCTCATTAGAGCAACAGTGATCACCTGTTTGTATATGACTGCAAGACATTTCTGGAGGAAAGTCAGATAACTGTGCTAAAATCCCAGTATCTCAGGTGGATCTTCTATAGTTCAGACTGGAAGTATACTTTAATTCTCATAAACTGATTTTATTACACTGTGAATTTTTATTTTTTGCAACTTCAGTGGTTGCTGTGTGACCATTAAAGAAACGTTTTTGACAAATTTTTCCATTTGTCTTCCTAGGGATGGTTCCATTGCTGTCAGGCTAAAAGTCCTCTGTCCTAGAAAACCTTCTTCAGAGATTCATAAAAATAGAAACATGCTGTGACACTCCAATATACTACACTGAAGGGACTGAACATGTTTAATGAATAATTTACAGTATGTGCTATGTGCCCTGATATTGTAATAACAATTTTACAGATTAAATTTTACATATAAGAAATTCAGTCAAATTTTCGTGGATAGATGTATTTATGTCTATCTATTCTGCAAAGACGATATCTCTGGAAAATAACTACACTTCCAAGTGTACAAGCATTATAGACTATATAATTCCACTTTTTAGTTTAAGAGAGTGTCCTGTGGTTCTTATCAGTGTGTTTATTGTATTAATGGAGCAAAGCCACATGACTTTGGCCTTTAAAATCAACATACATATATGTAGCTATTTCAGGTTTCTGTAATTCTCATTCTAATAGTAAAAGGCATTATTTCCAGAAAAAGCAAGTTATTTTTGATAACAAATACTGACAAAGCCACATTAAAAAAAATAAAGAAACACTTCAGACTGCCCACCTTGAACATTACCCCTTGCCTCGTGTATGGACTCACAGAAGAGTCATAACAGACTGGCAAACAAACAGGAAATAATTACAGATAAAATGCAGGGTTTGATGGATTTTTCTCAATACTGTTTAAATCTGGAAGGAGAAACACAAATTTGGTATATAGAACACTACTGGGACAAACAGGAAATCAGAAAGAAAAATGGAGGGATGGTTGAAGGTGGGGAAAGGCAAGCCCACAGAGATGTGACAGTAGCCTCAGTCTGGGGGCCTGCCTTTTGTTTTCTTCTTATCTTTTTTCTATCACTTACCCTTGTTGTCTTCCTTTCCTGGTGCAAGTTTTCCCTCTTTCCTTTTCTCTTTCCCCTTTGACGTCTGTCTCGTGGCGTTTAAGGTTCCAGTACAGCTGGACCCCACCTGCATAGACAGTGTGGATGCTACACCATTCAGTACACTCCAGCGCACTGCAGTTCTGCTGCTGAGCAGAACACTAAACTCCCCTGTTTGGTTAATGGATTGTGCCAAATGGTCAATGTAGAGCTGCATCATAGTCATTTTTTGGACTGAGCAGGGCTGGAATATACCATTTCTGAAGTCTGCCTGGTGGGTAATGTGGGCTGTGGGTGGAAGCCAGTACCACTCCTTAGCAGAATCTGTGTCTCCTGAAAAGGAAAATCATTAATCATTTAAATGCTGAATGGAATCGAGTCAGATGAGGAAGATACAAATACAGAATGTAGGAAAACAGGATGCTGGAAACCCTAGACTATAACAGAACAGTAGACAAAAAAATGAAGAGGTGCTGAAAACTGAAAGATAAAGGCCTTTGTTTCAGCTGATGCATTTTGCAGTGTAACATTAAATCTCCGCATTTTAGTGTTTAAATACACAGGGAACAATATGTGGCTGTCAAAAACTGTCAGTCGCTTGTATCAATTACCCCATCCCCTCGCTCTGTGCTGTTACCATGGGAACTGCTGCCTTTTCTCCCTCCCTCTTTGTCTATGACAGTACCACTGTCTCTGGCCCTGACCTCTTTTCTCCTCATGCTCTTCCTTCCTTTTCGGTCACATGATTTTCCCCAGTCGCCCTATATTCACAGTTTACAATAAAAGCAGACATTGTGTTTTCCAAACAATCAGATTAGATTTAAAAAAACGATAAAATGTAACTATGCGTGAAGGCATGTGTGGATGAGGCTGTGCATACAGTACATACTGACATATGTACGACAGAGTGAGTGTGTTACAGGTTTAATTTCCACAGGGGAAACAACAGAAACCAAGGATAACAGGATAAGAACACCAGGACTAGCAGGGCCACCAAAACGTAGGACTGGCAGATATAATAGCTTTGTCTTCAGTACCTTTAAGTTCTTCATGCGTCTTGCTTTTGGTGACCAGGCACGCATTTTATCAACATGTCCCTCCCTAAATTCTACTATTTATTTTTAACGCTAGGAAGATAGAGTAATAGGTGAATTTGTACATATATTTAGAAATATATTCGAAGATTAATAAGTATCCATATAAACAGATACGTAAAATGTTCCACAGGCAATAAAAACAAAATAAGTCTGCGCGATGTCCGCAAGGAGGCGGGAACGGGGAGAATGCGAAGACGGGGAAGTCAAACGCGCAAACGGAAGTCTTATGTCCCAGTACAGCCATCGTAGCGAAGAGGCGAGGCTCCCAGAGGGACGCTGGGTAAAGGGTCTCTGAATGCGGAGAAATGAAACGCGCAAAGGGAAGCCTTATGTCCCAGTGCAGCTGCCGTAGCGAGGGGGCGAGGCTCCCAAAGGGACCCTAAGAGACACCCAGCGAGACACTCAAAACCACATCGACACTCAGCTTTCGACTGCTTATTCTAGTAACTCGCCACTTTTTCCACGGCCAGAAGAACAGAAGGTGAGCTCACTTGGGTAGCTGGCGCCTGACTATTTTGTAATCCATTTTGACTACCTCACTCTCTTCTGACTTTGCAGCATCAGCTGTTCCAGGTATCACCTTGGTAGCCAAAAGTGAAGTCCTTTAAATAATGTTGAATTTACCCTCTTTGTGATGCAACGAAGTTAAAAACTCTCGTTTTGGTGATGGGTTTCCTTTCCGTGTCGAATCTTTTTAATGTTGTCATCTAAATTCGTTTGTTTATAGTTTAGATATTTATCTAATAATAGGACTTCATCCATGATGTTTCTGCAGCAAAGCTAAATGAATGTATGTGGTGTTTGTCACCTGTTCTGGTGGGGTTACACTGTTTGTGTTTCTGTATTTTAATTTTATTTACTTTTTGTAAACGGACACCTTTGCCAAAAGTGTCCTACAAGTTGGAAACAGTAGATGGTAAACTTTGTATTCATTTATACAGCAGGTGTGGTCTTACTGTATCATTTCAGTAAGTGCCTCGATTAAGGCTATTGCAGTAGGAGTGGGACTTGAACACAGAACCTTCAGATTGTGAGACAACAGCCTTAAACATATCACTAACTGCCATCTTTGCTATAATTGTATTTTGCATTGATACTTCTAATGTGGTGGAAAATTGATATGTGAATGTAGCTGTGACCCATTTGAGAAAGAGTATTTACAGATATCACTGTGGGTGATGGTTGTATTACTCTTGTATTTATGGTGTTTGAGCATTTAAAAGTCTCTTTAATTGGTGTGGTAACATGATTTCACACATTTCAGAATGACTCTTTAATGATTCCCATTCCGAGAATTACTGTGTAGAACCCACTGTCACTGGTTTTATGAGCTCTGTGTTCCCAGGTCATCTGATGCTGTACGCAGCCCAGTCAGTCACAATGGTTTTTCTTGTGTCACTGTAAAATAATTGTCTTTCGCATGCCCATTCCAGCCACAAAAACTTGAATTTAGAACGCATACACAACTCAGTTCGCTGCTAATCATGAAGTGATCCGATCTGAAATGTGCCATCTATAAGTTATTGTAATGTTTTTTTTTTAACGTTGTCAAAGTGTACAGATTTTACATATTTTTATTTGCATGCATATTACAGCTATTGCCTCCTGTTGATGGTGGTGTTCTATCTCTGAAGTGCACACCATTGCTCACGTTACCTGTCCTTCTCTGTTCTGTTCCTGCATAGAAAATGCATTTTAGAGACATCTGTGGGGTAGAAAAATGCAAATTTATGGATTCTGAACTGTAGACCAGAAAAATTATAAAAACTGAAAAACCTATTTTATGCTTAATATGAGGAAATATCTTTTTTTAAAATTATTATTCCTTGATCCTTTTTTATTTTTTTTTTAAATTTATTTATTTTTTTACAGGGTGACGGCAGGTTTTCAAGTGAAGCACTGATGGTTGCAGTTGTCTAAGTACAGGAATAAATATAGATGATTTTCCTTTACCAGACCTCACTCAGTAGAAAGAAGTATAAAACACTGTCCAGTTAAAAAGACTGTCAGAGAAGAAAAGAACTGAACTTCAGTCCAAAGATTAAAGCAGCTTGTGACTGACAAAGACTGACTAAAAGCACGGGTGGCACAGTTGCATACAGACCTGAGGCGGCAAGTGCCGACCACACACCCAAGACAACGGACGCCATCAGAGAGCCACAGCGGGGCAGCAGCCTCGCGCAGGGGGAGATGGGGGGGCTGGTTGGGCCAACCCTATTGTGGCTGCAGGATGTGGCAGCAGTGACACTGCTACGGGCCCGGCGTGCCCTTCTGCAGGCCGCTATCCTCCTCTGCGTGCTTGTGTTGCTACTGTGGGTGGCCATCTTCCTTTATGGCAGCTTCTATTACTCCTATATGCCCACTGCCAGCTTCAGCACCCCAGTGCACTTCTACTACAGGTATGGCACATCAGGAGTGACTTTGTGCTACTTGATCTTGTACACAAAAGCACAGCCGCTTCAAATTTACCTGAGACCACCTGCACAACATAAGTGATTCAACATATCTTGAGTTTGTATAACACAGTCATACAAATGTCTTTGCTCTCTCACTTTCAGCAGTGACTGTGACCTGCCTAGCTCCACTCTCTGCTCCTTTCCTGTGGCTAACGTCTCCTTCCTGAGAAATGACCGAGACCAGGTGCTTTCTTGTACCTTGCTAGACATACAAGGTCATCCTATATCTACTTCAGTTTTGTAAACAATTATAGCCAGGAAATCTCGTACAAACAGCTTTATTATAGACTACATTTGACCTTGAACAGATTCTGCTGAGGGAGTGAACTCTGTAACAGATTTAAAACAGTTTTGGTCTGATTTGAAGCTCTGGACTTACATGCTACTCTTCTTTCAGGTGATGGTCTATGGCCAGCCATATCGAATCTCTTTAGAGTTAGAGATGCCAGAGTCTCCAGCCAACCAGGAGCTGGGCATGTTCATGGTGAAGATGACCTGCTACAGCAAAGGAGGTCACCCCATTTCTACAGTTGCCCGCTCAGTGAGTGTCTCAGCTCACAGTTTAGACCCCCAGCACCTTTTTTCTGTGCCATGTATCTTGGTTTCACTGTGCTGCAATGAGCATGGCTTTTGTCCCATATCTGCACTTATGTCAATGAGACAGAATTCTTTCATTCCAAAGATTATGAT
The DNA here is from genome assembly GCA_018136845.1 of Heterotis niloticus. NCBI lineage: Eukaryota > Metazoa > Chordata > Actinopteri > Osteoglossiformes > Osteoglossidae > Heterotis > Heterotis niloticus. The sequence goes on along the minus strand of CM030899.1, from coordinate 22,256,857 downwards.
GTATAGATGAAAATTCAGTCCCGTTGCAAATTTGGTGGTTTGTCTCATGACTTGTTCCCTGAGCATTCCTTGAGGGAGGCTCAGCTACAGTTTGGTTAGCGTTAAAACTGCTTTTCCTCACCAATTCTATGTTGCATGAGCTCTTCCATGTAACTCCTCCTCTCCCCACATGTCCTCCTTTCCTAACTATGCTTTTATTCTGTTCTGTTCTTGTATTTTTTTCTAAATTCCGTCACATTGTCAATCCTTCTGTTTTCCATCACATGATTCTCTCGGTTACTGTCCCTCTCCTCCTTCTCTCAGGGTAGTCAGCTCATGTTTCCAGGGTCTCACACTGTGAGTATACATTATCACAGAAGTAAAGTGCTTGCCTCTTTCCCCTCCTCTGTGTTTGTTCTATAATTTTTTGGCTGCTCATTCCTTTGTTTTCACTTAGGCACGCGTTCTCATTAGTGTGTGTAGATGTGATGCTGGGATCTTGTTTGCCCATATTGGTTTCTCTCTCTGGGTGTCCACAATACTCCAATGTGCTGTTGGTTATCTTTTGGCTGAGACCTCTGCTGTCCCATCAGGCCATGCTTCACTACCACTCCAGCTTGCTGCAAGCCCTTGGCACACTATTCTTCTCCCCTCTGCTGCTGTCTGGAATGTCGGAACAGAAGCAACTCGTTGAAGTGGAGCTTTTCTCTTCCTACAGAGAAAATTCAGTGAGTCTCTGTATTCTAACCCTGGTTTTCGTAGAGTTACCTTAGTGCACATTTCCATTGGCTCTTTTATAGTTAAAGACTTCTTCTAACTAACTAAATAAATAAATAAATAAATTATATATATATTTATATTTGCTCTTGCTGATGGAATTTGTTCAAGAAATATCTGAAAATGGGTGGATCAAAATTGATATTTTACTTAATATTGCATGGTCTTAAAATTAAGTTAAAGTATCTGTATATTGAGTAACACATATTTACTTTTCCTTACTGTTGTATTTGACAGTTTTCTTTATACAACATACCTGTTGTCCATATGCGCTATGACACATTCTTATTACTGTAAAAGCATCAAAATTGTACAATGGTTTTCTCTTACTGTCTTTGCAGTACCTTCCAACCATAGGAGCAGTGATAGAGATCCAGTCCCGGAAGATCCAGATGTACAAAGCTCAGCTCTGGATCCATGCTCACTTCACTGGCATTAGGTAACCCTTCTTTAAAGCCAATAAGTTCTCTTTGTGCATTACTACAAATTTAGATATGACTGCTATGCCCATGGATGTTGAGACTGTAGTACTACAGTGGGTCCCTTACTTGACATATCTGCAGATGACAAATCTTTTGCCAGTGCAAACCCTTTTCAGATGTATTTTATATTTTTTAGAAAACATGACTAGCACAGGAATTCAAATTGCGTGACAAACAGATAGTAGTACACGTTACCTTAAGTTTTTCGAGAGTGTAAAAAAGCAAAGAGAAGGAAGGTGACCAAGCTGTAGATGATCATATGGCTTCTACATCAACTAGAGCTGAGCTGTCAGTGAAGTGGTACCTCTTTGTCATCCTTCACATCCATGTAGAGATAGTTCCTTTTTTCTGGGATTATTTTGGTTATAAGGAGTCATGAATACGCACATAAGTCCCAGCTCAGGAAAGACAGGGGCTGTCTGTCAGCTAGCTGTGAACTGCTTGAGGTGGGGTGTGATATTATTCATTAATTTCTCCAAAGCAGCAAAGAACTAGAGTAAACAAAAGTGCATTTCTCCAGCAGAGAAATTGAGGCACAGACTTTTGAATCCCAAAATCCAGTCTTTTAGTAACTGAATATAGAACATATGAAGAGCCCTACCCTGCTTTGTGTCACATTTTGATTAAGGAGCCAGCTCTTTAAGTTCATATGTAGGGGGCCCACTGTACATGTTTTTATTGCTTTAAGTTGTGTGGGAAGTCCTCCTCTTCCGGTCCCTGTTTGGTCATCTCTTTCCATTCCTTTCTTTCTGTTGTCTCACTGAATAAACATTTTTGAAAATCCTCTGCCTTTTCCATCATCCTGCTTTCCTCAGGTATCTGCTGTTCAACTTCCCATTGACCTCAGCATTTTTGGGAGTGGCCAGCAACTTTGCCTTTTTGAGTGTCCTGGTGCTCTTCAGCTACCTGCAGTTTATCTGGGGAGGGATCTGGCCTCCAGAGCAGGTCCGAGTCAGGGTGAGTCCCAAGCATTATGACAGGCCACAATGGAACCAATTTTTAGGATTTGTGCCACTGTAGTGTACAACTGAGAGCACATCTGTTTCAAGTTGTGCAATCTTGTGATCCTGTCTCAGTTTATCTAGAGTTGATATTTATTTCACTGCTGTGTAGAATATTATCACTGAAAGGAAATGTCTGTTTCTTAATATAAATGTTATTATTTGTCTTCAATTTGGGGTGACATTGTGGACCTAGGAATGCTTAAAAATTTTACCCACTGAAATTAATGGTAATGGTAATAATTCTGAAAGAGATTTACGAGATTTTACCTTCTGAGCATATTTCCAGGCATGCTTCACATGATTTAATTGGGTACCTGTATGTAATTTTTGTTGGTTTATGTATTTCATGTCCTAGGTCTTAATGAGAGATGGAACCCGACACCAGCAGAGAAGAGTAGAGGCTAGGAGACGGATAAGCTGTGGTAAGCTTTGTATACATTGCACAGCAATTCACACATCAGGTCCCCCCCATACAGTTTTTCACAATTTTACAAAAAAAAAACTTGTGCCTGTAATAGTCTTTATATTGACTATTGATATCTTCAGTTACCTTTCTAAATCTTCTAAGCTATTAAGTATTCAAAAACAGGATTTTGTGGTGATGTACCTGGCTTACAATGTGTTTCAGATGAGAAATTGGAGGAGAAGGAAGATGCACAGGACCCAGGCCATCAGACAAACACAGAACCATCAGGGAAAGGTAAAATTAGAGTACTTGAATGAGCTGGCTTTTACTATAGTGTGATGCACCTGCTGTCAAGTAAGTATTAGTCAAATCATTGTGCATCGCAGTGGAGAAAAGTGTCTGCTAAATGGATAAGTGTGTGCTATATTGTTAATATGGTTTATATCCTCTGTAGGTGAACCAGAGTCTGATGTCCCAGAGACTATTGGCTCCCTGAATGAACATGCCAACTTAGAAGATGAAGCTGACGGTAGGTAGACTTCAGTGTCATCTGTCAATATCAAAATGTTAGATATAGCATAAATTTTCATTTGAAATGAAGCTCCATGGAATGTAGAGAATCACCAAGGCATCACCAAAGATAAAATCTCCATTAGCAAAAGGTTTGGTAATGCCCGAAATTGTAAAAACACAAATGTTAAGCCTTTCATTATTTGTTCTTTGTATCTTGTTTTCCCATATGCTTAACTGTTAGACATGACCATAGATGACCCTGTTCTGTTGGAAGCGCCTGACATTTTAGACACCACTATGAGTGAGGAGGAACCTGATGTAGGAGAAGAGGAACTAGCACAGACAAGGTGTGAGCAGCAGGAGAACCCCTTGGAATCATCACCTGACACTGTCCTACAGCAGCAGGGAGCCTGCATGAGCTCTTGAGGCAGGAACTGTCCAACATACAGCAACACTCACACACTGGCAACAATCTCTACATGTACCTTTTATGTCTTCTCTCTTGTTCCCTCTTCTATCACAATATAGAACCTTTCATAAGGTACATAGCAATTACTGACACAGCTTTGTGAGAAAAAGGTTGTGGGTTTACATTTCCCAAATGATCCTGCCTATATACTCTTGAGTAATGAAGGTAACCTCAACTGTGTCAGTGAAAATGTCCAGCAATCTATAGCTGGAATAGAATAAGTGTCAAAAGCTATTGCTTAGCATTGGCTAAGAAAGTATAACAAGTAATCTGTTGTTAACTGGAAGAATTAAATACCTGTCAGATTACTTTTAGAAGACATTGCTGCACAGCTTAATATTTGCACTTTGCCAATATTATGTCTTCATGTGACTACTCTAGCTCAGATGATGCAAGCATCAGTGTCAATTATGCACCTCCATAGTACACTGTTTTCATGAAGTTATCACATCTCCATTTTTCCTAACATTTAACCTTAATTTTTTTAACCTTTGATTTAAACTGCTTGAGTCTGGTTTTGGTTCATTTTTGAAAATGGTGAAAGCACTGCCTTCAAGGAACAAGTGGGTTCTTAACTACAAACCTGACCCTAAAACTGTTACTTTTTTTACAGCTAGATTTTAATTTGCGGCTTTTTATATAACAGTTGTTTAAATGGTCAAACCTGAGTTACATTACTGTACTGGATGTAAATGGAAAAGTTAAATGAATGTTAAGGTGCAGAAATGGAGAACTTGACTTAATATCAGCACATATATTATTAACTATTACTATTTATCAAAAATAAAAATTTTGTATCAGTATGGAATTTTCCAGCCTGTAAATGGGCTCACTATTTTGTCTGGCTTTAGTCACAACAGTATAACTGGACTGTCCAGAGCTGAGGAAAGAAACGTCCATATCAGAAATCCCAGTCCTCCTGTTGTACCCTTGATCAAGGCACTTACCCTGAATTAATACAGTAAAAATAAACTGCTGTATAAATGTATAAACCACTGCAAAGTTGCTTGTCTAACATTGTAAGTTACTTTTGATAAATGTATTAATAAAGAATAATAAAAATGATGTATTTGTAGTTTATGTAAAACCATTCAAGATTCAGTACAGGAAAATATACAGTCATACATCCTGTGTAAAAATGAACCTTTTCATGTTTGCTGCAACTACTGGAGTTTTTAAAAAAATTATTTTTAAAGCAGTAATCATTTTCAGTGTGCTTCAGTATGAAGTATACAGTAAGATAATGTTTTCCTGAAACATCTTATCCTGCTTATTATCATATAGTTTACATTTAATTGTAATACCCAAGAATGACTGGAAAGCAACTGCTCAGTCCATGTTAAATTGGGCCTGAATACTGAATTTTGTCCTTAAAATGACATCTTTATAATCTTTGATCTGATTCATTATGAAATTTTACCTTTAAAATAAAAGAATTTTGTAGCTGTAGCTGAAATAAATATCCAGCAGTGGTCATTACAGGGATTACCATGAAATCATTTGACTTTTCTTTCAGAGTAGATGTGTGTCTAACAAACTACACAGCTCAGTGGTGCTTTAGTCTTTCACACACACACACACTGTAGATGTGGAAAACTGTGGTCAGAATTCCATTATGCAAAACATACTGCTGACGGAAGTGGAGTCCGAAGCTGGACGAAAAACACAGGAACATCAGAAGACCAACAGTAGTAAGAGGTTTCATAAAGACAGTGGATGAATGGTTTCACGCCCCACAGGAGTGACACTAAAGACAGAAATGCTTTAATGGGTGACATCTCCATGTTGCTGAATGGCCCTGGAAGGTTAGTACTGTTCCTCTAATGCCTGATCAGAAATACTCGGACTACAATTCACACTTGAGGCATGCTTAAAAAAAATGAGTGTGTTTTCCTCTAATTCAAGTTCAATTTTCTTAGCATGTTTTTGGGTACCAGGTACTGCTTTCTGTTGTCCAGACCTCAGTATAATTCCAAACAGGAAAACACTTATTTAAAGGAAGTGTAAATAAACACTAGATTGATAACTAAATGACAGTTTTTAACACAGAAAATAATTAAATGGTATCCTGAACACTGGCAAATGATAACAAGGATATGTGTTTTTGTAAACAAAGTTCTAGATTTCTTCCTACACTTAAAGTATGCTTTAAAAGAATAAAATTTGCTGTAAACAGAGAACTGAGCTGGCTTACTCAGTATTGCTCTTTCTGAATTTGTAGAATGGATGGCTCTACCTCAAGCACAATAGTGGAGGAAGACTGGAGGGATGGGGAAAGGGGAAAAGATAGCTTAAAAGCCCATGAGAGAAAAGAAGAGGGAAACAGTGGTGTTTTTAGGTCTGATCCTTGTGAAAAAGCTGTCTGGAGCACTCCCAGTCCTGAGGTGAAAGAGGGATCATCTAAGGTGAGGCCAAAACTTTGTTGTGTGAGGCCTACCTTCCTCTCCACTGGGAAATTTGGGTCAAGTTCAGGATCTGGGACCAGTCATGTGGCAGTGAGATCACCCGAAGAAAGAAGGCTAAGTTCTGATATGGATCCCAAGGACAATAAAGTGATAGATCATAATGAAGAGAAGGTCAATGGAAAGGTGCAAGGGAAGGAAGGTGGTGAGGAGTGTTTGAAAGAGAGGGACAAGGAGGACACAGAGAAAGAAAGAAAAGGTGCAGGGAGGGAGGTTACATGCAATATAAATGATAAAAACAAGGAAAGCTGGGAAGAGAAAAGGAGGGAAAGGCTTATGGGGAGTGTAGAAGAAGAAGTGAAGGAGATACAAAAGGCTGAGTTAGAATGGCGAAAGCAGTGGATCAAAAGAAATAGAAGACAAAAGAACAACAGCTCAGAAGGAAATGACCAGACGGGGGAAACACTTGCTGAAGTACAAGTGGACCACAAGCTGGATCGGAGGGGGTCCGTCCGGCGTGCCATCCTGACCCACATGATCATGCACTCCTCTGCCTCATCGTCATCATCCTCCTTCAACTGCTCATCTGCAGAGAGTGACACTGAGGTTTTCAGTGAAGGAGAACGGAAGGTAACCAAAGGCCAGGAAGTGGAGATCAAGAAGAAGGTGAGCATCCTAAAACGTTAAATGCAAAGGGTGTGTGTCCATGTGCCATCTAGCTAAAATGTGAATGGCACTGTGACAGGTGCTATGTGCTTACTACAGGCCACAGGTGTATGATCTATTGACCAGTTCTTTTTTTTAAAATTCTGATTACATATTTAAAAGATGCCACAACGCTGATCACTGGCTATAGGGGACAGGAACACACAACTTCCCAAGAATCTTCCTTTAGAAAGTGGGGGAGGACAAAACTAATACTGAGTTTTTAGTGTTGTTTGCAGCTATATCAACAATAAAAAAAAAATTGCTTACAATGTGTGATAAATAATAAGTTTGACCTAACATTCTTAGATACTGCTTCTTTTTCACAAAGCCAGATCAATGGGAACAATGGTTTTACAGTGCAAGTTTGAGTTTGAAGAACAATGACTTGGGAGTATCCCAGAATACTCTATGACCCTTAATACAGAGTTACTCGCATGGTACCTTAAAAGTCACTACCATATCCAAGGTGTATGATCAATTTCATACTATTACCAGATAAACTGAGGAACCCAGTGTAAACATTCATTCACTAAAAATCCAGATAATGAAAGGATGTGTGTTATCAGTGTACTAAATGGAAATAACTGTTTCTAAATATATAGCTTTTGTTACTTCTTGAGGCTGTCCTGTTCTGATCTAGCACTGAAGATGATCTAAATTTTAAATGATAAACAGGACTGTACTCAGGGTAAGAATTTTTGTGGGGCCTTTTTTTAATCCTGTCTATGGGTATACGAGAGATATAACAGACAATACTTTCAGCCAGACTTGTACAGGTCCAGGCCTTGGTTGCCCTCAATATAAGGGCTGTCATGATAATAAGGTACACATCACTACTGTATGAATAGTCAGAGCAGAAACAGTGTGCAGCGATGGCAACAATGAAACAAAGGAGGAATGAAGAGCGACAAGAAAAGGAGCTAGTGAGGGTATAAATAACTGTACCTCTACTGAGAGCTAAACTGCTGGTGCTGCACAAACTGGCCCATTCCGATCACCTTTGATGCTTGTGCTCAGTTTATGTTACAAGGCGAATCTGACTTTGTTGTGTTTATTCATTTCTGGATTTTCAGGTTCTTTCGTCATTTGCATGCGTTTCAAAGAGATCCTTGACATATCCAGGATCGGGAGAAAACATTTGAATAAGCCACTGAGCTGATTTGCATGGCACCTGCAGAAGTAGAGGGAGCGCGAGACTAACTGAGCCCCCATACCCACTTCCACTTTGCCACCTTTCTTATCACTTCATCTCACAGCTCTCCACGGCACAACTGTGCAGTTGAAACATGGCCATTGCAGTTTTTATACAGTACATGAGAAAGGGAATGATAGCACTGAATGGGCTGGTGGCTCTTGTTCATTCGGGATCCTTTAATCCACACAGAATGCATTATTTCACATAAAGTCTGTATGATGGACACCAACTTTGTGGTATTTTTAAAATTCTCTTCTGCTTTGTCCCTGTTGCTCTGGCAGACACGTTCCTGGAGGACATTCCTCACCATGATGCAGTGGTCAATGCGCAGGCAGAGTTCCTGGGTGCAGCTAGCAGGACACCCAGGCATGTTCATACTGCATCAGCGTGTGCTACCGCATCTCATTCTTTTCCCACATCCACTCACCCATTCATCCCTCATCGATGAACATACGCATCTCTTTACAAATAGTTCATATGTCCTCGCATCTATGAACATACACATCTTCTCACATGCGGTCTTTTTAGATGGGTGAATGAATGTGGGAACAGAATGAGATGTTCCTCTTCTTCTGCATCTCACCAGGCAACTTCCATCCCAGCGAAGGAGGGGAGGTGCTGAAGAAGTTCAATACTGTGGAGAGTTCCTGCCTGCAGATCCTTATGAGTGACTCCTTGCGCCAGTTTGTGCCACAGTACTATGGCCTGGCCAGCAGGGGACAGGATAACTACATGCGCCTGGAAGACTTGCTGAGTGGGCTGACCTGTCCTGTGATAATGGACTGCAAAATGGGCGTCCGGTACATAAATGACAGTTTGCTGATGTGCTGTTACAGAGTTTGTGGTTGGCATGACCTGAGACGCTGCCTTATTTCCTTCGCATGACAGTCAGCTGACCTGCTCATCGCTGATCTGTTTTTAGAGATACCAGCCACTTTCCTACCTTGTTTATTACCTGCACAATCTAGTAGATTTCAGATCTTCATTTCAGCAAATGTTTGCACATGGGTGTATAATGAGGGTATGGCTTGCTTTCTCTCAGGACCTTCCTGGAGGAAGAGCTGATCAAGGCCCGGCACCAGCCGAGCCTGCGCAGTGACATGTACCAGAAGATGGTGAAAGTGGACCCGTTCGCACCCTCAGATGAGGAACACACTCAGAGAGCTGTGACAAAACCACGCTACATGCAGTGGAGGGACAGCGTGAGCTCCACTTCAACCCTGGGGTTCAGGATAGAGGGGATCACGGTGTGCCTAACTGACTCTCTAGTACATAACACTGACTAATATTCCCATATAAATGCAACAGAACGGGCAGAGTCATGTAACTGTACCATGGCCATGATAATAAACTGTCACATAGTTATATGGTGTGGTAAAGTTTTCACATTGATCTTCTCTTTGAAGAACATTCCATTGCTAATAGCTGCTTATTTAATGCAGAATGGTCATGGCGTAGAGCCCATACCTTCTTGGTTAAAAACCCACCCACCCACGTCTAAGCAAATGTTACTATCTGAGGAAGGGTGAAAATTTTAGATTCCGTCTGCCTTTGCTATTCTTGTTTACAAATGACAGTAACACATATTTTATCCCTGCCCACACGCAGCTACTAACTGTTCATCTGGCACGAACACAAGCAAGATTAGATATTCCTTTTTATATTTGTATTACTGGCCTAAAACTGACAAAATACTGACACACCATTTCAACAAAGGTGATATTTGGATACAGAATTACATCCTTTGCTGTGCACTGTGTACAAATATAGAGGTGCAGTGTGACATTAGTGACAGATATTAGCATATTCATCTAAATCACAACAGAAAATAAAATACACGTATCTCTCTGTCCTTTCTGTCAGACTGAAAATGGTAGGGTGCTGCGGGACTTCAAAATGACTCGATCCTCAGCTGAGGTGACAGAAACCCTTATCTCCTTCACAAAGAAGCAGCCATACATTCTGGTCAGTTCCCATCCAGATGACTTAAATATTCACATTAAACCTCTGCTTTCATCACTCTTCTTTTGTTTCCTCGAGCAACCCATTCTTCTGCTTCCTATTTCTATTTTAAGCCCGGTACTTCATTCTCAGCTTAACTAAAAGGAAGAATTTGAATATACACTCTATGGCTAAAAAGTATTCAGAAACTCCTTTCAGCCGCACCCACACAGCATACAAACACATTCTGGACAATTGTGTGCTTTCCACTTTGTGGCCAAAGTTTGGGGAAGTTCCTTCCCTGCTTTAGCATGACTGTGCCCTACAGCGCACAAAGCGAGCTCCAAAACACATGGTTTTTCCAGGCTGGTGTGGAAAAACTTGAATGGCTGAACAGAGCCCTGACCTCAACCCCACCAAACACCTTTGGGATGGACTAGAAGGCTGACTGTGAGCCAGGCCTACTTGCCCAACCTCACTGATGCTCTTGTGGTTGAATGAGCACAAATTACCACAGCTGTGCTCCAAAATCTGGCGGAAACCCTTCCTAGAAGACTGAAAGCTGTCATAACAGCAAAGGGGGGGCAACTCCATATTAATGCCCATGGGTTTGGAATGGGATGTTCAGCAAGCATGTATGGGTGTAATGCTCCGGTGTGCACATATTTTTGGCCATACAGTGTATTTATGCAACAATGGGTATTTCTGTTACTAAAATTGTACAATAGATGCAAAAGTACTCGTGAATATAGCCTAATAAGAATAAACTACCCCCTGATGTTGGCTATTCAGGGGAAAATCATGTATTATTTGTCTTTTTCTCCAAGGAGGCCTATCTTTCCAGACTCGGTGCTCTACAGGAAGCTCTGAAGAAATCTGAGTTTTTCAGTACACATGAGGTCAGTACATCTCGTTCACCGACAATATCATGATTCTGGACACAGCACTTTCCAATATAACATGCATTTAACTGACTCAGCATCAGCTTCATGCAGGTGACCCCCAGTTCTGACCTTCTCTTTTCCTTTTGGAAAACAATTTTAAAAAGCAATAAATTGATTGCCACAAGGATTTCCACTCATCTGAATGCAGTGCACATACCTGAACTAGTGACCCTACTTTACCCCTCTCCCAGGTGACTACAGTATAGCTAGACAGCCAATAGCTCACACAATCCAATGACAGAAAGTGTTAAAGAGGAAAAGAAGTAAACATACTATTTTATGTAATTAACTGTATAGTGTGTTTTCTTTTTTGCATGATCTTGTTTGTTTTTAAGAGCATTTTCATGAAAATGTGTGTTATTATTACATCCACTGTTATTATTTTGTATAAACCCAAGTTTATTGTATTATAACCAATACAGTGAGGTTAATTTGCTGAGTCAGCTGTAGCTAAGTCAGTTTCCAAATCTCCAAGTAAGATGCAACTCTACATTAAAAAAATTCACAGAATCAAAGTTATTTTACTCCATCCTCCTCCAGTTTTACTGCCTCTCTCTGTTTCTCAAAAGCTTATTGGCAGCTCACTCCTCTTTATCCATGACCGCACAAGCAAAGCCAACATCTGGATGATAGACTTTGGAAAAACTGTCCCCACCCCTGCAGGGGTACATATTAGCCATGACGTACCGTGGATTGAGGGCAATCGGGAAGACGGATACCTTATTGGCCTGAACACACTAACCTCAATGGTGGGAAAGGCCATTACACAATGCCAGGAAATAGCTGCGGACAGCAGTGCTGGGGAAGCTGATGGTGAACTGCAGACACAGACCAGAACAGCATTTGTTGAAATCACACAGACCGCTCAACAACTTCTGCTGGAAGCATTCGATTCCAGGGACACCAGAGTAGAGGAGGCGTTGAGTGATGACCTTCTAGGCTCCAGTGTGATTGGACCACAGTCCAGCCTGGAGTGCTCCTCATTCCTTAAGCCTCTTGACTGCATCAAAGCCCAAACCCCTCAAAGTAATTCTGAGCCAGAATCACATGTCGAGAATTCTTTGCTACCATATGGAAACTTTTTACAGACTGCAAGCTTGGACAAAAACTAAAGATCATGTGACAGGACAGAGAACATCACTGAAGCACTGTTAACTTAACAGCAAAGCCGGACTTTGGAACTGTCAGGTTAAAACTGGTCAGGAAACCAAAACCTAGCTTCACAGTATAACACTTTATAACATTTTAGCTTTAGAATATAAATCAACCTGAAACAGAACCTGTGCTGGATCACAGAAATGAGGGTGATATTTGATCTTTTTAGTGGTGACATTTGACGAAACAAATATTTAGGCACTACTATTTTTGCAGCTAAAATGTCAGTATTATGCAATAGACAGACATTCGGAATCAAGAAAATTTCATTGATGGTTTAGAGAAAGGCAGAATGCAGCCTCTGCATAAACTTTTTTTTCTTGAACCAGATTAAAATTGTTTTTGACCAAATATAAAGTGGCATCATTTTGATTAAACATTCAAAACAAAGACTACTTTGGCTCAAAGGGGTTTTATGTGTAAATGCACACTTCTGAAGTATTGTATCTACACAAACATCTGGTCTTACATTTTGGAAGTCTTTTATTTTGTCTGAACAAAAGTTGGTTCTGATTTTTACCCTCCATAATAAAGCTTTCAGGGGCATTCACACCCAAATTCAAAAAAGACACCGAGACGCATTTGCTATGATGGATAAGTCATAATGCAATGTTGTCAATATTGCACATTATCCAAAGTATTCACACAATCGCTGTGCCCAAACCTTTGTTTGACTGTGGAGTAGAATGTCACAGTCAAGAACCTATAAAGTTTTCAGTTTTGAACCACCAAACTGTTAGGAGCAGAGGAGTATAGCGGTCTAGCTGAGGTGTAGGCCTTTTAGGCATTGGGATGCAGACCCTTTGATCATCTTGTAGGCCCTAACCAGAGTCTTGGCCTTGATAAATGCAGCTTGATGTAGTCAATGGAGAAGGACAAGGAGAGGAGATACGTGAATATTTTTGGTTCACGACCAGAAGCTCTGTGCAAAATATATGCAGAACCCAGATTTCTGTGAGATACGGGTGCGTTCTGGGAATTTTGTACAAAAAGTATTTGCAGTATTGATTTATGACTTAAATTGTGCTGAGAGAAGCATTCAAGAGTCACTGTCTATGATGGAACATATGGAGGTAAAAGATATTTTTAGCACCAGACACTACGGGTAGGCCCTAATGGTAGATGTTAACATGGTGTTTATGAATAGTTTATTAGTGTTCATCCGTAAACAGGATGGTGTGTTGTGTTGCCAGGTTTCAGATGATTCCAGCGGGTTGTGAGAGGGGCTGGTGTGGTTAAATGGCCTTGGGTTAGGGGATAGAAGAGCAGCTGTTTCATTTGCCCTGCCTGGCTGTAACCTTCTGCTGCCTAGTGTTTAATACAAGCTGTACTGTATTATGGAGACCAGTGCAGTGTCCTCATTCCCTCAATTCGAGCCCAGACCGGTGTTTGCTACAATACTGTATTTTAAGAGGCAGTGTCTTAATCTGTGAAATTATATGGTATAATGTAACATTATTTTCATAGCACTAAAATGTCCATTATGTAGGAATTATTTGATTGTTGAATTATTACCTAGAAAATGTTTACAAATCACCAGATGAAATCATGCTTAAGGCTGTTAGTATAATAAAAGATAGCACTCCCAAATGCTGTCAATGGACATTTTTAATTTGCGGACCATAGACACATGGGTTAAATGCCTTTATTTGTGCGCATGTAAAATGCATCACCGGATATAAGCTTGAACATAAGCATGTGACGTTTTGTGATGTCATAATTGTTAGGCCTATCATTAAAGGGAAATAATAAAGCTCACATTAAATGAGAAATATGTGCATAGCGGTATTGGTAACAAAAAAAGTTACTGCTCATCATGAGCAATATAAGATGTAAACGAGCAAATAGTGGAGCCTCTGCATGACACATTGATCGTTTATGAACGGTGACGTCACGACACGTCACAGTTGCGAACAGTTCTATGCATGAGTCTTGTACTTCCTACATTCGAGTTGATGAAAGGTTGTTTTCTAAATAAATAAAAGTCTTTTGCACTATGACCACTAACATTTAGCAGAATTACAGTACTGTGTAAGTACAATATTGTCTATTTAATGTTTTATAATTATTACTATTTTTTGTTGCATTAAAAGGCTGTAACAGTGGCAGGTTCCTGATACTCTTTGTCTTGCATGTTTTACTCCAACCGAACTCTTTTTTTTTAATGTTTAAATTATTTGTAGTGTGCACTGAAATTACATTAACTCAAACTGGTAAAACCAATAAAAAATGTCATGCATTTGAGCCGTCCACAACCGTAAACTGAAACGTAATAGTCAATGGATCTGAACACGCATTATCCAGTATGCAACAATTTAACAGCTGGAATAGTTAAGGGCTTTCCTGCAACAAAAACCAACAAGCACGGGTCTACGACGTATTAAGGACTAAATCTGAATTTATTAAGGAAATAAAGTAAATTCAGTAAGGAAAGCGTACATTTTGACACAGGGCGGGAGGAAACGATCGCATCCCACGCATGCACTGTATCTTGGACCAGTAGGACTTAAAACCCAAACCGGTCTCAGTGTCTCGACTGTCAACTTAGTCTCGATCCTCACGTTGTACATTCAGATTTGCATTTGTTCACTTAGCTTTTGTCCAAAGCGACTTACAGCGTGGAGCAACCATCCAGCAGAAACAAGCGTACTATCTGGATTGGTGTTTTATTAATATTCGCTAAAGTCGCAGCAGGGATTCAAATGAAAGGGCATTCGTCAAGAGAGATCACGCGTTCTTTAATAACACACAAAATATTTCTTGGCAGTCAACTTTTTTATTTTTTATTTCTGTATTTGCTGCAATGTTGGAAAATGCAGTTTTCTTCAACGTTTTAAAAGCTTTGCAGACGTAATTTGTGCTTCGATATTAACTCGATCTGACTGACAGGTTCAGTTAATTTTGCTGCTAAAACACGTGCTGAGGGAAGCATTCACGTGTCTGCAAGTCGCGTTTAGACCAAATCGAGCTGTTGTCCACCGTAGTTTTAAAGGTTGTTACCAAGTGAATTTCTTTCATTTCGTTTTTAGATAAATGTACTACACATAGGTAACGGTGTATAATTTCACAACAAAATGACATTTTTTCGAAAATGTTACGACAACTTTCAAGTGGTCATGCGTATATGCCCAGATGAAGGTAAAAAAAAATGCTGCATCCATATTGTGTTGTTTATGCAACTATTAAATATGCCTTTTAAAATTATAATTTATCGTGGTACATTCCCTTAGGTAAGGTACGTTAACTAATATGAAAAATACGTTTATTTTATGTGAAAGTGACTAGCATCGCTTGGTCTGCCTAGATACGAAAGCTACTAGGCCTATTTAGATTGAATTGCATACTAACGATTTTTTCCTACCATCTAAGAAAATTTTGAGCTAATTAGTTTGCGGGTATGAGTGGGCAGAACTAAGATTTTAACACTGTATGAGAGTATAGTGAATTTCAGTCTTCCACAAATAAAACTGTGCTTTTTATTTATTCTAAAATTATCCCGCCATAAAGTGGTGTACACGAGCACTGAAGAATGCACTTAACAGTGGCATGCGCTAAACACAGAAATCCTACTAATAAAGGTGACTTAAGTTTTAAAGAAACTCCAATTGTGCATGTACTGTACATGCATAAAATTGCAAATACCACATTGTTTTGGAGTTGCACTTCTACACCGGAAGTAGTTATTTGGGACGCAGTTGTGGATACGAGGAAAAACTACAATCCTGGGAGGTACTTCCGGTGCACATGCGCAGTACGAGTCTTTCTTAGCAACGCGGAGGCCGCGCAATCGTCAGCGAATAAACATAAAATACGGAGCATAATAGTAGAGCTATTTTGATAGACTCGTAAATAAGTCGTTATCTTGGGTGTCAAATGTTCTAACGACGCCGCCGCCGCTACTGGCGTCAAATTTTTTAGACTGGTGTTTTTGTCAGAACATGGCGACGGCGGATGATACCCGCTACTTCAACGGTGAGTGACACGGGTTGTGATTTTCTCAATGCAACCAGTAATAAAATGGAGTTGTCTTCATTTTGTAGATGACGACGGAATCCCCACCATCCAAAGAGAGGTCAGAAGTAGTTGCAGGTCGTCTGGAGGTAAATGGTAGTCGATTCGAACGCGATTCGACAACCCGCTTTCAGCGGACCATGTGTAGCGCGCCAGAGAGGGAAATGCAATAGTGCACCACGACCATGTTGGTGTCCCTCGTTTTTAGTCCTTTATATAGCCGAGGCCTCCGTCCACGGCGATTTACGGTGTTATGTAATCAAATTTCCAGCGATTTACCTATTTATATAGCGGGATTCTTACTGTATTGATTTATGTTAAGAACCGTGATCAACGGGGCAACAGCACAGTGCGAATCTGAATCCAAATTCTATGGGTTTCAAAACGGCAGCCGCGAACAGGACCCTGCCAGCTGCACGCGAAAGCTAGACTGGAATTCTCGTGTAGTGAGAAGTGTAGCACTTATTTGCCAAAGTGTGGACAATGAGAATGAAACAACACTTCCCCCACCTTTGACCAATATTTTTGGGTGTTTTTTTTAATTTTATATAAACTACAACTTTACATGTTTGAGTTGTTTTTCCAAAGTGTCTGCAGTTCTGGTTAGTGCTTGTATCAAGGTCATACTGGTTAGTGGTATGGTATGTAGTAAGTTGACATTCCTGCTGCTGATGGCATTTTAGGGAAACCTGTTGTGTAAGATAGATATTTTATTATATTAATACTTTAATGTTCTAAGATGTTTATAATGCTCTTCAATGGACTAATGTGTTCTTTGTTGTAAAACATGTTTTTAAATGTTGTACATGTGCATTTCATTGTCTTACTGTCTGAAATTTAAAGCTGTGTTAATATTTCTGTTGTGTAGTTTTATTCTATGAAAGACTACAATTTGATTTATGAATTACTTTGAGGAGAACAGTCTTGTTCATGAAGTGCTTTTTGTTATAGTTAAAGGTAGGCAATAATAGATTATTTTGATAGCAGTATGTTATTAGTCCTCTAGATGCTTTAAAAATCCTGTTTGCAAAGATTATAAATCTCTTAACATTAGATATTTAGAAGAATAATATAGGTAAGTATATATACGTTATATAAAGATATACTTTATTCTTGATGGAATGAGTTTGTTTTAATTGGCCATTAGCTGGAACATTTTAAGAAGTGGTGCGTAACTTGCATTACTGCGTAAAATAACTGGAGTACTTGGAACGATTCCAGCCGAATATGGGGCGAACATGCAAAAAGCTGGGCTGTCAGTGATCTCCAAATCCAAACCTGCAGCACAGGCCTGTGAGGCAAGAGTGATACCTATTGTACCATGGTGTTGTCTTGTATAAAGTCTCAGTTTATGCTTGAGAAATCTAGAAAACTGGGGAGTGCCTTCAGCATTGTGGCAAAGTTATGGTGATAAGCTCGCTGCTCCATGTTGTCTCCACTGAAGATCTGTGGCTTGAACTTCATGTCCAAGAATCAAGTATTCTTGACAATTCGAACCTTTAATATTTCCAAAGGCATCAAGAATACTGAATTTACAATTTTCTTTGTTCCCTTAGAACATGATGACAGGGTTGGAGGTCCTCAGTTCCGCAATCGGAAGGGTCGGGGTCCATTCAGAGGACGCATGTATAGTGAGCAGTCAGCAAGGCCAAGGCATCGAGGAAGTGACCCAGGACCTCGGTCTCGCCTGGAAGATGATGATGGTGATGTGGCTATGAATGAGAGCAGCTCACAGGATGGATCTTCATCTTCACAGCGCAGATTGTGAGTGCAACAGAGCTGCATTATGTGGTGACACCTGGAACATAATTTTATGTGGTTTGTCTTAAAGAAGATTGTTTTAAAATTTGATTCTATTTGGGGATCCTGTTCTCTTCAGTAATCCCTACGGAAGGCAAAACCGAAGGGGGAATGGTCGGTTTGATCGGGACCGAAGAGGAGGAAATGATGGAGGGCATAGAACTGGAGGTGGTGGAGGTGGTGGAGGTGGCCGTAGGAGCTGGTTCAAGATGACTGTGAGTTGTGGGGAGGGGGCAAAAAGCACTCAATTTTTAAAAAATAGTTTGGCTAAAGCTTGTTTATTTCTTTTCATGACTTTATGTACAGTGGCCCTTTGAAGTGCTGAAAAATGGATTTAGTAGAAAGTAGCAGCCCTACCATATATTTCTGAAGCCACAGCCAGATCTGGACCCTTTGTATTGTGCTTGGAGGTTTTCCTTTGTGTTTTTAACAATTGCAGCTACAAAACTCGCACTCATGTGTTTCCCACAGATCCCTCATGGGAAGAAGTACGACAAGAAGTGGCTGCTGACGGCACTGCAGAATCTTTGCTCCGTTCCTTTCACTCCTGTTCATGTAGGTCATGGAGCCTGAAAACACTTGAGATTGTAATAAAAAATTTTTAATTATGTTAAAGTATACCCATAACCACTGTTCATATTTAACTTGTCCCTGAGAATCGGTATGTAAGGATAATGTCTCAATCCCAGCAAAGCTGGACCCATAGTAATTTTTTTAATGTTGTTACCTACTCTTGGATGTAAACAAGTTTACACATCCATGTCTGTTAATAGCTTTATTCTAAGTACAGTCTCGTTACAAAGCCTCCTGCTATGGGATTTCTGAGTTACAGGGAAATGTATTTTGTACCCTAAAATATAATTGTATTGAGCATCACATAAGGTGAGCTGCCCCTACTTGTTAGATACTCTATAGTAATGGGTCTTAAAGAAATGGAAGTGTAAGGGGGGGGCGAAAGCTTAAAAGTACAAAAAAAGAAAAAAAAGCACATCAATTTCTTGAAAGGGAATATCGTTACAAGTGATTTGATGTGGTTTGCTTTGCTATTAATTTATTTCAGATGATGCTTTATAATTAGTTCATCCAAAAATCAGGTTACAAGCATCATCAGTGTTTGCAGTAATTTTAAAAATAAGTTAAAATGGTATTCTAAACAGTACATTTAAAAGTGGTTTCTCAAAGTGCTTTGCAGTAGATAAGCTTCCGTTCTTATGCAATTTAAAACATATATTAACTTTTTTTTTTTTTAACATGCTAAACAATAGAGTAACAAAAGAACCCATCCATTTTTAATAGTCTTTGTGGTCCAGAGAGTATCCTTCACTAGATGGCAGTCCACAGCGTGTCACTTGTATGTATTTACGTGTGTTCACTCAAACGTATGCATTAAGGGTAAATTAAAATCACTAACTCGGCTGAAACTTGTTTTTTAGACTATGGGTGGAAACCCAAGCGAATGCAGAATAGAACCTGCAAGCTCCACACAGCTGGATTTGAATCATGGTCAACATTATAGCCCTGGTGCTACAATGCACAAGAGCAGGAAATAGTACTAGCAAAAATGAGGGGGACAAAAGGGGAGAAACAGACTGTAAAGGGGAACATTCAGATGTTATGTATAGTCATTCTCTGGTTAACATCAGGGTTAGGGACCTGTAACTGCCATATCCTCTGAGCATGTGATTAGTTTAAGCACCCCTCCTGTGAAGTCCTATGGTTGATACATTTTTAATAAAAGATTTGGGATATTGGACCATATTGTGGTTTTAGTATACAGGGTGTTTTAAAAATCCTCCTGTAATCTAAACCAGTTTCTCAAGTAACTGTAAAAATTGTAAGAGTAACTACAAAACACTTTACATATGTATACCACAGTAGTGCACTTACCTCCCTCTTCAGGGTTATTGACTGCAGGGGCTGCTATAGTATTTAATGAGGGGAGGACAGTTGTCAATATAATGTGGATGTTAAACTGGTTGACGTAGTTGCCAAAAGGTCCAGTTTTGTTTTGTGGGGTGAGCTGGCCCACCTACATAGTCAAGTATTAGTAAATTGTGTTGTTTTTGGTCGACAAAAAAAAAAAAACTTGTCAGTGAACTTGGCATAAAAATTTTATTGTAGAAGTGCACCATTTTAGACTGCATATGGTCCTAATCACGTAATGACTGCATTTGGTATGTTTAACATGAGGGTCTTAAGCTTGGGTCTAAAGGTATCCAGAACGCTTTGATATTCTGGACTTAGAAATATATATTCTTTGGTTTTGAAGGAGAAGAGAGGCATTTTACATTTTTGGGCACAATGTAGATAAACATTTGTCAGCTCAGGACAGCATTATTTGTTTTTCCTGTTTAATGATGGCAAGTTCTCTTTTTTTTTCCCCCTACATGCTAATTTTTAGGAACAAATGACAAGTTATGTGAGCCCAATATTATAAAGAACTTCCTCCTTATTGAACTGTTATCAAGTTGCATAAGATGCTACTGTTGGTGTAGTCTGGTGTGACTGAGGTAGCAGTGTTAGTCTGTTGGCAGAATCCTTTCATGTAAAATTGAAACTGTATAGAAACAGCAACACAACAAAGTTTTGTTAGCTGTTTAAGGAATGTGTTGCAGAAGTAATTTAATTTTTATTTCACACTTTCCCCCTGAATTTAACTCGAACCCTGGGTATATTTTATTGTTTATCATTTCCAAAAATGAAAACTTTGGCTATATGGCAACATGTTAGGAAGTAAGGAAGAACATGGGTTACACAACACTTTGTATGGTGCATTCGTTATCTTCACAACTTTGCTTTATTGCATTTTAACACTTGCCAATGTACATTTTCTTTGACTTTTCTATTTGTGTGTTGGAAAGGCTCTACTGCAGTATCCTTTTCATAGTATTTAGTAATTCACACAACACTACCAATTTAAAAGAAAATTTTCTTTGTACTAGGGTCATGGGAGATTGAAGGAGACTTCAGTATGTATAAATTGTCAGTAGATACAAGTAACGACTTAGGTTAATGAGAGAAAAATAGCAAAAATGGCAACAATGATTTTTATAAGTCGGCAGTGTTGATTTCTGTGTTCACAATTCTTATTTCCCTTTCTTCCCAGTATCATACCGAGGGCAACAGAGTACAGTTTTACATTGATGATGCCTCTACAGCGAATGCTTTGAGCAAGGTCTCACGCAAGATCACAGACACAGAAGGCTATAAGGTACATCAGCAGGCTAAGATGCTGAGATTCTGTTAATTGCTGTGTAGGTGTGTCAAGTCATTTTTGTATGTCTTCATATCATTTCAAAGGTGTCAGTTTTGATGAATCCCTGTCCTCCTCCATCCTTCATTTTGACTGAATTGAAACCAGAAGACCTGGAGCATCTGAAGGTGAGACGAGGGGGAGGGAATCTGGGATTAGAGTTACTGCAAGACACGGTTAGGTTTGAAGAGATTAACTGTTTTGTGCTGTTTTGGAGTCCTAAGGAGGACAAAACTGTTGAAGAAATGCATGAAATCATGCAGATTTAAACTCGCAGGGATAGTGTTTACATATTGTTGGATTTATTTGTGGCTTGAATAATTCCAATACCTTTCCAATATCTGTTTTCTCAACTGAAAATTTTGTTTTGCCTTAGCAATGCATGGCAAATAGGTTTGATGGCTCACAGCAATCGCTGGACTTGAACAGCATTCGAACAGACCCAGGTAAGTTTTCTCAGATTTTCAAAATAATTTTATATTTCACATTTAATATTTCTTACCGTATGAAGGTTGAAGGTGGTGCTGCAGTAAGATGTACCAGGTTTTTCATCTATTTCTGTTAAACAAGCTTAATCCTCTCTTGTGGTCCTATGTTGATTCTGTTAGACCTGGTATCACAGAATATTGAGGTGGTCCTCAACAGAAAGAACTGCATGCAAGCTATCATCAAGATTATTGAAGAGAACATTCCGGAGGTATGCAATTGGCTTGCGGACATTGGGTGATACATGAAGGCTTCCTGAGTTTCGTAATATCAAGCTGTAGTGAGGGCCTTTAGTAACAGTGCATTCATTCTATGAATTGCATCAGTAAATATTCATTTTAAAGTAAAAAGTTATGTATTTGCTGAGTTTACTGTGTAACTGCAGTTTAGTGCTACCCAGTAGAACACTATCAGTTTCTGATGTGCTCTTATCAAAGAAAGGGAATGTTTGTCTGATTTTTAGTTTTTATTGGAGTAGGATAGTGGTTAGGGTTGTTGCCCTAGAGTTTTGGTTCCTGTGATTTCTACAGTACCTTTCAGCAAAACATATACCCTGAATGGCTTTAAAGATACCTGGCTATATAAACGGGTAAACTACTATCCAATTGATAGTATCAGATAACACTAATAATGTGTTTTTAAAAAATTCAGTTCCTGGCAGATATTATGTCAAAATAACAAAATTGTTGGTCTCAATAGTTGTGTGTATGTGAAGAACACTGTAATAATATGGTGCTGAATCAAAATAAGATTAAGAAATCTTTCTGACAAGTTTTTTTTTTCTTTTTTCTTTTTTACTCTTTCTTTGGTTAACCTGTTGTTTAGCTGGCTTGCTTGAACCTGAGCAACAACAGACTGTATAAGTTGGATGACCTGGCAGAGCTAGTTGGCAAGGTGCCAAACTTGAAGACATTAAACCTCTCTCACAATGAAGTGAGTGGACTTGAATCGCATGCATGTATGTGTTTGTGTGTACATGTGCATATGTTTATAGTCCTGCCCTACAATCTCTTCATACTGATTGTTTTGGCTACTTTCCACTGCTTACTGGCAGCTGAAGACTGAACGCGAGTTGGACAAAGTGAAGGGCTTCAAGCTGGTGGAGCTTTGGCTTGTTAGGAACCCCTTGTTTGACCACTTCAAGGACCAGTCCAGCTATGTCAGGTCAGTCTGCAGCCCTGGGGAGGGGAGGGCTTTCACATTGGAAATAAGGGGAGGTTGAGTGTTTGTTGGGGCATGTGTGGGGCAATGGTGGTGTCAGTGTAGCCATCTAATTTAATTGTCCAGATATGCAAGTCATCATGCTGAATGTGATTCAGGCTTAAGGAGAAATGTAACTATGTGCTTAAAAATGAAGTTAACCTACATGCACCTGTACTGCCAAACCAGAAGAGGGATTGGTTGTACCACTAAGCATGGGACAAAATGATTGTTTCAGCTGAAGCAAAGTTTATTTTTACTTCCCTTCAGCAAACTTCCAGTTGCATAGTGATGCAATATAGTAGGAAAACAAAGCTTGAGCAATCTCTTCTTGAGCGACACAAAATTGTTTTGGTCTCAAGTTCCTCCAACTGCTATCAGTCATTACACTGGCCACAAAGGTTGTCACATGATACACTTGGCTGTGGGAGGGAGGGAGGGAGACTTTGCTGTCTGCACTACACAAGTCTGTCAAGCTCAAAGTACCGCAAGCATGTGTATGCTCTGAAACAAGATCCGGTTGGTTACCAGCCATTTCACACACTTTTAGGTGGTGCTCTCATCTCTTTGAAATGAGATGACTAATTTCATAAAAATTGTTCAGATTCCCTTTCTCACAAAATTTTGTATCAAAAGCATCCAACAATCTAACATTGCTTGATTTGGTCCACAAAGGAATGTTGCATATGTTCAGACAGCTGTGAAATCTTGTGTAATAGAAACATAAATGTTGAGTTTCAGTCAAAATCTACAAAATCTACTACAAAATCTTTTGTACAGTGAAAATATCAGTTGTACTAGCATTTTTCTGGGGAAGAAGCCATTGTGACTGCTTTTTTTCCAGCATTTTAACCCTGTGTTGGATTTGGATTTGTTTGCAAGTGTGTGTGTTTGTGTTTTTGTTTGCTTTGTCTGCAGACTGCTGCACATTGCATGTTTTCCCCAAATAATCTCCAGTGCAGCTGGCTTCATAAACCCCTAAGTGTACTTTAGGAATTTATTGAACTACAAAAGTGATGTCTAGATAATTCATTTTAGATTGCCCTTACATGGTCTCTATAAGGAATAGTGAAATCATCTGCTTTTCTAATAATCATAAAGATGATAATCATCAATCAACAGAAGGATCTTAAACTTCAACTGGGGACAGACTTTCTGAAAAATGCAAGAAAAGCTTTTGAAACCTCAAGTGTAATACACATCTTTGAACTACCTGTGTAAAATGCTTTTGGTAGATGGCATCTTCTCCCCTCCCCCCCAATTTTTTATTTGGGGCACTGTGATTGGCCAGTGAGGAAGGCTGGTTAGCCAATGACGGGTAAGATCCCACCTTCAGTATTTGGGGCAACCTAAGACAGGCACAGTCGTGCACCTGGCCACAACATACATGATACCCTGAAGACGCTGAACTGCTGACGGACAGTGATGCAATTGCATTGCACAGCCCTGAGCTGGAGAGGGAGAGGGGAAGTTTCCAACAAGCCACATAAGATCCACCAAGCACAGACTATTCGACGTTCACAGCCTGAACTTCTCCACATGTCCCAGGATGGGAGATCAGCCCTCTAAAAATAACACCCAGCAAGTGGGCATTGGCTTAAAAAGAAGAGCCTTTTCTTGAGGAGCTGCCTGCCATAACTTGTCACACTAAACAAGTACTGTGGCTCACTTGAATGGGAAAAGGGGGTCCTGTTCCCCCCAGTGGCACCTCCTGTTGTCCCATTGCACTGTGTACTTTGCCCCTTTAATCTTGGGGATCTCGGTGACTGACAGGTGTTAAAACACCTCAGTCCCTGCGGGTATTCTTTACCCACTTAAGTGACAGACACCTAAAACATTTTAAATGGATTCCTAATCTGTAAGCCTTTTAACAAATACTGTTCTAGAAAGTAATGCATTTAACATTAAATCCAAAAATAACCCATTCTTTAAGTTGGAAGTCTGGGTCCAGAATGTGTTAGTTTAAACATATTCATTTAATGTTGAATATTTACCTCAAATGTTCTAGTAGATGTACTGGACAAAAGTAACTCCTGTTGGGGCTGATGTTTTCATGAATATGTGAGAGAAATTGCTAAAGACTAGTGACATCATTAATATTTAAAAATTGGTTTGAGTTCACCATTAAGTACTCTCTTAGGGGTTAATGTATCCAACTTCACTGATACTATTTTTGTCCTTATTTTCCTTTCATCTAACCATTCTCTCCATTTTCATTACCATTAAGAAAACCTGTAATACTATTTCCTCAACTAATGTGTGTCTTTTTCCTTTTGAGCCAACTGTATGTTCTAGGCTTTGATCTTGATTGTGGCACAGCCGCCCGTACCTCAGCACTGTGTTCTTGGAGGTGTCTGTAGTAGTGTTTCCTGCGTGTTGGATTGTGTCTTTCTTTAGGGCTTTTGTGGGGGGAGACTTACCCTGCTGTGCAGCATCTTCATATTTGATGCCAAGAGCACTGGCTATGGCCTATGCGTTGGGTTCATTGTGTCTGAGTGCAGTCCTGTGTCCCCCAGTCTAGTCAGTTAGTCTTGCCCACTGTGTCCAGTTGTCCTCCATTCTGTGTTCACTTGCTCAAGATAACGTGTCCTGTTCAAGTAGAGTTCTCCTTAGAACCCTTTTGTAGATTATCTGGTTTTGTGTTTTGTGTCTTTGTGCCTTCCACTTCATGAATGCCATAGTATGTCTAATTGCGTGCAGCACATCCCCTGTTTCCTTCACATCTTAGGCTCAGTTGTGAAGAGCAGTTTTCACAGACCCTGAGACTGCCATCATTTTTGGGGGTTTTTTTTTTTTTTTTGGTCCCACCCTCTGTGTGTGCGCGTGTGTGGTCATGCACGTGTCTCCCATTGTCAGAAGGCGTGCGTAGTGCGGTCAGTGTGTTTCTACGTGTTTTTGGGGGGGAGGGGCAGGTGAGTAAGTTGCTGGGTAAGTAAACACTGGGGTTGAGTCTTGGGGATGGGTGGGATGTGTGTAATGCATTGTGGTTCTAGGTTTGACAACAGTACTGAGCCATGCCCCTGTTAATGCACTTCAGCCCTTTTCCTATGTCTGCACATCTGTGAACTGAGTTAACAGTATTCTAATCTCCTGCAGCATAATGTCTTCTGTCAGTATTGTTCTGTTAGAAAATAAAGTAAAATGAAGCACATGCTACAGAAAAGGAAATTTTTTGCCTTTGCATTAAATTGTAATCCAGGTCCAGTTTGGTTTGTTTGTTTGTTTATTTTATTTAAACTAACACTGAATGGATGTTGTGTGATTGTGAGAGACCGGCAGTCACGCTGCTTTTTTGTCTTTTCTCCCTGCACACACTGGACAGCGCCATTCGAGAGCGGTTTCCCAGGCTTCTCAAGTTGGTAAGTAAAAATTTCTGCCCAGAATGATTTTTCATTATTTAATCCAAAAATTCTCCTAGCCACCAGTTTTGTATGCAAGCCTTAGACTATACTGATTGAGTTTACTTTTTTCTTGAAGGCTACACTTTAACACATTTGTGCATTGAATTATCAAACTTAGCTAAAAGGAGCAGTGATTACGGACACTGAGCCGTGCTAAGAGTAAAGAGAATGCACAAGGCCCGTGGTGCTCCTTGATTCTTCCCTGTAGTCATGCATGCATATGTGTGTCATGTTCTTCTCATGCAGGGTAACTCCAACCACTCCTATGTGCTCAGCTGGCATGGCAGACACAGTGCTAGTGAATCATTAATTCCTGATGGACAAAAGCGTTTTGTTTTTGACACTGCAACCAGTAACCAAATTGAGACTGGAGCCACTCCTCGTTGATATACTCTGCAGGAACATTGACTGTTTACTTAGCTGGATTACAGGATTTAGTTTTGAATGTACATTTTTTGTATATTAGTACACTACCTATGCTAAAAATGTAATAAATCACCAAAGTTTTTGGGAGTAGCTTCAATAACTATCCTTTATTAATAAACCAATGCTTATTTTTAATTTCCAGAAAGGTGTGTCTACCTTTTTCCTCTGTACATTTTTTGTTACTTTTCAGGATGGACATGACCTTCCACCCCCTATAGGTTTTGATGTGGAAGCTCCTACAACTCTCCCCCCTTGCAAGGTAACAGTAATTGATACTGTTTGTATTCCATAACGGAGCACGGGTCAATGCATCTATAACTGAGGGAGAAAAAAGAGATGCTGTTAAAGCAGGAGTTCTTGTTAGTAATGTCCTAATTCTTTTGTAATGTTGTTCTCCACCAATTTAGGGCAGCTACTTCTTTTCGGATGAAATTAAGAGCCTCATCCTACGTTTCCTCCAGCAGTAAGTTTCACTTAAATGTGTGATACTGTTGTCTGCTCTGGCAAAAGGTTTTCTTTTTATGTGCATTGGAAAGCTTATGGAATTAATTTGATAATAACTTCAGACAGTAACTTTAGGCACGTAACTTCAGTTAGTGACAAATAAGAAAGGAATGCTGGCTGCCTTTGGGTTAAATATCTATGAATTAGCCACTGACATTTCATTTGGATTAGTTGTACAAATGTTCATTGTGTTAAACATAAAGCACATGTGAATTTGCCGTTCTTCCTTCCATCAGGTATTACAGTATCTATGACTCTGGTGACCGGCAGCCCCTGCTGGATGCCTATCATGATGGGGCGTCCTTCTCCCTCAGCATTCCCTTCTCGGTTCAGAACCCTTCCAGGTGCGAGCACAGTCCTGCCAGTCACCTTCTCTTCGACTTCCTCTCTCTCTCTCTCTCTCTCTCTCTCTCTCTCACAGTGACACTTTGCTTCTCTTTTGTGTACTGTCATTCCAGGTGTAGTCTTGGGGAGTACCACAAAGACAGCCGCAACATCAAGAAGTTGAAGGATCCCAGTGAGTTTCGTTCCATATTGAAAACGGTGTACTTTAAAGAGTGAAGAGGGCCAAAAAAAGTCAGAATTTTAAGGAATTTGTTTAGAAGCTTGAGATTCTTCTGTTTTGGATAGGAAAAAATGAAAGTGTATTTGTGTGGCAGTTGTGGTTCTTTAATTTCTGTATGTACATATCTCTTTGCTTGCATCTGCAGCTACACGGTTCCGCCTTTTAAAACACACACGATTGAATGTAGTGGCCTTTCTGAACGAACTGCCCAAGACCCAACATGACATTGCTTCCTTCACTGTTGATGTCAGCACCTATATGGTCAGTAGCTTGCCATCTGTATTTCAGTTGATTTATTAAATTCTTAGTGATCTTAAAATTTCCTGTTCACACTCTTGATAAAGATTTTTTTTTTATAGCAATAAAACAAATTTTATTCTGTTGTTTAAAAAAACTTCCCCCTTTTCCAGAACACATTACTGTCATTTACAGTCAGCGGAGTGTTTAAAGAAGGTGAGTTACTGACTTGGGCAAAATGTGTCGCTTATCTTACAGTAGACCAGACAATAAAAAATATGATATTGTACTAAGTAGTTTTGTATTGTTCATATTTGTATACTCTTAGCAAACTGGTATTTGTGGGCACAAATAGGGTTGATAATCCAACTGACTTGCCCTTGTTATTTTGCCCCCTCATATCTTGCAGTGGATGGTAAATCCCGAGACTCTGTCAGGGCATTCTCTCGAATTTTCATTGCAGTGCCGGCTGGGAATGCTGGGTAAGTGTGACCTAAATCTTACGCATAGCACAATTCTTCTTGTGTCCTGAACATACATTGCTCAAACTTCTACTTATAATTATAAGAGCAAAATAAATATTACAGATGTTCTTTGTAGTAATTAATCAGTGACTGATTCTAACTATTGCACTGTGAAAACTGTTCACAAACTATGTCCTGGCACCAGTTTTTGCCAGTGTTTACAATTAGCTGAAAATAGCCCTATTTTTGTTTCTATTACTATCTTCTTAATCACTCGTCTTGTTTTATCTCTCCCTCACCCTCCATTTTCATTAGTCTGTGTATTGTGAATGACGAGTTGTTTGTGCGAAATGCCACAACGGAGGAGATCCGGAAGGCATTTGCTGCTCCTGCTCCAACACCCTCCAGCAGTCCTGTGCCCACCCTTTCTGCTCCCCAACAGGAGATGTTGAGCTCCTTCTCTCAGAAATCTGGCATGAACCTGGAATGGTCACAAAAGTCAGTGATTCCACTATAAATTTATATGTGATGCTTACACAGAATAGCTTGTAAATTCCTTAAGTAAAAAAGGCTGACTTTTTAAAACTTCAATAAAACGTTTTAAAACAAAGTGCCAAGTTACAATAGAATGAATGTGAAATGTTGGAGTGATCCTCTGATTAGTTTTTAACTGCTTGTTAATTGTAGGTGTCTTCAGGACAATGACTGGGATTTCAGCAGAGCTGCACAGATCTTCACCCAGCTTAAGGTATCATCATCCGATAGCCTTTATTCTTTGCTCTCACAAGGTCTTGTATCTAACACTTGTCATATGAATATCAAACCATATGATATGTGTTCGCAGTCTCTGCCCTGCAGGTGACTGGCTTGCTTGTTGGCTATAAATATTATATCTGACCTTATTTCTCTCTTTTTTTTTTTTTTTTTTTTTTTTGTCTTGTCTAGGCTGAAGGCAAGATCCCAGATGTTGCTTTCAAGTGAATATAAAAGAAGAGTATTTGTATTAGTGAGCCTAACCTGTGACAGAATTTCATGTTTTTATAGTTTTCATCTGTTATGTTTTTATTCTAGATTTTTTTCTTTGTCTCAAATTGTCTAAAGAAATACAGAAACTCACTACAAGTCTAGAGCTTTCTTTGTAGCTACATGGTATAACTACACAAGTACATTTGTTAAAATTATTAAAGTACCACAGTTTATTTGAATAAATGACTGGTGTATTTTTGAAATGTGTCAATTGTTTAAGGATTTACATCACTACATGCACAGAATATTTACCCACAAAACTTTGAACCAATATTATGTCAATATGAACAGTGTACAAACTGTAGATTCTAAAACCTTTAAAAGTTTACAAGTCTGTGCCAGGAGACTTAGTTTATTCCATTTATACAATTATTTACACAAACAGGTAACATACATTATTTTGGGTATTTAGGCAGATATTTAAAAGAATTGGTGTAAGGTAATCAACTTCAAAGATTAATCCATTTATAAAGCTGGCTTTATGTACTTTGACTATATTACAGCAAAGACATGATTTGAATTTAAAACATTTAAGATGACAAGCCAACAGGTCTCAGGTTATACCCTAGTATTATATCTTTTGCCCAGCACACTTGAGTACATTTACTTGTGCATGAACAAGTTTTTGAACTTACACCTTACTAATAATTGAAGAGTTGTAGAATGATTAATTTTCTGACCTTACAAAAATGGCGTCCTAATCTCGCGTGTGTGCGTCCCATGACGTCACGGCGCAGCGACGTGATGTTCCCCCGAACTCGCATGAAAACAATAAACAACCCGAGAAGAGCAGAATCGGAAGAGGGGCCGTCGTTCGAGTTGAACAGCTGAACTGATTTTTAAAAAAATAAAATCAGCAAAAACGACAAGAGCACCCTGCAGAACGCCCCTGGAACCGTGGTCTTCCGTGCCACGACTCACCGTCGATTTTTTCCCGTGAAAAGGAGGTGAAAGTGGACGGTTTGTGTCCGATTCGTATACGTTTCCCTGCGCCTGCTGTTCCCAGTCTCGGCCGTTTGTTATGCGGTTCCCGGAGAGTCGCTCTTTTGTTTGTCTTCCTCCACCGCCTCTTCACTCCCTCGGCCCGCTCTCCTCGGCCCCATGTCCCACTGGCTCTTCCCCTGGTCGGGCTCCATCAAGAAGCGGGCCTGTCGCTACCTCCTGCAGCACTACCTGGGCCACTTCCTGCAGGAGCGCCTGAGCCTGGAGCAGCTCAGTGTGGACCTGTACAGTGGCAGCGGGCTGCTCCGGGACATCCACCTCGACGTGTGGGTAAGGAGCTCCACGTCGTGTGTAAGCAGGTGGCACCATGTCCCTGCTTGATTTAATTGTCATGTAAAGTGTAGTTAAAAAGAAATTTGAGGGAGCCTTTGGAAAAGAACTGGTAACTGTAAGCGCTCTCAGCAGCTGCTTTGTCTAGCAGCTCATAAATTAATGTACCTGGTCCAAGAAGACCCAAGTCCAACCCCTGTCTTCTTCCGCTCTCTGTCTGCCCCTTGTTCTCCTGTCCATATTCTCTTCCTCGATGGCTGTTTGTTTCTCACCCTATCTTCCTGTCCATCTCTTTCCACTTTATGCCTTTCCCCTGGCTCTCTATCTCTGATCTGTCGACCTCATCCCCTGTCCATCTGCTCTTTGGCTTGTCCCATTTCCTTTGTCCACCCTCCCCCTTTCCTTTGTCTGTCTGTCCCCTTTCTTTGTCATTCGTATGCATTTCTCCTCCAGGCAGTCAATGATCTTCTGGAGTCTGTGGGGGCTCCTCTGGAGATGGTAGATGGCTTTGTGAGCAGCATTGCTGTGACCATCCCCTGGGCAGCACTTGTCACTGACCACTGCACCCTGGTTGTAACGGGTCTACAACTCACATGCAGGCCCAAGTACAGAACCAGTAAGTCAGAAATCCTTACTAAGGTGTGAAAATACTGTAGTACATGGTTAGGAAGTGTTCATATTATACCTTCTGACCAGCAAATAATCAAAGGCTCTAAAGGCACATAAAACTGCAACATGATGGACATTCAGAGCCATGAATTATAATTAATTGTATTACACTATAAGCTTAACTTTTGTTTCTTATGTATTACTCTTGCTATGGCCAGTAGTGTATATTAAACCTTTTGCAGGTGGTGGCTGGGATTCCCAAGGCTGGTCCTCATGTATGACCTCCAGCATGCAGCTGGCCCAGGAGTGCCTAAAGGACCCCCCTGAGGCAGCCGAAGAACCGCCTGCTCCTCTTGAAGGGCTGGAGATGTTTGCACAGACCATTGAGACTGGTGAGACTAAAGGTTACCCTGTTTGTTGGTATTGACATTTATTTTCCTGTATATTTTATATCCTGATATGGCTTTGTTCCTTTATATCCTCTTAACAGTATTATTACTAAGGCAGTAACCAGTAAGATGGTAAATAGCTGCCTCAGTTACCAAAGCTGTCAGTATTTAGGGATGCATCAGCTGTGGGGAGATTTTTTTTTTTTTTTTCACCTTTTCACTTGTTATGCGCAGTGCTACGTCGAATTAAAGTCACCTTCCTGGACACCATTGTCCGAATTGAGCACCAGCCTTTGGGCTTAAAAACCGGCATTGCCTTGGAGGTGCACATTAAACGGTGAGTTTGTGTGTGCACGCACACATATATAGGCCCAAACATTTGAATACTACTTAACCTGATTTGGGGGTATAGTAATTGGTTTTGAAATTAAATTGATAATAACTTTAGAGAGCAACATGGTTTTGAAAGCTGCGCTACCAATTTTGCTTTAAGCAGTGTAGTCATGAGGAAGTATCTGGTTTGACAAACTGGCCCAACAGAGAGATTTTTCCTTAGTAGGAGGATTTATGTTTGCTGTCAAAGATTAAAAGGAGACAGGTTTTTAAGTTTATTTGGAATGAACATTAAGTTAAAATTTTAACAATGAGATCAACTATGAATTATGAGCTTCATCATTTGGAGGTTCTCTTTATTAATGTAATCTTGTAACCAAGTTTCTGTTTATTACTTTTTACTTTTTGTTAGTGATTTTAAAGTGTTGAAATTACCCTAGTTGCCTTAAGAGCACAATCATTGCTCCCAATAAAGGGAATGGAAAGAGATTATGTAAAATATTTGTTTGGTGTAAAATCCCTCCTTTAAATACAGTATATGATATATGATAGGACTGCTTGGATGACAGTAGCATGGCTTCTGTCCCCTACCTACAGTTACTCTGATGGAAAAAGTCCCATCATTGTAAAGATAATGATGGAAAGGTGCTAACATCATCCCCTGTTGTCCTGTCACAAATTGGGTGGTTTGTCTGGGTGATAGACTGACTTGAAGTATATAGTTATAGTCTGGGAAATAATATCAGAAGTGGTGGAATCAAGGGCCAGGTGTCCATAGCAAAGAGATAATGTTGGAGTAAAGATGTGTGCACAGAAGGTACATCTATTAAAGATTTACAGACACACCGGTATTTACGTAGAATGACAGCAACAGGTCATCCTGAGAAATATTGGGAAACAACATGTGCATATTTTTTTGGTCCCCTTTGTTTAAGGGTTGTTAACTGTATTGTCTGCATGAACATGTAATGAAGGATACGTCACTTAGGCTACCTGCACTCCTTTCTGTGGCTGTATGCCACACTCCAGGCTTGACTACTGTGATGAGGCAGTGCGTGACTCCAGCCAGACTGTGCCTGTTGACATCCACCAGCCCCCTGCCATTCTGCATAAGGTCTTGCAGCTCAATGCCGTCCAGCTCTTCTATGAGAACACTGCAGAACCTCAGGTAAACCAAGCTCCCGGGAACAAGGAACACCAGGGACTGTGGGTCACCCTATATAGCTATGAAGCTTATTCTTTGCGTAAATACCAGTACTGTTTTTACCATCTGAATGATAAGCTGCTTTTACTTAATCTATTTTGAAACATCTCGTGTAAATTCTGCACCTTGAATAATGCTGAGTAGGTAATTATCCAGTGTAATTGAGGAACTACCTAGAAGCAACTTAAGCAGTTACAGAACCACAGTGATAAGTGTTTGTGTCATGGGGTTGCTGTTTTCCAGGATGGACCTGAACCAGGTAGTGACAGTGAGGGGTCACCTCCTGCAGGACGCCTAGATGCCCCCACCGTGCCTCTGCAGTCCCCTCTGCTGATTGGGAGCTGCTCTGGCTCCATGGAGACCACTGTGAAGATCAAACAGAATGATGCGCTGCCTGGACCCAAGGTCTACTTTGTGAAACTTTCCTTCTTTTAGATGTTGGTTTTATGTTTACTTAGTTCCATGTTACAAATTTCTGTGTGATTGTCAGTTTTACTCTTTTACCCCTTTCTTAGTTGGAGCTGGATGGGAAGGTAGGCTGTCTGCACCTACTGCTTTCACCAGACCAGATCACCCACCTGATGGACATGCTGTCAGAGCTCTGCATTAACACAGGTATTTTGTCTATAGTGCGCGCATGTGCACGCGCACACACACACACACCTGCAATCTGCCTATTTGTTCCACAGTATATCATACTACACTATTTTTGTCATCTGCATATCACCTCTTTTCTGTTATTACTACAGAGCCCCATGGTGGAGAAGGGACCCAAAGCCGCCCCCTAGCATCAGAGGACCTGCGGCTGATCGAGGAAGACCTCAGCAAGCAGTTAAATGCTGACATTGGGGAGCGAGCAAGAGAAGAAGAGGAGGCAGAAAGGGAAGCATTCCTGAGCAGCATGGAGAATGGGGGTGAGGAGCAAGGGCAGCAAGCAGAATAGATACGTGGAACCATTGGGCTCAGTCCAGTACAGCAGATAGATTGTTGGAATCAATTCAGCTGCATAGAATTGTCCCTGGCAGTAAAGCAGTGAGGAGGACTGAAGTCATTCTGCCTGTGTCTAACAGTTAGTCTGTGTCTTTGTTGCAGAGATGTTCTACTCCATGGGTGCAGGCATGAGCAGCAGTGTGATGTCAGCCCGCTCGGGTAGTGAACTGTCAGACAGTGACATGGAGTCCTCTTTGCACAGCCAGCAGAGCTTGGGCCTGCCCCACTCGCTGTCCCCTGGGGTGAGGAGCTCTGCATGTGTGTGACTGTTGGTCTTTGCATTTCTTGTAAATCCTTTATCCTGCTGTAACCATGTTTCTGCACTTTTGTCGCTTTTTTCCTTATTTCAGCTGATGATGAACTGTCCCAGACGTTACCCTGTACCAGGAACACTATCCAGTCTCCCCCCTAGCGTGCGGACCAAGGGTAACTCAGTCTCACTCTCACACTCTTGTGCTGAAGTACACACAGCCTACAGGCTAGGTGGAATTGATGTGTGAAGCATCTATGAGTTACTGCTTGCAAGTGTTTTCCCAGTCAAAGTTCAGCTGTGGTGTTTTTTGTGCTCTGGGCTCACTGTTGGTTGTCACTGGCAGGTTGCTCATCACAGCGTGCCCAGTCTGAGCCGCTCAAGTCAGATGGCTTGCTACGCCTCTCTTTGGGTGGTGTCACTCTAACGCTGCTGGAACAAGAGCCACCTGCTGCCCCTGCTGGGGAGCAATCCTCACTGGCAAAGGTGTCCCAGGTTTTCTTTCAGGAACTGGCCTACTTCAAGGATGCCATGTTCAGTGGGAGGGACTTCAGTCACCTGAGGGAGAACTTCGCTAAAGCTTGTCCTCACTCTCATCTCAGGTGCTCCACATCAAATGCTTCTTATCTTTAAATAACTCTTTATTGGATATGCTTGTAACAGAAAATGGCTACATGAGGGCACCACTACACATTTTGCACTACATCCATGTAGATATTAGGTTCTTGAGAGCTTTTGATGAACTCAACTGATTTGTAGCCTATGTCTAATTGCTAGTACTGCTATATTACTGGTGATAATGATAGTAGACTGTACTGGAAGAGAATGATGGTTATAGATGTACATCCCTGTTTCTAAATGAAACTGTCTTCCACCCCTGTGCTCTTCTGTACTTTACACCCCTGGTATTTATATAAACTATGTCATTCTACACTATAGACTGGATGACATGGCTGCCCTCTCTTTTGGTCAGATTGACGGGAACAGCGGTGCAAATCTCGTGTGAAATGCGCAGTGCAGGCCGCCATACCCGGGAGGTGACCTCTGACCTGTCCTTCAGCAGGTTGGAACTGCTGGAGTGTGTGTGGGGGCTTGGAGCTCCCCAGTACACTGAGGTATGGCTGAGCACACACCGAGGGGACTGTAGGACTGCTCCGGCTTGAAGTACTCTTGAATGTAATTAGACAGTGTGCAGCATACACTGGAGAAAATATAACCATTCTTTCTCTTGCTCTTTTTCATGTTCTAGCTGCTGCAGTTTCAGAGACCTAGCACATTCACACTGGGATCTACAGCCAGACCCTGCACCCTCCTACACTACAGCCTGACAGAGAAACGGCATCGCAGGGTAACTCGGCTTGTGTGCATTTTCCTGCTGCAGACTGTTGATGCGTTGTGCAAGTGTGTGTTATTGCAGCAATGTGTTTGTGTGTTTATACATAAATGTATTCATCTTTGTTAACCACGGTTGTGACAGTCCAAAGCTCATCTTAGAAGCATAAGGAACAAGGCTGGTCAGGGTACATCCAGGGGAGGGTTCATTCTGGGGAAGTCGCATACAGACACAACAAGCAATTTATAGTCACCAGTCCAACTGAAATGTCTGCACTGTGGAGAGAAACTGGAGAACCTGGAGGAAATGCAAATATAGAACTCTAGAAGGATATTACATATGTAGGAGTTGCATGCAAATTCAGAAAATATTTGGGAAATTTACCAAAATGCATTTATGTAATGTTAGAAGTGAAAACTTTATTTGTGTGCCATATACATAAAATTTGATTCCAGTAATACTTTTGAGTATTGTTAATTGATCAGTTAGCTGCCATCATCAGGCCTTTTGCTGGTAAAAGGCAAGAGAAGTTATTTTAGGGTTAATAATAAAATAATTATCTCATCATTATACTGTTTCTAATTTTAAATTGCCAAAGGGGGTGATTGAAAATTCCCTATAATGGGAGAGCAGCAGGGTCTGATTTTTCTTCATAGAAACCTTAGCTGTTTAGTTTAACAGTTATATTTATGCAGCTGATTCTATCATAATAAACTGATTTTCATCTACTTTTCCTTTTAAGATTGTCTTTACAGATAAAGATTGTTGTGATCCTAATATATTAGTCTCAATAAGGCACCTGTAGTATGTGTGTTTATATGTGCATATTTTTTAGTAAACTCCTGCATTTGTGTGTGTCTGGGTGTGATTTATTATGCTGCAGAGTGGAGCAAAGCAGCGGTTTGTTCGGCGTGATAGCACACTGCGGGTGGAGCTTGGGGAGCTGACCACTGAACTGGATCTGGATGTGTTGAACAGACTGGAGCGACTGGTGCAGCCATTCACCCAGACAGTCTCCCAGTCTGAGGGCCACGCTCACTCTCAGGTGTGTGCAGCACAGGAACACAGGCTCTTGCAGCATTTTGACATGTGCAGAGTATAACTGAAATTTGCCTGCCTTTAAATATAATGCATTAGTATATACTTTGTTCATTTTTAATGTTTTTCCTTTGATTTTTTCCTCCAGGCTCAGACCTGTGATTTCCGGTCATCTCTGATGGTACTTTCCCCGCATGTAGTTTTGAAGATCTGTTTTCCAA
This sequence comes from Heterotis niloticus, assembly GCA_018136845.1. Classification (NCBI taxonomy): domain Eukaryota; kingdom Metazoa; phylum Chordata; class Actinopteri; order Osteoglossiformes; family Osteoglossidae; genus Heterotis; species Heterotis niloticus. The sequence goes on along the minus strand of CM030899.1, from coordinate 22,219,870 downwards.
TACCAGACCTGCGGCCTGCAGGCCAGCGTCGGCCACCCAGCCAGAGGGCTGTTCGTACTGAGGCCTTGAGCCTGGAATTCACCAATGTGGAGCTGCATACACATCTGGGCCCAGACTCTGAGCCAGAGCCTGTTGGTGCTGCACACATGACTCAGCTGTTTGAAGCCAGCTTTAGTGACTTGCATGGTAAGTGATTCTCCCAGATAGGGTTCAGAATTAACAATCTGATCTGTTTAGTTACACTGACCTCCTATTAGGAGTGGAGCCTGCTGAACACTGAGTCTTTATCAGTTCATGCGGTTGTACAGTAATTATTTGGTTGACAATACTCTCTGGGCAATTAAGCAAAATTTAATAGAACTTATAGAACAGCTTTTATTATTTCATTTCCATTCCTACCCCCCTTTTCAGGAATGTTTGAAGGTTGGGAGGGCAGCTCTTTCCCCTGCATTAGAGTCCAGAAGAACTCAGACACCAAAGACCCGGACAGCACACCCAGGTCTGTTGTATATGAGCAATGGGTCATGGGGAAGTATGCGTAGGCAACTGCATAGTTCATAGTGACTTTATGCATGTTTGTACAGATATATTCACAATTGTAAAGAGAACACTATATGCTGCTAGGTAGGAAGGTGATTCTTTTGGCATATAACAACTGCAGATTATGAAGGGTTGTTCAGTCTGGCTCTTCTTTACAGGATCTCTGTGAGAGTGAGTTGCTGCACTGGGGAGGCACCCAGGCCTCGATGGGGAGATGGGTCAGGACCAGTTGGGCTAGGCCTGGATGGGGACTTGGGCTCTGTGTCCATGGAGAGCCCTTGTGAACTGAGGGAGAGGGAGAGCTCCCCCTTCTCTTCCAATCGCACCATGTTTGAGACTGAGGAGGTACAAACTATACATCTCTTTGCTCAACTGTTTTCTCTCATGACACCTACAGTATATTTATCATCGTTGCAGGTGAGGTGCAGCTGTAAACTCAAGTCCAAGTAGACAACCTTTAGGCAGAAAGGAATATTTTGTGTTTCAGACAAATCTGCCTATTTTGTTCCATTGTTTATTGGAAGTAATAAATATGTTTCATTCTGATACTATTACTCGGGTAAGCTTGCCACACACTGCAGTTCACTGACACATTAAACACAAAGAGATTTTACTGAAACAGGGAATGTGATAAGATTGCATTGAGAACAGAAGCACATTGGTTGTTTCTCTGTGCACTTTTCCCCACAGATGGTGATCCCAGCAGACCCAGTAGAGATGCAGGAGTTCCAGTGGCAGTGTGTGTCACAAAGTCAGTGTGTAGTGGATATCACTATGCCCTTAGTCACTGTGCTACTGCCCAGCAAAGAGGCCTACCAGAGCTTGTACAACAGGTAACTCTAGTTCTGGTCTGTACTACTGGCTGTCCTGTTTTTCACCTCAGCAGCATGGGCAGCACTGACCGAATTTGTATGTTGTGTTCTAGTTTACTAGTGTATTGGAATAACCACTGTAAGGCAGAGATCAAAACAGATTCATTTTGTGTTTAGTGACTTCAGAGCATGGTACTTATTCTCTTACTTGCCTTAATGCCTAGCATATGGGTTAATGTCATGTATTTATTGACATAAAACAAGTAGAGGTGTGTCTTGTTCAGTCTGGGTATGCCAGGTATAATCAATGAAGCATCAGAATCAACTTATTACCAAGTTTTCTTTCATACAACTAAGAAATAATGCTCTTGTGTGGATTGGCCTACCTACTGCAGAATCAATAATGATCTGTTGATGTGGGAACCGACCCCTCTGACACCCCCTGGTTCCTCTGAGTCCTGCAGTCCCTCTTGTCAGCACACCAGGTCACAAGATGATGAGTTTCGGCTGTGCAAGTCGGCCTTTAGATTGGGTGGGTTACCATTTTAAATTGTGCTGTCATCACATTATTATTTTATTTTTTTGTGGTGTCTCTTGATTGTGGTGTGTTTGTGCTCGTCAGATTGATAGAAAACCCATCTTTTCCCTCAGACTCAGATTCTGATGAAGAAGATGCTCAATTTCTCACTGTCAAGGAGACTCTGAGATGTAAGGGTGTGGAACCAAGATCAGGACCTGCTCAAAGTCTCCTTTCCCTCACAATTCATGTAGGCAAGGGCCGTGTACAAGTCATGACGGACAGCAAGGTGGGTGATAAAGGGTTTACAGGTGTTTTAAAAAGCATTTGTATTTTTCCATCTGTCTGTTCCTAAATGTTATATTTCAGTGTTTGAACACCATCACTTCTCTTTCTTGTTTAGGGAGAAACAGGGCGTCCAGTGGAGCATTGCCATGGTGAGCTGGTGCTGGATGTGAAAGGGGGGAAGATTTTCAGTGTGACACAGCATCAGGGCAATCCCTACCTCAACTTTCTGTGTCTGGAGAGCAAAAAAGTAGAGTTGTACCACAAAGGTGGGTGAATGTTTTGACTCCTTAATTTATAGCTATTTTTTTCTTGAAATTATCAATGTCAAAAAAGTTCTCAATTGTTGCACTTATTATGGGTGCTGGGGGGAGCTACAGAAATCCTGTTACTGCTTGCTCACATTAAGAATTACTGTATCCTTCTCTGTGTAGCGGTAGTTCCAGACTCCCCTATTCCTGTGAGATTGGAGATTCCCAGCTTTTCGCCACCGCAGCATCTGAACGCCACCATTTACCCCACAGAGACTGGGGTTAGCAGTGTGGGGGGCAGGGAGGTTGGGGTGCAGATGTTGTCCACAGCCATCAAAATCACCCTGGACCTCCAGAAAAATGTAAAGGTTAGTTCATTGTATTAAGCATCTCATCTTGTCATGAAGGAGATCTTGTAATGATAAGGAAATTGGTAATTCCATTTTACCTCCAAACAGAAGCATTTTGCAAATCTTATTTTAGGAGTTCTTGGTTGCTCTTCGGCTTCAAGGAGCCACACTGCGGCATTACATGGCACTGACAAATCACAGCTGGCATGAACAGGTACTCAGACTGCTCTTTACCTTCATACTGTTGAATGGCTGTACAATTGCACTTTCTGTGATATTTGTAGTTGTTTTAACCAATTGTTGTTGAGTTTGTGTTGATTTAATGTCTTGCCTCGTTGCAATTTTTATTGGAAGCTGGTTGATTTCCTGGATGTGATTGATGACCCCATCCTGGGATACACCCCACCTGCTGTCATCACTGTTCTCCACACTCACCTGGCAACATGCGCTGTTGACTACAGGTAACACAACAATATGGTGCTTAGGACAGCGCACGTTAGCAAGGCATCATCTATGAAATCAAAACAATGTAGAAATGGAGAAGCAGTTTGAAGGCGACTAATGTTTTCCTCTTGCTCTTTTTCAGACCCCTGTATCTTCCATTACGTGTGCTATTCACAGCAGAGTCCTTCTCTCTCTCCAGCAACATCATTGTGGACACTGCAACCTTTCACCTTAGGTTGGGCCAGAGTTTCTTCTCCTGCAGATAAAGCTTTTTACATAAAAATTTTTAAAAATTACATTTTAAACACTACTTACCACATTGAATAAATGCGTAAGGAATGATCTTAAATAAGAATAAATTAATTATTCTTCTTTCACCTGACAGGTTTATACTTGATGACTCGGCTCTGTACCTGTCAGATAAGTGTGAGAGTGACACCGTGGACCTGAGGCGAGGTATTATTGTGTCTCCTTCATCTATGCTCAGAATCACCCCATGGATGCATGACTGATTGTACATACATACTTTGTTGTGTATATCAAGAAGACTATACATGATTGTGCTTTAGTGTGAGTTTTTGTGAGATGCTGCACTTTGTTGACACAGACTGCTGTCCTCATCTGAGTTTATTCTGAGAGTCCAGCTTCCAGAATCTGACTGCTTATATGCACATACATTTTCACAAACAAGCTTTTCTTTCTCCCTCCTACAGATTATGTTTGTGTGGTAGACATCGATTTGTTGGAGCTGGCTATTACCACTTGGAAAGGCAGTGACTCTGGGAAGCCGGTGAGTCATTTAAAAAGCTTGTTTTGCTTACAATGATCTACTGTTTGCCAGAGATCATGCTTATGGGAAGTTTCCCAAAGAGCACGACCATCAGAGTTTTGCTTCATTTGAGCACTTTTTTATTTATTTATTTATTTATTTATTTATTTATTTATTTATTTATTTTTAATTAGTTATGATGGCAGCTGAGGTCAAAATGCTCCATGATGGTTTGGAACACCAGTTCTGCAATTCAAAAACAAGTCTTAGTTTCAAAAATTATATTAGGTTTTCCAGACTTTACAGTATGTTGCTGGTTGCAGCTGCTTAGGGTCTAGACTTTTTGCTCTTCTTTTGAGAGCCATTGGCAGGCAGTTTCTTCTGACTCACACACTTGATTGCAGTGATGGACTTTGTAGTGTGAAATGTGTGTATTGTGCATATGGTGTGTGTATGTGTGTAAATTATTTAACTGTCCTAATCTGTTTGTAATGCTCAAAATGTATTTACTTCTTTCTCAGACACAACCCCTCTTTGAGCTACGCTGCTCCAACAACGTTGTCCACTTGCACACTTGCGCAGACTCCTGTGCTGCCTTGGTCAACCTGCTGCAATACCTTGTGTCTCGTGGTGACCTTCAACCACCTCCTCGGCACCCGTCACCAACCGAGATTGCCGGACAGAAACTTCCAGTGAGTCACATTATTTATTTACTGTATTTATTTATGTACTGAATAATTGTTCTTGGTCCTCTGTTATCTTTGTTTATGGTGACAGCAGCAGGTTAACAGCAGAAGCTAGGAAGGATACAAAATATAATTGCAATGTAATATATAAACAATAGTGTAACATCACAAAAGTGACACATAGGTCCAAGCTGAGCAGTAACGTAAGTGATTTGCTTGGATGCATCAATGTTCATGTTCACTGAAATATGTGTGCTGCATCAGTTGTCAGAAAGCCCAGCTACTGTGCCGCCTTGCCTTCCTGCTGAGACTGCTGAAATCAACCAGTATGATCTCACTGATGCTTTGATTGACACGGACAAGGGTCAGCGGGATGAGGAGGTAGATTCTGGTAAGACAGGTGGCATGCAATAAAGATCATAAAAATGAATTTATAAGTAGTATGTCTGCATTAATATACTGAATGGATAAATTCTTTTTGCATAATTTATTTGTTTGGATGGGAATCTTAATATTTACTGTGTGCATGGTCTGTAGGTTCTCAAACATTTGTCCAGCGTGGCTCACCTGTCTCAGTATACCTGTTTCCTGGAGAGGCCCCCAAGCAGTATGCCTCTGCTTCTGAAAGGGAAGAACAAGAATTTGATGGACTGGTTGCTGCAACCAATGAAATACAGTGTGACATGAGCTCAGAGGCAGGATCTGAATGTTCTACAGACAATGATGACTTCTGTATCCTGGAGGCTCCTGGAATGGGAATACCTGTCAGTTTTCTTTAAAAGCACTAGCACAGATAAATATGTATAAAATAAAGTATATCAATTTTTAGGTATTGACAAGCTACCATCAATATAGCATGATATTAAAATAAATCACAGAATATTTACTGAATATTTAATTTTTTTTGTTAAGGGTAAACCTGCTGCTTCTTGTATTTGCATACATCGTCCTTCTAGAGATTTTTTTTTCCTCTTTCAAATAAACAAATATTACTGTTCTTTAAAGATTATCTTTTCACCTTGCTGTGACTTTGTTTCCTTTAGCCCAGGGATGGAGAACCGGTAGTGACAGTGCTGTGTCCTGGCCCTGTTCATGTGAGGGATGGGTATTTCTCTCGTCCTCGAGGAAGTTCTGACTTACTCAGAGCCCCCTCCCGCTTCCCTGTGCCCCAGAGCCGGGTGGTCCTGCGGGAAGTGTCCGTGGTGTGGCACTTGTATGGAGGCAAAGACTTTGGAGGCAAACCCATCTCTACCCATGCCCAACACTGTCACAGGTATGGAGAATAAACACATGAACTCAACCTCAGAGTGGCATATTTGCACTGTAAATTGATGCACTTCAAGTTCCATAATAGTAAAAGGAAACTGATTTGTTTTTACAAGGGTAAATATGTGTCACCCTCACTCCTTGCTTCTCTTCTCCTTCCTTTCTCAGGGGGCGTTCTGCCCCTCCTGGTGCCCGTGGCTCCCCATCCCGTTCCACAGCCCCTCCCCGGCCTCAGAACTCATGGCGCTGGGTTGGGGGCAGTGGGCGACAGCATAGCCTGCTCATGGAGATCCAACTAACAAAGGTGGGTATGGGAGAGGGACTTTCCACATCAGCTTCATTATGTACCTTCCATTGACTCCAAGGAGGATTGCATTTAACTGTTTGATTTGCAGGTGAAATGTTACAGCCTGCTTTTACTTTTGAGTCCTAGTGAGGAAGTAATGCAAAACCTGGGACTTGTTGTGGATGGAGACTGGACTCTCTGAAGGCCCTCTACTTTATCCATTCTCTAGGTCAGTTTCCAGCATGAGTCCTATCCTGTCACGATGCCCCCTGCTGCCTCAGGCCAGGAAGTGGAGGGAGGTGGGTCAGGTGACTCGGGCGTGGGTGAGCAGCCCCTGTCCAGGCAGGTTTTCATCGTTCAGGAGCTGGAAGTGCGAGATCGGCTGGCATCCTCCCAGATCAACAAGTTTCTGTACCTATACACCAGCGAGAGTATGCCGCGCAGAGCACACTCCAACATGGTAAGAGAATCATTTGAAGAAGAGGAAAGTCTATGTCTTTGAACTCTCCACAGTGTTTCTGTGTAGTACTCGGTTTGTTGATTTAAATTTCCTCCTTACTTCCCAGCTCACGGTGAAGGCCCTGCAGATTTGCCCTGAATTGGGCCTTGGGGGTCCAGAGTGCTGCCTGAGGGTCAGCTTGCTGCCCCTCCGTCTCAACATTGACCAAGTATGGCTATTAATGGGTTACTATTTACTGTTAGGTGTAGAAAAACAGAAGGGTGGGGCAGAGTCTGTTCCCTTCAGTTTTGATCCATCATTAGATTAATTAATTTGTCCAGATAATTTGAATACCAGACTTCTAACAACCATAGAATGAGCTTTGGGAGGATAATTTTATACTCTTTACAAAAGAGTCCACTGGAATCTTCAGTGCTTACAGAACATCTCATTTAGACTTAAAGAAAACCAATAATAGAACACATCACATTGTCTTGAGACCAAGAAGAGTCACATCTGAGTGAGGCGCTAAAGGACTTTTCTAACTTGTGTTTGTCAGGATGCATTATTCTTCCTAAAGGACTTTTTTAGCAGCCTGGCTGCTGGCGTCAATCCCTACCTCCCGGTTGACACAGCAACTGAAGGTGAGATTAATTGGACTCAAGTGTTCAAGCACAGTTTGTACTATAACACGAGTACTAAAATTACTTTTATGGTGCAACATACTCCTCTCTAAGCTGTCTTTGGCTCTTTGGGGATTTTGCTTTCTTGCAACATTTAGTTAAAGCAGATATGTCTCAGAAGACCTCAGGAGAGGTAGAGCCAAGTGCCAACCTTGGGCCAAATCTCAGTGCTTCCATGGAGACGACCTACAGTGAACACAGTTCTTCCTCGACTGGCTCCTCCTCTTCTGCTGATCAGCCTATCTACTTTCGGTGAGGCCGTGCACAGCAAGTAGACAGTAATGTAAACGTCAGAGGGAAAGACAGAAATAGATGGGTTGTGCTGTATTTCAACGACTTCCTGTCTGTCTCATTCTGAAGGGAGTTCCGTTTCACCTCGGAGGTTCCCATCTGGCTTGATTATCATGGAAAACATGTGGTCATTGAGCAGGTAAGAGGTCAAAGTGCAAGTCACAATTGCAGGATAATGTATTTTTAACTTTGTTTTACAGGGTGACTAATCTTTGCACAAGTAAACTGGGGAAAAATGCTAAACCTTCATGATTAATACCGACAGAAATAGCTTATATACACTATTTAAATAACTAACATTTCAAAATATAAACTTTATAGTGGAAGTAATATTCCTACTAAATTTGTTTTTTAGCTTTTGGATTTCGGTTTCTCTTACATTTTGTCTACATTCTTATTAACTACAACATTCTTTTTGGCATGGAATGTTTCAAACAGCAAACTAAAACTGGACAGATTTAATATGGAGTCAGCACTGACAAATTTATTTAAATGACTGAAGGAACACAGCTCTTAAACACTGTTTTCACATTTAATCTCCTTGCATGGGGCTCTACCCCTGAAAAGTTCTGTGAATTTCATATAATGTTTAGGTGTCTGTGTTTGTTCTCAGGGTACGTTCGCAGGTATCCTGATCGGTCTGGCCCAGCTGAACTGCTCGGAGCTCAAACTGAAGCGACTGTGTTGTCGACATGGGTATTAGTCTTGTTCCTTGTTTCTTGCATCCATCTTTCGACTCTGGCCTAATTTTGTAATTTGTTGAGCCTAAATATATTCTGTTTAAGCCTCTGAAGTAAAATTGCTACATTTAGGCTGTTCTTGTACTACCAGTACATTTATGCTAGGGTGATAAAATAAAAGATAAACAATATTTTCTGATTTTAATTAGTTTGCCTGCCATTTAGGTTGTTGGGTGTGGACAAGGTCATTCAGTATGCTGTCAACGAATGGTTGACTGACATCAGGAAGAACCAGTTGCCAGGGATTCTGGGAGGAGTGGGCCCAATGCACTCTGTTGTTCAGCTCTGTGAGTATGTGCTGAGTAGGCCATAACAAGACTGAACTTTCAGGATCTTTTGTAACTGAAATAATAGAATTTCTGAGCCCTGTGGAGATTTGGATCGGCTAGTGACCTAGATCAGCATGTGACCTTCTCAGACTTAAATGTACTTTGAAAAAATCCCTGATTATTTCTGTTCTTTTAATGTCCAGTCCATGGCATTAGAGACCTGTTTTGGATGCCTATTGAACAGTACAGGAAGGACGGGCGAATTATCCGTGGGATCCAGCGGGGGGCAGCCTCTTTTGGCACATCCACAGCCTCTGCCGCCCTGGAACTCAGCAACAGACTAGTACAGGCCATACAGGTACTTGTAGATGCACTGAACCCATCAGACTTAGGGTATATTAAAATCTTAAAATCTATTCAGGCTCTGACAGATGCACTCCCTCTGTTTTTGTCCTCCACCCTTCTAGGCAACTGCGGAAACTGTCTATGACATCCTGTCGCCGACACCTCCTCTGACTCGTTGCATTACAGAAGGCCGTCCCAGCTCTCGCCCTCGCCGGACTGCCCAGCCTGCTGATCTGAGGGAAGGTGTGGCCAAGGCCTACGACACAGTGAGAGAGGTACTTTAATTGGGTGGGGCGCACAGCCATGTGTGAAGCCACATACAATGAGCTGCATACAGTGAGTTGCATGCAATGTACAAATTCATGGACAAGGTTGCATAAAATGCATGAAATTGGATGACCTTGAAATTAATATTATCGTCACTGGAATAAGTTCATAACTGAAGATCTCGCCATTAACTGGTGGAGTGGCTCATTGTGACTGGGTGATGGAGACCCTCATGTGAAAAGCGTAGCTGGTGTCAGCATTAAGAACTGAAGCACTTCCAGTAACCACATTATCTGCTTACTGTGCAACTGGGTTAAATTTCCCATCCTATGAGATCCTGGGACCGGTACCATTTTAGTTAAACAGTCAGGAAGTTACATTATAACTATAGTTTTGTTAAAATTACATGTTACCCCTTAAAAATAAGCATCACATGTGAAATGAATTAAAATGGTGCCATCCTTGACCACATGTGGCATTAACCGGGCAATGAATGTGTTGTTATCTTAACAGATGTTTGCTTTCCTTTCCCTCTCTTTTTTTCTTCATGCTTTTGGTCCTGAAGGGTGTGATTGACACGGCTCAGACGCTGTGCGATGTGGCATCCCGTGGCCATGAGCAAAAGGGCCTGCCAGGGGCAGTGGGTGGTGTGCTGCGACAGATCCCCCCCACAGTGGTGCGCCCTCTCATTGTTGCCTCAGAAGCAACCTCAAACTTGCTTGGGGGAATGCGGAACCAGATCAAACCGGACGCACGGAAGGAGGACTTCTTAAAATGGCGCACTGAAGACAACCAGGAATGAAATGCTGAGATTGAGGGGGAAAGAGACTGTCCTACATCAGTGCTGAGTGAGTGAGTGAGAGAGAATGAGTGAGCATCTGAGAGTACATGAGTCTAAATGCAAAAATTCAGAAACTGGGTAGTGTTTTACATTGTTTTCGGAATGTATCTGCGGCAACAAAGTGTCCTGCAGCGGGATGAATTTAACTGACACTTGATGCCCCATATGTTCACTTTCACTGGCACCCCTCGCTCCTTCTCTACAGCCGGTTTCTAGAGAACTTCAACTGTCCAAAATCATGTGGCATTCATACATGCCTGTCATTAAACATATACATGGAACACATTTCCGTGCTGCTTATAATGACAAATTGCATAGCTTGCTCATAGTTGCTCATTACAGAACGATCAAAACATGAATTGCTTTCCAGGATGGATCTCGTACTGAGGAAACAACTAGTATTGAAATTGACGTAATGGCCTGGCCAGTGCAAATATTGGGGGTGAGACAGTGGCAGTGGAGATGGAAGAAAAGTGAAGTGGCCTTGCTTTTCAGCATAGCTTGAAGTAGGAAAGATGTCTCAGCTGTCAGCTGTCATTCTACACCCTGTTGTATACCTGTGTGTTGTTTAATCAAGTACTGTACAACCCTGCCTAAAACATGCCGCTATCTGTGCCATAAGCTTGTTTTTAAAGTAGGGAACAACCTCAGTACTGTTCTCTGAAATGCTTTGCTTTCTTAATAATTCTTTTTATCCTTTCTTTTTACTGTTTTTAATGATTTTATTTTTTTGCAATGTCCTTCCGCCCGCCTGACAGGAGGTCCCTGTCGTTCCAGCTGGCTCACTGTTGTGATGTTGGCAAACAGAATCACAATTGTGCAACTGCCCTTCTGCGCTGACTGAGCTGTGCGTAGTGCTGTTATGTCAGCAGAAGATTGCTGAGGGATCAGCAACGGACCGAGCCACGTTTCCCTTCCCTGCTCATGCCCTTCACACATGCTTTGCTTGTTTCCGCTTCACTTATTAGCCGCCTCTGTCATTTTCTTTTGTAATTATCATAAGTGTTAATATTATCATTTTCACCTTATGTATGGATGTTTGTATCAGTAGTGGGGAGCAAGGTGTCAGGCATTGACCTGTGATGCTTTATACTCCCAGGCTACTTTGTTTTAATGAGTACTATGTGTATGGGAAGTGTGTGTGTGGGTAACTGATGCATGTCTGTGGGTGGCATGTTGTGTGGGTGTGACTGTGGCTGCCTGCTGGCGTGTCTTGCACATGGCAGTGGGGCCCTGTAATTACCATTATCATATGCTGTATGAACCAACTGTATTATACCTAGACAATGTGTAAACAAAAATTAATACAAAAAAACATTAAAAAATTTAAATATTAACTCAGTTGCAGCTGCTGTTTGTGTCTAATGTCCATTTCATAGTAATAAGTAATTCAAGAACTGGCTTGACTGATCTTTTGTTATGGGTATTCCTTGAATAACACAAACTGGGCTTGAGCATAAATGATAGAGCTTAAGTGCAGCTAATGTGTTTAACATTTTATATATTCAGTTAACTTGGTCATATTTAAGGTGGAAAAAATCAACATAGTGGATTTGCCAGGAGCTGTGAAAAGGACTGAACTGAGGCAATGGATAAATTCACTCAATTCATAATGTGTTTTTTGCAAATAACTGTAGTTAAATGTAAAGTCACCATTGTTTAAAATGTACAAATGCAACAGACTTTTAACTGCAATTTAATTGTCTTAGTGGACACATGAAGTCAGGATCAACAGCAAAGTGCAGTTGGGGAACTAGACAATGCATTTGTACGCATTTCCCACTAGGCCACTATCTGGAGATTCAAACCGCTGTGGCATCTCTGAACCTGCACTATGCAACCAATACTGGTGTTCAAGAGCAACACAGGAGGACTATTTACAGAGCAAGTGCTTTTCTTGTGCTGGCTTCTCAGACATATTTAGAAAGTTTAAACTTATCTCACAGTGCTGTGCTTCTGGAAACTAAATTGACAATATAAAAGGTTTACTTGGTTACTCTTTTGGCTTATAAAACTTTAAATGTTTCAATCCTGAGAAGTACAAAGTGCCATGTCTTGTTTCTATATTATTTCTTCTGGGCTTTATGCCTTTCTTGGATGAGGGTTGGTCACTTGTGTTCAGTGGCTGGCGTACAGGAAACTGATGGCAGGGGTGTTGCATAGCAGGGACATTTGGAGCTACATTAGACCAAATCAGCAAGGATGCTGGAAGCCAGGCTGCAAGTCAGGCCAGTGCCGTCAGGTTCTACATTTAGCTTCTGCACAACACCATTTTCAATGACCATGGCATACCTAAAGAAATAAGAGGAAATGAGCAAAGGTTAGAGGTCATGTCTAAACAACTAAGGCTATAAGGGCCCGCTTAGGAGTCTTCTAAAGGGATGTTTTTCACAATTGAAAGTGTATTTGTTTCAGCAGCTAATACTTACTGAATTATTATTTTTTTTTTCTTGTTCTGATAACATTTGCACAGCCAAGTGTAAGAATTCACACATCTGTCACTGAGCTAGGTCTCACCACCCAGGAGGCCTGATGCATCCCAGTGGGTAACAGACCAGACACTGCTTGCACTGAATGGCACGTAAAAGACTGTAATGTAGGATGGTATTTCATGTCCATACTGGGCAAAGCACCAGGTTCTACTCAGGACAATAGAAACTTTTAATAACATTTTTCACATCCAGCAATACCACAGCTCCTTTGGACTGCAGTGCTTGCACTTTATAGAACACGAGAAAAATTTTTGCAAATGCTTACACTGACTACAACTCTATGATTCCCTCTTCCATTGTAAATAAAACCACTTTTCTGAATATTTCTCATACTTTCTTCTTTTTAAGAAAGGCTTAAAAATGTTTTGCTTCTGCAAGAATTCTGAAAGAATTCATGGGTTATGCAGAAGAATGGGTTACAGTTAAAAATATTTGGACTGTTACCATAGCTCTGCATTTTAAAATTCCTAAAATTCATAGTTTTTATTAATATCTCGGCATGATAGAGAGGGTCGTTGCTGTTGTGCAAACTTTCTAAGGCTGCTGTGCGGCATCAAGTACATCAAAATATAATATCAAAATATCACACGTCTTATACTCGCACTGTACAAATCTTCTCCTTGAGGGGAACAGTATGTTGGATTTTAGTTAAATTTCTCACATGTAGTTAATTACTCACCAGTTATTTCTTCTCTTAGTCAGACATGAAGTAAAATTTATCCTCCCAGCTAATAACATGCATACTGTTATGTTACATCAAGACTATAATAAATAGTTAATACTGTCAAATACATCATAGGTCCAACTTCCTACCTCTTGTTTAGGTTGTACGGTTGATGTAATATACAGTACTTCACTACAGACAAGAATACTCTCACCTCTTGGATCTCTTGTTCCCCAGAACTTGCTCTACTTGATCATTTTCCAGGAGCAGATCTACTGCCTAGGGGAGACATGAAGCTGCAGTTACACCTGAGCCGCCAACTCTCCATCTTTACGCGTGACATTCAGCAAAAACAAGACCATCGTGAATATGTTCTTGTCTCACTAGATATTACTGTCCTGTGACTGAGGAAAGAGGGATGTGGGGGAGACGGAAGACAAGAAAAGGAGGCAAAGACAAAACAAGAAGAGGCTCATACTTTAGTGAAGGCTCCAGTTGGATCAGCCAGCATCCGCACCTGCGGTGAGAAAATTTTGAATTAGTTTGTATCTTTAATGCAACAGCATAGCTCTCATTGTTTAAGGACTCCAAGTTTCAAACCTCTGCCCTCGGTGCCATCAAAGTGTCTCTATACAAAGAAACTTCTGCTGGGCCATAATAATATGTTGGATCTGCACCTGTATGACATCCTTCTCTCCTGAAACGGAAACTTCTTTTTCTCTCTTTGTTTTGCTTCCTTTATCTTGCATCACCAAAATCACACATAACCCTAAAGCCTTTTGTACCAAACTGATTCTTACTTAGCTGCCTACAGACTGAAAACTGCCACTGGATTCACTCCATTCAACACAGGTTGAGCGCAAAATCTATTCAGCAAAGATAACACACCATTGATATTTTTGCATTGCGATGGTTGAGATGGTATCAATGAATTTCAGTATAATGCTCAAATATTTCAGTCACTAACAAAATTCAATTAAAATTATTCTGCAGCAGGAATAAGCAGTGTCAGTATGTAGAGAATAAGAAGTGTCTGCATGTGGGGCACAAACTTCGTAGCTCTTGGTGCCTACCTTGCCCTCGGTGCCGTTTGCTTTCCCCCATGCAGCCATGACGAAGGCATCATTGACAGCGATGCAGGCCACCTCTTCTATGCCCTTGGTGCGCAGCTCTGCAGATTGCTCCACAAACCCAGGGAGATGTGTCTGTGGGAGGTTCCCCAGCGGAGGAACAAAGCCACGGAGACCCCAGTAAGAGGAAGAGTGTAAAAAACAGGGGAGTGAGGTGTGCAGAGACCTGCTTTTCTGCACCTGTTATTTCTCTAAGGTGCAAACATGGACTATGCTAATGATTCTTCAATAATTTGGATGTCCCTCAGCCCCCGAGTTCTTACTCAACAGTCCAGCGCTCACTTGTATGAATTAAACTCACATTTTAATGTCCCAGTTCCACAGTTAAATAACCTAAAGTCCCAATGGAATACATAATAACAGCGAGCTGTCTCTGTACTTGCCATCCTCTTCATGCCGGTGCACCTTTGTCCATCACAGAAACACACTCAAACTTCCCTGAAGAAAATCACCTAGATGTGGGTCAAAAGCATGTGGATCTAAACACAGGTACCTTAGAACATCCTGGGGTAAAGGCTCCGGGCACGGCAAAAAGCACTCCTTTCTTGCCCTTAAAGAGCTCGTCCATGGACACCTTGTTGCCTGGGTCCCCTTCCTGCACCTCCACCGCAGGCAGTGGTTGTCCAACCTGAGAGACAACAGTGGGCTTCCCCTCAGCCATAATGGAAACTTAATGTACTGGAATATATTTAAACTTTTCTTATATGCATAACAAAAATATATATTAGAATAAAAGGTAAATCCATTTACAAACACTGTCCGGGGGGAAAAAAAAAAGTCACACGATCTAATATTTGGTTGGACCACCTTTAGCTTCGATTATGGCATGCATTCGCCGTGGCATCATTTTGATAAGCTTATGCAAAGTCACAACATTTATTTCTGTCCAGAGTTGCATTCATTCTTTGCCAAGATCTTGTATCGATGATGGGAGAGTCTGACCGCTGCGTAAAGTCTTCTCCGGCACATCCCAAGGATTGTCAGTGGGGTTAAGGTCTGGACTCTGCGGTGGTCGATTCATGTGTGAAAATGATGTCTCTCTCGTGCTGCCTGAAGCACTCTTTCGCAATTTGAGCCCCACGAATCCTGCCATTGTCATCTTGGAAGAAAAAAATCCATTGATGGAAAAACCTGGTCATGCAGTATATTCAGGCGGTCAGCTCACCTCACTTTTCGGGCACATAACGTTGCTGAACCCAGACCTGACCAAGTGAAGCAACCCCGCATCATAACACAAAGTTAAATCCAGGTGGGGACTTTTTTTTGGCAGTATGACAAACAGTAAAAAAGAAGAACAAACTAGAAACGGTGTGCACTAGACAGCGGTTTTTCACACAACATAAAATTTTAATCTGGTTCCGGGAATTAAGAGCTGAGCAAAACAGCGCGTTTCGGATAAGGCCGGAAAAACAAGATTGCAATAGAAGATAAATGTACGACTCGGAGGAACGCGTGAGATAAGGAAAGTGCGACAGATTTAGGCAAGTGGTAAATGGAAATCGTTCTGGTTTAATTATACATTTTAAAACTATTTAGTAGGAGCTCACAACGGATTCCACAGGAAGAAAGACGAGAATAAATAGCAGATACAGAAAGTGAGACGAGGCGATGACTGAACATTGAGAAACACACTTCTCTGCACGTGGGAACAGACAACGGAGGCAGAAACGGAGCGAAACGATGCGGTTCACCGAGTGGATGGGCGCAGTGTGTGTGTGTGTGTGTGTGTGTGGGGTCACATTCGCTGAGAGAAAAGACCAGAAGCTGGAAAATGTGCATCCATTGGTGAAGCTATGACACCGCCTCGTCGTCACCGAGAGCATCACCGTAATCCGCATCGTCATCTTCATCGCCATCGTCATCTCAATCTCCAACATCAGCAGCAAACATGTGATCACGTGACCGACGATCGAGGCTATTCTGAAACGCTGCTTAAACAATACCGTTACTGTACCATATAAATTCGTCATAAATGTTCTGTTTCATACGAAAACAACAGGAAAAGATTGCAACCATCCTCTACTTTACGGCGTTTGCTCCACAAACAGGACCAGTCCCAGCCAAATGAACGGTGAAAGCTGACATTTATAACAGATACTTTTTTTTTTTTTAATGTATAACAGCTAAATAGGTATCCCTATAAAAAGATACATCAGCGACCTGGCGGCAGTTGATCGGCTTCGGTAGGAATTTAAAGCACAACGAAATAATTTAATGCCAAAGGAAAATGTGTGTTCGAATCGAGCATAAAGTGCGTAGGATTATTTATGTGACGTTTTTATTTCTTACCTCGATCGGCATATCGGGAGCAAAGCAACGCGTCAGCGGTTCCACTGAGCCCAGCGTCTGTAACAGGGGCTCGGCAACAGCATAAGCTTAGGACACACACACACACACACACACACACACACACACACACACACACACACCGCCCATTTGTCCCTGGCCTCACCCAGTTCATTTTCCACCACATTAAAATCTCGGTCACATCTGCTCCGATTTTAAAATGGAAGTTGGAGCGCTTACTATTTTCGACTGAAATTACGAAAGCTACACTTTAATAATGTTAAAAATAAGTTTCGTTGTTATTTCCCCCCTCGCCATTCACCAAATAGAGGTGTCAAGTAAAAACGTATTGCCTTACATTTTAAAATACATTTATTCTATACAGCATTGCAGTTATAATTTTAAGGCATTATAAGTAGAAGCTTAAATTGAAATTCCAATTTTTAATAAAGTCGCACATGGCACAGATTTTTTTGATCATCAAAATCAGCGACCAAAGGTTTGTAATTTGTTTACTAGAGGATTCACCTCCCAAAAAAAAACAGGCCCGGAACCATTATTGCAGGCGTTTGAGGGGAAGCTTTTTCCTTTGCACATCAACATATTTCCGGTACACACGCGCCGAGCACTTCCGTTTTGGCACAGGCCAGTACCTCGGTGCTTCAACGGTCATAGAGCAACTCTGTATTATTATCATCTTTCAGTTTTATTAAAGCGAAGATGAAATTACTTACTCACAACATGTTAACTTCACATGTGAAGGGGGTCACGAAGGGCTACCCGCTCCTCATCAAGGTAAAGCGCTTCACGTTTTCTCCTCTTTTGGCTCGTTTTGCTCATCTCAGCTGTCCCAGTGATGCAGGAGAACGTTGCAAAATGCTGAAGAAGAATAAACAGTAGAATAGAATATTTTTAGAGAATGATTAGGAATATTGAATGTTGTGCTGTAAAGTGGAAGTGCGGTGTCATCTGTTTATCGCCAGTGTTTTCTTCTGTGTTTGTAATGTGACCGTTGGGGTCCAGGCCACAGAGGTGAAGGTGAGCGAAGTGGAGTTCAACCCCCAGTTTGTGAGCAGAATGATCCCCAAGCTGGAGTGGTCAGCCCTGGTGCAGGCTGCCGAAGGGGTGGGTCCCACGTGTGCAAATGAGTGTTAAACTGCGTTCCCATTGCTGGCTCTGTTTATGTGTCGAAGCAGTGTAAGTTGTAGTGATTTACCCTTTAACCTGGTCACTCATTGTCGATGACTTTTTCATCCCCAGCTGGGTCACTTGAACGATCTGCCCACTGAGCTCGCCCCTGACTATGAGAACAATGAGGAGTTTTTGCGCAAAGCTCACCGTGTGCTGTTGGAGGTATTGCCTGCTTTTCTGTTTAGTGCTAGGCCCTGTAAATTAATTGGAACCACAGAGACAATAATCGTACAGCTTCTCTTTTCTTGGTTCAGGGCTGGTTTATTGCCTGGAAAAAGTGTTCATTTTGTTCATTCTGGCTTGTAGTTTGGATAGTGATGGCATGAAGGCAATCAGCACTGCAGTGAAGATATGTATTGTACTACAGTTTACTAGTTTGACTTCTGAAATCCCATCTGTATGCAACTGTAATAGGTAATAGCAGGATTGTTAATTTTTTTAATTTGCTATTTTATGAAGGCCAAAATATGTCCCTGTGTGGTGAGCAAATTAAGTATTATGGTTTACACTTAGGTGCCACTGCTTATTGTTTTTGCCTTGCAAGTAAGGCAACATTGACAGTAAATTTGGCAGACTATTGTGTCTTGAATTGTTATGCTCATGTGATTCATTTTGTAGGTAGAGGTGTTGGAGGGGTCCCTACGGTGCCCAGAGTCAGGGCGGGAGTTCCCGATCTCCAGAGGGATTCCCAACATGCTCCTGAATGAGGATGAAGCCTGAGGAATCGAAAGCGCTCAGAAGCTCTTGTTTTTCAAGGACACAAATTCGACCAGATGTTGCCATGCAAAGATCTTCACAGAGTATAAAATGAACTTTATTAGTGAGGAAAGTGGATGGTCTTATTGGAGGAAATTCTAGTCTACAGCTCGTGCGCTCTCAATATCCCTGACAGACACTTTGTTGTAGTATAAGTTGGCTTATTGTTCAGTTGTGCGGCTTAGTAGCTGTGAGAACTTATTCCTGTGCCTAAGAAGGTCAGAAATCACACAATATGGGAGTCTTTGTGTGGTCATAATTCATGGTATAAAAGCTCTACAGACAAGCGCAGGCACTAGCTGTTCTACTGTTGTTAACCAATATTCGCTCGAATCATTCTTGAATTAATACATGTTTGCACTGTGTTTATAAACAAATTATGCTGGTATTTCATACATGCATTTAAAGTTCAGTTTCACTGATTTGTTCCAGTCCGCTCATGGCCTGTTTTCTATAAAATGTGCTTTTATTTAAGAATTATAAGATTTTGAAATAAAGGCTTAATATTTGTGACCAGTTTTATTTAATGGGACACACTTTATTACATGAAAAGACAAACGAGTTAAATATTCTTTTGCATGTATGAACTGAGTTTTTGACTAAATTATTATTTGAGCATAACAATTTTTGGACCAGTTACTTAAAGCACATTTAAGTAATTTTCTGTTGTAAATTCAGAGTCAATGGTTGTAAAGAATAGTGCATTGTAGCTATTGGATATTTTAGTTAAAATACCATCTACTACACTAAACAAGTGGGATAGGTTAAGTATTATGGTTTACACTTAGGTGCCACTGCTTATTGTTTTTGCCTTGCAAGTAAGGCAACATTGACAGTAAATTTGGCAGTCTATTGTGTCTTGAATTGTTATGCTCATGTGATTCATTTTGTAGGTATTTATGTTTAATCAGGTACTCAGAAGGGGAGGTTATTTTTAAAAAGAAATTTGTTGCGGCAGTTGACTGAAAGCCAGGTCTTCAGTGCCTGACCTCACTGAAAGCCTTCACAGAAGAGTGGAGACTGTTACAGTAGCGGGGGGGTTTGGGACGACTCCATATCAATGCCCATGGGTTTGGAATGGGATGCTCAACAAGGACATATCGGTATGATGCTCAGGTGTCCACATACTTTTGGTCATATAGTCTATTTATTACATAACATTTTAAGGCCTAATTTTGGGATGATTGTTACTGTCCACCTCCAGCTGCTCTGAGGTCATGTAGTTGTAATAAACTACATGAGAAGAGTAAAGGAGACAAGATGTCAAGGTGCTCCTCTTGTGTTTATCATTTTATTAGAAAACAAACACAACAATCTGAGAGTTGTATTCCTACACAGTGATCTTGAGTGGGTAGTTAAAAGAAGCTCACAGATGCACACACACATTGCTACTTGGGGGAAAAACTGCAAAATGAAGTCTACTGGTTGAAGTAAGCCAGAATACAATTGAGTCATCACCATTTTATAGCTATTTTACATGCATGGAGATTGTTTTTAGACCAGTTTTTGAGCATTTGGCTAATTCATTTTGGTTATCGCTCATATTTGTTTAAATAAATGGTATGAAATGTAACTGATAAACATGTTTCAACTGAATATCCCTTAAGATTATGTGCTCGTTCGCGCCTACTGATGGAAAGTTGTCCACACAGACTGTAAAAACTGGCAACAGAAGTTGAAATTCACACAGAGAAGAACATGAATGTTACAGCTTAATTTAAATTATAAAAGGATGTTTATAATGCGTACAGTATGACAATCATTTAATTTTCTTACATTCGGCCTTCGCTGTGAACCGGCTCCTGTGTTATCACACCACTGCCTTCTAGCAAGCCAGGGATGAGCCGATTTAGATTTTTCTAACCGGCTACCTTTCTTCAAGGCAGCTTACAGTGTTAGATGAGCAACTTTACAGTGATTTACCCTTTTGTACAGCAAGCTATTCTTTCTACATCATTACAGGGTGAGTACATTGATCAGGCGTACAGCAGCAAGAAGGGATGTTGGAAAGAGTCACACCACCTTTTGCCACTTCACATATTCATGCATAATGTGCAGCCCATGCCACTATGGCACCGTAAAACTCATCTAAAGCCACTGAAGCAGTCCAGCACCACACTGACCACACAGGCTTGGTCGTTTAGGACAGACTGATGCACAAAAACACGTGGCCGTCCTGTGCAGTACTGCATCCAACCACTAGACGGCAGCACGTTTCACAGTGCGTATGCAGTGAATTCATATTACGAAGGGAAAACAAGTAAATCTCCACAGATCCCTTTTGAAAACTTTAAAAAATTATTAGAAAATATTTAACGACATAAAAATTTGCAACAGAATCAAAAGACACTTCCAGATTTACTTAAAAATTATTATTATTATGCTATCATACACTCACACTCTTAATAATGCCTGTGATCGAGTTGAAATGAACATGAGGTTAAGCCACTTTAGACCTCTGGAAATAAATGAACAAAATCAGAACCCAAAGGTGTAGAGACACATAAGTGTACCACACTGAACTGAAAAGCCAGATGTTAGGCTAAAACAAATGAGTTAATTATATGTTACGTTAGTCTAAGCTTTTTGTTAAGCTAAAAATGTAAGAAAAATTAATTTTCCATATCTGTCCGAGACCCTGCTAGAGCAGAAGACATTTTATACAGCTTGTAATTTGCAAGAATTAATGCTACAGATTAAACACATGTCTGGAAATTCTGTTTAAAAAAATGGTGCACCTTCACTGAGTGGAAAGGATTCCTTTTTCCCTCCACAGGCTGTATGGCTCTGTCCTCCGGGTAGTCTTACAGGTTTTAATCTGCGCAAAATCTCGGTTCGGTAAAGCACACACTGTGTTTTCTGGTAGCAAACGGTTTTCTGTGAAACACTAACTGCACTTTGACATTAATGACCTTCATTTCTGCTTCCTACTTGTGTATGTATGAAAAAAACAGGGCTTCCTTTCTGTAGGTGGCCCTGCTAAACTCGAGAGTGCATCCCTGTTAAATCTATTTCTTCATACGCAGTATCTTTACTTGCATACAACTTTACCATCTTTTCAATATCAGATTACCGAAATTCCACCCTGCTGACAGCTGTGAAACTGTGAATGGATCTGTGGTCATAACAAGTGGCAGAAATCAGCGTTTTCCTACCAACAAATCCTCCTCTAACTCAGGTGCGTCATTTGAATTGCAATTCCCTGCATTCAGTGACCCATGTTTACAAAATGTGTCGTTCAGAATCAGCAGTGTGATAAAATCCATAATCATTCACAAACTCAGATACGTATTTCAGTGCCTTTAGGAAAGAACATCCTTATCTTGAAAGACATTTCACTCCAAGAGCTGGAGAAAAAACAATTTGAGTTCGAAGCTCATATACTGTTAATCATTGCCAGGACTGCAAGCACATTAGCTGTGATGTATAATCTGACCTTCTCCCATTTAAGGGTGTCTACAAGATTGTGGATTAACAAATATGTATTCCTCAGAAAGCCTCTGTGCAGAGCTGGTGCCCGTTGTTGGACTGAAGCACACAAAGACCATCTTGCTTACCCTCCAGTCCCAGGCTTATAATAGTTTTGGGGTCATTTTTATAGATGTGGCAAAGTGTTCATTTATTGGACCCTGTTAAACAGTGTGATTGTAAAAACAGAGCGCGCTATTGGACGCCCCATCTCTCTGCAGCCTCCTTCCGATATTCAGAAGCTTGAATAGAAACTTCAGGTTGCCTTTACAGCCTCTCTGCCTGTATTGCTGCTTTTTAGGAAGCCAGAGGGTGGGAGAACTGAATAAAAGGCAATAACTGCTGTCCGTGTCTCTTTCGACCTTGACATTTTTCCTCTAAATAGACTGCGGGTGTCCAATGTGCCATTAAACACCTTCAAGCCTGTGAAGATATTAAGCTAATGTATTCTGTTGCCAGAATCTATTCATTCATCCATCCACTATCAATGAGCGCTTGTCCAGTGCAGGGTCCCAGTGCTCTGGAGCCTATCCTAGAGACATAGGGCATGAGTCAGGGTACACCCTGGATGGGATGACAGTACATATTAATACAGTATTTTGTTAAACAATTCAACAAGGTCATTTTAAAGGGATCCCAAATGGATTTAAACTGTGTAATGACATTTTACAGCAATATCTTATTACATCAAATGCAACCATATTTACAATCTTCATTAATGTTAGTGCTGCTATCCGCTACTACCTCTTCATACAAACAGAAAACTTCATTAGGTGGTTCTGTCCCGGCACAAAAAAACGTAAATTAGTCACGAAGAAAATGAATAAACATTTATGTATCTCAAGAAGACATATGTAATATTTTAAATGCAACTAATATATTCCACATTGTATAAATATTTTATATATCTGTATATATTCGCACGGGTAAGTCTGTATTTGTTGGAGCCGAGTTGCGTGAATTCATTCATCAAATTCACGCAAGCTTAATTTTGGGACACTTTCACATGAGCACATGTGGACTGGCCAAAGTAATCATTCTTTCATGTGAACAAGGATGGCAGGGCAGCTTCTCTGTCCATTCTTGTCCTGTGTTGAACTCCCTGGCTGTCCACAAGCTCCCTCTTCAAACCGGCAGTTCAGTAAAGCCATCCCATCTCTACAGCCCAATTCTGCACATAGCAGGACTGACTTTTGCACCCTGTCTCCATCTCCCTCCACCCAAATGAATGCTGGGTGTTTGTCAGACACGATAAAAAAAAATGCAGTCCCAGACTCCCAGAAGCCCCTTTCCCTAATCCACATTTACCTTGGTTTTCCTGCTGTTTCACTTTCTTTCTCTTTTCTGTCGCTTGCTGCTTCAAGCTTCCTTTACTGCGCCAACTTTACGGCGAGTCCATCATGGCCTCCAGCATCTCGAGAAAGAGTTTGTGCATGGGCACACCACCACGGGTCTTGATGTTGTAGAAGGTGGAAAGGGCACGGCTGGCAGTCTGCCTGAGCAGGGGCAGGGTGAGCAGGAGCCGGCCTGCCCTCCGGGGGTCTTCTGGCCTACGCTGGCTTTCCAGCTCTAGCAGGGCCTGGTGTAGGAGGTCTCGTAGCTTCTGCACAGCCTCCATGTCCTCAATGTACACAGAATCTGAGAGCAGGAAGAGAGGTGTGGACACAGTATGTGTGTGAGAGAGGGGCTTCTTCAGAACTCTCATTTAATTCAATGTAACATAAGAAACATAAGTTGAATTATGGATCATAATTATAGAAGCAATGAGGAAATGATTACCAGAGTTTGTGAGTGCAATAGCCTTCAACATGACAAACTCCTCCTGGTCTAGTTGAAGGGCACGGTATCGGCGGGCCAGTTGGCTAATGGCTGCACTTAACTCGCCCAGCCCAGCAATACGGGACAGCTCCTCATCCAGAACAAAGTCCTCGGCAAACACCACCTCGTCCTCGCAGCTCAGAGACCGGAAGGCAACACCGAGTACGAGCACCTCCAGCCACACGGACTGCAACACTGACATCTGGTCCGCCAGAGACAAGGACAGGAAGCCTGAGGATAGGAGGTGGGATCAGTGCTCACGAATAACTTATGGCGGTCAGCTGGCACCCAGAATCTGTCCCCAGCATTGGAGTTGAGACCTAGCAAGCTGCAGTCTCAGTTTGCGAGTATTTGTCTCCATTCTCCACTGCCTTTAACCCCTCTCACCGGGAATGTGTTTAGCCCAGCCAATGATGACAACAAGCTCGCGATCAGCCAAGTCACAAAGGGTGGTGAGGGTGCGCAGGGTGGTGTCTGACTGCAGGGGGTCTGGCATGGCAAACAGCTTCTCTGGCTCAGCCACCAGCAGATGGGAGACAATGACATTGGAGGGACCTGAGGACAATCCAGACAAGAAGCATCATGAACATCGGTCCATTGCAGGGTAGCTACACCCGCACACATATACTATGGACAATGTTTCTATCACCAATTATCCTGAAACACATGTCTTTGGACTGTGGGAGGAAATCAGAACACTTAGCAGAATCCCACAGAGACACAGAGAGAGAACACGCAAAGTCCACACTGACTGAGCTGCATTCAACCCTACATTCGCAAAGCCCAGGCACTGTGAGGCTGAAGGTGGTGCTGTCTGGCCCGCAGATCCAGATCAACTCTATTATCCCAAGGATGAAAAGGGTCAGTCAGACTTTTACTACGTGTAGTTAAAATCAAAATGTAGTGAAATCAATGTGCAAACTGTCAGGGTGCAGCCTGGGATGCATGGCAGCATCTCACATTGTCATTCACAAAGGAAAACCGGTTCCAGGTTAAATGTAAAATAAATAAATAAATAAATAAATAAATAAATAAAACTGCAAAAAGCCAATTCAGGCTTCCAAAAACCAGTACTTTGCATGACTCCCATATGGAACAAAGACAGGTTTGTACATTAAGCCACTTACAATTATTAAGCCATTTTTACAACATAACTTTTAGTGGAGCAATTGCCAGGTAAGTACCTTGCGCAAGGGTATTATAGCAGGAGTAGGGATTTGAACCCATATCCTACAACTGTAAAGCAACAGCTATCACCACGATGCTACCTGCTCCCACCCAACACATAGGGATCATAGGTGAAATGCAGGTGGCCCAAAGACTGTCTCACAAGTGCTATACGATGCTTCAGAAAGTATTCACTTTATTACATTTTTTAAATATTTTCTTTCTCTTAAACCTCAAAGTTTTAACACACTGACGTTTTTCACCAACACAAATTGAACACCATTCATGAATTTAAAAAAATTATTCAAGAACATTAGTTTCTCCAGAATGAAAGGCTTACAGTTCACATGTACAAAAGTATTCCCCTCCCAAGGCAAAATTTTATACCTAGCAGCAATTAAAGCTGCACATTTTCTCAGGTATGACTGTATGACCTTTGATGGGTTTTGATGATTTTCTCATTCTTTAGCATGTATTTGCTCCAACTTATATGTAAAATGTCAGCAGATATTGTTCAGGTCATTCCACCAGGTCATACCCACTTTTCAACAGGATTCAAGTCAAAGTTCTGGCTGGGCCATTCTAGAATACTAGCCTTTTTTTCCCCCAAGCCATTCCTTGGTAGTTTTTTTCTGTGTGCTTTGGGTCACTGTCCTGTTGGAAAATGCATCTTTCCCCTAAATACAGGTCTCTGGCTTGCTGCAGGTTGTCCTTGAGGATTTGGCTCCATCCCCATTCCCACACAAACTTTTCAGTACTTCCTGCTGAAAAGCAACCCCACAGCACGATGCTGCCACCACCACACTTGATGGTAGGGATGGTGTTACCTGGATGTTGGGCTATTGTTAGCGCTTTGCTTTCAGGCCATAGCTATCTTTTTATAGACAGGTTTCAAGGTTTTGTGATATGGCTTCCAGTACACTCCATCTGTGACTTAATGTCGACCTTTCTCTGGAGTGACTTCCTCCTTCTCCTCTCCCAAAAAAGCAGAATCTGTGAAGTCCTGAGATTGTTCGTGTCTGGATAGTGTTCTTCCACTTCAGCCAAGGAGCTCTGCAACTCTGTCAGCATTATTACTGCCCTCTTGCTCACTTCCCTGACAGTCGCCCTTCTTGTCCAGTTGCTCTAGTGAGGAGAACAACCTGATCATGGTAGTGTCTGCCCTGTGCCATGTTTTTTATTTTATAACAACAGGCTCCATGGTGCTCCATGAAGGTTCAAAGCTTTGCCAATCTTTTCATAACCTTTTTTCTTGCAACTCATCTCAAAGTAGCATGTGCAGCTCCTTGGTCTTCATGAAAGCAAGGTTGATCTGATGCGCTGCTTCAGGTTGTGAGCCCTTACAGTGACATTTATTGTTCAGTGAAGCAGGTGGATTCCAAATGAACAACGTTCTACCTTCTTAATGCATAGATGCAAGATAACTGAATAGCTAACCCAATTTATATTAAGACAAAGGAGCTGAATATTTATCAGTTAAGTAATCTTAAGATTTGTATTTTAATATAATTCTGAATACTTTATTTCTTTATTTTATACAAAAGTACCTCTGCAAGAGTGGAAAAAATTCTCATCTAGACATGCTTTAAAACACTGCAGAATGAGAAATGATCAACTGGGGGGTGAATACTTACTGAGGGCACCGTATCAACAGCTTATACATCTGATGGAATACAGCACTGCTGTGTACCACTACATGCATTAACAAAAAACGGCCCACCTTTATCAACTTCCTTTCCTGAAGGCTGATTCGTAGGACTTTGGTATGTGGTGCTCTCCACCTCTGGCCGTCTTTTGTACTTCTGTCTTCCTCCTCTCACTCGATCCAGACGAACACCTGCAGAAGAAGGAAGCCACATTTTCCACATACACCGAGTATTCAAGTTTAAACCAAATGAATAATGGGTCAAATTATCATGGCAGCACCCATAGGTTCAGGCACAACACTTTGGTTGTTGATCTGTTCAGAGGGTTACGATGGTTCTACCACCATTCAGCATACAAACAGCAACCGTGACTTCAGACACTGCTTATGCTCAAAGTGGCAACGCTCTCTGAAACCCACCACAGGTTATACTTATACAGCTCATGTGGTTGGTGTACTGAAGCTGTTAACCTGCTGCTGGGGTGCTTTGCAGACCCTTACCCTCTTTCAGCATTCCCACTTTGAGGCACTTGGTGAAGCGACAAGCTTGGCAGGCCTTCCTGCGCCGCTTGGTGATTTCGCACTCGTTGGATGCTGGGCAGCTGTATTCAATGTTCCCTGAGAAACAGGGGTACAAAGCAAGTAAACAAGTCTCCCTAGCAAAACAAATTAGCAGTTTTTATTCCCAGTGCCTTGGCATTTATAAGCACAACTGCACTTAAGAAGCATACAACTTCTATTAATTTATATTTCCAGCATTTCAGTCCCACTGACTCCCCCTGACTTTCAGAAGCCATATTATAACAGAAAATGGCACATTATAACATTATTCATCCTATTCAAATTAGATCACGGCTGTCCATTATGTAGAAATTTCAGGCATTATGAAATCCTGATTATACAACCGATTATACAAGCATAAAGGAAAGTATGCACATACGTGCACAGGCATGGCTCTGTAGGCTCACCTTGAATGGTCCTCTTGAAGAAGGCCTTGCAGGCCTCACAGGAGGCCACGCCGTAGTGGTAGCCTGATGCCACATCCCCACACACGAGACACAGGCGCTTGGGGAGTGTGCTAAGGGCGTACTTGCACCTGCCGCCTCCGCTGCCTGCAGATCCCTCCTCTCCATCGCCCTCCTCTTTAAAAGGGCAATGCAGGGTTGGTGTGCAGAGGGGAGGGGAGTACCGCTCTGTGCTCCTGCCTCCATTTACCCCCACAGCACTGTGGGACGAATCGGAGGATGCCCCTCCAGGGCTGGTTCTCCCATCTCTTCCTCCCTCTGGACTGCTGGGCTCAGCCTTAATGTAAATATTGAAGCGTCGATCCCGGGAAGACATGGTTGCTGTGGTGAAATGAGCAAGGAGTGGAGAAGATCCAAGGGAGGAGAGGAGGAAAGGACAAGTGAATGAGGACACAGTGGTCACATGCATGTGGAAGAAGGACAGTAAACCAGTTTAGTAGCACAGATGGTGACAGAATCAATATAGTTCATCAGTTTACTGACCTTCACAAACCTCCAAGTAAGAAAACTGTGGAACTCAGAGCAAATTTCAACACACAAAGTAGTCTTATGTTTTCAGTGATGGATGGAAGGGAAACACCCAGCAAACAAAATCTACTTTTGGTCTTGTAGAGTGGGAGTTGTTAATTTTTATTGTTTATCTTTCATATTTTATTCTTCCACCTGTCTCCTAGACTAAAGGAAAAAAGACTGAACTGCAATCTGATTATAGACACAACTAGAATGCTGTCATAACCTGAAAGCTTAGTATCGTTTGTGCTTCAAGTCTCAAAATTAAATTATCCTGCAGTTAAAACAGAGCCATTGCGACACACATGGAGGAAAATTTGAATTAAACTTAAAAATACATACATGAATTCACTTCCAGATAAAACACACAAACCAATTTACAGTCCTACTGGGCTGAGGAAGGAACATACTGAAGTGGCAAGGAGACGGGTGTGACATTAATACTTTTCACCCAGTAGTGTCTGTGCTCTCCAGTCGCAACACAATGCGTACTTGGCTTTCTGACCGTAAAAATGGTGCACGCTTGGGTAATCTCTAATCTGCCTTTGGTAATAGGGTGAGCAAAGCAGCAATTGCTATTCCAGTCTCACACCCAACAAACTGCATTATAATATCCACACCATGAGAGTCTGGACAGAAACTTTTTACATCCTTTTAAATCAGTACACATCTAACATCCATAATTTGACCCACACAACATAAACCACTCTTACAGGCTACAATTTCAACACACTGCATTGTGATAGATATTATAACTGAACCACTTGTTAATAAAGAACATGGAAAAGTGAAACCTTTGAGGAGTAGCGATGCCACATGCGAGTTCATCTGGATGCTACGCGTGGCGGCGCTGGATGAGCAAGTACGATACGCTGAATGCAAAGCGGAGACAGGCAGCAGACTGCAAAGTGAGAGCAAAGGAGAAGAGTTGCAGGGGGTGGTGAGGGGTTGAGCTCTGTTCTGTGACCTCTGAGGCCGAGAGGCTAATGCAGCTTCCTCCCTTGCTCTGGATTAGGGATGCTAATCCAGAAGTGAAGGAACAGGCGGACAATCCTCTAATTAAACCAGCATTTGAACAAGAAACCCTTGGTGAGAAGCTTCAGTCATCTGTCATTTGCACTGTCCACACAATGGCTAAGGGTGACAGCTGACCCCAATAATGTCACCCCAGTCCTGGTTTGAATGTTTAACTGTGCAGTGCTCTCACTCGCATCTAAATCTGTAAATACTGTACATGCCCTCATAAAGCTGTCATTACTGCACTCTTGCACAGAGAATAAATAATTGAGCTTATACAACCTCAAAATGCCAGCAACCTTCAGCAACAGTGGTTATACAGCTATAATGAAATAAAGTACTACAGGTTTCTAGATTAAAAAAAAACAGCAGTTAGACTGGATAAATGATTAATATACAATGCCTATTAAAATTATAATTGTAAAAAAGTAAAACATGAAAAAGTCCAAGGGAGTTAATACTTTTTAAGGGCTCTGCACTTTCCAGTTTGGCTTAAGGTCTTGTTGGGGGCTTCAGCCTGCTGTTAAAGGGAGATGTTTGAGGTGCCTTTTGGGGAAATCCTGACAGAAGAGAGGTGGCAACGGGGTAGCTGAAGACAACGTGTGCAAAAGCACAGAGGTTAGTCTGTGTTGCATTTATGTACTGTAGATGTGATTGACAAGTCAGCATCAATGGTCTGAATCTTTGCTTCCAAATTTGCATTCCAGTAAAAATACATGTACACTGAAAAAACACAATACAGAGTGTCATATCTCACTAGAAAAGTTGCATATTGTTACAACAGGCAGGTATCTGAGCATTTTGCCTTATTTCAGCCTGGTTTTCCTTCCCTTTCAACCCTCAGTTTTATTCCATCTCTCCTAGTGCCCCTGCAGTGAAACAAAGAAGAACATTTGGCTCCCCTCTTCTGCACAGCCATGCTCTCTGGCAAAATCTCCATCATCTTGCATAACTGCTGAACTGTAATTACAAAAGAATGCCATTTTGCATTACAATAATCATTCTGCATACAAAAGAAATATGTCAATCAGTTAAATAAGTGTTAAAACTTCGGACTTACTGTAATTTCAATAGTTTCCCATTACTAAAATACTGTATGAATACCTGGGGTTCATGCCCCACTGCAGCAAAACATTACACTAAGACATGATTTACAGCACAAAAGTTTAATTTATATGCAAGCACTTGATATCTGACTGCAATGTTATTCTGGCTGCATTTATATTTATTCACTTAGCACATGCTGTTCTCCACAGTGACATACAATGACTATTAATGAATAAATGAATAAATTTAAATGAATTGTAAATGTAAACTGTATTTCTCTGACACCTTTATCCAAGGTGACCATCAGTACAAGATACTCTAAACTCTCTACAATTATTCACACATCTATACAGTAGGGCAATGTAACACACACACACACACACACACACACACACACACACACACACACACAGTAGTTTGTTCATCTTTGTTGATGATGTTTAACTTGTAATACTGATGTTATGATGTTGAAAGTGTTGCTGTGGATATAGACATATGCACCATCTACAGGGATATTTTAGATTCCACAGTTTACCAGAATCACACATTTTTGGACTGCGGAGAGACACTAGAGGACCTGGAGGAAACAGACAGAAATGCAGACATGGGAAGAACATGCAAAGTCCACACAGATTTAAGCTGGATTTGATCCAAATGCACACCCTGGGTGCTGTGAGACACCAGTTTTACATGCTAAATGGTACAGAAAACTGTGCTGCTGAATGGCTTCATATCAAAAATAAATTTTGTGTACTGTGAGGTTTCCCAAGCTGCAAAGAACAAATTGTATCAAACAAATATAATCGACAACGCTGTAATATAATTCTGCAACTTAAGTTACTTTCTTTTTTCACATGAACACCTTTTGTAATGCAAGTCAACACTAACGCAATGGAGTAATTCTGGCAGAAAAAAAGTCTTACTAAACAAAATGAAAATATGGCAGTATGACAAGAACAATCACAATCGAAATGACCACACTTTTACATTCATCTCCTTCATTTCCCTTCATAATCAGTACACCATCGAATGCTTGAGGACCCCAAGATTCTTATACACAGTTTCAGAATTACATCATGCAGTTTCCCTACAAAATACCTACTGAGCATCTTTAAGTTTCTCTTCTGCCCGTTAGCAGAATTTGCAAACTTCAGCCACTAAATTTAAAGTAAACTCTTACAAGGTTTTCCATATTCATCATCAAGATGATATGAACTACTATGTAATAAACAGATTTTAAGTAAATTACTTCATAGTCAAAATACATGGTTAAAATAGAAAAATGAGGGATTTTAAGGGTTGATGGGAAGAAATTAATGTTATTAGGAAAATTTCAAAGCATAACAATCATTAGTAACTGGAATTTAATATATTGATTCATTACCACAAATTTGTAAGAAAATGATCATAAAAAGAAGTCATTACCTTTCATTTAAATAAGAAAATAGACCCCATATTCCTGAGTGTAAAAGTTTCACCTATTTTTTTCCACTGAAACCAAAACCAAATCGAAAATATCAAAACTACTCTGGTCACCTTCAGATTTAGGCTTAGGACCCACATTTTGCAAATAGCTTGCACATCATAGTTGTGTGCTTTCCTCTTTTCTTCTCATGATTTATCTTGCTATTATTTTGTGCTCTTATTTTTTTTTACTTGTTTATTTTGCTGTTGTTGTGCAGCAAGCTAACACAGAGGGTGTCTCACTGTGTTGTGACTTCCAACTCATTCAGGAGTTTGCATGTTCCCTCATTGTCACAGAGGGTTTCCTGCAGGTGCTCAGGTTTCCTCCCACAGCCCAGACACATGCACTTCAGGTGAGTGTGTGACTTCAAACTGCCCGTGATATGTGTATGTGTGAGTGCCTGAGGTTGCAAATGACTGGCTCCTTATTTACTCTATCTTTTGCCCTGGACGTCCAGAATAGCAACCTGTCCACCGTGACCCAACTTTGTGCAAACCCTGATTAATACTGGATCATTTCTGCTGTTCTTTATTGCTGTAATTGTTTCCAGTTTTCACATTTATGTAAACTGCTTCAGAATTGCAAACCATATATCTTTTTTTATTTAAAGTACTTTAGGAAGCAGTTTTTAAAAAATATTATACCACAAACTAAAAAGGGAATTCTGGAAAATGTTTTAACCCCTCTCTGCTGAGCTATTGGTAATGTACGTTTGCAATAAAAAGTATAATAGAGTAATATTATATAATGTAGGTATAATAAAAGTATACATAAATAGTATATCAAGTCACAATAACATATCAAGTCGTTTGTAATGATATTAGCTTAAAGAGAATTATATGTACTTTATCCCTTTAAGGTAGGCAAGACATTCCTTCACATTTTCAAATTTTGCACATTCTTGAAAACGTTTTTGCCTTAGGGCCCTTTGCTATAGCTGGCAAAGAGTCATGTGAGTTCCAAGGTCCCTGCAGGCAGGCACAACTGAAGTGAACAATAGAAGTCACACTCTGCAACTTAATTCTTCTGGTATGCAACATCACCAAGGCGCGTACTTTAAATTAAAATGTCTATACCTTCAAGGCATTTTTCATAGACATGTGTTCAAAGCTTGTATGAATTCTACAGCACAAGTTACATTTGCTCACAAGTTGGACTTCTCAAAGAGCCTGGATTGTACAAGGTTAACCTGTACCACCAAAAAGCAATCCTGTCATTGCTGTAAGGTTCAGTCTAGGGGTAGAAGTCAGCTTATCAAAATAAGTGTAACAGTCACACCATCGCCTGCAGGATTACTGCAGTGAATCAAATCATACACTAATTCCTCTAGTTCATGTCTCTGAGGTATAAAAACACATTTATGATCTGTTAGATTTTTTATAAAAAGATCCTGTGACCAAATGTCCCCAGCCACTGCTGAAGACAATGATTTCCTCTTTGGTGCCTTAAACTGCTCTGCTGACAAATTAATAAATATTTATTTCTTTTCAAATTGCTATAAATTTGTTCAATTATTTTATGTGTGAGTGTGCTTCAGTGGATTATGTGTTACTCTTTTGGTGGGCAAAAGAAGAATGGAAGAAATACACTAATGAAAGAGTACACGCAAATGATGGATAAAGAGATCAGAATGACAAAGCTTCAGCGCTACCGAGTTGTACTAGACAACATTTCCCATGTGAATAGGTTTCTCTCACCTGGTCTCTGTTCCTTCAGTCTCTAAGGGTGTCTCTGGAATTTCAGCACAGATCCTCCATCAGGAAACCTACAAAGCATTTCAGACTGAATAAACACAAATACCAGGTAATATTCCAAATGACAGTGAAACCAGCCTAACCATAAGCTTCAAATATTATTTTAATTTAAAAGTAGGAACTCAGTGACAAAACCAGACCATTATATTCACAGTTTTGAGTTGCCATGGCTTAGGAAAGTCTTAAGACATCGTATACAGCGGCCATTGGTGGCGACGGAATTAAATGTCAAAACAGAGCATGAGCCGACAAGCTCCAGTGGAAGCAACACCCCTAGCCGTACATGGAAAGCAGGTTACACAATGTTTGGAAATGAACTGGGCTGCGTGTACAGGGTCACAAGTAAAGGACCACCCCCACCACCACCACCGTAAATTGACCCGCACCTGAGTCACAAAGCACACACCACCAATTTACACATTTTCACTGAGGAATTGAGAGTGAAATCTGCTTAGGAGCATTTACCCTGGCAAAACCACAAAGGCAAATTAAAGGCCAACAAACAGTTTCCCTAATACACAAGGGAAAACAGCAGTTTATTCAAACACACGTTCCAATAACTATCTCCACCACTGTGATTATTTAGTCAGTAATAATCATTTTTGTCTATTTTCAAATGCAATATGAACCCATTTAAAATTAATCTGTTTTCTGTATCATAATTTGTACAGTCATATTTCTCTGTTGCTGCTTCAAATGAATGTTTCATTTAAAAAAAACTGACAAAGGAGAAAATAAATATTCCTTTACCTCTGGCTGGCCTACAGACATGCATGTGATGTGTTTAAGCAAAGCACAGGCCTAACACACCGCCTCCCTCTTTGCCTGACTGACGCCTTTCAAAGGTCAAAGTGGCTGTGGAGCCTGAAGGACAGACAAAGCAGCAAATAATGGACAGAGCTACTGCGGGACTAAAGACACTCCATGAGGTGGAGACATTTGTGTATTAAAACAGAAAATAAAGTTATCTGTGTCGAGACAATTAAGATAGTTAAGTCTTAAGTGTTACCATAGATAGTTAAGTCTTGCCATAGGAATAACTTTAACTGTGAAACAAAAGGACCAAAGAAAATCCGAGTAGGTCAGCAAAAGGAAAAGGAAAAAAAGGAAAATAAAAAAATAAAAAATAAAAATAAAAAGCAAAAGGAAGATAAATTACAATAGAAATAATTAAAATTGCATTGTGACAGTTTATCGTTCCCTTCAAGAACACCCTTGTTCTTCCAGACACTGTTTGAAGTCAAAACATTAACTGAACCTGTTATCTATTTATATTTGTTTGTTTGTTTGTTGGCTGTTACTTTTTAACTGCTTTTTTGGCGCTCACCTAGAAAAGCGGGACCGACGCCTCCCCAAGTGAAAAGTCATGGTTGGAGAATCAGAGAAGGACAGAGGTGACAGAGGACAGCAGTCTGACACATACGTTAACCACCTTGGACCAGAGTGACAACAGCTGAGATTATGTGTTATTAAGATAAAGCAATATGGTTAACAGTCTGGATGAGGGGTTATTTTCACACTTTCACCGAAACTGTCACGAGTGACACTCCACCTCTCCTTAAAGTCGGTTTTTAATTAAATATGGAAATCTTACAG
Source organism: Heterotis niloticus (assembly GCA_018136845.1). Lineage (NCBI taxonomy): Eukaryota > Metazoa > Chordata > Actinopteri > Osteoglossiformes > Osteoglossidae > Heterotis > Heterotis niloticus. The sequence goes on along the minus strand of CM030899.1, from coordinate 22,184,758 downwards.
CCCACACGGGCAGCTACGGCAGTTTCCCCCAGAGCTGCTCTTTATGGTTCATGTGACTATTTCAGCATTTATTGGTCGTGATGCAGTGGACATTTCGGCTAGTCTCCATTTAGATTTTTTTTTTTTTGGTAAAGTAAGCAGTTGCAAAGACTCTTTGAAGGTCTGGTCAGGGATAGGATCCAGACAGGGCAGATATGAACAAACATGTGCCGTCTAGATCCCTTTAATGTGAATGCTGCTCTGGTGCCCTTTGAACCCTTTTAAAGGTCAGTCTCAAAACTGGCTTTCAAGTGCTTAGTGAGATCATCTAAACCCTATACACACTCCTACGAACACCTCACATTCGAAAGGTAATAGCAAAACCGGATTACTCCCTTTCAAAAAAGAACAATATCCCAATCACGGCTTGAAGCTCAGAGTCAAAAAACCCCGAGCGACCTGAGAAAATTTCATTCATCTCGAGTTGCGCCAAAGAGAAACCACTGCAGGGGTCCAAGCACCCACCCCCAACAATATGAGATGGCAATATTCACAACTACTGATGACAGAAAACAAATAGTTTGCAAAAACTTCCATATTTCCATGCCTAGGATACCAAGTTTGCATTTTGGAAGAATTCGTACTATTAAAAGACAAGCCATGTGCTCAAGTTCCAGCTGGAAGAGCGCCTACAATAGGAGGTGGACCATGCTGACTATTCCTGGTGTCTGTTTAGGGTCGCCTAACTTTAGACTCGCATGGGGGCGAAATATCACGCAACAACCTTTGCAGATATTTGAAAAAGTACACACATAGTGTGCAGGCCGGCCGGGCGCCCTTAACTAAGTCTCCAAGTCAGAGGGCAGAGTCACCTTTAAGGTTTGCATTACTGGGTCAGCGTGTACGGGTCATCCGCTCGGTTTAATATTAGAAGTGCGTGATGGAAAGTTAAGCACGAGACTGTCATGTTGTAAAATGCATTTTGCAAACAGCGCGGTTAAATCTGACATCAAATGCCGCTTCAAGCAGTCTTCCATGCTTTTTTAAGCTTGCGCAAAATCATGGTGTGAAATCGTCATAAATGTTGGGCAGTAAAAAGTCCGCACAGCTGCTTTCGGGTGAGAAGCCGCGCCGACGCTTGATGTCCGCACCGCCGAACCGCGGCGCTGAGCGGACGCACAGAAGCGTGGGAGTCGCGCGCGCGCATGGCGAACTCACCCGCGTGTGGACGATCATCTCCGGGGCGGGCGGAGGGGGGGGGGTGTGCAGGAGCTTCTTCTGCCCTGGGGTCAGCCCGCACGCTGCGATGCTTTCAGGACGAGGCTGACGACGACGGAAAGACAGCAGAAGCCGCCCCCCTCCCGCGGTTCCGCCCGCCCGCACAAGGGGGCTGAAGGTTACTGACAGTCCGGAGGAAACGTGGACAGCGCTCAGCGGAAATAAGTTGCGCGCGACGTTCACAGGCGCTTCGGGTCCGATCCCGTCACGGCTACGCAGGTACCTTGGCGCGCCGCAGCAGCACCGGACGACTTCTGCTCTTGCCTTAACAGTTAGCGAGCAGCCAGCAGTTGTGGGCACACCCCCTCCGGCACGGCCCTCCCTCCGCTCGGACCCCCCGCCACCGCCTGTGACCGTTAAACCTGAAACACAGCGCCACGTGCGCCCGCCGAGTCCATTCCCCCAAATCACTGCTCCCTGACAAACACTTTTCACCTCAGTTACTTTCGGACACAGAGTCTCAAGTCTGCTCCGCGGCCGGACACGAGCTGTAACGTAAAAGCAGGGCACGCACTCACCACCAAGTGCTGTAAAGGAAAAAAATGTAGTGTGTGGTTCGTATTTAGTTTCCAACGAATACAATTCCACTCAAAGGGCCACGGAGGTGCTTGCCCTTTGCTTTCAGAGAAAGAACATGGACCGAATCGCCAGCTTTTGCACAGGAGGTGAAGCGTCGCGAGGAAGCGGCGTGGTCGCGAGCCGCACGGGCGCCGCGCGAGGAGGATGCGCGCCGCGGCCCCCTCGCGCGCTCCCGCCCGCCGCCCAGCCGCCCAGCCGATCGCGTCGTGGAATGCGCGCGTCCGCCGCGAACCGCACATGGCTTTAGATGGCATGGAAAATGTGTCGGCTCGCACTCGATCTCTCGGTCAGTTTCATCCCGTGACACTGACTAAGCCCCGCGAGTGGAATGGTGGGGGGTGGGGGGGCGGGGGACGAGACCCGAGCGACGACGGACTCGAGGAGAGGAACTGTCTTAAATGCGGAGCCACGCGGCGAGCGGAGAACGTGGTACAGTCCTTCGAAAGACTCTGCGGGGGGGGCGGGGGTTACCTACCCAGATTTGGGATGTCAGCTCATACGCCCGAGTATGCATTCAGTAAATGTTTAAAGGGCGCCAACAGCGCGAACTTCGAGTCCACAGATCCGGCGGCTGTCGCTTTCGTCGCTGAGTGGATCTGCGACCTTGAGTCAAGGGCAATACCTGCAGCTGCTGAGCGCTGAGCGGCGCCACTGCTTCAGGACGAATCCCGCCGACACACACGTAGCTTCCCGGCTGCCACTTTGTCACGCTGCCTTGGTTCATTACGCCCCACTCTATATAACATGCAGCACAACTGCAGTGGTGTGTGTGTGTGAGAGAGAGACAGACGGAGAGCCACATGCAGGCAGGGCTGTAGAATGCAGTTTGTGTGAGTTTGTGACCCAGAGACAGGTGTGCGGGAGAGCTTAAGGTCAGGTCATGAAACGCACACAAATACATTCACATTGTGTGCGTGCATGTATGTGGGTGTGCGTGTGTTATTTCCGTTGACAAGGACCCCTTCTTTAAATCGCAGGGCCGCTTTTCACACTGTATGTTACTTTATCACATAAAACAGCACAACTGTACCTGTAGTAGGCAGAACTGTTACTGCAGCAGAGTTCACTACACAGGCCTCTGCCAAGGTCACTGGTGTCACTGCTCAGCTCGCATCGGGAGATGGCGGTATTATGGGGACCTGGCTTACGTCATTCTACATAGATTGTGTAGCTGTATTTAAGCTCTTTGTCCCTGTATAGGTCCACAGGGCCAGACACTGAGCACTGCGCACTTTCTGAGTTCAAAACACATGGCTCCAGGTTACACAGCAGGAAGTTCTTCATCGCCCTTAGAGAAGTGTGGAAAATTCCTCCTTTACTATTTTCCTTCTCAGCATTACATTTCCAGAGCCCAAAGTTATATTTTCAGTGAAATCAGAACAATTCCAAAACAAGGCACCCCGCGATATAGAAATTCAGATATAACGTGACCGGCTCCCATTCCAGCCACCAACATCTTCTGAGAGTGATACATGTCAGACAAAAAGTTTTTGTTTAGCATTGTTCATATCAGAGTTGGTGAGAGGAGCCATAGTTCTCCCACAATGTTTGTGAATAGTTGTGTCCAACTGATGTGGAGGTTTATAGCAGGATTGTTGACCCTCTCTGTGTTCACTGTGTTCGACAACTTTTGGGCAGCCATGTTGTGCTCCGCGAGTGCCGTGTTAAAACACATCACCTGCCAACCTCGATTCCTCCTTATAACAAACATTTAAGCAGAACCAAAGCTTATGGTCCTACAGTCCAGTCTCCCTGGCTCTCTTTTGGTACCACTCACCCACAATACGGTCTCCCTGTTCCTGTCTGAAACTTCAAAATGCAGCCCTGTCCTTGCTTTGTTGTCCTCCTGCAAAAAGTAGACATTTTAAGCTTCCTCTTTTGGGCAATTCAGCAACTGCATTAATATTGTGACTTTGAATGGTTGCTTGTGTTTTTCAAAGTTGTAATGTATTCTGTAGCAATGTCGCCTTCGATATGTTTTCGAGTTCCCTTAAAGATTATCACTTATTAGCAGACAAGCCACTCGTCTGTAGGACCTCATTTGTCTTTCTTTGGTGCCGTTACGCCCCCTATTGGCCACTGTCGCCAACTGACCCCAGATTGCGTAAATGTGTCACGAGTGACGTCGGTGAGCAGGCCGGCACAGTCTGTCCTGCAAAGTAAGGTCACCGTCTGTCCGGCAGCGTCGGAAGGGACACAAGGTTATAGTTATAGTCACACTTATGCAGTGTAAGGTTACCGATTTAACAGTACAGTTGCTAGAAATAAACCTAAAATATCAAGATTAGAATTGCACAAGTGCTGCATACATTAAAGGAAAACATGCGCGCTATAAATTAGTCCGAAGACTTCAGTGATGTCATCATTTAGTTAAAAAGAACCAGTAGTGCAATGGCTTATATATTAAGGACATTTTTAAATAACGGTTCATCGAGAAAAACAAATTATTAGTTACTGTAAAACTAAATAGATGTCCGATCAAGTGAAAATTTGGGCTTACAATGTTTATAAATATTCTTCGTGCTAAGGAATTAATAATGCAGCAACAGCGCACTGTAGTCGTACCACGCCAGCAGGGTAAAAAACTGAAGTCGGCGAGGTGACGTGGCGGCTCTCGGTCTATATTTAAACCAAATTAAGTCCCGAGGAAAAAAGGAAAGGAAAAAAAAGTCGCTTTTAAAGTGGAGTTATTTTTAACCGAGACGCAGGGTGCTGCAATGCCGCAGCCCACCGTCAGGAGCGGAGGGTTGCAGTCCACGCACAACCACTAGGTGCCGCGGAACGGCCGGCGCTGCGCCTGAAAATCGCTGCCCGGGCGAGATGTTAGCGCGACTCCGATTTTGTATTCGAGTTAAAACTTGACCTGCTTTCGTAAGCAATCATTATTTTCATTTGCATCCGCCCAAGACAAAACAGTTGATGCCCTAGAGAAGCTAAAAACCATTCCTTGACAAGGTCCTCCCACCCTCTCTGTTACAGACTTCTACACTTTAATTTGTGTCCAATTACAGCCTTGCAGCCCTAACCATAATAATATTATAATAGAAGAGAGGCAAAGAGCAGCAATAAACTCTCCTTGAAAGATTAACGACCCGGTTGTTCTGAGCTGTAATTAACAATGAGACTAAAGAGAAGAAAAGAGAAGAAAAGAAAAAAGTGACATAAAGCAGCAATGATAAAAAAAAAAAAACCTAGAAACAGGTGATATAAAGTAGGTATACACTGTATATTGTATATTAAAAAAAGACAGCACACGTTACACTCGAGAGAAAGGAAGGCAATCGTTTTATTCAGCTAACCTCGGGTGTGAAGGTATGTGACCTGAGGCGGAGAGGGTGGGGTATTTTTGTGGGTGCAGAGAATCTTGGTTTTCCAACAGTGTGTTGCACTTACCAATTATGAAGGTATGGTGGAATAAGAAAAGATCTTTCTAGCTGTAAACTTGAAGTCATGCCTGCATGTACTTTTGTGAATTCTAGACATATGATGTTAACTCATGCAAGAATCTGAGGGTGTAGTTTCACGGCCTGGTGGAGGGTAACTCCGGGATAGGCTCTAGGTCTCCATGACCTTCACCAGGATGCAGCGGTTTATGATAACAGATGGATGGATGAATGGATGGATGGATGATTTCAACTGAAAATTGTTAATCATATTAGCTTTGTTAATTTGTTAATCTTTTTAAGCTGAAAGAAGGAAAGAAAGAAATTGTAGGTTATTATTACTTAGCCGTGTGCGTATCTGAGGGAGTGAGCGTGTGACCGATTTAATCTGCTCTGCATCAGAAGACCACGCGCTCACACAAGATGCCCCTAAAAATAGAATCTCTGGGACAGAAACACTTTGACATACAATTGCTTTCTGCTTTCCTCCAAGTTGAATCTACAGTTTGAACATTTGCCGCCCCCCAGCTCTGTCAGACTGTCTGTCCCTCTGCCTGTTGCTCATTCACCCTCTGTGTCTCATAGTCTCTCTCATGCCATCTGTCTGTCCTGCCCTCTCACTGTGCCTCTGTCTTTCTTTCTTTTTCTCTCATTTCTATCCCGTCTTCTGTCTTTAACCCTTCCTGATGCTCCGCTCTCATCTGTTTCCCTCTTTCTAATTCTCTCCCTCCCTCTTTCTGACTTTGTCTCTCCCTCCCTCTCTCTCTCCTCTCTCTCTTTCTCTCCCAGTCACACACATCACTACGTCTTCCTTCCAAGTCTGAGCTCCCTCGGATATATTCTTCTCATATGAATTTCTATGAAGGATAAATAAACACCGGCTTGTTTTTTTTTTCTTAAGAAAGAGTTGTTCCGTGCCGATGCAAGAACAACGAATTATAATGGGGTTTGGGAAATATTTTACCTTTTTCCTGCTTTATTCCTAAAGAACGGATTCCACGAGGACTGAAACATTTTTTCTTTCTATATTTTTAACTCTCTTTTTCTGAACATCAAAGCAGCCGTATTTTCTCCTTGGAAGTTTCTCCTTACCACAGCTGAGGATTGCTTTACTCCAACGGTTTGTTTGCAGGACTTTTACTACATATTGCATTATATAAGCCATTCAATTGTGCAGCTTTTCACTGCTGCAGTCCGTTGCAGAAATCCGAATACAGAACTGCTTTTTCGTGTATTTGACGATGAAATGTTACGTAACAAAGAGTAACGCAGCGGCTGGGAGCCGAAAATGCAACGGGACTTAAGAACTGAGCTGCTGTAAAGTGCAACCCAGATGAAGGAGAGGCTCGAAAGTTCGCTGGAGTGATGGGCGCCTTCAGACGCGGCTTCACCGTGCACACGAGGGCCCAATAGACGCTGCTTTCCGACGCGCAGAAACGCTGTAACGGTCAGTAGCGCCGAGGAGTCCGCAGCGCCGAAACGTCACCTTGGAGAGGAGCGGGCAGTTCAACTGCACTGACACATAACGCAGTTGGTGCAGCGCTAATAATAATAATAATAATAATAATAATAATAATAATAGCGCTGCAAAAATTTCTTCGGAGCGGTTACGGGACATTCAGTGAGAGATATTTTGTTATGCCTGCATGATAGATAAAAATTTAACTTTTAATAGAGCGTTCTGTAGTTTATGAGCTAAGATAGGGCCAATTTTATTAAGGGGCACAAGCAAATCGCGCTTTACGGTGACTGGGGGACAGCCTGGTGCTGAAGCGTTTCCACTTTAACCGCTGAGCGCCTGAACCGAGCCCGAGTTCGGCAGAAGCGGCAGGGATGCGGGCGCCGACGCCTCGGACGCCGTGGCTGACCCCCCTGGCGCTGCTCCTCCTGGAGCTGGTGGGCCGCGCACGGGCCTTTTCCACCTGCCAGTCCTTCGACCTGGACGACTACAAGTCGAAGCGGATCGAGGCCGTGCGCGGCCAGATCCTCAGCAAGCTGCGCATCCGAGCGCCGCCCGACGTGGACGCGACCCCTCCGCCGGAGGAGGTGCCGCTCGAGGTCATGCTGCTCTACAACAGCACCAAGGAGCTGGCGAAGGAGCGCGCACGGCAGGCCGAGCCCGGGTGCGAGCGAGAGAGCAGCGAGGAGGACTACTACGCCAAGGAGGTGCAGCGCGTCGACATGGTGCCGCCTCGGGTCGACACCAGTGAGTGCGCGTTTGTGAGCAAGACTCCCGGTTTGGTTAACAAAGCGTGCAAGTGCCTCACTTTAGTGACGGGAACAAAGCAATCCGGGTGGAAGAATGCGTTGTGTTTGAGCCCCGGGACTTGTTTATGCCCTCCTGGATGCTCCTGCTGTTGCGCCTTTGATTCCGTTACTCTAAACTGACAAACGACTACGCAGCTGTGCAGGTGGGGTGCAACACTAAGTCGCTTTTGACAAACAGGTGAGCTCAGCTAAAACGAATAAAAACTGAAGAACAGAATTCTTGGAGAACTGCTTAAAACCATTTGAGCCCCCCCCCCGGCCATATACCTTCCCTTAAGGATGTATAGCAGAGCCTTTCTCAAGCCCTCTAAGATACAGCCAATAAATACCCCACTTCAGCTGTAAAACTTAAATAGTTTAAGACTTCATTACGTAGACATTTTCCTGCATCGTAATTTCTTCTGAAAATTAACTCAGAGGTTATGCTTTTTATCCATCCATCCATCCATCCATCATCGTCACATGCTTGTCCCGGTCAGGGTTGGCACGGTGTGGCTGTGCACATGCTCAGCCTATGTGGAATCAATGGGCTATGGGCTTGGAGATTATATTGCTGATGCCAGTCTGCGATGGATGATTTTTATTTTATTTTTTTTTATCCAAACGCAATGTAAGTCCAGTTTTTTTGAAGATGTTTATCAGTAACATATTTGCTTAACATGGATTAAACAGCACTAGAGTGCAAAGACAGGCCAGGGCTCTGGTAGTGAATGATGGTCATCCCGGTGCTGTGATGGTTTTGGGCAAAGAACCCTACATGTGTACACAGGCAGTAAAAAGGTCACTATAGTGACAAAATAAAGACTAACATCATATTTCAGCTCTGCTGTGCTTTTCAACAGATGGCTTTAAACAGGTTTTCCTTGCTAGGAGTTTGTTTGATTGGGTCACTTAGTTTTAGAATTACTAGCAGTTGTCAGGTCTGGTGAAGCAAAAACAACCTTGAAGAGGTTTTATACCCTTTATATTCTCTTTTTACAGAACCTAATCTGGTGGATTCTGGTCATATGTGTCATCACTAAGGCACAGTGCGTCAGTATGTTTATTTAGTTCTGCCTCATTGCCCTTGTTTATTATGTATTTCTGGTTTCCTGCCTCTTGTTTACAGATGTGATCAACAGTGGCCCCCCAAGCTTGTATTTCCGTGTTGTGATGTTCGACATTTCCCGCGTGAAGACTAACTCCAGCACGATGGTGAAGGCGGAATTCAGAATATTTCGTGTCCCGAACCCACAGGCGCGGACTGTAGAGCAGAGGGTAGAAATATATCAGGTACACAACACAATATGATTCTGTCAAGCATGTTACTCATTTGCTAGAATAGTTTTGGCTTATATCATTGGATTCATCTTCTGGGAAGGTGAACACTTCTGGGAAGTGTTAAAATTGCTGATATTTTTATATAGCTGGAAGTTTACAGACTGACACGTTGTTTAAAGTATCATGGTAAGCAAAGTCTTGGCCTGGTGATATTATAGGACAGTACAGGTATCCCACCTTGTAGTCTTCAGGTCCATCCATCCAGCCATCAATCCATCCATCCATCCATCCATCCATCCATCCATCCATCCATTATTATTAACAGCTTAATCCTGAGCAGGTTAGTGGGAGTCCAGAGCAAATCTGGAAGAACTGGATGCTAGGTTATGAAATGACATCCTGGATGGCGTGCACACACACGCAGATCCAATGGGCAATTTAGAGTGACCAGTTAACCTGAAATGCATGTTTTGGATGGTGGGAGGAAACCAGAACACCCATAGAAAACCCATGCAAATGCTGGGAGAACATGCAAAATTGACCCATACAAATTAAATTATTTAATACCCTTTACCAAGTCATGACCAAATATGAGCTTGATTTTTCTTATTTATGGGTAACCAGAACTGTTTGCAGCATAACTGTAAGTACGACTTTAGAGATTTCCAGGAACACACTCTGCTTGTAAGTAGGGGAATACCTGTACTTCAGAGTAGTATAAAAAAACAGAACTTTGCAGGTATAACAAATTTTGTTTAAAAAAAAAAATCACTCAATTTCCATTTCTCTTTCCAAGCTATTGAAGTCCCGGGACCCAGCAGCCCCCATGCAGCGGTACATTGACTCTCGTACTGTGCGCCCACGTGCCAAGGGGGCGTGGCTGTCAGTCGATGTCACAGACACCGTGAAAGAATGGTTGGCACACAGAGGTTAGACCCCAGGCTGTGTGAAATAACTGATATCACAGCAGCCCCTGGGTATCAAGATCTTTTCTTTTATAACATGACATTACAAAAGGATGCATTAAATGTCCACTTGTAGTGACTGTCCTACTCACTGTTTATCAGCATCTGATCCTCACTGTGACCCTCTTCCCTCTCTCCTACAGATAGGAACGTGGGTCTGAAACTGAGTGTACACTGTCCCTGCTGTACCTTCATCCCCGCCACCAACAACATCGTACCTAACAAGACTGAGGAGCTGGAGGCCCGCTTTGCAGGTCTGCCCATGTTGTAGGACTACTGATATCGTGTGCGTGACTGGGAATGACACTCACATGGCTAAACTGAGCAGCTGACTTGTGTGTTTATAAATAGTGCAGGTTTTCTGGTAGTCTGCTGTCCGCTTGGGCACAGAAAATTGGAAGCTTTGGTTCTGTGGGTGTGACAGGGACAGTTTTCAATAAACCCCCAATAGACTAGATGTTGTATTTTCTCCAACAGGCCTCGATGATGAAGTGATCAAGCAGCACAAAAAGCCAGAGGCAGTGAAGGGTCAGATTGAGTTCAGTACCAAGACGCCCCACCTCATTCTCACTCTGCTGCCCAGTGAGAGACTGGAAAACCCTGGCAAAAAGAACCGCAAGCGGAGGGCGGCAGCTGACACTCCTGCGTGCTCTCGGTACAGCAGCCTTGCTGTCTCCATCAGTCTGTTTTCAGTTTTTATCCTCAGTTTCCATAAAATCACTAGTCAGTCTTTTACAAAGAAACTGCCTTTGCACAGTCACCGTGTTCCAGCGTGTGCAAAGTGTGTAAATTTTGCACTATCGTGAGCATTATCAGGTTATGGTGTCTTCTTGTCTCTCTTAACTGACTGCAGAAACGTGGATCAGGGTTGCTGCCTGCGATCCCTTTACATCGATTTCCGCCGTGATCTGAATTGGAAATGGATTCACGAGCCCAAAGGCTACAAGGCCAACTTCTGTGCTGGAAACTGTCCTTACCTGTGGAGTGCAGACAGTCACTATAACATGGTCAGTACGTCATCACGTAAACGGGCTGTGAACTGGATTGCAATCATTATATCAGTGTCTTCAAGGGTCAGATGTAATGGCAACAAAAATGTAAAATGTAGTACAATTTCCTGATTTGGAAATTTTTAATATACTATACAAAGTTTAAATAGGCTGTCATGTTGAGACAGTGGGCAGTGCTGGTTTCTCACAGCTTCTGGGGTTCAGACATTGACTGAAGTGTGTGGAGTTCGCTTGATCTCCATGTGTTCATGTAGGTCTCTTCCAGGTGCTCTGGTTTCCTCTCACAATTCAAAGACATGCTTTAGATGAACTGGGGATGCTAAGTTGCCTCCTTGTGTGCATTACGCTGGAATGGACTGGAGTCCCACTAATGGACCATTGTGACCCTGCATTGGCATAGTGGTTTTTGATAATGATGGATGGATGGATGGATAGATGGATGATATACAAATATTGTATCTGATCATTGTTCTTCTGATCATTGCTTGCTGTTTTTAGATTAATCTTTTTTCCTTCCATGGTGTAGATCCTGCCGCTCTACAACAAGCTGAACCCAGAGGCATCTGCTTCCCCATGCTGTGTGCCTCAGGATCTGGAGCCCCTCACTATCGTCTACTTTGTGGGCCGCAATCCCCGAGTCGAGCAGCTCTCCAACATGGTTGTCAAGTCCTGCAAGTGCCGCTGACACAGGGCGCAAGGGGGGAGGAGAAGGTGGTCTGGGTGTGGAGCGTGATGAAGTGGAAGGCAGAGCATGCAATTTTGGGTAATGGAGGTAGACTGACAAGAAATGCACGGTAACAAACTGAGATGCTCACTGTAAGACTGAAGAGGCTTGAAACAGAAGGGAATGATAATAAACGGGAGGATGGTGAGGTACTGCTGGTTGGTGGAAACTTTCATGTCTCCTAACTCCCCTTGCTCTTGTTTTAGTACTTAGTTACATCAGCACAATAAGGTCATCATTTACAACAGTCAACCTGACTGTTAACTTCCAAACTTTTGCTATGTATTAAATACATTTTTAACATTCAACCTAACTGAAAATACCACCCTAATCCCACATTTTTTTCATCAAACAGATGGGAAGAATGCAATGTTCTCGTATACTTTTATATTTCGGTAGCAGTAAAAAGCACTGTAATTTTCGGTAGTCCCTGTAGCAACTAGGATTTCACTCTGTAGTCATGGTTACTATAAACTATTGTTATTTTGGATGAAACTTTATGAAGCAATGAGTATGTTTAATATTCTTATTCTATCAATGAGCAAACCAAGGTAAAAAGCTTTATTGCTTCATGCATTGTTTATAAGTCACAGTCTATCCTTTGTATAGTTCAGGAGGAAAAGAACAACAAAGAATACTTGATGTGACACACACACAGCTGACCAACTATGTAACTTGCCTTGCAGTTCTTCTTGTCTACATACACACGACTTTTTGACCAATGATAGATGTAAGGGCTGAATTTTTTTGTATACTTAAACTGATTGTGAGTGTCAGTTTGAATAACATATACACTTCTCAGATGCTGTAAATAATGTAGCCAGTCAAAATAAAGCAATATTTATGTTTGTGAACTACATGCTTTTACCGTTTCTTTGAAGTTTTACATGAAATGTTTGAATAATTGTGTGTCGGTTTATCTGCTTCAAATACATCCCGGTATTTAATTAAAAAACAAATATACTGAAGCAAAGGGACTTTTATTACTGTGACTGCCAGATTTGTGTGTTACATAATGCTGCTACAGTATGGACTGAGAGAAGAGAGTAAGAGCAACACAGCAAGGTTGTACGAGTTCACTTAGTGGCTTGAGGTTAGGTGACCAAAGAAACGGAGAAAAAAAACCCAACAATAAAGTAAAAATACACGCTGCAGAGAGCAACCTAGCGAAAGCACAGGAGTGACTGAACAGGCAAAAATAAGGGAAAACAGAAAGTTGACTGAAGGCAAACTTAGGCAAATGGTGTTAATGTCACACACTAACCGGCCATTTTATTAGGTACACCTCACTAGTACCAGCGTGGTGGTGGTATAAGTTCTCAGTCCGTGTTTGGGCTGAGGTTGGGATGTTCACAGAATGAATATGCTGTAAAAAAAAATCTGCACAAACCGTAAATCTGTCGGTCCAGCACAGGGCATAAAGCATGTTGCTGAATTTATGCTGTCCCGGAGACTAACCGGGTCCAACACTCTGCTAGTTAAGAGCACCTACTAAAGCGGCCGGTAAGTATACAGTATGTGTAGCACATTCAAAGTCCCAAGGTAAACACAGGAATTTTGGAAAAATAAATGAAAAACTGTTCAATTGCAGCATATTGACTGCAAAGCATACATGCATCTGTAAGTCATTAAACAATATCTAGTAATTTGAAACATTCTGAAGTTAGCCAAAAGACCAAAGTGGCTGTTAAGTCTCAAGTTTTACTGTGTTGCTACTTGGCCGTTGTGTTTCCACCCACAGAGAACACGCTTCGCCCAGGCTGCCGGACAGCCGGTGCCAGCGGGGACGGGTGGATGCAAAAGCGCTGCGCCTTGACAGGGCCTTGTCGACTCACTGCGGTCGCCGTTCGAAGACTTTCGGTATAAACAGGATGTGAGCGATTCCCAGACACCGACCACTCACGGAAAGCTAGATTTGGCTTTAAGGGGGTTGTGGTAAGGAGAAAGAGAGCGTCATCTAGTCAGATGATATTATGCGGTACCAGTTACTTACGCTGGTGCCACAATGTTTGTGTGGGTGTCTATCAGACTTTGTGCGCTGTGTGATCGAGTGAAGCAAATACATAACTCTAAGTTACCAGTGACTGTGGCTGTGAAAATATCAGGTACTGCAGATATTATGGTTGAAGCCATTCAATTGAACCGAGTCATAAACCAAGGACCAGTGGTCTAACAAGCTGGCAGCAGAGTTTGTATATGGGTCAGAATTCCTGATGTATAGGTGTCTCTGTCTGCAGCAGTCATATTAGTATATTTATTTGCATGAATGTATATTTATCTGTGCAACTGCACCCACCATCACTGTAGTGATAGAGAGAGTGAGTGTCTCCTTGTACGGCCAACAGAGAGGAGAATTCATTTGGATGAGGTTGCCCCCACCTTTACTCCTTCCCTGTCAAAACACCTCGGCTGTTTACGAGGCAGGAAGGTGAGATGGAGAGATGTGTGGAATTGCAGAGGAAGCTGGTCAGTGGTGAAATGCTGCAGATGGGTGAGGGCCAGCATTTGTGCATTATGTCAAGAATGTGTTAGAATGAAAAAGGTGAGCGATGGACAGATGAGAAGGGAGACATGCTTTATGCTGCCTAATACGTTGTAAGCACTGGATGCAGAAAGGGTGTACTCACCACGTCTGGTCGTCTCCTAAGCTTGGAAGTAGGGTGACTGTAAAAGGGGCATAATTTACATCAATAAAAAAAATATTCTGGTTGAACTTCAGTAAAGAGTTACTTTCAGTTGCTTGCTGTAGTGATATGGGGTAGCAATTGATATGTGATTTTTTTTGTTATTATTACTTGAATACAGCAGCTGAAATATTAAAGTGCCTCTGATAGACAGAGTTGCCATAAGCACTGTTTGCTTAGAGAACATGACTGGGCAGACAGACAAATGTGAACATTCTAGCAGTCTGGGCCAGGCAGAAAGTGACAGAAGTGTGCAAACCGACAAGAAAGGACAGATTGTAAGTGCACCACAGCACCCAAAATCTAAGAAGGAACAAAGCTGAAATGTGGGTCACCGGTGTTTGTGTAAGGCTGTGTGTGTCTGTGGTAGTGAGTCTGTATGTGCAAGGATGGTTTCTTGCAGCTGTGGTTTGCTTCTGTGTGGGCCTGCATGAGCCTTTGTATGTCTTTGGGGAGAAGAGGTGGTTTGCTTGAGGTGCAGTGTAAGGACAGTTGAGCAAATGCAGTAGTGTCTGTTATGGCGAGAGGTTTCACCCACACTAGAGTTTCTCTGCCTTTGCATCACTGGATGCAGACGATTCCCATGGTTAGGATGCCTTGTTTTTGGTGTGGGAACCCAAGTGTCTTGTTAACTGGCTGTCTGCACAGCTGGGAATTTCCACCTCGTGCAATGACAACTATGGTGACAGTGACCTTTGTAGGGCTTCCTCAGGGCTGGCATGAGATCTTACTCTCTTTGGAAAGATCTCATATTACACTGAGCTTTTCGTGTAATTTCACCGTTTCTGAACGTGAGTAAGTGCACTGTCCATTGGCCCTTGCCATCTGCTGGTGGGCTCACACCTACTGTCAAGCAAGGTTGTTGGGCCCTTCTGTTGAGAAAATATGAACAAGACAGAGGTGGAGTGGCGGTGCGTTTATGGAAACAACCCGTGGGGTGAAACTACGTGGGTGCTTATATGCGTTTGCACGTAACTGACACCTGGGTGCGGTCAAGGGTTTAGTCTAATGCTAACCTTCTGAAATGAGGTTTTCTACAAACTTCAATTAGTTTTAAAAATTCAGTTACTCTCATCAGATTTCCTCATAAAAAATCAGACAACTGAGCATTTATAATCATCATACCATTGACCATAAAGGGGTAAAGCAGCAAGATAGACAGCCAACAAGCTGCCTTTATCATCATTTATGCAGATAATACATGCTTCCATCACTGGCATAGAATCATAAGGGTTTAAACTATCACCTACAAGAGTGAAAGCCATGATCAGAGGTGTTTGAAGAGATTTTGTTTTACTTGTCCCAACTGTATTTGTTCTGATAGTGAACAGTCTACACTGTGTTGCATTATAATTTTCAGGGATGAACTGGAAACACTAACCACAGTATGAATTTTAAGGTTGAAGTTACAAATAATTTAAATGTGTACAGTAATTCGTTTATAATATCAAATGTGCAATTGAATATGCAGTGCAATGCATCTTATGCACAGAGACTAACCAACCATATCCCTAAAATGGTGAAAAATGTACATGTAGTAATAAAGCATAAAGACTGTACTTTTTTGACATCTATAGGAGAGGTTGTCTCAGAACTTGTATGTATACCTGTACATCAGAGCTGGAGATAGACACACTGCTTTGAAACAATTTAAGTGTAGATAAAAATTTCACTATAAACATACAGTATTAAGACAGTTGCTAACAGATTAAGTCCCACAAGCAGTGACCCATAAGGCAATACACAAACCCACATGAATCACAAATATCTGGATTCCCCCAGGTTCACTTTAACATACAGGCTGCTATCTTGTAAAATGCTTCAGACAAGTATCCTCAACCTGGAATTCCAAAAACTTACTGCTGAGGAATCAGACAAGACTAAACATGACCACCACTGAGAACTTTTAATTTATGCTACACAAGTGATGCATTTGGACACATTACCAGCACTGTAGCCTGGGGTCACTGAATGTTTCAAAATTAGACACCTTCCCCAGGTGGTTCAACCAGGGCTGGTCAGGCCTTGGCCTGTAACCAAGTAATGGCACTTTAAACCCACAGTTCACTTTTCCCAGCCTTCCTCCTATCTGCCAGTGATCCCTCACAGGCTATAAACCCTACAAAAAGACGTTCTTGCAAAGTCCTATACTGATGGGCACGCCTTGCCTTGAAGTTGTTTGAGCTGTATTACTCCATCAATTCCTCACAATCATCCTTTCATAAGCTTATTTCAGCTGTTCTTCCCAAGTGACTGAGCTTCAGCAAGTCATTATGCTTAGAGGCATCTGACAGCAGCACTGTCAAAGTCAATGTCATTGTTTGACTTCATACACAGAAAAGATGAAAAAGTTCAGCCTCAGGGATGTTTACATGATGGCTGGAACCCTGCAATGCCTTCCTAAATCAAGCATTAATTTCCAGTCTTGTGCCATCACCTGGAGTCCCGCTTTTCCACTTTTCTTCACAAACGTTATGTTCTGCCCTGGAAATTGGAAGGCCCCCAAACTAATACACTACCACAGCCACGCCTGGTAGTGGTGCAAGCAATAACAACAACCCTCAGTCACACTCTTGTACAGCTGCTGAAGATCTATTCTAGTCTTGTTCTCTTCAAATGTAATGTGCAAGATGGACCATAGATGTTCTCCAGCTACTGTACAGAGGCTTAGTGGACCAGGCAGCACGTCATAAACTACCTGGGGAGCTTAACAGTCAGGTTGTGCTATTCAGACCTCTACATGTCTTATATTCCAGTGTTTGTTCCCATCTAGGCCATGCTCCATGTTGCTATAGCACCACCATCCTAATGATCCATTTTTACTACCATTGCTACATGCATATTCTGCTGAATCAGCATCTGCCTCTCCTTCCCCTGGATACTATCATAATGTCGCGATCGAACCCCGCCCAGACCAACCCTTCCAGAAGCCACTGTGCCCACCTTGACACCATGTTGAAACTACGACTGTCTGCCCCAATGGAGCTGGTGTGGTTTACTTCCTTTCTGTCCTTACCTCAGTGCTACAGCAACTGTAGGATCACCTGAGCCCCTGCATTTCAGTACTGTCATTGCCTGTGTTATCCTATATTTATCCTCTATACTCCTAAAGGTTAAATTTAGCTTTTTGCTCTGTTCATACAGTGCTGCTCAAATTTCATGGTACACCAAGCCACCTGTGCAGGTAACAGTATTTCTTTCTCTTGTATGTCACACCTGTTGGAACTTAGACCAGAAGAGGCCATGTGACTTGTAGGAGGATGTGATACTGATACACCCACACAAAAAAATTAGCTGGGCTTCTTAAGCAAGTGGTTTGATAACAGAATTGCCACTGTATACCTCATAAACCTTCCACTCCATGATAAAAGGAGTCAGTGTACTCCCTATGCTAAAGTCATTCTTACATCCTCAGAGCTGGACTTTGTTGGCTTGGTCTCATCAGCCTCTGTAGAACCCACATGCATCTTGAGGCAGATGACATGTTCACTATGAAGTGTCAGGGGCCTTGCAAGTCAGGACCTAACTAGAGACGTAAGAGGGCCGGCAATATATTGTCAGGAGACAAACAATCTAAAAACATTGGGTGAAAAACAGGTCAAGAGGCACAGAGTCAAAAACCCAGAGAAGCCAGCAGAAAACAATTAAGGTCAGCAGGCCAGGAAAAACAAACAGAGACCACGATCATGAAACAGGAAAACATAGTCACAATCTGACAGGGAACAGGTATAAAGGCAGGACTTAAATACTCAATGCAATAAACCAACAAGACAGGCTACTGGGGAAACACAAGAGGCAATAATGAGGGTAATAATGGTGGGGAATGCAGGGTAAGTATCATGAAGAAGAAAACAGGAGCACAGACCCTTGCAGTGACCAAAAAAGTCCCTGAGCAGGCTGGAGCTTTGACATGAAGTCTCCATCGGCTGGTTGCTTGCCACCAAACTTCTTGTGTGAACATCTGCAATGAACCTCTGCTGTCTTCATAACCATGTTCATGGTGAAAAGCAAGTAAGATCACAGCCATAGTGCTACCTTTAACTATCCTCTTCTCCAGCCTTTGCCACTCAGGTGTTGCTGCTCATGATGTGACCCCATATCGAAATCACTGTAAGAATGCAAAATAAGATCCTTGATGTTGCCTGAAAAATGAAGCCACTCTAATGCCATTTCTGTCAGCTTGTATGGTATTGAGCCACAGGCATTCATGAGATGCAGCCACAAAACAGTCAAGTGTCCCTTGTTGTCATGATGCTCCCAGTCAACTGCATCACTAAGCAATAAACACCCTGGCACCCCAGGATTTTCTAATATCTGCACTCATGTGCCAGAACACTCATCCCTCTCTTAATCGGGTATTCCATGCGCAACAATGACAAACCAACGTAGTTTATAGCATTTGTAACAAAAAGTATTATTTCCAGCTTTTTTTAATACTATACATTAATTTATTTATTTACCAGTGCAGAGTTGTAGAAGTCTGGTATCTACCTTGCTAAATCAGGGCGTGAACCACAGTACACTGGACAGACATATGTTAATGATGAGCCAAGCAGATGTTTATGATGTAAAAAACAAGGTGGTACCTTAGATCAGTACCTGTGTCACTCTGCAAAAAGATGGTATGCTGATGGAGGTACTACACAGCATCACAAGCCAGCGTTTGGCTCCAGATGATCTTTGTTGGCTTTAATTTATGGTAATGTGAGGGTGCTTGTATTTCTAAAGCTGCTGATCTGACTGTGAAACACAAATGAGGAAACACGAAGGAAAAAGGGCCAACGTGGTCATCACTGTGTATTTTAACCATCCCCCCAAAATGAGAAACCCTGAGAATGAGATCAAAGATTTGTGGCTGTTAAAGATGCTGCTCCGTAGACCTGTTTTTTCCCCATTCCGTCCAGAAATAGTTGTGATTTAGCTGCCCTCATGCTAGACGTTTCTAGAAGCACACAATGAAAGCGCGATCATGTGGTTAGTGTCATACGTATATTCATACAGTAAGTGTGTTGCAGATCAGATGAACAAAACAAAGTACCACAGTCTTCTTTTTAAAGTAGCTCGGAAAATATTTACGGAGTCCTTCACCGCCCTACCTTTTGGGAATACATAGTTCACATACTGTACACCTGTGTGGAGGTCTGGCACATCTTCCTTTTGGGTCAATCCAAGTGGAAGTTCAGGTAAAACACGTTCTAGATCAAATGCATCTATTTTTATTTTGTGCACTGTAGACGGTACAAGTAACACAGAAACCCACTCATGGTCTTTAGAAAGCATTTAAAAAGGGTGTTAGGAATGGTCGGAAGAAGACAGTAAATACGCTGACAAATCCCTTGAAAGTGTTCTGTTGGTGAGCATTTTGTGGTACCAAACCAAAAATGGGGGAAGCACCATGTGTCACTGAGTCAGTTCAGCTATTTTGGTTGCTTGTTTTTGGTAACCAGATGCATTGTTTTGTAAATGAAAATGAGCATCATTTAAAAAAAGTTTTCAAAGGCTGAGAGAATCAAATCTGAAACACATTTATCCTTTAAGAACAGTTTTATTTATCATGAATGAAACATTAATGCTGATGGAGGCTAACAGGATACATTTTGCAGCTGCTTCTTTTCCAGTTGTGCTTGTGCCACTGCCTTCTCACAGGTGCCCAGTTATCTTTTTCTGCAACAAAGAGAATGACTTTTGTTAGTAAATGATAAACCAAACAGAAAAGAAAGCTAAATGCTGCACTTAGACTGGAGAGACCACAACAATTTTAGTGGCAAAGAAAAATGAAAAAAAAAAGACAGGCTTATGCTCGAGGAAAGTTTTTTGTCTTTTGTTTAAAGAGAACAATCCATGCTGAGATGTGCTTGACACATTTTCAGGTAAATCCACAACCTTGAAGGAAATGTTTTGTCTACTCACAGCATCCATAGAGCTTGTTGATCCTCAGAATGTCGATCTGTGACAGACCATCCCTCTGTCCAATTGGCACGGTCGGGTCAGGAATTGGAGTGATGGTTTCCATTCCATCCTGGATTGTGAAAGCATTTCTACAGAAATGGAGAGAAGATTAAAGTTCTTGTCTTCTTTTCATTCCATATGTAAATACGTCCAACCATACAAGTGGCTAAGTTACTTTGTGCTGTCATCCTTGGTAGAGAAAAAATGGAGCTGCCACCGTGATGCGAAAATGTTCCCAGTGCTCACCTCCCATAATGCATGACAGAACCATAGTCATATGGAGTATTTTGGTTGTTGGTTTTCTGCTTCTCAAAGTTTTGGGCTTGATCTGCCAAACAGAAGCAAAACTCTGTTATTTGTGTCGATAATGAATGAGCAGAGATCAATGACTGACAGAGAAAAAAGAAGGTAAGGCTGGAGTGAAGATGTTCCTCACTTGGGTCAATGTACTGCCAGTTGATCCTAATATACTGGTCTCGGTCACTCCTCGTGTGCTCGTGGTAGAAACCCAGAGCATGGTTCAGCTCGTGCTGGATGATTCCATAATAAACACAGCCATTTCTTTTGAGAGAGAGGCGCTGCTTCCCCCCGATCCTCCCAAGAGCGGAGTAACATCTGCAAGCAGAGTCAAAATTCATGCTTTGCTGTGGTGCACCTTGAAAAATTATTGCTGGAATGTCACCTTGTGTGTGGTGGATTGTTGGGTGCTTGTATGGCTTTTGAGCCAATTTTTATATTCTTATGAGTGTGTCACATAGATGCATTTTATATATAAAGGTGCGCCAGTGAAGTTTTACATTAAATTAGGGCTGAGTGATCAGTGTTCAGCAACAAGTTTAAGCCCAGACTGCGGGAGGGTGGCTGCACTTACCCATCCAAATTCTCAATACTGATGTAGTCTGACTGAGTTCCAAGAGGGACGAAGTGGACGCAGGTAAAGAAGCTGAATGTTTGCATGGCCGATACAATGAGTTGCGTCTCAACAGCAGCTTTGGTGTAGAACCATGCAACAAAGGTGTAAAAATGCACTGAAGCAAATAGCGTCTTTGGCAAAGTGCCTGTCTATCCAATCAGATGTTTGGCAGAAAGGGAATTTGAATTTCCCAGCATGTATTATATTTACATGTGTTAATATGTTGCATAGCACTTACAAAAATCGTTGCTTATAACGTAGGGCACTTCAACAAGACCGTTTGGAGATTTCTTCCATAAGCAGTTGTTCAGGTAGCAGATCATGGCATTCCTGGTGTTCAGAACAACTAGGTCTCCTTCCAGCAACATCTGGTTGGATCCTTTTAGAGAACATGGGGGGAAATAAAACCAGGGAGAATCCTGGGCTTCAGCTCAAAATGGGACCCATTATTAAAATATAGTATTCCTTTTCTTTTTGAAATGTGTGTCTTTTGTTTAAGATTAACATTGTATAGGAAAAATTTCATGCCTGCAGAACTCTTCTAAGTAGCAGTACCAGGGTGAAAACACTGTTTCTGGTGTTTGCTGGACAGTGGGTAACAGAAGGAATTATTCTACTGACCGTTGTTGGTCTGCAGGATCCTTGTGGTGAGGTCCACATGTTCAGGATCCTCTGGTTGGACATCTTTTATGGAGAAGAATTTAATTAAATTAAGACTTTGGTGAGACAAGAAAAGCCTTCCCTTACACAACTGTGAACAGCAATTTGATCACAGAATAATGAGAAACTTACCATCTTCACTGTAAAGATCCTGAATAAATGAAGCAAAAAAAAAAGCATGTTTAAATCCCATTGGTGATAACATTTTAAGTTTTATCTGCATCTTGTTGTTTTGTCCAGGTCTTACCATGAAAGGCTTTGCATGTGACAGGCTCAGCAGCAGTGCTAGGATGGTGGAGATGAGTTTTCCTTCCATCTTCTTGAGGTGTGTGAAGACTCCTGAAGACTACCAGGATGGTCACTTCTGGCTCGTTCGGTGTCTGAGACCTGTGATGGTTCTGCTTATATGTAGGTCTTCCTAGGTGTGTCTGTAAACAGAGGTAAATTCAGTGTCAATTGTTTATGTCCAGCATAAGCCCTTTAAAGGCAGTTTTGCTAAAACCTTTTCCAGCATTTAATACTGGACCCAGTGGATGAGTTTATCCTCCAAACCTGAGTTTTTTAAGACTAAGTCACCTCTGTCGAGAAAAAAACTGAATTTATGTGCACATGAGGTGTGACAATTGGTTTTTGTTTGTGTAAAACCTTTCCATTTCTCTTTACTTAAAACACTTTAGCATATTTGCATTTAAAATAATTCTCCCCTTTTTGGTTTTTCCATCCAAAGTTGAAAACTTCTTCTGCAATAGAGTTTGTGTTTACAGGATGTATTGAATCTGCAGATGTGACTATTTGGAAAGTATGGCAATAGTTGAACACTATGTTTACACCTTTCCATGTAACTGCTTAGATTGCGCTCCAATGGAAACAAATGAAAATAAAATTGAAATGTCCAAATAACACATCTGGGAAGAATTAAGGCGTTAATATACAGTTAAAACACACAAAAGAATTCAGATTTCCCTTGAAAGAAGGCTTCTTTCAAAAAAATTCAGCTTTACAAGTTAATTTGATCTGCACCATACAATTTTCATAGCAGACCACCATCTTACACATTTTAAGCAGAATGCCTTACAAGAACAGAAACTTTCATTTAAAATACGTCTGTGACAATGAACAACAAACAGGAACATTGCCCTTCATGGGGGGGGCGGCTTCTCCTACAAAAATTTATTGTGAGGAACCAAACTGTCTCATAATAATCAGATTTTCAGCAAAATATAAATCCATAAGCAAAAAATTTAAAAAGTGGGAAAAAGTGTTATATATCCCAAAACTAAAAGTGATAAAATCACCTTGAATGGCAAACTGGTTACAAATAATTATGGGTAACTTATTGTCCACAACAGTTTTGGACTTGGTGGATTAAATTGAGCATTTTTAGTGCAGACATTTTGATAGTTTGTTATTTTATAACACTTATTATTGTTATTTTCTTTAGTGGCTGTTTCAACTATTTGCCCGGTTCAGGTTTCAGCTATTTGTTCGGTTAACTCTGAAATTCGAAGGGTTAAGCGCAGAGAGGATTCTAGTCTGTGAGCTGAAGCCGAGACCGATTTAACCAGTAAGTACAGAGATAGCAGCTCAAAGCCAGCAGCACAAAAGGGCCACTAATCAGCAAAACCCAAATTGTG
This sequence comes from Heterotis niloticus, assembly GCA_018136845.1. Taxonomy (NCBI): domain Eukaryota; kingdom Metazoa; phylum Chordata; class Actinopteri; order Osteoglossiformes; family Osteoglossidae; genus Heterotis; species Heterotis niloticus. The sequence continues at coordinate 22,161,472 of CM030899.1, read as the reverse complement.
AAGTATTGCACGCTGAACTATTCTGTCTGCATGCTTGGGACACTAAGATGACGAAACAGCAGAAAACATATTACACTGCTATTGGGCTATAAAAAGGATGAATACCGGCAGAGAAGGTTTATCTTCATTGTTGAAGCTGAAACTCGGCAACCACAGCATTGCCTCCTAAAAGAGGAAAAACACAAAAACACGGCTATATAAAGGCCGGCTAAGTAGCGTGTTTGGGACAGTGCAGAGGGAGACTCACATGCGCTGTCTCCTGCATTGTCATAAAAACTCCAAGCAATACGCTGTGCAGTATTTCACTACTTCACGCTAAACTGTTTAAGAATAGCACCAGGAATCCTACATTTTGCACTTTTGACAACATAATATGTAGTGCATTATATGCAAATTCTACGATAAGTTAAACAGTCCCCATTTTAGAGGTACACGATGCACAAAATATTCAGGTTCATCAGGTGTATTGCTATGTTCTGCACTATTTTTTTTTAACCAAAACAAATAACTTTTTTGTCTGAGAAAGAATGATGGATGAAATCTGCCATCACATCTGCGTGTTATTACTGCCTATAAATACATAGTTTATAATTACTAGAGATAAGAACGGTTTTATTGTGGAATATACACACGTAAAGTGTGATCATAGGCTTGGCTCTTTGAAATAAACAAAAGGCTTTATTTAAAACTCATGCACAGATGATTCTACTACAACCCATTTGTGTTTGAACACAATGGGGTTAAACACAGTTTTAAATCTCAACTAAGTGGCTTCTGACGGGGAAATAATCTCTGTGTCCCAGTTTAGGTTTAGCCATTTCTGAACCTTGCTTTGATTCTGGCTAGGAAAAGCAGTTAAGGAGATTGAGGTAGTGAGTGAATTTTGGACATAGAGTGCCAGAGGGCTGGAAAATGTGCCAAAAATGGAAACCAGGACCAACCTTAACCAGACTCCACACATAACAACCCACTAATGTGTAGACAGGCTTCATAAAACAGAACTGCCAGGAAGAATCATGAGGAGAACAGCCAGGCACTATGTGCAGAGCTGTCGGGTAACAGAGGAATGAGCTCTGATGGACTTCTGAGGGTTAGGAACTGAAAAGCGTTCTTCAAGACAGTCACTCACAGGTTAGTGCGGCAATGATGCACGCCTCTTAAACATATAAGCACACACCAAGCCATTGGAAACCACACCCCAGGTTTCTAAAAACACAGACACACCTTGCCAGCCTCTGAAAGCCATAAATCCACAAAATTAAAAGCTGTATTAGAAACCCCCTCTTGTGCCATAAACCTTGGCTTCCACTGGCATCAGGCACACAGCATCAGTGACAGCACAAAACCCCAGTTTACTTAGGCAACACTGAATGAAACGGAGCAGCAGACAAGCAGCTTAGCTGGAATGGCCTCTGTCTGAAAAGAGATAACCTGGATGACAAACACGTTAAATGACACAAGAAAGGAGCCAACACTTGCGGCCTTGCTGCACTTGATTTAGTTTCAGTCCTGAAGATGAAGTCAGATTACAGCAACACATACTTTGACCACTGACCAAAGTTCCAACAGAGCCAAGGCTCGGACAAAAGCAGCCGCTAAGGGCATAGAAAAACCCCAAAGAGACAGATTCACTACTTTGATCCTCCTACTGTGACTAGACGTCACGCAGCAGGTCAACCACGATACAAAAAGAGAGGTTTTTTGGACGTTCAAGCTTCCAAGTGTGTTCCTGGTGCCACAGAATCAGCTTTGCCATAACAAGGATGTGAAATTGCAAAGTGATCGCAGTCACAGTCCAAATCCTTCTTTTTATCAATAGCAAAACAAGATAAAGCCTGACTCAATCTGCTGAAAAATACACAACTACATACTGTACATACAGTATACCTGTAGATACAGCATAGGGGAAGAATTACAGGTACAGTGACTGTGTAATAATGTCAGGAAAATTCCAAATAGGAGACTAAAGCTTCTGAAATTCACAATAACTGAGATACAGTTCAAATGCTGACTTTTCCAGAATACAGTAAGTAGGTTAGTTGCTTAAGTCAACCACACATTTCTGGAGGAATATTTTGGTGCAGCCCATGGCAACAAAAATTCCTTTTCCTCACCACATAGGTAAGAAAAATCAACATGCATTAAATATCTTTGTAATTGGAAAAACTTTGGCGTATGACATATATGAGCAAACAGTGCTGCTTCAGAGCTTCTAGGCTGTTGGCGTGTAGGTTTGACTAAGTCTGTGCCGTTTCCAAGTTCTTCGCGCGCTTCTGTGAGTTTCTTCTGGGTGCTCGGGTTTCCTCCCTTCATCACAACTTAGGTGAAGAATAGTTGACATTTCAGGAGCCATTTGTGTAGAAATCACCAGAATTCCAGTGCAGGAACAACCTTTTTCTCACAACTCTTCAGGCCAGGGGAATAACAACTGGTCAAGTGCTGGCACCAAAAAATGTTAGCAGTGCTACGCCAGTACTCGGTGGCACAATTTCGGCTTGACCGAATGCTGAAGAACACGTTCCCCCCGACTTGTCAACGTCACGTCCGTGATTCAGAATGACACTTTATGAACATAAGACAATCAAACACAACTCGAGGCATTTTAATGTGTGCTGTACCGTAATATAAACACTTTGAAATCTGGCCTTCAGCAAAGGCTTCACAGATGCAGAAAGAATGGCACTTGGCTAATTTCTGCACTTACGGATGTAAGCATGCACGCCTGCCTCCTTTTAGCTATAGACAAACAGCCTGGCTTGGTTTCCGGAGGCTTGACCGATTTTTGTGTCATCTGCAGAGATTCAGATGAAAGGATCCGCAAAAGTGCACTTTATGCCATCTTTCTGATTAAAAGCAGTGACAAACAATGAAGTAGTTTGCGAAGCAGCGCAGAATCACACACAAGAAAGTCACAGTCCGTTTGATCAGATTTAATTCTGGATTAGTGAAGGATAGTTAACTGAAAGAACTACATTGTACTTTTGATTTTGATATAAAAAAAACAGCTAAGAAAGATTTGTGTTGGCGTTGTCAGTGCTACTGAAGAAAACATGTTTTATTCCTTTACATGTCAGCACTTGAAAAGGCTCGGTCTCGAAGAGCCTCAATTATATGCACATCCACCGGATGCTCATGCACTGGGAAATACAAATACAGCAGAAGCAATGGAAATGAAGGCAGCGTTACATTGCAGTTTGTCTCCCTCTTGAGACCTTTCTGTGAAGAACACCTGCACTCCGTGGGGCCTTGGATGGGACCTTCGGCGCAGGACGCAGGCCGTCCTGTTGTCAGGACTTCGCTCCACGGAGGTTTGGGTGGGGTGACTCTAAAGAGGTAGGAATTAGGGTGGGAAATTCAGGGATCTTACCCTAGAATGCGCTTGCAGCTGTTTGTCCCTCCCTTTTAAATACCTCTTGCTATACAGAACCTGCATTTATCTGCACAGCAAGGCCTTGGAAAGCAGGCAAAAAAGTGTTCAGCTCAGTGGGCCCTGCCCTGCCCTTTTCAGGCAGCTCTGCTCTGTCTGCTCTGTCATTAGTGCTGGTTTTGTGCTCATTCTGTACTCAGAATCAATGTAAAAGTCAATTCATTCTGTCACTCGATTGAACACGGCTGAGAGAGGTGCATGGTCACCAACCAGCCAACATAAGTTTGTCAGTGATCTCTGGAATGTGGGCTTCATCTGGAAAAGATAATGGAGAACCAGGCAAATAGAAGCGATACCTGTTTTTCAGTAGAACTCCTTATAAAACGCTAATGTAATGCTAACGTAAACCAAAATGAAATGATCTGTATTAATTCATTTCTCATGCCTGGTAAGCTGAAAAAGGAAATATTAGGTTGGTTATAAGTCACTGATACTGATGTGACTGTTTTGTGACGACGTGCCGAATTGCAGGGTTGCAAGATGCAGACTTTCTTACAGTAGGAGTGCAGGGAAATGGACATGCACTAACACAAGAAAGTATTGAGAATGCAGAATAAATTCCAAGACATATGACATTTCACAGCATATATGCATACTATGCAAGACACATTTCTCTGCATAATCTAAGTACTCTTAAAAGCAATAACATGTCCAATAAATGTGGTACAGCATTAGCCTCTCTTTATGACATGAAGATAGCTGCTAACACAAAACCCCATTAAATTCCAAACCAGCACTCAATTTTTTTTTTCTCTTTGAATTATAAAAACACACTCCCATTAATTTTACAGCGTATCTAAAGTAATGTAACAACCAAAGCAGTTTGAAATATGACAGGAAAGCACTGAATACTGAAAGTGCCCTGAAAGTTAGACACCGCAAAATGACATTTTTTACCCATGAACAAAGTTTTTCATTAAAATTGCTTTTCAGAATATCTTGGAGTAAAAAGTGGGTGAATATTTGCTTGACTAAGAGTATCATCTAAGTAGTAAAGTAATGACAAGAACAATATTTTGGGGGCAACAGGTTGTATAGCAGTAAATGATCCCAAGTTTCCCTCTGCTGTTGTGCCTTTGAGACATTCATTAACAAGTTATACAATTTCAAGACATCTTGGCAAATAAGTCAGCTAAACAAATGAAGACAAAGCTCATGTAACTCAAAACTTGGAATTTTTTAAGATGTAAAACTCTAGCACTCCATAAAGGTGTGAAGTGAGGAAGCTGCTGCACCTACGAGGAGCTCCAAGAGGGGGAGACACTACATAGTCACAGCCTTAGCAGCAGTGTAGCTCAATAGGACGCCTTAAGGAATGCTCTGGAAGGCATGTTACATGTGACCCAGGCCCTGACAGTTGATCAGTTCTGTTGGCTGAATTTAAGAAGGTTTTGTTATTTTCTATTCTTCAATGTTTACAAGGAATTAATCTCTCAAATCCAAGCAGTAAAAATGCTGATCTGCAGTCAAAATAGGTGGAGGAAATCCCAACCCCACTCCCAGATTGTTGGTTTGAAATTGGTTGAACAGGGAACTTAGTGTGCTATTTAAAAGGCTCCTTTGGGGAAATTTTATCTTTTTTCCCTTTCCATACATAAATGCTGACTTTCTCTCTGGTGGGAAAACAGACTGATGTATAAATAGAGACACACTGTGTGGCCAAATGTATGTGGACACCTGAGCATCACCCCCATAGGTGTTTCTTGAACATCCCATTCCAGGCCCATGGGCATTAATATGGAGTTGTTCTCCCTTTGCTGCTATAAGAGCCTCCACTTTTCTGCGAAGGCTTTTCACCAGATTTTGGAGCAGGGCTGTAGGAATCTGCGCGCATTCAGCTATAAGAGCATCAGTGAGGTCGGGCAAGAAGGCCTGGCTCACGGTCAGCGTTCCAGTTCATCCCAAAGGCGTTCAGTGGGGTTGAGGTCAGCCACAGCCTCTGTGCAACCACTCAAGTTCTTCCACACCAACCTGGGCAAACCATGTGTTTATGGAGCTCGGTTTGTGCATGGGGGTGGCACAGTTATGCTGCAGCAGGAAAGGAGCTTCCCCAAACTGTGGCCACAAAGTTGGAGGCACAGAATTGTCTCGAATGTGTTTGTATGCTGCATGGGTGCAGACTCACCTCAATTATCAGAAGGGGGGTCCGCATACTTTTGGCCATATAGTGTATATAAACTGTGTCTTGCTTCCTCTTTATTTTGTTCATCTTCACACAGCTCAAACACACACATATACGTTTTCGCTTTAAATTGCCAGTCTTGAACACGAGTGCAGTGTCTCAGTTCCTGTTCTGGAGGGCTAAAAGGGTAAAAGCAGGAGGAAGCTGCTACTGAGCGTTCTAGGCATCACAGCATATCCCAGTGTTCATGTAAGATGTGTTACGGCAAATGAGGGTGATCTACCACACTCTGTAGATGAATTTTGCTTTCTGAATCCTATTTGTGAAGATCTGTTCTGTACTGCAAACAAGCATCCACTGTCAATGTTTTTGCAGCGACTGGGGAGGGGGAGACGGAGGATTGGATGGGGGCTGGATGTCACCATTAAGCTCCTTTTTTTGCAGGTCAGTGGGCGGGGTCCTTGGGGTCTTCTGGGGCAGTTGTTTTTTGAGACGTTTTCTTTTGGGCTTTCGTGGGGCCATGGAATTGACACAGCTGGGGTCGAGCAGAGCGTCGGGGTTAATCCTCTCGCTGCGTGCATCTGAAGACTCATCTATGTATGCCAGATTCTCCCCAAAGTAATCCAGAGGCTGACAACTGAGGGGGGCAGGGAAGAACTGATGGCCCCCAGAATCATTCTGAGGCTCCTTCATGTCTAGAGTTTCGGAGCCGTCAGAGTAGGATCCTGACCCACCCGACTCACCAGAGCCGGAGTCATAGGAGGATGAGGACCCTGATTCAGACTGGCTATTGGACAAGCCGTTCTCCCCAAGCCTTCTTCCATCCTCGAGCTCCACCCTCTTCTGCCAGGTGTGAGCGTGGCCATGACCATGGGGGTGGCCGTGAGAACGAGGCCCTCTGTGGCGCTTCCGCCGACGGCGCTGGAAGGGGTCATTAAGGTCCAGCGGGTTGGGGATGCGAAAATCCACCGACATGTTCTGGATGTTCTGAGTCCAGTCAGTGGCGTGAGCCCTGAGCTCCTCCATCTTCATGGATGCAAGGCAGACAGAAACAAGGAGATGATTTTAGTATTAATAAGAAAACCAACAATTAAATTTTCAGCCCGAGTTTGTTGGTGATGTGCTTCATCATCCAGCATCTGTCAGGTCTTTTCAGCATGGTCTGAAGATTTGAAATTCAGCCCTATGGAATACTGAGGGAACTTGAAACCAATGTAAGGTACATAGTGCAGCTTAAACTCAGCCTTTCCTTGCACTCACCTCTGCTCGGGTCTTTTTGGACAGAACCCTCAGCCAGTTCCCAATCATGGTGAGGATGGATGCAAAGTAGGCCAGACCAACTACTATCCAGAACCACACCAAAGGCTTGTACACAGGGTAACTGTTCCCACCAGGACCTGGAAGATACATCACATAGACATTTCCATTTGAGGGGGAGTATATATAGAATTGGCTTCTTGATGGGTAGAATTAGGACAACGGTGTCTTGTTGAACTTAAACATCTCAGAAGGCCACATTCTGACATGTAATAACCCACTTTTGCATTTTCTGGCAATTCTGTTTGAGAAGACTTATAGCACCCTGTGGTCTAAACAATACTCTAGCCACACAACCAGCAAGCCACCTGAGTTAGTTTCCATACACTGAAGGTGTACAGTACGTCTTTCATTCCATGTTACAATCACCATAGGAGAAGAAATAAAATGGCTCATGACTTCATGTCTTAGAGGAGTCAGGCTACTACACTTCAAACTTAATCTCAAATCCAGGTGTAGCATGGAAAGTGTTTACAGAAGTTCTTCATTCAATGTTTGTTTAATACAGGGTGCTATGCAGCAGGGCTCTATTCAAAACTGCAAACAAATTAGACATGGCTGTTCCCATTTTCTCCAGCACCGTGGCAGCTTTTGCTTCCCTGACAGAGATGTGTGGCAGGAGATTTGTCTGGAGTGCAGCAAGCAGCACAAAACATTTATGTTACACACGTTCCACTGGAAATATGAGATGAAAACAGGACTCCTGTACACACACAAACACAAATTTGTGCTGCTTCCTTCCTTCCATTCCTGAAGGCACGAAAAGTGGGAATCTGCAGGATTTTGATACCTGCCACATAGTCCCCGAAGCCCACGGTGGTGAGGGTGATGACTACAAAGTAGGCTGCTTCCAGAAGGTTCCACTGCTCTATCCGCTGAAAGACGATGGTTGGCACAAGCAGGAAGACCAGACAACCCAGCAGGATGGAGAGCACAGCCGAAATGATGCGCACCAGAGTGGGGCTCACCCGCCATTTCTGGGAAGGGCAAAGATATAAGCAGTTTGTCGGAAGTGGGGGTCACTATGAAGATGATGAGAATAGGGATTGGCTCCAAAACTTTATTCAGACATGGCTGTGTTATAGTGTCAAAGTAATGCGCTGTCACACTGTTTTAATTTTTCATACAATATTTAAAGCAGCACATTTTAAATATCAAATATGTGGGGAAGCAGGTAGCCAGCTGGTTAGAGCTGAGGAGGAATGAGGTTTTGACCCCACCTCCTGCACCAGGATTCTTTAACAAGGTACTTAACCTGAACTTGAACTACTCCAGGAAAAGCCACCCAGCTTTATTAATTGGAAATTGACACTGTAAACCACTTTGGAGAAAAGTGTCGGCCACATAAATGATATCAAAATTTTAACAAAATACATCAAATGTTTTTTCTTCCAAAACATGGAGATTTTTCTGTAGTTAACAACTGCTTTACAAAAATGCCAAATAATAATAATAATAATAATAATAATAATAATAATAATATACCCATGACTTTTCCTGCATGAAGGCTATATATGCACAAAAGTGTACAAAATGTGATGAGTGACAGTGATGCAAGCAGCCCATGGAGCACTGAGGTAAAACTGTTACCAGAAAAAGTGTCTCTATTTTGCCAATGGCTCTCCGTAGCAGGGTCCCAAGGTGGTCTCCCACTCCAGCCAGCAGGATGCCGAACATGGGGATGCCCACCAGAGCATAGAAGATGCAGAACAATTGACCCCCATCTGTCTTCGGCGAGATGTGGCCGAAACCTGAAGGCCAGAAAGTGCAGACAGGGTGCTTTGTTGAGTCAGGACTGTTTTTTTTTTAATCTTTTCCTTAACCAGGAACTTGTGAAAATTTAATTTCGCTTATGCACATTTATTTATTTAACTTTAATTTTGAGTACCGCAAACACTTCATGAAGTTTTACTTGCAGTCATTGCAGTTCTGTAACGCTGTTTCAGCAGAGCTGCTGTTCACTATGACGGTGACATCGAGAACACAGCAATGACAACATGGATGGTGCAGGCAGGCTACCGATAGTAGTGATGATGGTTCCACAGAAGAAGAAGGCACTGGCCAAGTCCCATCGACTGGTGAAGCTCGAGGAGTTGCTGGTGGCATCCACGCCTGCTCCGAGGGCATCAACCACCTCCTGTCACAGATGGAGCATAAGTTGGGAAAGAAATTGAGGCAACCATGAGTAAACAGTCCTGTCGTATATCATGATTTGTAGATTCCCATTCAGTTATGGGAACTGCATTGATAATACACTGTAAATAAATGGGAAATATTTATTTACAATACACTACAACAGTTTAAACATAAATATAATGAATTAATGCTGACATAGTGGCTGTTTCTTCATGTCAGCAGATTTTAATGATATACAGGCAGAGGAAAGGAATGGTGTGGCCTAACCAGCCCAACTGTTCATCCCATTTCTATGGATGGCCTTTTAAATTTTTATTGGCACAATTAGAGTGTCTGCAGTTCATTACCAGTTTGCTGTTTGTACAGGTTTCACTTATATCTGTAGAAAGTCTTCCAGGTGCTGCTGCCACATCTTTTAAGCTGTGGTCGCAGCTGCTGTGGCTGAAGTTTTCAATTGAGTTTTTATTTGTACTTAACGTGGCTGTGAAGAGCTGGGGAGACGCACCTAGAGGTCCCCTGTACAGCAGGTTTTACGCGGTACATTTTACCTGGTGTGCGGTTTTCACCTGAAATGCTAGATGAGGTGAGAAACGATCCAAAAAATTACTTAAGAAAATCCAATGTAGAAAAGTAAAGAATGTAAAAACCAGCACACGGCAGTCCTTAAGCACAACAATGGGCCAGCCCCGGTGTAGGAGGTGCCTGATAGTCTGTGAATGATCCTCACTGTTTGTTTGCAAAATGAAATGCCCAGCAGTTACTAAATCCTGTGGACTGCAGTCATAGGGAGAAAGCTTGAGAATTTCAGGTTCCTTCTGTAAGTACAGTACTTCTGGGCTGTGTGGGCTTCTGTTCAAAAGGGAGGCCTGAGGTCCTCCTGCTCCTGAACGTGCTCCCCATTTGGACATGGAAAGAATCCAGATGATCTTACTTCTGGCACAGGTGCTTAACTTTTCAGTGCTGGTGTTAAGTCCCTCTGAACTATAAGTTGGGTTTGTGCCAGGAGTCAGCAGGCACCGTTCCAACTTAAGATCAGCCCTGCCAGAGACAAATGTGCTCAGAAGTGAACTGGTCTTCCCTGTACCTCCCATTATTTTGGGTATGGATTGCTCTTATTGTGAAAGAGCTTGTAGTTATAAATTCGCACCACAGGCACTGCTTTCCTACCTTGAGTAATGCACAACTTTTCTGCATATATTAATAATTTGAAAATTGATAACCCGAGGTGTATTGGTTTTAATACTAAATTAAATTTTGAAAAACATCATAACCTAATGAAACAGTTTGTTATATAAAGTTAGTTATATTAAAAATACTCTTTTATTTTTTCTTTTAGCTTTGAATTATATGAAGATTTCAACTAAAATGGCTAAAAATAAACCAGCACCACAAGCTCCTATCCAGTCTACAACTGCAGACCAAGTGTTCATAAGCTCCTGACCACACTTTTAATTTTTACTGTTAACACAATCAATAAAAGTTTAATATTACATTCCACCCTTAATTTATTTAGAGGGTACGTTCTGTAAAAACATCATATAGGGATAATAAAATTATAATTTCTATTTTAATATTTTATTAATTTTGCAGCTAATGAAAATAAATGAAAACAAAAATACTTTGGTTCCACAGACCCCTATCTAGGCCTCATTGCTGACCAATTTTATCGCTCACCTACACCAGATATCAACTGTAAACACTGTGGAAATGGATTGAATTAATTCAGTCCCACAATCCTACTCTGGTTGGCTATATTTTACTACCAACTATGAGCTGTGAGGGAAAATAGGTGAGTGAAGAGAAAGGAATAATGTTCATATGGCATTACAGAATCACCGTACTGTACTGTATTTTTAGAAAATATTTCACTCCCGGGTAACAGTTGTGTTACAATTTGTAAGGTAATGGGGAATCCAGAAATACCAGGAGTACTGCTTAGCAGAGTTATAGACAAACACTGGGAGGACAGGAATGCTTGTACCTTCATGGGGTGGAGAGGTTGTCCCACCTTATCACGCCTTTTTAGATTAAATAGTGCCAACACACAGACTGCACACTAACTTTCCAGTATAAGAAAGAGAAACAGATTTTCTGCTTCCTGTTAAACCCCGACAATCACCAATGTCTTTCATTTCTCTTTTCTTTCATTGCTGTTCACATACCGGTGAATTCTAATACCCTGTATTTCATTAAATGCATATTTTAACTTTAACTAAGCACATTTTAACATTTAGGCATCATAAGGACCCTTAGATTCTGCCTTTGATGATATATATATTAAAGGAAATTAACTCAAACTTTTTTTATTCGTTTGTAAATATATTCATAGTATAGAAAGTGTTCTTCTTCCTTATACACACACACACGTATAGTAGTTGAGGATGAAAATTCCTGAGGTCACCCATGTTCAAATGGGAATGCACATAAGGAAATGTGGATATACTGTTCACACATATACTAAGGACAGGTGTGTGTTTACCTGTATGAGGGCCTGCAGGCCATCAGGACTAACGCAAGAGTTGTTCCCCAAGAAGGCCAGACGTGCCTTGTGCAGCTTCCAGTGCTGACTGCTTTCGCGCGGCGCCTCCAGAGTGCGGAAGACGAGAGCCCCCAAGACCAGGTACAGCAGCACCCCTGTCAGAATAGCCATGAGGGTGGAGCAACGCATGGCCCCGCCTGGATTCAGACCTGAAGACACAGCCTTGGTGCTACTGGTGCTGGCAAGGTCTGAGCCACAGCTGCAGAACAAAGGAAGTGCCCTAGTAAACTTTCCATGGTTTCAACACCAAAAACAGAATTACACCAGATATTGCCTCTGACTTTATACTGTATATCTGGGTACCATCCCTAAGGACACCCCCTTTCGTGCCCAATAACCCAATTCCATAACATCACTTAAAGACCTGAAACCTGGCCTCTACCTCAAAGATGGACGTGATCCCTTCACAGACCTATAGCAATGCTCACCGTGATTTAAAATATCACAACATGGATCAAAAGAACATCTAGTCACAGCCCAGATTATTTTAGTCACTGAAGATATCAGCATGTAGGAAGATTCAGAAAGCTTTGCCGCAAGTCTCCTTTTTTGAAAGATATCCTAGGCTTCCTCCTCCATTACAAAGTTGTGACAATGCCTACCGTTCCTGTTCCTTCTTCTTCCAGCTTCCTCTGTCCTTGTGGCTCAAGATTGAGTCTCTGGAGCCATAGCTGTGGAGGGAGTTGGCAACAGGTCCCTCCTCATCACAGCTCCTGATGCTGGGCACTACGTGGGCAGCAGGTGAAAAAAAGCCGTTTACATTTGATCACAATTTTATTTTTTGCGATTTGTTAAAAACTTCGCTGAGCAGTGGCTTCTCACGGTGATGGACTGCAGCTCTGACTGAGCAGACACAGCATTCCAGTCAAACAGAAACAGAGAAGAAGGTGGGCGATGAATGAAGTTGGTATGAACTTCCAATCCCAGTCCCTAAAAATGTACAGAATGCTGCAGTGCAAATATTTTGATACCTGCAGCACAGACAGAGAACATCTCCTTATCGCCACAAACAACTTAAGGTGACAGTTTGTTCTTCAGAGAAACACAGGGACAGCAGTGCATTGTTTTATAAACACACATCAACACGCATTCATGGACTTAGCCAGCGTTAGATTTTTTGGAGAAGCTCATTGTGTGTAAAGAACATGAGCTTTTGTGAACATGATGTGTAGGTGCAGTTGTGCGCTGGTGGGAGACACTGCTGCTAAGGGAGTGGTCTGTCTCTGTTTTTGAGGACTTCTGTGGGCAGGACGCTGCTATGGTGGCCACGATGAGTGTTCCTGGATGTTGTCATGTAGTGGGGATGAGCAGTTGCTGCTGTGGTAGTCACTGCCATGAAAGAGTCCAGAGGTGTATTTGTGTCCCTGCCTAAATCTAACAAATGTAAAGCCTGTTAGCCACAGAATGAGCAAATGGTGAAAAAGTCCTCACTCTAACCAGATGGCAGCGTTCACCTGACCGCTTCTTTTGCTGAAATACACCGGCATCGCTAACTTCTCCAGAAAATCTTTCTCATGCACCTAAGTATAAATAAAGCATAAAGTGTGAGCAGGACAAAATGGAAATATGCTGAACTGCACATTATTATAGCCCGGACAAGCAATCTCTCTGAGAACAAATTTTTTGCGAATTAACAGACGATTTTAAATTAAACAAATGAATTCAACTTTCAGAACAGGTGATAAAAGATGTTTGAAGCAACACAGTTGCTGCTGTTACTTTAGAGATTATACGTGGCACATAAACTTAATAAATATGCATTAAATTTAAAATATAATCCTTCTCACATGGACAATTTCGATGGAGTCCAGTTGCTGAAACATAAGACTTATAAGCGGTGTTGTGAAATTCTTTTCTCCAAAACAAATTCTGCAGTTTTCAAATTAAAGCGCTAGAGATTTAAAGTGTAACTGTTCACTCGGCACTGGGATGTCTCACGAGCTGATAAACTTTTGGTTACGGTGCTACCGCTGGACTACAGTAAAAGCTGTAAAAAAAAAAAAAAAACTAAAGAAAAGTCAGTCGCTGAAATATGATGAGTTGACTGGATGTTCGCTTAATAATTTACAGTGAATAATGATTCCTTCTCTAAAAAACAATATACACAAGTACGTACTTTTCTTCCCTAAGTAGAAACACACCCTACAGCCAAAAAAAATCCACTATGTACCACCAAAATCTCAACTGTACAGAGAGCAAAATGTGGGGAACAGGATGCTGAAGCCTCAGAAAAGCCCTTTCTTAAGCAACCCCTCCATTCCTGTGGAGGCTACTCCCTGCGTAAATAAGTAAATAAATAAAACAAATAGCTGTTGAGAAGAAAGCACACTGAGAGCCATCATCCTCTGATCCCCTACCTCAGAGTTAATGGTCCACGGATTCAAGTTGTCAGCGTATGATGTGTGTATCCCCCATTCACCGAAGGCCGCTCATGAGTGCGCGTGTGCACATGCAAGTGTGTGCGTCCTGCATCCGAAATATTAACCGATATTACATCAACCTGACGCTAACAGAGAGTGCAAGAGAGGGCAAGAAAAGCACAAAGGGAGGCAGGGAGGGATGGGAGAAGGAGAGAGAGAGACAGAGGGGTGGGGAGAGAAACAAAAAGGAGGAGGGACAATGCAAATATTATGATGTTGGCAGACCTTCTTCTGCTATAAAAACTTGGGATGTGGACTCTGCTAACAGTGTGTAACCTGGAGACTGTCTGGATCTGGCTTTGTTATGGGAATCTGTTATCGCATTGGTGCTATAAGTGTAATAATATTATTCCTGCGTGTTCCAGTGATAACCCTGATTCAAATGGAACCCGAGGTCCAAACCATCCGCACTCGCTGGCCGTGCGGTTCTGTTTATGCTCAGTGTGTCTGTACTGTGTCTTTCCTGCTGTCTGTGTCACGGCTTAATGTGCACCAGGACCTGAATAACAGACGCCTCCATTTGAAATATTATCCTCTCCTACTTTTTCGCAGTTGCCCATTTGGGTATCTTATGTGATTATGATTTAATTACATTTGAAATTGTGAGCCTTGAGATAAACCCAAAGAGTCCCGAGCCCGGAGGAGATCCGGCTGTTCTCTAAGGTGAAAAAGGGAAGTGCACTGGCACGTTGCACCTGGAAACAGCAAAGGTGAACCTGGTGCTTGATCACAGAATGATTCCTGATTGTTTTTGTACAAATTTGCAAAAATTGACAAGGTCTGCATCAGGGCTGAGATACAGGATGGCTGTCAGAGAATTCACTCGGTTTCCTTTTTTATGCATTGAAGGTTTTCTTGCTTTAATCCAGTGTTTGGTTTTGTTCATTCAAATGTCTAATCTATGGTTCCTGCATTTGTAAAGGCAGAAAACTTTCCCACAATAAAACTGAGACTATACATTTTAACATAAACACATGAAGTGCATAAAAACAAACTATATTTACAATGAATCTTAGTTTGATCATTTCTTTTCCCCTTTAATGACTCCTAAAATGTGTATTTACAAATATTGTACAAATGCCCATCAGTTCCTTACTACCTTTTTCCCTTTCCAAAACGTTTTCTTTAAGAAAATTGTTGATATGTCAAAACAATTATTTTACAATAACCTGATTCAGGCACACAAATTGACCTTCACTGCTTAATGGTAATGATATTTACTGTCCTTAATGGAAAAATTGATCTTTTTTATTGACTTCAATACTCAGCACATGCCAGAATATATTTTTGTATGTTCATATTCGCAACAAAGAAAGCTGTGGGATGGACCAAAGTGGAACATCATTTAAACATTTGAACAGCATACAATAATAATTACATTTAATAATGGAACTGAAGTTAAGCATACAGCTCATTCCAACATCATTTAATATTGATATACAATAGAAATTCTGAACTCAGTTTGAGTCAAAGTTAACAGTTTGCATATAGTAGTGTAAAAAATTGAATACATTATAGATAATACTGTTACTAACCTAGTATTTTAATGAAAGGAGCTAAAATGCTGGGAAAAGGTACTACCTGGGACAGCCACTGTTTACTTTTACTTGGAAAGCACCAGTTTGTCACCTGCTTTTGTTACCTCCTTCTTCGGTGTCAGCAACACTGCCACCCTCTTCTGTTTTCCATGTGACCGGTTAAGACCACACCTCGACCGCCTCCCCCCACAGCCTCCGTGCTCCTCACTACTGCCTGAAAGTGGTGTGTGGTGCAGTATGGGAGGATGTCTTAAGGATCCAGGAGGTATGTGGTCAAATGCATTAAAACTTCATTGGCATGCTGGGAAGTTCGATCGCTCTGTGGCTGTAGCTGGACTTGCTTCCCTCCTTGCCGGCCTCAGTCTCTAAAACCAGGTCTCATGTTAAGCAGGACATAAAAAAAACAAATGATTTTTTTTTCCATGCTCTTCTCTGTCTGGGTACCACACCAGGGACAGTACTACATGCAGGGACGGTACTACATGCTGGTCATGCCCGCCTTTATTATGGCATACATTAGTGCTAGAATTATTTCTGTGTAAAATAGTACAGTGATTAATGTAACAGCATCTTTGGTGATGCTGGAAAAGAAAAAACAATCTGACGGAGATAATGATAAACCTAAAATGGTTAAATAATAAAGTTTTAGAAGAATGATCCCAAGATTTGAGAACCCAGTGCTCTCTCTCTCTCCCCTTCCATCTAGTTTCTTCTCAGTCTCCCCTCATCTTGGTGACTCATCCTGTGGAATGAGTTTATTTTGCTGCTGTTTAATTTAAAACTCTCAAGTAGTACCTAACAATCCAGAGGGTGGAAAGTGTGTCTCTGCTCTCTGTCACTGATCTAGTGCTGCCTTTCGGGGCTGTTCCTCCTGTCCATGCACTCCGCCCTTCCATTTCTCACCCATTCGCTCTCATTCCCCTCCATGCCTTCTCTAAGACCTCTGTCTTGTCCACTACCTGGTCATTTCCTCCATTCTCTTGCCGTTCCCCATAATAATTCTCACTTCTTACGGCTGTGTGCTGTCACCCTTTTCATATTTTACTGTGGTCAGCATAATGCGATGACTGGGAGGTAACACACTCGCCCACACACTTTTTCTGTCTGTGCGTTGGTTTATCTTTCCTAGAGAGACAAATCATGCCGTGCAGTCCACCTTTCTGTCCACTTGCATTTACAGTACATCAATCTTACAGCTCCGCAGTCTAAAAAAGCTGTAGTGCAAAATGTTTGAAATTTAATGAGATCTGGAGTTAAACAGTCACATAAAACATGCCAACATTTTAAGTGTTTTATGTGCAGTATGTTACACAATATTGCTGTTCTATGACACAAGGGGTGCATATTTAAGTTGAGAAAAAAGCTGTTGCTACAGTCCATAAATACACGGTGAGGGATATTTTCTGTCTTATACTTACTGTACATCCTTTTAATCATTTTCTCCAAAGCAGCTCTCAGTTTTAGGTTTATATATTCAGCTACTTACAATTATTTATCCACTTATACAACTGGGTAATTTTTACTGTGCAATTCTTTGTTCACATCCTGATCAAGAGGACTGCAGCAGGAGGTGGGATGCAAAATAAGGGCCTATGGACTGCAAGCCAGCAGCATTGACTGCACAACCTGTTATTTTTACCAGTCTGCTTTGTCTTTTCTTTAACTTTTCCCCATCCTTTTCTTTTGATCGCTCCATTTCAGCGCTCCCTACACTTCAACCTGCTAATAATAATTAAACTAACATTAGTTCTGATGTACTTCCATAAGATAAAACTAAAGATAAACTCCCCTCCTTGCACATACTTACATACATGAATAACTTCCATTATTTAAAAAATAGTCACTCTCTCTCATTATGCTAAACTGCTGGTTCTGGTCAGCTTGCAGTCTGCAGTCTCTCCCAGAATCCCTCTGCATGAGGCTAGACGGGTAGACCCTGGATGGGATGCCAGAAGATTGCAGGGTAGCAACTTATTCACTAAGGGCAATTTGCTGTGACCAACTATCTGGAGGCAGACATCTTTGGACTGCAAGAAACATGCATAGACATGACGAAAACATATAAACTCCACACAGTTTGAACCGGATTCAAACCCACACTCAAAGAGTCCAGGTACCCATTGGACCATCATGTCATCAGCAGCGAAACATTCTGGTGCAGAAATATAAATGGCACCAACATTTCCTGTGAAGGAGCTCTTAAACATATTTCTTTTTCTGAGTTATTTATTAAAGTCCCTGACAGAGCATGCAAACTATCAGCTTTAAAGCCTCTCTGAGGAGTGACTTATTGATCTGCATGCCACACACTGCCAGTCTCTGCCAGCTCATCTCCCAGCAAGCGTGCATCACAAAGTTAGGTTTTTTATCCAGTGCTGAAGATGGAGATAAGATTTAGATTTTTTAAGATTGAATTTTTTTTTAAACATGACTTTACATCTTTTAATTTCCAACTTTTGAATTTGATTTCATAAATCTCTGAGGTTGAGATTTACGGTCGTCACTAAATATATAAATGTTAATAAAAATGACAGAAATCACAGTTGAACAATGTGGCGATCATTGTCATTTCTGCAGTCAACCGTAGTCATTTTAGCAGCTTTTAAACACCAGGTGGAATGTGTAAGCTGACTCTTTGTCTTATATTTTGAATAAAAAAAGAGTTAATATATTTTTTTGCATAAATAAGAATGATTAAAAATACTACATCTATTTACAGAAGTAGAGCACAAATAAAGTAAGGAAAAAAGGGAGAAATATTGTGTAAGACAGAAATACTGCTGTTTTCTCCATTTCCAGGAAAAAAGTTTTTGGATAATGTGAAATGTTAACATAACAATGAAAGAAACCAAGTAAATAAGCATCACTATATAAATAAATTTATATACTTTAAGAAGAATATAAAACAAATTTCATTTAATTGTTATAATTTAACAAATCTTAAAGCCGTAGGACTGTATATTAGTAATTTTTCATGAAAACCATTGCTGGAAACTAACTGTTCACTGTGCAAATTTACTACATAATTATTACAAAATAAACATGCTGTCAAACTTGGAATGTCAAGAGGGTAAGAGGACAGAACTTGGCTTCCCATTTCAAATTCAAATCTGTGTCCTGTCTGATCTGCACCCTCTCTTATGGAGAACTTTATGCTGAATGTTCAAACATTTCATTGCAAGTTTGTGGTATTTCACACAGAAGCTCCTGGAGAAAAAAATCAAGGAGAATTCTACAATAAAATGAACACATTTAAGGAAAAAAAGAGATACTCTTGGCAACACTTTAAAACCTAAAACCATTTATGAACATGGGTGATCACGTGACCATCTTTCTTCTCCCGTGGTTTTCACAGAAGATGCTTTTGTGTTTCAAGAATGACATTATGCCTATAGAAAAGGCAACCACTTTCTTCCAGTAGTTTCTAAACTGTTCATTATCAGGAATAAAGCAGGAGATTAATTTTTAAGTCGAGGGAACTACACCCTTTTTTTCTGCTGGTCAACGTGTGAATTGAATAATAAAGCCCACTGTGACCCCCACCTCGCATCCAGAAAATTTCTCATCGGATGCTCCCAAAGATTTATCTTCTTTTCTTTTCTATAGCTATAAACTCAGATTCAAATATTGTGAAATCAGCAGTTTAAGCACCGATACAATATGCCCAAAAGTAAAATCATAAACATATCTATAGAATGAAACAAAATACTTACTTGTCCTGTCTTCCTGTCTTCAGTTCAAATGAATAAATAACAGTTGTGAAAGGTTAATGTCAGCTTTATTCTCCTCCTTAGTTTGACTGTTTCTGTCAAGAAGCAACCAAAGGATAACAGATAAGGGGATGTGGAGGAAGATGAGCAGGAGATGACCACATTGACCTACAGTTTCAGGAAAGACAGAAGATCAGCTAAGGGAACTGGAACTTGCGTGTATGCCCTTAAAAAGAAGCAAGGGAGAGAGAGATGGGGAAGCATACAGTACCTGGGATAATACTTAATCTCACCAGCATTGTTTTTCAATTAAACACTTTCTCTGAAAGCCCCCATTTTAGCTTTTTGATGATGCATGGATTTCTGGGGCAAGAAATTGATTTGTTTTCAAGTAATCTGCAGGCTCCGTCTCTGAAAGCTCTGCACACTGTAGGCTATGATAGAACACAACTTACTCACTCACTCTGCTTAACTGTTTGTCCTGCTCAGGGATGCGGTGGTTAAGAATCTATCCCAGCATCCCCTGGCACCTGGCAAGTAAACAACACCCTGGATGGGATGCCCTTCCTTTGCAGGGTGACATTCATGCACACTCCATGGCCAATTTAGTGTGGTCAATTAACCTGAAAACACATCTTTGGGTACTGTGGGAGGAAACCAGAATGCCCAGAGGAACCCCAGAGGCACAGGGAGGAAAAATTGATTCAACAACATCACTGCAAGCTTTTATAAACCAAACTGAGATACCCAGTGGTGAAGCAGTACCCAATTCTGATATTCACCTCAAAATGCAGTATTCTTGCATTGATTACAAAGGCTCTGGGTTTACAGCACTGAGTTAAGTTGAGACAGCAGGTCTTTCACCACAGAACCAAAAAATATTGGTAGTCAGTTCATCAGATCCTGCTGGACTGTGACAGTGGTGGGTTGTCAAGTCATTAAAAGTGGCTGGTTTTAGGGCCGCCGGTATTCTTATGACTTACCGAACAATTTCTCGCATGCCGGAGGCAGTGCGCATTTTAAAGTCAGTCGAACGGCATGACCACACAGTACTATTTCAGCATATGTATAGACGTCTCTAAACAAACAGCTACATGTTTATGGAATTACCAGCAATTGCGTTTCTAGCATCAGCTGTTTGCGTCAATCTACAAACACACCTGGATAAACATTTTTTTTTCAACCCTTCTGTGTTTATTACCTCTTGAATTCCATGGAGACAAGTAATTAAATCCTGTAACTAAAGCCACTGAATGGCTCCGTGATGCCAGGCAGCAGATTTTTCATCCGAATGGACCAGCCCTCCTCTCTTACGCTGCATTTGGCACGTAGACTGTTTACTGCTGAGTTATCACATTTACTGTACTTTAAAACAATATCAGACACTAAACACTGACTGCTCAAAGCAGTAAGGATTTGCTGTGTATTCTTGAGCATCATTAGTCCTGCAGCTCAGAAGTGCCCAGTCTGCAGTATAACACATACAGGAGAGAGGGGTGGAGGGAAAAACCAGAAAAACATGGCTAAGTGACAGAATGAGACTGCAACCAAGACTGAAAATAAGAATTTTTTTAAAATACTAAGTCAATAATGTGAAAAGAATGGTCTAATATTGGTCATTGAAGTTTGGGATCCAATAGAGTACCCAAACAAAACTATCTCAATAGACTGCTAAAATCAGCTGGACTGAGTAACATCATGTACATCATCATGTACAAAAAGCCTAAAGAAGGAATGAATAATGGGAAGTAACAATAAAGGAATGACAGGATAAGTACTGAGTCAGGTGTCAGCAGGTGCCAAGTCTTACGTGTGCGAATGTGTAGACCAGGTCAGAACGGGGTAAAGGTTGTGTCTGACATCCTCCTGCTGGTAAAACTCTGATTAGAGCACCCATCTTGGACCAGGACTTCAGAAGGATGTAACTGATCGTCGTGTTTCAGACATTCAGGTTCTGCTGAGGGTAATTTGTGGTGAAACCACCTCTACTTCAGCTGCATGAACATATGGTCATACAGGTACCACTGCAACATACACCTAATAATTAGCAGAACATGGAGATTCACATGAAACTTGCATGGCAAGAGGTACAAAGCAATCTTTATTTAAAAGCATAACTGCAACACAAATAAATAATCAATAACCATGAGAAGAATAAAGTTCTAGTAAGTGCACCTGGTAGGTGTCCGAGGATGTGAACTGCTACAGAGGAACAGACCCTGTGGCACTATGCCAGCATGAGTCATCTCCAACGTCTCCACGTGCTTCAATAGTCACTATAGTCGGTCTTAAGCACCTTAATCTGTAGCATCTTCTGTTCTTTTGATCTCCTTAAGCAGAGCTGTACCAATGTTCCTTAACAAGTGCAGTACATTTTTGGGAAGCCCATCACCACCTGCTGTTTCTCAAGGCTGTTTACACAAACTTCCACAGCAATGAAAAGACACCCATGCAATGTTACTGTTGCTCAAAGGACTCAAAGCTCATCCCTACTGAAATATCTGAAATCCAGCTCTTACCAGCAAAATCACAGCAGGCTCGTGTGAAACTATGGCTGATCTGAGGTGAATGAATAAAAACCTGAAAAAGTGCAACAAATGCATTACTCCTCTGCAACTTAACAGTTCTCACACACAAACACCATATCTGTTAGCACAAACACAGACACTGACCAGCTGTACATGTAGCATAAATGCACACAAACATATATCTACAGTTAATGACAGAAACTACAGATGGGTTTAGTACATTACCTAGGTTGAACATGAAATATTTACAAACTTAAACAGTTTAAATGTTAAAACTCTTGAGTACAGAAAACTATAGTATCAAATTTGATATACGGCTTTTGTGATATGTGTGTATTTTTGAGTCACAAACATATTGAAACACAGTATATGTGGTGCATGTGTGTCTGTGAGGGAGAGAAAGAAAAACTGACAGAGTAAGAATAACAGACTCAGCTGCACACACTGGTCACCATAAATGGAGAGGAAAGATGGTCTAAGTTAAAGTGAGCTGACAGACACGTGTGCACATGCACGCACACACAGGGAGAAGAATTTAACTACAACATGCTCACCAGAGCTACAGTTAAAGACAAAATATACACATGCTCTACATTCACTCTAAAGTAGAGTATAAGCAAGGCTGCCCCTTTGTACAGATTCACATGAAGTGCTGCACTTCCTGTGAGTATCAACCATCTTAACTGCAAAGAGGTTAAATTATAAAAAAAAATTAATTTCAGACAAGCATTTACCTAGTAGTGCAGTTAGAGCAAAATAGCCAATCCTAACATTTGTACATGGAAGTAAATCTAAAAATAGACAGCATTAAAATACATAAAATACATGTAAATTGTTATTTTATTTAAATGTAATTAACACAATCTTAAGCAACATTCATAAAGAAACAAAGAAGTAAATAGCTTCATGAGGCATACAGTAGTGTCTTTTCTGCAAGTGTCTGTGTTTAACATTAAGGGAAAGAATCCTACAATGAAGGCAGTCTTTTCACATTAAAATTCTCAAGTGTAAATTTGGCTAATCTTCCAATCTCCACAACTAAGGCACCTGTAAAAATTTTCACTGTATAGCTTTGAAAGGATGATGAGCTTAAATTATCCCTGGGATCATTAGTTGTTTGCAGCAACCCTAATAATAATAATAATAATAATAATAATAATAATAATAATAATAGCAGCTACTGAATGAGTGACTTAATTACTTATTGTACACCCTTCTTGCACAGTTCACGTTATGGACTGAAGTCTTCTGTTTGATCTTGGTACGCTGCTACATGTGGTCCTTCTTTCCTGTACAATATAACAAAAAAAGCAGAAAAGAGAAGAAAAAATTACAAACAGTATATAAACTGGCTCCTCATGTTAAAAGCATCTAAGTAATAAGTTTTGACGGATTCATTTTACAGTTTTTTATGTAATTACCTGAACATTTTCTATCATTTAAATGCAGGGTAAACATTATATGTGTTTACATGACCAGCCAACAGATGGCAGTAAAGCACTCAAACTGAAAGGGACCTTGGCACCACCTTAATTAAATTCACATTCACAGTGTTTAAAGGATATATCTGGAGTTCATGAGTGGTGGTGGTCAATAAAAACATGAGTAATGTTGCATGGGTTTATGGGATGAACTACCAACACACGATGTAGAACAAGAGTTGGTGGAGACAAGATGCACTTAGTATGGGAATGTGATACAAGTTTACTAGAAAGGTGTTCATTCAGCTATTGATATGAACTTTAAGAAGTTTCCTTTTTACTCTCTAGTACGCATCAAAAGCACCTTTCACAAAAATGTGGGTGAAATGAAGCATCTAATCTAACCCACATGTAGAATAGCAAATAAATATTAGAAGTTCTTTTTGGAACTTCCTAGTACTGTATGACCACCCTTTGCCCTCGAGTTGTGTTATGCACCTGTTGTTGTGACCCAGTTCTGTTCCTTTAAGGATTTTTTAAAGTCTGTGTTATTAAGCTTTTCATGATTAATATAGGTAAGAAAAAAGATAAAAGGGGCCAGAAGATGATAAACATTACACCCACTTATGTGATCAATTTGCAACAGGAATTAGCTAGGAGGTTGCAGGTATGATTTTTTGTTATTTTAAATTAGTTTCAATTTTATGTTTGAAGTTAATTAAAAAAAAATTTAAACTTACTACAGCTTTACCTTGGATTTTTACAGACCCTAACTTATGACTACATTTAAAAACATCTGTATTACATTTTTATTGACTGTTACTTAGTGATATAAGTGTCTTTCAGTTTACAAACAAACTGACAGAGTTGCTGTGTTTGTAAGGCGAGGAGCCAGTGCAAGTCAAAACCGCTTAATGTCTACAATTAGGCAAGTGAACTGGCAAACAAATACTTTCAGCTCAAGCAAAATTGCATAGCTGTGTTCTGGAAGCATTTCTGGAATGGATTACAGTTAAGTTCAAAGCAAAGCATAAAAGTGATACTGTGGACATTACAGTTTCCCTGTATTGGGCAGCAAACCCACATGGGTTGTACAGCAGAATATGTGGCTCAGGGAGATGCTGTGATAGACACATTGCTTCACACATTCTTGTTTATAAGAATATAGATATAATAGTTCTGAAAACATTTACAGACCTGTCTTTGGTACTCATTTACAAAAAACAAACAACAAACATATCTCCTGTTTAGTAAAATGGCAGCACAATCCCCTGATGATAAAAACAGGAATCATGGGAATTTCATTTCTTTAAATGAGTGAAATCTTGAGTGAAGTGGGTGGAGCACACAAACTGGTTTCATGTTTTCAGGAGTAAGACTGAGTGAAAGGTGTACAGAACAAGACAAACAACTAAGTATATTTTTGTTAACTGTATACAGATGTTAACTGAGTTAATTATACAATATATAAATAGTGAACTGGGTTTGCATTGGAATAAATTTTTTGTGGAGCTGCATTTCACCTCTGCACAGCCAACTGGGTTACAGAAGCTGTTCTGTACTGAAAGCTAGGACAAAATTGACCCCTTTACCTTTCTGCTCTCATGTAACTTTCAATAAAGAAATGTATGCATATTTCATTTTTGTATTTTGTGGGATGTGCTACATATCCTTACAAGATGAAATCAGTACAGGGAATGTGCATGATAGATTAGGTCTGAAGTTCATTGGGTCAGTTTTATGCAGGCAGTGACTTAGCTGGAATGGCCATCTGTATTTATATATGGCCAATGTATCAATTTAACTGTTGACTGGAGCCCTCAGAGAGTCCGGCCAAAGAAGAAATAGATAGATACACAGTAGATAGTTACTGTGGATATGACAATTAAAGGCTTGAGACCTAAGGACACACAAAATAGGCAATGTCGAAGACACCGCATTTGGAGGAAAATGGCCAATCCAAGTTCTCCTGGAAAAATGTTGTGATGATGATGTGTATTTCATGTTTCCATTTTGATCTCATCTCACACAACTCAAGATATTCTGCAATCCTATCTGGTACACATATCAAACCAGAATTAATTTATTAATACAAACGTTGATCTAACGTGAAATTAAGCCTGTGACTGTTGTAGCCCTAGGCTGCTAGTTCTCTTTCCTGGAGGATGTCTACTACTGTATCCTGAAGCAAGGAACTGCATGAACAGAACTGCAAAGGTGTGCATGAATTAGATGACTTTAGATAAAAACCATTATATAAATTAATAATGTGAAAGCCTGCAAGCTTATGAAACCTGAAAGCCTCTAAGCTCCAGCCCAGTTCTTTTTGTGTGTACTCATGTTCAGAAGCTAAGTGCTTCTTTTTGCTACAGCAGATAATAAGCTAAACATCCGTTTAACTTGTACTTGTTCAATGTCATTATGCACAGAGCCAAAACACTTTCACATTTCACCTCTTCTCAAGTGTGTATGTACAAAATGTGTTTTGGATCTGTATATGTGTGAATACGTGTATATTTGATGATATACAGTATATGTGTCCGATTCCATTACAAATGCATGGTGAATGTGAAGGCAAACCTCTGTTTCTGAGTTCCAGATCATCCTCTATCACTTGTCCATCCCGCTCTTCCTGCTCTCTCATTACCAGAGGCATTTGAGAGGTTCCCAACAGCCCCCTTCTCAGGACATAGGGACATGCAGGACCACTCGGAATGTCTGCAAAACCTGCAAAGTAGGACAATGACCACTGTTACACACACACACACACACACAGTACCATTTGCAATTGCATTGTTAACAGGTACCTATCAACTCTACTAAAAAGTACCTACACCTGTGATGTAACATCCTGTGCCTAGTGTCCCATCACCACAAAAGGTACGGTTTTGCAAAACACTCACCTTTCATGACAACCTCAGGGAGCCCATAGGGCTCATACTCAGTGTCATCAAAAGCTACTGACACATGGCTGCGGTGCCAACGAATCCTTTCTGCCAGGCGAGCGGGGTCAGTAAGGAAGGGGAATGATGTGGACAACAGCACTGTGTCCACTGCTTTTGGTGTAGTTGCAGGCGACAGCGGTGGAGACTCGGTACTCTTGTCCAGCTCACCATCAGCTTCCATGTTCTCCTGATCCCTGAGCTCTTTGGGTTCCATCTGTGTCCCAGTTGGGATTGTTTCCCGAGCACCAGCAAAGTTGGCAGGGACACTCATACCCACAACATGACTTTCATCCTCAGTCTGAGTTCCTGAGCTTTTTACTTCCTCTGCTAGGCTACATGGAGGACCAGGGTTCTCACTCTTCTTCACCGGATCAGTAGGGCAACCTCCAGTCTGAAAAGTGGAGTCAATCACCTCCCAGACACAAACAGTTTTTGGATCAGAATCTGTTACTTTGGTCTGCTTTGACACATTACCATACTTCATAAATTCAGCATCTTCCACAGCAAAAGCTGAATTTTCCTGATCACTGTTAACTTTGGTCTGGCGTTCAGCTTTAACAATGCCTTTAGTGTGACTGTCTCCATAGTCACCTGGCACAAAATGGTACCCTCTATTGTCAGTTTCCACTACCCTTTTTTGATAATCTGGCCCTACGGTGACCTGCTCAGTTCTTCTGGTCTGGGTCCATTTTCTGTTGTCTTCCTGATTTGCATCAAAAACATGTGTCTGACATGTGTCACTGACATTGGACTGTGCTGTTCCAGTCAACAACTCAACTTCACTGTGAGCCATAGCTTTGATGTTGGGGTTTTCAAGAACATCACCATAATTCACTGACATCTGAAAAGTAAAAAGGGAAGCCAAGTGAAATTCAGTGAGCATAACCTGTGAATATCTGTTGGACTAAAACAAGATCTTTGTTATGCCTACTGCTTTGCAAACCACAAAAACATCAAACCAAAAAGAATCAGCTTGCGAGTGAAAACGCTGTATACCTTCTAAACTGGCACTTCAGAATGAGTCTCTGGAACTCAGAAATAGCCAATTACCTGAACAGCATGTACAGTTCTCCCTGGGTCATTGGTGCGTGACATTCCTGTGTCGTCATGCAGCAGCACAGCCTCTGCGTCAGGACTGGACAAATTTCTCACCCTACAGGAGACCATCAGGTGGTCCTCATGCTGCACCACCACTGAATGTTCACCACAATGAACTGTGGGCTCCCCAAAGAAGATTGGTGTAATGGTGTCTCCTGTCATCTTCCACATTTCCAGCTCATCTGCTTGCCTCTTATTCATCTCAGTTACGTTGGAGAGGTGGGACTGCAGCTCCTGCAACTATGGATTAAAAAGAAAACATATAATTTTAACAATTTTACATTCTACTGTACATATTACTTCACATAATCAGAGCAGTACTAATGACAATTCCCTGTTGTTAATGAAAGTATCTTTAATAAAATTATAATAAAACAAGGGCAGTTCAAAAAAATGTTTGCATTGGAAAACAGTACAATTTTTCTGAAGAGGAATTGTAAAGAAACTTCTGGGAAGCCAAATAGGTAACTGTCATGTAATCATACTCTGATTCAAAAGATCAATATGGACAAGATATATCCCACCTCTTGCTTCATCTGTGAAAAGATGTTTTTATGAGT
The DNA here is from genome assembly GCA_018136845.1 of Heterotis niloticus. Classification (NCBI taxonomy): domain Eukaryota; kingdom Metazoa; phylum Chordata; class Actinopteri; order Osteoglossiformes; family Osteoglossidae; genus Heterotis; species Heterotis niloticus. The sequence goes on along the minus strand of CM030899.1, from coordinate 22,133,711 downwards.
TTCCTCCCCCAGGTCAGTCTGTGTACTGCTGTTCTGCACTCTCTTGGTTCCTTTCAGTTCCTTTGTAGACCTCCCCAATGAGACCCCAGGTTGTTCCAACTGCTGATCGCTTTCCTGCAGACCCTCATCAGCCTGAGATGCTACCACAACATCAGTCAGCACCCCAACAGGATCACTTTTCTCCAGGGATGTTGAACTATGACAATCAGTCAGTGTCAAGGTCACCTGGGCATCTGTAATTTCCAGATTTAGTCCACCTGACTCAGGGATGAGATTCCAAGCAGTAGATAGTTCCAGAGACCTCCTAAGACCTATGTCATTTCTTTCTTCAATCATCTCCACTTTTTCTGCAGCTTTTAGCTGAATGAGCATTGGATTCATATTCTCTACTGCATCTGTAGTGGAGCTATCATTGCTCAAACTGATCAGGTTCTGTAAGCCCTCAGTGATGGCAGGCATCTCATCCCATCTATCAGGAGGACAAACTGACAGAGCCCAGGACCTTAGAGTCTTATTTTCAGCTAGTAATTGATTCATAGCACCAAAGTATTCTTGAAGTTCTGGAACCGTCCCAGCTGTGTTTACCAGCATGCTACTTTCATATAATGCTGATGCATCTGCAGAAATGTTCCCTTTTACTTCATTTTCTCTCTTGAGTTTAGAGAAGTTTTGCAAAGGCAACAGTGACTCTTCATTTTTTGTATTAGTTTGCTGGATGGGGCATGAAAACAAAGACATCTGGGATTCTAGTTCCTCTGCATTCTTATGTAGTGGTATTAATGTATCCTGGTTCCTCTGAAATTCCTCCTCTGACCTGTCTGCAGCCCTTCTATCATTTTGACCCTGTAGTATTCTTCCTTCTTTTTCTGAAAGTGCCTGAAGCTTCAATTTCAACTCTTTGTTCTCATTTTTAATTAACTGCAATTCTTCCATTAAGAGCTTTATTTTTGTGCCTTTATCCCCTTCACTACTTTGTTGTATTTGTTGTGTAGCCACTGTCATTTCTTGTTTTGGTGTCAAATAATCATCCCTTTTGGAATCTACTGAATCAAGTGTCCCCTGAGAAGAATGCAGTTCCTCCATTAACCTCTTGGTGACACCACCAGCTTCTTCATGATCATCTGGGCTCTGTTTCACCTTTGAATCCAAAGGCTGTTCTTCCTGCCCTCTAGCAGCTGTAACTTCTGCCAGCTGACACTTTATGTTTGCATTCTCAGCCTTTAGACAAATCAACTCAGTCTGGGCAGTTTTTAATTTGTCAGCTAATCTGTGTCTGGTCGTGTCTTCAACGTCACTACGTTTGTCTGTGTCATATTCACCTGAATTTCCCAAAGACACACAAGCTTCAAGTTTCCCTCTCAATTCTTCATTCGGGACACTTATGTCACTAAATCTTTTCAGAGTCTGTACATCAGCACTGTCATCAAACAGCCCCTGTTGACTAACAGATATTGCTGTAGGCTGTAACAGCTCAGGATTCTCCGGTGTGGTCTCAACAGCACTATGACAAATTGCAGCAAGTTCACCTTGATAGTCTGGTGTCACTAGAGCATTTACTATTGCGTTAATCTTCTTAGTCCCAACCTTGACTGTCATGCTGTGGTTCTCAGCTTTTAACATGTCTATCTGTCCTTGATAGCTCTGCAGTTTCTCCTGCAGCCTGCAGATAGCACTCTCTCTTTCATTTAGCTCTCGCAGCAGGTCCTCGATATGGCTGCTCTGGCTCTCAAAGGCAAATGTCAGCTGCTTTGTCTGACTGGTTACCTGACTCTGCAAGGCCTCTAGCTTACCCTGGGTTTGCTTAGCCCGGCTCATCTCCCTGTCACGCTCCTCCTGCAGAGCCTCATTGGCTGTTCGGAGGTGTTCCACCTCAAGGACCAACTGAACCATCTCTTCGCTGTATAGATCTTCCTTCAACTCTGCCTGCTTTTCTTCCCTTCTGAAAGAGTCCCCTGTTTTTAACTGAGGTCCTTGCTTGTTGGTACAGTAAGTTTTGTGCTTTATGTTCAATAGTTCAGAGTAAGGAGATGAGAGATCATGTGATGACGACAGTATATTATGCATTGTAAAGCCAGCGTTACTGTTGTTGCTAGAGTTCTCTTTGCTGTTGTCCATCAGAAAGAAAGTGTCTGATGGGGCATCCCCAACCTCTCCACTCTCATTCCTTTTGTCCTTTTTCCCTCGCAGCTCTGCCTCAAGTTCTGTAATCCGCTCTATGAAAGCTTTCCTGGCCTCCATCTCCTGCTCTTGCTGTCGTTCCCTCCTATGCTCCTCCTCTCTCAAGCATTCTTTCTCTTGTTCTCTATCATTTCTTTCTTTCTCGAGCTTTGACTTCAGTACCTCCACATTTGCCCTGAGAGAGGCATTCTGCTCTTCCAGGTCCCTCTCAGTCTCTTTCTGCTTCTCCATTTCCCTGCTCCTCTGCTCCAAGGTGGCTAAAGCCTCCTTAAGCTTGGCAGTTTCGGCTTGCTCCTCCACCAGTTGTTTCTCCAGCTTCCCGTTTTCATCCTTCAGCTCTTGTGTCTTCTTTCGCAGCTGTTCAACCTGAGATGAATGCTTGCGGCTGACCTGCTTTAGCTTGGTCCTGGCCTCTGTCTCCGCCCTCCGCTGAGCCTCCAGGTCCTCCAGTCTCAGTTCTAGCTCTCGTTTTGCCTCCTTCAATTCATCGCAGAGACCCAAATTCTTCTTTTTCAGGTCCTGCAGGGAGCGCTGACTATGCTTGTCTAAGCTCTCAGCATCTATATTTCGGCTGTAGCTTTCATCACTACAAAGACCCTGCTTTTCCTCTTTGTTCTGGTAGATATCCTGCCGTCTACTATCTTTCTCCAAGTTCCCAGATACCCCAGTGTCATGTATGCTGTGTTCACTCCTCCTCACCTTAAAATCTTCTGTAGCTTCAGTTCCTGTCTTATTCTGAGACAACCCCTCTTCTCCTTCACCCTTTGCTTTTTCTATTGTTCTGGACCCAAACTCTATCATGTCACTAGCATCAATTCCCTCACCAGGCTCTCTGTCGGTGGGGTACCTTGCCCTGTCTGTACTGACAGTCTTCTCATTCAGGCCTTCTTCCCTCAGTACATCCTGCTTTAAGACCTTCTTCTTTGCAAGCAGGGGTCGGCTGGAGCATTCATGGTGGACGATAGCAGAAGTGGAGAAACTATCTGCAGCTGTTGTGAATCGGGGATGTGGCACTAGAGCAGCAGGGGCAGCATGCTGGACTATAGCAGAAGGGAGAAATAACAAATAAAAATACAGAACAAGTAAAGGAATGCAACTGCCAACATTATAATCTGATCATGTTTGAAAAAATTGAGCTTCTTCATAAAACTCTGGTATGAGGTTGTACAGCTTTCTAGCTTTTTCAGTTCATCTTGGACAAGAGGGAAACATGAGACCCACACATTATCCAAAAATTTGTATGTATGAAAAATAAACTGAAATATTTTCATACAAAACCTGTATCCAGAAGAATGTTTAGAAAAATCCTTGTTTGGATCTAAGTTAATATCTAGCTATAGTAGTATCTATTGTTATAATCTATACTGCCCAGCCAAAAAAAAAAGTCACACACACTAATTATTTTGTTGGACCACCTTTAGCTTTGATCATAGCACACATTCGCCGTGGCATCACTTCGACAAGCTTATGCAATGTCACATTTATTTCTGTCCACAGTTGCATTCATTTTTCGCCAAGATCTTGCATTGATGATGGGAAAGCTGGACCGCTGCGTAAAGTCTTCTCCAGCACCTCCCAAAGATTCTCAGTGGGGTTAAGGTCAGGACTCTGTGGTGGCCGATCCATGTGTGAAAATTATGTCTCCCTCATGCTCCCTGAAGCACACTCTCACAGTTTGAGCCCAATGAATCCTGGCATTGTCATCTTGGAAGAAAAAAATCCATTTCTGCCTGCTCATTTGGTATATTCAGGTAGTCAGCTGACCTCATTTTTTGGGCACATAACAGTTTTCAACCTAGACCTGACCAACTGAAGCAACCCCACATCATAGCACTAAGTTAAATCCAGGTGGTGACTTTTTTTTGGCCAGGCAGTGTACATACCATAAAACAGAGGCATATCAATTCAGAGTGCTACATTTAATGTGAAATCTTTTTCATTCCTTGTTTGACACACACATCAGATACTCAGTAGGGTGCAGAAGCGTAACAGTTGTAACACAGCAGAAAGTGCAGCCAAAGGATAACTCATAAGTCACAGGGCATAACAGTCATACAGAGTTTATAAATAGCAAGGCACAATCACTTCAGTAATTAGCAAGCAGTGTTAGTTAGCATGGATACATTGTGCAAAACTAGCATGTGTTTTCAGAGCACTCTTGGAATTGGTGTGGAAGTTTTCGTCTTCTTTCCTGACAGTGCTAAACTGGTAATACCACTTGGGATTTGTTTATAACCTCTCTGACTCAACTGAGATACCATGGACTAAATATGGACTTCCTACAAGTGTCTGCCTTTGGTAACATACTACATGCTTACACATGTTCCAACATGCTTGTTGACCAGGGGTCTGCATATGCGTCACAAGCCCTCCTTACCCTGCAGCTCTCCCAGCAGCTTCAGAGCGTCACTCAGTTCCTGCGTCAGCCTCTTCACTTCCTCCTCCAGGCTCTTGGCCCTCCTCTCAGTCTGCTCCCGGCTCACAGCCAAGCTGTCCTTTTCTCGAAGTGCCTCCTGCAGCACAGGACATATTGGAGGGTCAGACTGATGACAGTCTATGGTTTTCATTACAATTACTGTTTACTAAAACAGAAAACTGGCCTCAGAACCTTGCTGCAAAATGGTCATTAAAAAAAGCACTGGGCACCTGGACTCATTTACCGTTAGCTTGGACTGTGTCTGAGCTTCTGTCTTACGACTTGCTTGCAGCTCTTTTTCTGCCCACTGCTGTTTCCCTGTCACAGTGTCCAGCTCTTTCTCCACAGCCTGCTTCTGTAGCAACATCTAGGCCAGATAAAGGGGAGAGGGGGGGAGGAACACAGACAATTTGTACAGTTTCCCTCAGGACCAGTAAGGTATGTTATGTACAAACAAATTCTCAGAACATTAACAAAGGTAGACAAAAAACAGCTGCTGCAGGCAAACCCAAAATACAGGTGATATGATGCAGCAAATGTAAAATGAGTGTGATTTTCAGAGTACAATTTAAATGTTATGTGATACAAGTTTGTCTGTGCTGTTTTTCTGGTAAACCTATGACTGCATAGTTAAAATGGTGCCGCTCTATATAAATCCAGTATCACTCATCTTTTACACATATTATGTAACTTTCCATTATTATGGGTAACAGTTCATACAATGATTGTATTTGCTTATTCTTCTGACATAGAAAAATTTACAACTGATTTTAGAAATGTGACTTTTCAATTGAACTATTTATTGCTTTCAGGTACCTCCAAAAAATGAATGAAAGATCACTGTACCCAACATTTGATACACAGGCAATTGATGTTTAGATGGAGCTCAATATACTGTTAAAATTTCGACACAGGAGAAATGTGGCCAAGCTGCTAATTTGAAGTACTGTAGTAGTATGAGGCTGCTTTTTCTGTCAAGCTCCTCAGCAAACAAAGTTTATTGGCGTTTGTCTCCGTCCTTTTCCGTCCTCTTTCCTTCTGTCCCATATCCTTCTTTCCAGTCTTCCAAATCAATGCCCCTCCCACTACAGTACTGTTCCCATGGGCACATTCTGTCATTCTGTCTTCTCCTCCTCCATTCCCTCCCCCACCTCTCAAAAATCAGGGTGATGTTTGAATCTCGTATTTCACATAAGAACAAACATTTTTTGTATAAAATTACATGCAGTTTACTTCCCTGACTTCAAGGCCTTAGTACTCAACAGAAAGAAAGAGACAAATAAAAAAAAGATACAGGCAGAAAGACAGATGGGAAGATAGTGACAGCAGCTGTAAGCAACATTAGTTCACTGACCTGTGGGGCACAAAGTTCCCTTTGCAAAAGAGAAACAGACATACATATCAGCCAAGAAAATGACAGAAAAGAAAGACAGTAAGACAAGAAACGAGTTTCCAAACAGTTCTGCATGACACAGATGTTTCAGATTCCATTACAGAGAAAGGCCAGGGAATATGTCCTTGTTTCACATTTAATCTTTCCAGCGCTGTCAGACTGACAGCAGTTTTTTCCAAAGTACATGTTTTCCCTTTATTCCTGCTTGGGTTGTACATGTGTATCATGTACAACATGGTACATCCTTTACTCCAAGTATTCACTTAATGCTTCATTTACCACTTCCTTGCAGCTGTAAGTGTGTGAACATGAGTATTATGTCCAGTCTTGTCTTCCTGAGAATCTGTGTGAATGGTGTATACCTTGTCGCATTGTGCCTGGAGTGTGTTATGGAGGGCCTGAGCCTGCTGGATCTCCTGCTTCAACCTGCTGATATCCTGCTTTTGCTGCTTCTCCATGGCTTGGCTGTCTCGCTGTAGCTCCAGCAGCTCCTGCAGTATATTTCACAGCATAATACATGATTGCCCTCCAAGCATTTCCATAGTGGGAACAAAACAACTTAGTCATGGTCCAAATACAGAAGCAGCCTCTTGCAGCAAGGACAGTCATGAAAAACCTCCAAGCGTCTACATGATTATAATGCACAGGATGGCTAAGTGGCAGCTCTTTTTCCTCTGCCCTGTACATAGACATACATGAGTCAGTCCCAAACACACACTCACCCTGTGGTGCTCTTTCTCCAGTTCTCTCTTGCTCTGTTCCGCGCTACGTCTGCTACTCTCTGCATTTTGCCGCTGACAGCTCAGTTCCTCCTGCAGCTGCTTCACCCTCTGCTCTGCAGCTTGAGCCTGAGCAACAGGAGATCAGTGTCTGACACAACAGGCCTGGTAACAAAACCCAGTCTACATAAGCTGAAGTAATCCAGCCTTGTCCCAAAGGATAGCAATACATCAGGTTCTGCAGTACAGTGCATTTTTACACCTAATTTACACTGACTGTCAGGTCAACACCCACAAGAATTAAGTTTGACATACTTGGACTGGGCCTTCACATTATAATGTCTATTTGAGAGCATAAGAAAAGGCATCATGTCTGCAGTTATTCGAAGTATACAACTTTCCACAGAAATCTTGGAAATTAAGGAAATATAAATAACTGTCTCACAAAATGCACATATCTGTAAAAAAAACATCACCATTAAAGTTCTTAAATCTTAAGATAAACTGTGTGTACAAAAGAAAAAGAACCTGCATACATGTCACAGTGCAATATGATAATTCGAAACTTGAGATCCCTAAGACCAGCACTGAAGTATTACTGCTCTGACATGATGCATAGAGTGAGGAGGAATATTGAAACCAATATCCCCTACGTGTCTACCATACCCTGTTGCTCTCTTTCTCCAGGGAGGTGCTGATCCGGGTGAGCTCGTCTCTGGTGCGGGTTAGGGTGTGCTCACGAGCCAACAGCTCATCCTGCACCTCTGCTACTCTCACCTCCAACCTGCGGCACTGGTCTGAAGCTAAATTAGCCTCCTTCTCCAGAGACAGGACCTGTGTGCGCAGTTCCTGAATCACTGACTGCTGGTCTGAAACAGAATCAAAAAGAAAATGTGACTTTTATAGATACGTAAACACCATGCTTTAAAATCCCCAAGTTCAAACAACCTGTTCTGGAAGTTTATTTTCCACAGCCTAGGAGCTGAAAATAAGGAGAACCATTATTGCAGGGGTGCTAAACTTTGAATCCTACACATTTTTCCTCTCTTACCCACTCAAATAAACACTTTTAAAAGGATTATAAAAGGGTTCATTTGCTCCAAAACAAAGTTCCCTCACTTCCTGACAAACTTTTTTTTTTTTTTCCCCTCTGGGATTTTTAAATTTACAGTAAGCAGTCCCCCTCCCACACTCACTCTACTTCTTTTTGTAAAGTTGGACATTTCCATGACCACAACAATGACAGAATGACTGAACCAACTAAAAAACAAAGAAGGGTATTCAGATCTGATATGCTGAGCAAACACAGCTCTCCTTTAGAGACAAACACACAAGAGCAAGCACTCCACAGCCCAGGCTCTAGTATATGAGAAGGTCAGTTAGATTTCTATTACTGTTACACAAAAGTATTCCTGGCCATTATCATTATTATACCTCACTCATGATAGAAGCTTGTGGCTTTTTGAAATTTCATGTAGGCTATAAAATAAAGCAATAGAAAATGACTGTCTATTCTGAACCTGTGCTGATATCTTACAGAATTCTTTGTTACCTGTAAGTGATACTTACAGAATTACAAGTGAAATCACACGTTTCCAATGAGACCCTCTCCATGGGAAAAAGAAGATAGACAGTATAGGGAAAAGACAGCCCAACTTTTGAGATTACCAATCACAAGTGCTGCACTATGAGAAATGGGGGAAGACCTAATGCTACAACAGTTATAATATACCCTATTTTGCAGGGACCTGCCTTTGGGGACAACCTTGATCAAAACACAAAAATGTAAAATTTCCATATATTAAAAAAGGGAATAATACCCAAATACAAACATTGCAGCCATAAACTTTTCCTGTTCAAACATAGATGTTAACATATATCCTCCCTCTCCACTGTCTGCTCTGAGAGATTGTGTCCAACACAGCATACTATTCCTCTGCTCATCATTCACACCCAAAGCTGAGGGAACAGTGATAACAATGTGGTAGCTGAAGCCCTGCCCTGTTGCATTCTGAAAGTCACCGACACACACATAGAGCAAACAGGCAGTAGGTTATTATAGACCAGGTCCCATCCATTACCCAGCATTACCTACAGCAACACTGGAGTAATTGGCTGAAATGAAAAAATTTACCACAATAACAAACTGTCATATTAGGTCACTAAAATTCTAGTATCACTGAAGATAAGGAAAATTAAACAAAATATGAATGAAGTAGTACAAATATGTATTTTTAGTGCTAAAACTTACACTAATTACAGTATAAAGTCATCTGTGAACTGATTAAACTGTTAAATTTTACATCACAAAGCAAGTTTCAATTCAAAATACTGAAATCTGTTTTAATTGCAAAGTACCATATTATATTGATATTGTATATTTAACAACTTAAGATATTAGGTTATACACAAGGATTAAACATTTATTCAAGTTTGATCAAGAGCACTACTGCAGGAACACAGATTTGAATCTGGATCCTTGGAGGGGAAAGAGGCAGCTTTAACCCCTACCTGCTCCTGAAATAAGAATTCACTGAAAAAGAAACCATCCAGTTAATGTTGGTAGCTTGTGTACATACTTTTGTAATAATCTGCTCCACAAGCTGCTCGGACATTTCTTTTACTCAGTTTACCAGTTTAAGGCAGTTAAAATTATTGCCCATTAAAATAAACAAAATCACTTTATTAAAGATTGCCATTACGTGAATATGATTTCATTAACCTGAAATGCATCTCTTTGGGCTCTAGGAGAAAACCAGAGCACTTAATGGAAACCCACCCAGACTCCACTAAGACTGAGCAAGATTCAAGCTTACACCAGACCAGCCCAGGCCTTGTGAGGCAGCACAAGCTACTTGCTGAGCTACCATGACACCCCTATTTAAATTTATGATTGTAAATATTTTCTTACAAAATGATTCAAATAATAATCAACACAACTTGGCTCAAAAAGTTTGTTTTGTAAAAACCCTTGGATTACAAAAAATATTTCTATCATGTCATGATACTCACCGTCATTCTCTTTTTGGAGGTCATTCTCCAAACTACAATCTAATGGATGCTGATGATCAGCAACTTCACTTCTGGGCTGTGAAAATGAAAGGGAGCTTCCCGACGGGATGGAAGGAACATCCTCTCGTTCCCACGGAAACACAGCAGAGGGGGTTGAGCAGTTCAGGTGCCGGCCTGCTCGGCGAATAGGTGTGGAGCTGTTTGGTTGCTCGGGGGACTGCACCTTCCCCACTGACAATTTGGGGCTGTGATCGGTGAACTGCAACTCCTAAAGAGAGACCAACCTTTAAAGCCAACAGTTCTTATGAACTATTTGTAGCTTTTTGTGTCAGAGCCTTGGAAGACTAAAATTAGCACTTACTCGGACATGCTGTACTTTGACATCAGGGTTTGTTTTGTGCCTGTCCCTCTCTTCCCATCGAAAACCTGGGAATCACAGTCAATGATCAGCGAAAGGGAAATCAGTGTGAAGTCAGGTGCCTCTAATTCACTTAGAGTCAAAAAGTAAAGGCTTCACCTAATATAAAAAAAAATTGAATGAACAGAAAAAATTGAATGAACAGAAAGATAAACTAATTTTTTGTACCTTGGTCCCTTGAGGAGGATATATTCCAGCATGGTGTGGAAAACAGGGTTAAGTCCACGGAACTGTTGGCATTCTGCAGTTTCTCAAGCTCTGTCTCCAGCCTGAAGATGAGAGACAGCCCCATTATGTAAGTGTGCGATCCAATATTCTCAAATGACTACGATAAAATTACTTTATCTGACCGTGCTGCTTTTCTTTGCTCTTTCTTTAAAAGGTCTATTCTGCTTACTTCATTCATAAATCTGTTCCAGAATGGCATAGAGCTTCTGAGGTATTATCAACACACAAAAGTGGATACAAAAGGAACCCCATGACATGTCATCTGCCTCTTACCGTTTGACCTCCTGTGTCAACGTATTAGTGAGTGTGCGTGCTGCATCCAGCTGCCCTTCAAGACTGCACACCTGGGCCTGTTTCACCTGCAGCTCCTGGGAGAGGCGATCCCTAGCTCTAAGCCCTGTCTGTGTCTCTTCCCGCGTGCTCTGCAGCTCCCGTTGTACTGCCACCAGCTCAGAGCGCACCTCCTCAAACTGCACACAAAGTGGAGATAAAAAAAAAAAAAAAAAATATAGTACTCCTTTACTGTTACTGTGTGAAGTCCTAGTCTTTTCAGGATTTTTTTGGAAGAGGGCATGTAACAAACCACAAATAAAAATATAAAGACATCTGCTTAGCTATAAAATATTGCAACGTACTATAATTTACACATATTTGTCCTTGCGTTTTCAAAAAAAGTGAAGGCAACTGTGTATAGCACATTACCCTGTCTTTAACGTAAACTTTGTGTGTCAAAGTAAGTCACTGTCACACCTACCTTGACCTTCTCCTTGCTAAGCGCTGCCTCTGCACTGTCTAGCTTTAACTGCCTCTGCTGCTTCTCTCGCTTCAGCTGCTCAAGCTGGGCCTCCAGCTCCCGCACCTTCTGCAGGGCTCGGCCAGACAGCCCCGCAGTCCAGTCCTCGGTCACCCAACTCATCACTGGCTATGGTCACGGAGTCACTGGTCTTGGAAATCAGAGCATCACTCTGGAGGAGTGAGCTTTGCAGAAATAAAGATGAGGTCAGTATGAAGGCTGGAATACCCAAACTACATGCAAAACAACTGGCTGATGCTGCTCAAATTATAGGGCTACCAGGGCAACAATCCTACCAAACTTTACTACGTCAACAGGTGGACTCATGTGCAGTGTCTTAGTTAAAATCTGTGGCTATCGTGTGCAAATCAGTATGACTCCATCCCTGTGCAACCATGGGAACATAATTGTGTACACTAGAGCAACAACTGTCCTGGGCTTACGACAGGCAGCTGGGGAGATCTTGGGAAACTACCACAACAACAAAAAGCAATCTGCACACTTTCTGTATGTAACAATCACAGAGATTACATATTCTGTTTAAAACTCAACACGCCCAACATTTTGCAACCGTCCCAAGGGAATGTTGAAAGCAAGAGCACAAGTACAAATCTCTAAAATGCTTAATACGGTCAGATGAGAACACGCCCAAGTGGTAACAGGAAAACAAATGTGGAATGTAGATGATCAAGAATGAGAAGAAAGAGTCAGCTGTTTTACAATCAAATCACTCAGCAGGAAAATATGTACCTAAAACTAAAACCCCAGCAGTCACCAGGTGCAGGGACACACATTCAGGCACGCACGCACACAAAATTTTTCAAGGATAAGAAAATAGAAAAAATACCTTATGGCTATTCTAGTTTTATATCACATAAGGCATCTTCTAACAATCTGTAGGTACTGAACAAAAAGACTAAATCAAATATTTATTATTCAGCTGGAATTTCACCAATTCTTGTATTAATGAAACTCAATCAAATCCTACATTTAGACTTACTAAATGTTTTTTCCTCTTACCTTGAAGTACACCTAGCCACACATAAATATGTTTAAATACTGAACCTACCCAAGAAGAGACTGTCACAGGTATTTAGTCATGTGTACAATTGCAGGCACGTGCCCATGACACGTTACAAGTAAGGGGTAGCTCTTCTGTCCACAATACATTTTAGTGAAATTTACAGAAAAAAAAATACATAAATTACTAAATCAAGTGACTAGACTATTAAAAGCAATTAAAAGTAAACAATGCATTGACTGAGTCTTTTTATATGAATGTGTTATTGCGTGTAATGAAAGTTGACACAGAACTGAGTGGGCCATTTCCACCAAACTCCTTTCGCTCTACGTTCGGAATCTGCCAATCAAGACACCCGGAACCAATCAGAACACGCGCTTTTGGAACGCACTGCGGAGGCGGGACTTGTGGCCATTACAAACGTTCTCGCGCACCACCAGGTGCTCGGGAAGGTTCATTATTGTTAGGCGAGTAGTCGCCGTACAGCACGCCAGTGTAACGATATCTTATATTAGCCTCGTCATTATGAAAGTCATATTTTCTCAAATGTTTGGTTATTCAGGTAACAATGAAGCCGTCCATTACGTGAATATTTTGCCTATGGGAACTAAGTCCAAAAAACTAAAAAAAAATAACCGAACTGCTAAGCATAACCCCGTGTGAACATCTCACTCGAGAAAATTTACCACATATAACTGCCAGCTTAAAATGAGGATAACGGTTACAATCTGGGGGTCGTGATTTAGCGTGGTTTCCACACAATAAAATACTGTAGCCCGGCTAGAAACGTGTCCGTAAACTCCTGCACTTTTCACCTCAGAGCTGTAATTCTTTTTATCCGATACCACTACCGCGCGGCGGCACAGGATGCTGCAAAGTTCAGTCGTGTCAAACAAAGCCCCGTTTTTCTCCGACATGATTATCAGCCTTATTCACTACATTACCAACCTATGTTGCCGTCGCTGCGTGGCGTTGAGAGCAAACGCGCAGCTCGACGCCCGTCCTTCCTTCAGCCGCGCACAGCAGTCGCCTCCCTCCGCCGTTCCTCGTCCTTTTCTCCGCACTCCCGTCGTCCTGTGGGCCGCGCCACAAGCGCTAACGCGGGCGACTCCCCGCCTCGTGATGCCCGCGAAGCGCGCGGCCAGGCTCGCGCGGCGCTAACCAGCCTGCTGCACGAGGCGGACGTCGGTGACGCACGAGACAGATGTGAGGGGCGCAGTTTTTTTTTTTTTTTCTTTCTCAAAGGCCCGAGGGACCAGTGACGACACCTGGCGGGAAAACGGAAGGAGGAAAGGCGCAGTAGTAGTAATAATAATAATAATAATAATAATAATAATAATAACAATTCTTGTATAGTGCTTTTATTCAGTTACTTTTGCTATCCCTGATGAAGAAACTTTACAGTTTAACAAAGCAGACCCACATGAGGTCCTAATATTGCTTGTAAACAACTGCAATCCAAGCCTTCGATCAAAAACAACTGCAGTCCGTTCATACAGCTCAGAAGTTTTTTCTTTATGGCCCATTATTGGTCTCTTGCTTAAATTATTACTGAGTTTCTACTAATTGTGTTATAACCAAAATTGCAGGGTCATAAAGAGTGTATTGCTTCCTTCATTACTGTGCTGACACATGTGCGTAACATATATATTTTTGGTAGTCATGTGGGATTGTACCACTATTTGTGTTATTGAGGTTGTTGCATTTTATTACCACAAATGATTATATTACCAGATTATTATAATTTCCCAGGTGGGTGCAATCCATTCCCAGGTTGCGTAATCCCAGATTATGTAATCATTTAGAGCTCTAAATCTGCTGAGTGTTGTGGAATTGTGCAGAGTGCAGTGCTGCACACTTCCCAGGGCCTGGTGCTCCAGCTGCAGCACTTGGGAGAAGTTTGGCCATCAGGTCTCCCATCATCCATTTATGAACACGACCAGGGAACATGTTGGCAAGGGCACTGTGCATAAATAAATTGAACCGAACTGGACCTCGGCCACAGTAGCAGCATTCTGAGAGCTCTTAGGCCTAACCGATACATATTGACTATGCAGATGCATTATAAATATATTGAACATATTCATAATAAAAGTTACAACTGACAATAATAATAATACTAATATATTGTTCTCAGTAGTAGCAGTAGAAGTAGAGTTCTTAGTGGTACTATGTTCTTCATTAGATGCTTTCATCCAAAACACATAGTTAATAATCATCTATCCAGTCAAATATTTTACTGAGGAACCCATTGTTTATGGTAGAACAGAGAACTTTTGGTTACAAATCAAAGTCCCACAAAAATATATTATACAGTATTTGCCTCTTTACGATGAGTACACCTTATATTGTTGTTTATGAAGCAGCCTGCAAATTCTCTCCTAATAACCTTTAATGTACTGTATATGATTTCATAATGAGAAATTATGACACAAATCTTGACAGATAAAAAAATATCTTGGACCAAATCACAGTTACAGATAATGTGATCGTCTCAGCTCTAATTAATCATAAATAATTTAAACAGATTGATAATTTTTATTAGATGGTATTGTTTTTTTAGCTGTTGTATTAAGGTAATTGGGCTAAAACATTTATTTTGTTGTTTATGTAGTGCTTTTACTCACAGTAATGTACAGATTGTCTTTACTTATGCAGCTGAATAGAAGCATTTACTTGCAAGTATTGAGATTGCCCAGGTCTGCTTCATTAAAGGAGTAGCAAGTTGTAAAGCCACCCCCTCACATGCTTGTTTCAGGGTATGAAACAACGACGGGGGTTCATTTAGTGAAAAGGACCGTGGCTGCATGTCACCTCTGCAGGGGGGCTCAGGGCATGAGAGTGGAGCCATTTGGCCTCCCCCAGCCTCCTTGCTCATTCACAGCACCACTGAGCAACAGATGTATGCTAGCTGCCCACTGGCGTAATGAAGTGCTGATCAGGTAAATATGGTCTTGCTGTCCATCAGTATTAATAGAGGATTACGTTCTTTGTTCACCATGTTTTCTGCAACTCAACCTGCAGAGCTGTTTTGCCACATTCTGCAACATAAAACAGACACATTTTTGGAATAATTTTAAATATATTGGATATATATGCACCTGTACCAGACAAAAAATATCACAAAATCCATTTTTTATTTTCATCACTAATGTAAAACTTATTAATCTGAAAAAATACGTTCAGGCCGGATCTGGATATTTATGCAAGCTGAACATTTATAACACCACCAAGGTAAGATTGAGTTTTTAATGATTACTTTCAGATCTGCTGATATAGGTTAATGAACAACATTTTTCTTGCATGACTTTTAAGAGCAGTATTATTATTTTGTAACATTAATTTAAAAAAAAATAAAACCACATAGAAATTTTAACCATATACAGGATATGGTAAAGTTTTTTTTTACTGTGGTGAATGAAACTACAGCAGCGGGAGTGAGATTTGAACAATTAGCATTCAGGTTACAGCTCATTACCGGCATCATGGTCAGGGTGGACACTGACTATCCTGTCACCCTAGGGTGCGAGTGTATAGCAAGAACCGAACTGCCACCACCCAGTATTGGACAAGGATTTAAAAATAACGAATGAATGAATGGATTGACCCTTACACATCTATCTGAAATCACTGTGTAGTCTGTTGATACGCATCAGATGCTGCAAACTGTCCATTAAGCATTTTTTCATAATTTCCGGGAGTGCAGCATTACTGTACACTTTTTATTGTTCCTCAAAGCTGTTCTAATCCTCAGCTCTGGATAACCCCTGAACAAGCCACTGGCAGGACATGCAGGAAGCTCTCTTTCAGCCAGCAACTCAGCTCTCCCTTCTCTTTCTCTCTGCGTGCCTCCAAGTTAGATGTTTCCTTGGTCTGCACTGTTCTCCGCTGAACCCAAAGTTTTGGGGCAGCGCAGCCCTGAGGAGCTGGTTACCAACACCCTCATGCTGGAGCTGGGGGCCCTGGTGAAGCGCACCGAGCGCATCCGTCAGGAGAGGGCACTGGAGGTACGCCGGCGTCGTGGCTCTGCAGTGGACTACAGCTGGCTGGCAGAACCTGGCCCGAAGCTGGCCTACGAGCTGTCCCCAGATGAGGTCCTGGAGCTGCAGGAGCTCTGCGGCAAGATTCCGCCTTCCCAGTGCGGACCCGTCATCCAGAAGTGGGTGGATGCCTCACACTACTGCAACACATACAGTACCACACTGGGTACAGTAGATGGCGTAACAGTTAAGGGCACTGCCGTGCAGCCTGAATGTTATAGGTTCAAGTCAACCTCCTGCTTGCGGTACCCTTGATCAATGTACTTACCCTGAAGTGACACAATAAAGCTACCTTGCAGTATAAGTAGGTACATTTTTGCAAAAATGCTTAGGTAATAATATAAATTACACTAGACAAGTGTTAAAAAATAAAGATTAATAATACTGCCTAAGAGAGAGAATGTTGTCCTATAGTAAATTTCACTGTACTTACTGATGCATCTGCTTTTATATCTCTTACTGTACGATTTAGTAGGTTTGGAAAGGGCAAAGGTATCTTTCATTCTTGTGGGTAGAGTGATATAACTGTAGCTCAGTGCTTAAAGTGGGTTGGTACTCAGCAGTACACAGTAGCAGCACTTCAGCTTTTTCCTCTTTACTCTTTGAAGAACTGGGATGTTTTCTTGTATTCTTCCAGTCATCTTTTCTACCCAGAGACAATTGGAATCTTTGGTTGAGCTACTCTCCCAGCAGAATGCTGCAGTAGTACATGGCTGTCATTCATAACAGCCCTTGTGGCTACATTTCATTACCCAGCGTGCACTAAGTTACGCTGCAAAACGGCTTGCGTGCTGTTTTCCTGCCATTCAATTGAAATCTGTGTCCCTTTTATTAAAGAAATATACATTGTGACCTCCTACTAGTGTCAACTGCCAACTTTAATGCTCTCCTCTTCTTTGTCATTAAAGGTTCAGAAAACTTGTGACAGAGTTTGAGCCTGATGTCCATGAGGTGCCCCGCCTGTTCCGCTCAGTGCTCCGTGACAGCCTCATGGAAGACGAAGATCTGAGTGAGGCAGAGGACAAGGAGCGTGCCAACCACTGGGCCAAGCAGCGCAGCAAGAGCCTCTCCTTCGTCTCTTTCCGTTCCCGGTTTCGTATCAATCCCTTCAAGGGCGGGGCCATAGGGGGCTCACGTGGAAACCTGCCAGAAGAGGTTGCCTGGGCAGAGGATGAGGCGCAAGGGGTTCCAGTCAGCGTGCTTATGGGGTCAAGGAGAGGGAGAAGTAGGAGTATGCCAGAGATTAGTCCAATAGAGGAGAAAGCCCAGAGCTGAAGCACAAACCATGGGGAGGTGGGGAGCATTACAGATGGGGAAAAAGAATTAGAAATGAGGACTCGATAGTAACAGAAGGCAAGCCCAGCAAGCATTACGGTGAAGGAGAGGGAAGGAAAGATACATTTGAATTTAGCTCACCCTAAGATGGACTGGCATCCCATCCAGAGGTAGTTTCATAGGCTAGCGCCTCATGGTTCCAGGATAGGCCCTAGACTACTGTGACCCTGCTCAGGATTAAGCTGTTACTGATAATGGATGGATGGTTTTGGAGTTAGTATTTAGCAGTCACCCAGAATATATATTGTTTCAGAAAAATGAGAGGACTATGACAACAGAACACATCACCAACATTTGTCTGTATTGCAAATATTCATGAAAACATAAGAAAAGAAATCTCTAAAAATACACATGAACACATTTGAAAAATATTATATTATGCTTCAGTGATGGAGACAGTTCAACATTACCATTATTTAATAAACAAAAAATGTACTGAATTTTTAAAAATAAAATTTCCCTTGATGATAATTAATGCAATTTTAGTACTGTCCTCTCATCAGTTACAGCAACGCTAGCTGACCATCACAAGTGTTATGTTAAATAGATAATAAGCCAACAGTCATTGTGTTCAGAGTAGGAAACAGTAACACCAGATTTAACTTTTTTCTACTTGGTGCTGTTTTACCCTACAGTGACTCCACAGTCACTAACTTGTCCACTCTGGTAGACTCCATGGAGCATGAAAGTGAAACACAGCTGGAGCAGCATGGGCATGCAATGGTGCACCAACCATATGCACATCCTTACCCACAATGCAGAGCACAAAGCATGACATGAGATACGTAGGTTTTTAAGAACCTCTGAGCTGACTAAATTGGGAACAGCACTTGCCACCTTTGCCATAAAAGCAGACTAAAATAAGTACACACTACAATATTCTAAACTTACCTGACTTTCAGCCTGTATCCAGGAAGTAAAAAGCAAGTAAAACATGCATCGAACGATAAATACTATCTGGTCACCAGCAGACTAAGTCTAAAGTAAATAGCATCACAGGTCTGGTCCAGCTGCATTTATGGCACAAAACAGTTTTTTTTTTCATAATTAGGTTCTCCATATTGTTATTTCTGGGGAATAAATATAGCTTTTTCTAAATGAATTCTGAAGGAAATAAAATTTCCTTTAGCCAAAGAAATTTTTTTTTTTTTTTTTTTTTTTTTTTTTTAAACAAGAATGCTTTCGATACATAGCTGAAAAAATATTTTGCTGCCAAGGCATAATTCATATTCAATCTTTTGTATGGTATAAATAAGTACTATTGTATCAATAATACACATTTTTTATGTTTACAACTGTAGTATACTTGTATATTTTTTTAATGATGTGCAATAATAATAAAAGCCAGAAATAAAAAATATAGTCCAATTTCCCCTCAAAATAGTTAAAATGACCACAAAAACACCCAATCTGCGCAAAGTTCCACAAAAAACATCATCCAGCTCTTTTTAATATTCACATTCTTTTAATACGTTATAATTTGTAGTTTGTACAACACAAGCCGTGGGCTGAAAAGTCAGAAACACAAGAAGTTCTAGCATTACTGACACCCCTCCTGTGAGGGTTCACTCTTCTTTAATTCACAGTTGTTCATCTTACAGGGAGACAGAAACCAGAGGGAAAAACGTTTGAAGGGATGACGCATCAACAAGATAAGTAATGAATGATGCCCTTCTTTCAATTTGTACACTTTCCCCAATTGTTTGGCTTTACGATTTCGATCATAAACCTCACCAGGGCTTTAGTATTTTATGCTGCAGAGGAAATCGACTTTTTAACAAATCTACAACAGTTCACCTTGAGAACAGTCACATTTGTGTCTTCTTTCGCTCTCATACTGATTGCTCCCACCTCGGCACTTCACTCACTCCAGTTATCCCTAGCAACTCTAGCAAAAAAAAAAAAAAGCAGATTCACTTCCAGTCAAAAAAAACATGTGGCTCTGCAGCATTTGTAGTTAGAACTGGACACAAGCGTTTCTGGGCTGTAGTGTCCCAAGACTAAAGGCAGAGGGGCCTATGATCATGTCCATCTGAGCAAGCACACGCACGCACAACAGCAGCAAAGCAATCGGAGTCCTCAGTCCAAGAACAGGAGGCCATAAAGGGTGAGTACTGTCTATAGGTTTATGAAAAAAGAAAGTGACTGCAGTACATTTACACTGAATTGTCTATGATAGAATTAATTTCTATAATAATCAAAATTACTGTTTGATGGTGAGCATTCCTCAGATCAGGACCTGGTGTATATATTTAACATACAGGTTGCAAGCCAGCTGGCAGCAGATCCTTCTGTCTCATTAGACCTTTGTCCAAATGGACCCATTGTCTTCTTTGTTAAACAGTAATATCTGGACTGAGGATGAAGGGTGGAGACTGGACACGGTGTTGGCATAAGCTTTGACTGAGGTCATGGAGGGTTCAGCTGGCATTGTAGTAGAAAAAGCAGCTTGATAATGGCTCACAGTCTACAGTCAAAATACCTGGAAAGACTGGAACAAAGCCTCACCATCTATCAGGTTTTTTTCATTAAGCAGTCCACACCTCCAGGAACACAGAACAGGTTCATTCACTTCATTTACAGATGGAAATAAAGCTCTTGACATAAGTTCTGGGTCAAAATGCAGACTTTTCTCTATTCAACTGAAGGCCAATTATATAAATTCAGAATGGATTCCTATATATTAAGGCAGGGTATCAATGCCAGATTCTCCCTAGTCCGTCAAAGTCTTCCTCTTACACCTTCCTTCCCCAACAATTGTTTTGGAGCTGGAATGTTTTAATACAAATTTAAATACACTGTAGTGATGTTTAAATCACATGTGGCAACTTCCAACAAGTCTAAATTCGATAAATAAACCTGAAAACAATTAGGGAAAACGATTACATTACCAACTCAACAGCAATAAACATAATAACTGAAAAACTGTACATGTCTGCCTCAATATAGACATAATGCATGTAACCAAAATGGATTTACAGTCTCAGAATAGCTTCTAGGCCATGAAATAAAGTATGCCTGTTGGGTGCTACACAAACATTCTCTTGTTGCACTCCAGACAATTTCTCTCCAAAATTATTATTATTCCATAAAATGTTTGGTCTGTGCTGTTAAGAATGTACTCTGGTTCAGACCAGACAAAATTAATAAAATACTTTTGGGTAGGAGGAAGGGGCCATGAATGAATGTGCCTTATTATATAACCCTATGTCCTACCCCCAGTTTCTCATAAAAAACAAATTTATTCTTTGTGAAAGCCCTATGAATTATAGAAACACTAAATTTTACAGCCTTAACATAAGGGGAGAAATTGGAGTACAGATCAATACACTGTGCCTGGGAACACAAACTGTGTCTTTGATAAACATCTTCATTTACCAGAACACTTTTTTTTCACGATTTTACTTGTGAAAATATTTTTAAAAAAAACCTATTATGGACAGCTACTTCCCAGACACAGAAGCTTTTACAAAAATGACCTTCACTGACCCTCCTATGAGGGGGAGTTAGAGTTAGGTATAGGGGAAGAAAACCGGGTTAACGTACAGCAAAGAACCTCATTTCCTCTCTTTCAGAAGATGAAACTTCATTATCTTCTTTGCCTATCAATAACCCATAAACTCAAAGCAGTCTCACCCGCATTCACTCCCATAATCCCCTTCCCTACCCCATCCTTCCATGTTATTTTCAACTGTGCGGTTTTTAATCTTCTCTTCTCCTCCCGAGTGACTCCACTCAGGCAAGGAAGACAACGAAGACAATGAAGAACACAATCAAGATGAGGAATATCTTGATCAACAGCCAGCGGTTGGAGGAGACTGACTGGAAATACTTGAGGATCTCTGCATGTGCAGCCTCCACATTCAGCTGAGTGTCCTCCACGTTGGCATCAATCCTGCAACAACAAGCAGAAGAAAGCCGGGCCACAAGGGCAAAGTTCAGCACTCAGTGCAACTCAAAATATGTGACAGCAAGATATCAAACATTACCAACAGACATCACCTATTCCTTGAAATATCTACAGCTGTCTCACTCCACACTCCCCAAAACCATCATTTCTTTGGTGTCCCCCCTTCCTAATCCCTACCACACACAACTCCAAATCTCTACTTCAGCTGTCAATGCAGGACTTCTGTGGCTTTGTGCCTCACCTCTGCACTGTCTCTTCCTGCTCTTTTACCATGTGAGCCAACTGCTGGAAAATGGAACCCAGCTCCACAATGGTGGACTCAATATTCTGCATGGTGTCAGCCCGACTCTGGATGTACGAGTCCTGGAATGCAACAGCATGTAGATCATTAGAAACAAAGGATGCCAAAACAGCCGGGGAAGCTCCCAAGTAGGTAGCCTGACTTTTTCCACAATATGTCCCCTGATTCCAGGAATGGAAACATATGGCATGCTCATTCAGAAGACTGAAATTGACTTTAAACAGATTTTTTAAATATTTATTTATTTAATTAATTAAATAAAATATCTCTAGGATTAATCAGTTCCAGTCACCTGCTCATCTATGAGCTGCAGCTGCTGACTGGCACGAGAGTCCATCTCTATAGAGACGTCATTGGACCGCCGCGACTCATCCTGCATCAGCACTGAGCTTTCTGAGAAGGAAACAGAGGAAGTGCATGGTACTTCAAGCTGAATCAGGAACGAATAATTATAGCATATATAGGCTGCACAACTGGGGAAGTAATTTCTCTTTTCACACGACAAAAGGGTATCCATTTAGAAAACTGGATTTGAAATGATATACGTTATAGAGGAAAGAGCAGACAGTGAACATAGCCATACTGAAGTTGGTGGCATGTAAAGACGAGGCAGGGATGGGAGCCTGGGAGAACTGCTCCCTCCGACTTCGCTGCTGTTTGAGGTTCTGGAGGGGGAACACACAGGGGGTGCGCTTATACTGAGGGCAACAGTTTTTATGTGGCAAATGCACAGACAGAAGATGTTGCATGCTTAAAAAGAGATGGATTCTGCAGATTGTTATTATTACTACTGTTACAGATTTACATCAGTGATTAAGAAATAATTTTTTGAACAGGGTTAGAAGTTATATTTAGCTACCTAATATCTAAAATAATACCTTTTGTAGCAAAACCTGAAAAAAGCTTAAAAAGCCATAATTTAAGGCACCCCAATAGCCATTACTGCACTTGAAAACTAAGAAAATAAGAAACGTAGTGTAGGGCTAGATAAATTTTAAAGAATATATACACACTGTAGTGTAACAACTATGCATTCTTAAACAATACCTACATTAAAATTTGATAACACAAACATTAACCTTCAAACAATCTTGTCCATTAAATCTTACCTCTGTTCTGACTTCCAGCACTGATTTGAAGTCATTTGACATTGACGCCAGCTTTGACTGAAACAGAAGGGGAAGGAAACACTGAGTGTTTACCAAAACCAGCAAACTAACTTGAGTCCACAGAACAAGAAACAAAAACAAACCATGAAACTGATTAAAACTGCACAGTGGAATGAAGGAAAGAAGATCTAGGATTATGTGAAGGAATGAGACAATTTAGGAGCAAACACTGTGGTGGGAGCCTCCTGACCTGCAGCGAGACCACGATGGTGTTGGAATGTGTCTGGACGTGCCTCCCACTCTGGCTCCCCCGTGAACGCACCAGCTCCTGCAACTGCGCAATCTGCTTGTTCAGGCTGTTGATGTCCTGAAGGAGACAAACAATAGTGGAAGAAGAGGATTAAGGGACAGGCTTCTCATCTGTGATTTCCTTCACTATCAAGACCCCTTTGGTTTCTTAAGCATGGCCTCAAGTATGAGACACTCTGTACAGTCAGTTAAGCAATTTTTCTTTCTGGATCTGCACATCACAGTATGTGCAACTTTTATTATATTACCTGTTTAATGATGTATGTCAATTCTTCAATCTCCACTGCTTTGTCATCAAACAAAGATTTCCTTTTGGCAACTAAATGGGGAAACAAGAACAGTCATACATTTTCAGTTTCAATTACAAGTGGAAGTTTCACTTAAAAATACTGGCTGAAATAATGAAAATGAATATAATAATAACACACACAGCAAAGTACAGCATCCCTCATTAAACAGTGAATTCTTACGTATTGTAAGCTTTTCCAGTTTGGCAAAAGTGTTACTTAAATCCTTCCCGATTCTCCTGTAACAATGAGAGAAAAAAAACAAGGTCAGGAAAAGGATTTTATGTATGAAGCATTTACTACTGTGGCTGTAAACAGTGTGTTAGTCTGTTTGAGAGCATTTCATTGCCCAAAAATCATGTATATACACTGCACAGAGATTTGATCACTGTTTTTTAACCAAGATGTGTTTGTGGGTGAATTAAACAGAACATTGTCTCAATTCTATTCTAACGGTAATATTCGCTGTTACTTATAAATACCACAGAATAAAATCAGGAAACACCTATGACTGAAGAAATTAGCTTGAAAACTTTGACAATCTAAAATTCAAGCCAGGTATTGAAACTGCAGTCACATACCGCATGTAAAGAACACATTAACTCAATCACACAAAAAACTAAAAGCTATAAAATATTCCAGAAACTGAGTGCTGATACTCACTTTGCCATGACTGTGAAGTCACTTCGCTGCTTCAAAACATTGTAAGCTGGCTTGTTTGTCTGGATCCCATTCTTTAAAGAGACATAAAGAAAAGCGATACAACAGAAATTTCATATAACCACTTGTTCATGAATGGAAGATACAAGACAGATTTCTTTTTTATATGGTTTATGCAGTTAAGCAACTTAGTAATATAGAAATCTTCTGCTTTAAAAGACACTCCAAGTGTCTGAACCAACAGCCCAGGTCACCTCACCTGCTGGCCCTGCAGTGACTTGCAGGCAGACAGAAACTCCTGAGTGCGATCCCGGCAGGACATGGTGCTGGTGTCGGGCAGTGTTCTGGTGGTTCCGTTGGGTGTGTCTAGCGGGTGGGTCTGTGAGGGGCTAAGATGTACCCCTTGCTCACTGCTTCTAGAACCGTGGCGCCGACGCGTGGTCATGGAGGCCCAGCCACATCACCTTTAGCCAATTGGAAATAACGTGATTTCTCAGTAACCAGACTTGCGGTACCAAGACAAATGCAACCGCAGTGCCAGTAAGTACAACCAAAGGGGAAATCTACAGCACACTGTATATGTACTAGCACAACCAGTTAAACTCTCTAAGAGGAAATACTATTAAAATATTGAACATCTATTAAAACAACTGGTGACACCCAGATATATTCAATAATCACAATTAGTGAATCATTCTTACCACATCTGTTCTGTGCAGTTAAGAACATCTCTAACAAAAATAGCAAGCCATGTAAATTAGTCATCTTTTAGTCATTTCATATGGGTCTTGGTTATGCATGAAACCAAACAGAATGGTTTGATAACATCTGGCAGATTTACAAATACCAATTGGAGAAACTGTCCTAAAGATATAACGTTTCTGAAGAAAAGAAAATAATAGAATTACAAGTGGAATGACTGTTGAAAGGAGAAAGTAATTGCTGTGGGTAGACATAAGAACGTTTTACCTGTTGCACTTCAAGATATACGCCTATTTTTCTGATATACACAAAATAATTTGTTAGGCTTTGACTGAAGAGAAGGTTAACAAAATACTAATTACAAAATTAAAGTGTATACACAACAGATGATTCATCTATTTAATTCACTGGCATTACCCACAGTTCAGGGTCATTATAGTCCAGCCTCTATCCCAGAGGCATAATGTCTGAAGCAAGGTACATCGTGGGAGATTGGTCCACATTAGAACATTAATACACACTCATTCATTCCCACAGATACACAGCATGGACAATTAAGAGCCACCCATTCACCTGAAACACCCATCTTTGGACTATGGAAAGAAACCCACATGAACACAGAACATGCAAACTCCACACAGACTGAACCAGATACATCCATTCCACAGCCTAGGATCAATGAGGCACTAGTGCTTCCCACTGCAACACTGTGCCACCCCTACCCTACATCATTACATATGAAATAGTAAATCATATTAAAATCTAATATCAGTTTATGCAAAATCTTTTATGAATGAAGTCTGCGCACATTTTTGTGGGTTGAACCTGCTTGATCTATCCACAACTTCTGACTTTAAGGAAGCCACAAAAGATCAAAGAGTCACGTTTTCATCACATACTGTTCATCAAAATGGATGCTTCTGTCATGCAGTCATTTTACTCCATAGTACCATATCTTTCACATTTAATATTCACATAGATGCACTTCAGTTCGTAGAGCAGTTTGGTTTCCTTCTTGCTGATCTGTACAACATACATGAAAAACATGCAATTTTCATACACATTAATAAAATTAATAAAAAGCTTTAGGGCATTGTTTCAGAAGGCCACTATACTTATCTAGAACGTGAGACTTTATTTTAAGTACTTTGTTATAAGCACAACATCTCACATTATGCAGATGCCTCATTGATGCTGATAATGCTGTTGTATCACCCAAATGTGTCCAAAGCAAAACCGGGAAATATTGAAGCTTAAACATTTTGACATGTGCATTTTTTCCCGTTCATAAGAGACCCCTAGATGGTGTTTCAAGATGTTGTACTGAATTAGCGGGCTGTTATGAAAACTTAAACTGACACAACCTAGCTGTGCAGCATCAGCCACCTCCAAGGACCCCATCCGAAACCCGCCCACCTCCGGTCACCAGGTCACTACTCTACTGGCCAATAATTCAGCCACTCAAAACACAGCGCTTCCACTCTGTGTCACGATTGGGCGAAATGAAAGCCAATCATACTAGCAGCCACCCAGTTTACAATTCATTGGTTGTTCGGTATATCAACAAAACCGTCTACGGCGCGATGAAACTTGAAACTATAAAAAAAGACCCGCCACAGGATTCAGAAATAAAACTAACACCGATACTATTTGTGTATCATGTTAAGACTGATCTGACCAGAAATGTAAATCTTAGAGAAAACATTGCTAACGAGGTATAGTGAAATAGTCTCGGTTAATAAAAGTGGTTATCAAGGTAGCAGCCTAGCCAGCTAGCAACAGCTCCACAAAGTGCACATTTTCGTGGTCGTGCTTGTATTCCGATGACGTAACCGTCATGGACAAACTATCTTCCTCACCATTCCTTGACTCTTACCGGTAAATCCGTGTTCCGCTCTCTTCAGGTCTTGCCGGAGCCGCCGGTAACTGTGTTTAGGGGTCCTCTCCGGGTCACTCCCCGGATGTTGACGTCAACGCCACGTCTACCAGTTCGCCGCGTGTCCGCGTTCGTTCTTGGCCACATGTGACGCACACGTGATGTATGACGCAAAAGGTGAACGATTTACCCAGGGTCCCCACTTTTCATCATTTCCATATAAAACGGGCTATTTCCATCCCCGTTACCTTATTACGGTCGTCGTATTGACAGCTGCGTTTTATTTATACGTATGCTGCGCAATTATATGCATTTTATGTAAGACAAATCACTGTCATAACTTTTATTTGGAATCAATAAATACAATGATTTCTTCGCATGAAAAACAATAAAGAGCAAAAAGAGCCGATGAGATGACGAGATACAAATAGCGGCGTCTCAAATTGCGTAAAATAACGTGAGGTACAGTGAAAAACTTTTTGACCAACAGATGTCGCCATTGCTTACATTGGGGACAAAGGCAGATGACGTCATGATTTACACATTTAAATACCAGCGACCAAATGAAACTCCAGACGCCACGTGGGGTTCGTTGACCTTTAGAAAACCACTCATCTTCTCATCGTTTACCTCTTTTCATCCTGCAAGGCTGCGGTGATCCGCAGCATAGATTCATTTAAATGTTCCTTTTTTTATACAGCTATTATTCTTGTGGCCCAGATGCGTACATTCTTAATATATTTGGTTCAGACTGCAAACTGCAGCTGAACTTTGTACATTACACATACGGAGTAATATGTGGATAAATTACTACTATAGTATACCAGTGTAAATTACAAAAAACTGTAAGAAAAAGGTATAACAAAGCATGAAAGAACTGGTAAGATAAGGAGGCTTAAAGACACTCAGGGTCCAAGAGTCAACAAACCGAACATGGACATAACATACCTGCTGTTCCCTCTGATCTTCTGACGCACACCTACAGGTACCCACATCCCCCAGCACAACAAGAGCTGGCATGCTGAGACTACAACCATCCCTGTCCTCTCCTATCCTCTCCTCTCCTCTTCATCCAGATTAAGAGGCTACATCAGGCCTCAGTTCACTAAGCAGTCCTCCACACCGTGAAAAGTAATGCAAATACAGGAGTGAGTATAGAAAATAAACATATTTTGATGGGAGAGCTAATGTGCTGAACCAAAACATATTTTCCACTGCCTGAGTGTTTTCACAATATACTTTTTGTTTCTCTGTCTCAGGAAAGATACGATCATACGTACACATTCGTGCCATCCAGATGTCATTAAACACACACGCATGTACAGCTGCTTCAACAAAAGGGAGGGGGAGACATGACTGGAGTTGAGTTTTTAACCATCAAAAAAACAACACTTCTCACAGACGTTAGGGACAAACACAGGGCAATGTTTATTGATGGAAATGAAAAGAACAGGAGAGAAACATGGCTGGGGAAGGGAGATAGGGACCACGGGTGAAGGGGGTGGCAGTGGAGGGGGGTTACAAACAAGGTGAGAGGTATTCTGTTTGTTTGCTACCTATGCGTTCTGTATGTTGAACATTCGTTTTAATCTCCTTACACGTGTTTATTAATGTAAGTCTGAGCATGTAACATCGGAGTGAAAATGCAGAGATGGGTTGTACCAGCTTGCTTCAGTCTCTGGTTCTCCTTCCCTGGTGCCCGGTGTTGCTCAAGGAGCTATATTTAGTCCTGGCAACATGCCCCGTATTTGCATCAGCCAGGTACGACGATATCTGCCTGGCAGACTCTCAGTCAGATAAACTCTCAAAAGCAGGGATGCGCACAGGCCCAAACGTACACACTGACAATCACATTTTCAGGGACACTGACTCAGCACTGTAATAACATGGAGGGGCAAAGACAATATTATTTCTCATATTATTATGTTGCTTGTCCTGTTCTCCTTTGCTCTTGGCAAGCTTGGCCAATTACCACTCTGTTTGTCTTTCATTACGGCAAAGAGTGCTGAGGGACAGAAGAATGAAGAAAGGGAGGGTGGACGGATGAAACGCGAAAGAGCATGAAAGAACCGCCTCACAGTAGTCAAAGACACCGTCAGAGGGAAGGGCAGAAATCACCCCAACAGCCGCTTTCAAAAATAAGCCATTTCCTTTAATATCTTTAACATCGTATCACTGTTAATGTTAACATCACCTTTACCCAAGTATGAGCATCATTAATAGTATGGTTGTTCACATTCACAATGAGATGATTAATATTGTTACCATCAATACATAACCCGACATGACATGACACATACACAATTTGTACACTTGCACAGAAAATAAATAGGGCACAGATGGTGTAGCAGCAATAATAATTATCATCAATAAACACACATAAACTGTACTGGAGTTTTGGGTTTGATTTGACACTGAGCAAATTACATACACTTAGTTCTACTCTACACTCCTAATTCAGGGTTGGCAGAAGAGCCACATTGTACAGAAGTTCAATATTTCACCCAGTATCTTGCAGGTGTTACTGTAGAATACATAACAGACTAAATGGTGAGGATGTCCTACACCTTATGTTAAGTGCATTAAATACAGGACACTCTAGTGGATTTATATGGTGACGTCTGCACTGCATTTACTTAGCTTTCCCGGTATTGCTACGGTTCAATGTAAGCATGTTGCAACTAACACACTGCGTGGAGAAAAAGTCCCATCAAGTCTCACTGTCGTGTCTGCTGTACACTGATACTTTAGAAATGACCCACTGAGGGTTTTGCGCTGATAACATTTCACATCGCCTATCACAGCCGGTTAGAGGACAACAACAGGGTGGCGCGGCACCTGTTCGAGATGCTCAGCGATTACAAAGCCTGCATGAAAATGAGCCATTAGCCTCGCTCCACTGCCCTGGCATCTACTGCATCGATTAAATAAAGACGGTGTTTAATGAGAAGCTGTTACATTAAATCCACGCAAGTCAGCCTTGTTGATGGAAACATCAGCTCTCATCGCACACCAAGGGGGTGAACTTCTCAGAATAAAAATCAGTCTGCTGGCGCTAAGTAGATGAATGGCTTGTTAATCGTGTAGAAATGGAAACTCATGAATAACCAGAAATAAATAACAATGGCAATAAATACAAGTGCTTTGTACTTCTCGGAAATGACAAAAAAATCTGAAAAATGTTGTCCAGGTGAAGAGGGAAAGAACTCAGGGTCTCTTCTTCCCCCTGGAAGTCAAGGCCCTGCACTCCGAGACCAGGGGGCAGAGGAGATGAGTCACAGATTGGGGTCCCGCAGTGTCTCCTTTCAGAGACACTTTGCTCACCCCAGCTGCTAAAATGACTTCCAGGAACAGGATTAGAACTTCAGCCAAATGAATAAATTATTATGCAGCAAAAGAAAGCGGGATCCCGATGACACAAACTCTACGTCCTTTGCATATTCTACTGATGGGCTTCAGAATTGGGGGGGGGGCGAGAGAAGCGGGGGGGAAGGACACAGAAGAGAAAGCGACAAGAGCAAAATATAATAAAGTAAGCGAGCTGAAAAGAAGCGGATGCAAAAGGCAAATTGAAGCAATGAAAAATGAGAGCGCAGATGCAGGGTTGGAAAACAATTTTTTTCCCCGCGTCGAAGTCTAAAGGCAAAACTTACAGCGTCACTCGCGGAGGGTTACTGAACACCAAAAACACATTAATTATTGCTCAGTTTACCAAGCCAGTTGTCAGCGGTCTAAAATACAAACTACTGCAGGCCACAAAAAAAAAAAAAAACGGCTGTATGGAGCAATAGTTCGTTTAACTCCAAAGTTCAGTGTGAGTCCAAATCACAGGACCAGCTTGGTTTAACTCTAAAATAACAACCTCGACCATTTTAGCAGCATCATTTTCTAATGTGGCCACTGATAAGGCTATTTTGAAATCAAAAAAATAAGTATTGTGAGGCTGAGCTAAGATGGGTACTGGTCCATGTTATGTCAATCACAGTCAAACATATCAAGTGAACTCTGGGGCTTGGCTTGGATGTGACCCGAGCCATAGAAATGCCCCACATCTCTGGCCCTCATTTCCATCTAAAAAGTTAAGCTGTATACACAGTTTAATTCTTGTTAGAACCACAGTCGTAGTGGGGGAGGTTGTGTATGCGTGAGTGTGTGCTGCTTAGGAGACGGTTGGGGTGGGGGCGAGGGTAATAGGAACTAATATTAAATGTTCGAGCATGCATGTGAAGCTAACGCATCTGAATAATCAAAAAATGCAGAAAAATGATGTTTAAAGAAAAACAAAAATAAAAAACAGTCATTTCAGATTGGCACAAAACAAAATAAGACAAAACAAAAAGAAACAAGGACACAATTTCTATGCTTGTTAGGCTTATGTTGCATGATATCGCGTCTTTAAAGTTATTTATCAGCGGAGATCTGTCCATCAGACATTAGGCACAAAACAAATGTAACTTTTGTCTTCCAAAGCGGTTTCTCCTCACTACTTTGCATCGGAAAAAAAAAAAAATCTGAAACTAATTTCACTTCTAAGTATGTGCAGCGCAGACTAGGGTGCCCTTCTTAGTCCTACGCTGGATTATTGATGTTTGCGACTGCAGACACTCATTGGCGATCCAGCGCAACATATGAGGAGAACTCAATCCTTTGTGCAGAAGCACTGAAAGGATTGTGGACAGAATCACACAATCTATTAAATTGGGATTTGAAAGCAAAGGCTGTCAGTGATATGCTGTTGCCCTTCTTAGTGCTGCTTTGTGTGTGAAATTTGAATTTTATGTGTTCCAAGGCTAAGTCAGACTGGAAGTTGTTTAATGAGCAGCACCATTGGCATTTCTCTCTTCTCCAACATCTCTTTAAATTCAGCGCAGACATTCAGTCATATCCTCTGGGTGCCAATTGTGTAAATAACCAGCCACTCAGAGCTCCTCTGAAAGGGAACCATTGAGCGCCAATAAACAAAAAAGCAAGCAATATAACATAAAGAAAACATTGCATTTCCTTAAAAAAATACAGATTTGCGTTGACAACAGGAAAACTATGTAGGCAGCACAAAACTATGCCTTTAAAGTAACACAACTACAAGAACATATTAATATATGTACAAATTACATGTAAAATACATTTTTAATTTAAATGAACAAAAAAAGCTTATGGTGGTGTGTGTATGTTTGTGTGTTTAGACTTAATTTATGTCACAGTGTCATCAAGTTGTTGGTAAAGTCTGCAAAGTTTCATTTGTACGATTTCACCGAGTCACTTTGTGGGTCTATGTGTGTTTTTGTGTGCGTGAGCGTAAAGTGCCTAACGCTATTGTATTTTCAGATCAGTTTGGATGCGGCTTACGTTAAAAGGCAAAAGCTGTTGACTGGGGTTGCCTAACAAAAGAATCGTACAGAAATGTACTGGTAGGTGTGCTTTTTTTTGTGTGTGTGTGAGAATACGTGTACATGAGTGTGTGTGTGGTCCTGCGGGAGAAAGCCAGTGTTCATCACTATTGGCATTCCCGGCACTAGCCGGCCAAAGTTAAAGACCCTTTCATTCATGCAAAGAAAAGAGGGATAAACAAAACAAAATCAACAATTCCTTTGTGGAAAAAAACAAAGACGAGGTTTCACTGATAGAGTTTGTGGCTGTTGAACGGACACACGGGAAAAAAAAGAGACACGCGGGACTGTTGTTAGCCGTGTGGAAACCGAAACTAAGTAGACATTATTTTAATTTGGTCGCTTTAATGAAATTTAAATAAAAATATATACCTGATAATATAAACTGCACCTGCTCTTGCATGTGTATTTACTGATTATATAGCTATATAATATAACGCACAAAGGCATGTGATTTCCTTAAAAAACAAACAAACAAACAAAAAAAAGTCTTTAAACTTGCGCTCACCCCATTTTGCTTTCGCCCAGATTTCTGTTCCTCGCAGGAATCGTTTCCCCAGACTGCTGACGGCTCGGAAGCAACCTGTCAACACGCGATTGTCAGTGTGGTCAAGGATTCCTGTATCTCCACGAAGCTCACGACATTTTGGTCATCTACAGTGGGGCCCAACAGGGAGCGCCCACAGCACAGCAGAGACCCATCCTGGTCCACTGTTTTTCTGTGCAAAAAGTCTCCTGTGTATTCATCTTCCCCGAGCTAAATAACCACCTGTGTGCTGCCCACCATTTATTATTAACACAGTTTTTATTTTGATTCCGTGGGCTTCACAGTAGGCTTACATTGTATTGTGGCCCCAGCTTCCTAGACGCTGCATTTTTCCTACAATAATCAGTCTGCTTTTTGACGGACAGCAGGAATAAGCAGCTAAGTCCTCTGTTTTGCCAAAACCCATCATTACTTGGTAGGAATGGCTATATAATGGCAAAGATTATTACTCTGCGATGTAAAGAATTTGGCAATTGCTTCTTTAAAGAGGTTCCAATTTAAAAACTGCGCTCTTCAGGAGCTTCTTGTATCTCCTACACCCCACCAAAAGGCAGTGCGATTTGGACAGGAGTCTGCAGCAGCTGCTGAACTGGAAACGGGTCAGTGCGCCCAGCCATGTTGACCTGGGTGTGATCCGTCAGATGGGTCCTCACGTGCAGGTCCACGATGTAACATAACCCTCTCATGAAATAGGCTTGAGTGTCTGGTCTGACACATCTCTGGCACTATTCTCACAGACTTCCCGGCCTCAGTCTCAGTCCCTCGATTTACCCTTAAGGGGAAGGGATGCCGTGGCAACATGGTCCAGTTTAGCAGCGGTTTGCTGAAAAGCTTTTTGATGGGACTTGATAACATGCACATATGTATTCATGTAAGACTACTTGCAGTGATGGTTTAGACAGGGTTTGAGAGGGAGGCGAAAGAGGTGTGTGGCATTCAGTGTGAGAGCACGCATCTCCCTGCTCTTATTGTCCTTTCAGGTCAACCCCGGCCTTCTCTCCTCATGTCTGTCGCACAACTATTGAATGAGCGTGATTTCTTTCATTTCCTTGGATGCATCGCTGTCTCCAGAAGGACAGATGGGGCTTCAGCCCGTCATCGTCTCAGGGACTCGCATCTGAAAGGAAGGACAGCAAAGCAGGAGGCTGAGTCTTATGCTCTGAGCCAGTGATGCATTAAACACTGCCTACCTGTCTCCCTCTTCACCGTAAGGAGGTCCTCACCGTGCGCCAGGCCGGTGGATATACGGTGCCTTTGGGAAGTATTCACCCCTCACTGATTGTTTCTCATTCTGTGTGCTGCTGGGTGTAGAGAATGATTATAGAGAATCATTTCCAGAAGTTTATAAAAAGCTTTAATTTTGCTCTGCAACAGAACAGCATGAGAAACAATCAACGGGGGTGAACACGTTCTGACAGAACTGTATACTCAGCCCCTGGTTGGGTGAACGCTCGAATTCTGGGATTTTATCCATGCCCGTTTACTTTTTATGTATATTTTTATTAAATTGAGATGATCTACTCAAACTTCATTGTCTTAATAATCTGGGCTATCTTTACTTTTATATATAATTGAATGCCTATATAATGGCATACGGTCCATCCATGATTTTCCAGACCATAATTGGGGGGTGGGGTGACCAGATATGGTGAAAGTCTGGAAAAATGAAAGTGCAAGTTAAACACAATATTTTTATTACAGTGCTTTATACTGCACAATATAATAAAATAACACCTTTATAACCTAAAGCAATGTGTAATAAACATATATTGAGACTAGTAAAATTAAATGGTCAGTACTGTAACTGACACACATAGAGCAACTTGAATAATAAGCAAAGAGCAGTGAATAAGGTGCCACTACTGCTCAAATAGAATGCTTCTACAAGGCAGACCAACCAACGCTGCACCACCTTCGCGAAACTGCATCCTTAAACACTGGAGATGGTTGGTTGGTTCTTATTTCAGACACAGAATCAGAATTTTTTAAAGGACAATTACAGTTGTTTTCTTCAAGAAAGGTAAAAAAAAATGGTTAAATATATTTCTTCTCACATTACGCTGAAAAATATGTTTTTTAAATATTTATGATTTTCCATTTTTTCTGGAATATTTCTGCGACTGTCCTTAAAGTAAGAAATCCATAAAACTGATTGTCTGCTAAACGGAGGGTGGACTGTATATATGATTGATATAATGATTACATAATAGGTTAAAAAATATTAAAGTATTTTGTTTAAATACTATTAAACTCATTTATGCAAGTGGAGTCTTGGGGTGCATAGTGTTTTTCCCATTTGTTTTTACCCAGATGAAGGTGTGCTGCTGTCAGCTTTCCCACCCATCCCGCACCACCTGCCCCTTCCCTGACCTGCAGCTGTGCTGGTTCAGGTGTTTCCCCCGTTGCCTGCAGTTCTCTGGGGTTTGACTGCAGTGGCACCGACATGACCGGGGATCCAGCTTCCACCTTCTCCCAGGACAGGGGGCACACTCTGGCCCCGGTGGGGGGGGAGGGAGGCTGGGACTGGAGACAGGCAAAGAGAGAGACTAAGAACAGGAGCAGGGCATTGTATTCTGGTGAAGCCCAATAACACTGCCAAAATGGGCCATAATTGATCAAGCAGCAAGAAAGCGGACTTTTCTTTGCCCCCATTGAAAGCCCATTTAAAAAGGTTTGAATGAAGAAAGGGGTTCAGAAAAGAGAGTGACTTAATTGGAGAGAAAATCAGCCTGAGCCTCTGTAGAGACAACTGTGCCTGGGTGACGGAGGGAGCACTTGAGGATCAAATTATCCCAATTTCACACGTGACACTGTTTCAACTGGGGGAGGGGGTGAATGATGGATGGGGGAGAGGAGCACCACATCCCAGTTACCTCCGTTCTCCTTGTGCGGAATTACAGGCCATACGAATAACGAAAGAATAAAAAAAGGCATTCGGTTTCTTTATGGGGCCAAAGCGCTGAGTCTTTTATACAAACACATACATGCTTACAGGCACAGCACAGACATCCACAGCGCACGCAAAGTGAGCCCAAAAGTAACTGAAGTAACAGGCTAGACTCCCCCATCCTTGTGGTTAAAGGTGGCTGTGAAACACAGGCAGGCCAATGAAGCCATAGTTTTGCAATTATAGCCTTAGTAACACAGATAAAATGCATTCTTGTGACACTGGGAGAATGTTTTGTGTTAGTTGGAGGTGAACATCAGCGCGAATTCAGCGAACAGCAGAAGCCGCCAGTCCATGCATGAACAGGGTGTGGTTAAAAAAAGAAATAATTCAAGGGCAACTGACTTTCAACCCATGTAGTAATACCTAGAGTACATGTGAAACTGGCACAAGAAATATGAAATGAAACCATGTTCAGCAGCTCTATGCCACTATTTGCTCTTAACAGCCTTATAGGTTGCTTGTGCATCAAATTCATTTTTATTACATATATGAATCATTCTCATACTTATGAGATTGCAGCTTGTGCTAAGCAAGAATGGTGTGAAAAGTCTGCAGCCCTTGTCATATTCTAGAAAGGTACTGAGAAATCAACGTACGATGGTTTGGCATTTCCATTTTGCTTTAGTTTGGATTTTCCTTTCTCCATCTTTCTCCCTTTTCTCTGGGGTCTCTGTTCCTGCCTTTAAAACAAAGACACTGCCTCAATTAACCTTTCACTGTCCTATTATGTTAAAGTGTCATCTCATGTCACTTTGTTCCACCACCTTTTAATGTGTACTTCTGTAACAGAATCCCATCACTTCTTCCACTCTTATTCAAACATTAATCTGTACAGCTTTTTCTCTGGTGTGTTAATGAACAATGACGCTGTTTTATCCAGAAATGGAAGTCTGAGTTTTCCTTTGGGTTATATGTTGGTCAAATGCACGACAAACCTGAAAAGAATGATAAAAACCAGAGCTTTTCAATTCTGGGCTCCAGACTTTGTCATATAAAGGAAAAGAAAAGAGCTCTTTCTCTTTAAATCTGATTATTCAGGAAATTGATTAAAAACCAGGAGACATATAAAGGAAGAGCGAAAGAAAAGATAAAAGAGATCTCCTGTTTAAACTTAGTTATTCGGCAAAAACTTAGTCACCCTGGCATCCCCATCCACAGAAAGCCACAGCTGTCTGTGTCTCTGGTTGCTGAACTTGACCTTTGTAACTCTAAATGTGTCTATTATGTTATAAGATGCAATGGAAAAGTGTAACCACAAGTTTATATTTGAGGCGCTCACAAAAAAAATTATGTGACAATGCTTATGTAAGTCATCACTGATTTACGACAACACACTTATTATACAGCATGATACCATTTTATGGCACAAAAACATTTGCCGCTGATTCTGAATGTGAATGGATGTCATTTCTTTTGTAGCTGCGATACAGTTTTATCTAGAAGTACATAAGGCCCATGACCTCGTACGATATGACTTTATAAAATCATTCAAACTGAACGCAATACGACAGTTCCGTTTGAGCTATTAAAAAAATAACCAGACAGCAATGTTTTAGTATGTTTTCCGTACAAGATGAAGTGTTGGATGTGATCAGTAACGCAGAAACTGAAAACCTTTCCAAAGTATGTTTGATGATTAAACTCTCCTCTTCTCAACCTTTCAGTTCTGAACCAAAGGTAAGAAAATGAGCTTTTTAACGCTTTACAAACTTTACGTGTCAGTTTTTTCAAAACTGTCCAGTTGCAGAGTCTGCCAACATTGCTGTCAAGGCCATCACTACATGAAAATGAAAAGGCCAGAAAGACTTGTTAAGATATACATTATGCCATGTTTCATATTGTGAAATATAAAATAAAAAAGCATAGAATAAATAAAATAAAATATCACTTCATGTTTTATTCTTATCCCGAAGAGCCGCCTTCTTTCATTCCAGTGGTATTAGAAACTGGCTTGCCCTTGTATGAAACAACGGTGAATCGGTTTATTCCTAGAAAACCCTGAGACTATAAAAAAGAAAAATCTCTGCCAGGAAGGCTGTAGCCCTGGAAGCCAAAATGAGGTGCAGTCGTGGTCTCATGTTGGCTCATTCCAGGCTCTGCAAACACAAAAATGGTCCTTGGAACCATTCAGAGCAGCTGCTGGCTGTCTGACGCAGGCCTGGTGGCGCTGTAATCTCTCCACTGCTCCCTCCCTCTCTCTCTCGCTCTCTCTCACCCCCCTCCAAATGGGACTGCTGACGTGTAAGGGGAGGGACCATCCCGTAGGACGTGGTCTAGGAAAATCAGCACTGAGCACACACACACACACACACACACACACACACAAACAGCCACCGATGTCAGTGTGAGACTCAGAGAGTGAACGTACCTGTCAGGGACTGGCAGAAGGTCTTTTTTCAGTCTGAAGGAGAAAAATGGCAGGATAATGTTGGTACAGTGAGAGCAGTTGAACATGAGGGACCATGGAAGTGCATAAATAAGGCATCATGCAAAAAAAGACTGGACACACTGTATATATGGAGTATATGTGCACATAGAGAAAAAGTGTGTTGTCATTTTATGCAGGAGTAAACCTTAACACCAGGTCAACAAAAGTTAAACTGGGCTGGATACACTAATGCTACAAAAGGTATGCTCAAGCAATGTATTTCAGTATAGATATTTATCTGCAGAGAACACCTGGCTGTTGGTACAGAAGACAAAGTGAGTTTGAGCCTGTGGGGTGTGTGTGTGTGTGTGTGTGGGTGCTCACCTGCACTCACACTGGCTGTGCTCAGTGAATGGCATCTGCACCAGCTCGTGCTTCATGTAGGTGGTCTTCATCAGCTGCAGAAAGGACAACATGTATCTCAAGTTAAAGACCACTGGAGACCCAACGTTCAGAGGGGGGCGCTTGAATAAACGGGAATTGTGATTCAGCAAACGGACTTCCTCCCAGGGGTACAAGTATGTACGGGGAGATAAGCATGGTTCTTTTCCTCCTCCTCCCTCCAGTGGGGTCCCCAGGGGGTGTCCGCGCATGTGCGTACATATATGAGCTTCTACATGTACCCATAACTCAACACCACACTGCTCACTGTGGGTACCTAGATGTGTGCATCCACCTTCCCCTTACACGTCCATACCTCGACATTGAGAGTGTGGGTGTGTGAGGGGACACACTCCAGGGCCTCGTCCGAGCAGCAGCCGCCACAGCGACGCAGCGCTACGCAGGAGGGCAGGAAGAGGTGCTGCGTCTCCCTGGGGAACTCTCTCCACACTTCCACCAGGGTCTCCCTGGGCTGACACCGGCTCTTGCTGTACACCTCCAGCCACTTGAACACTGCGAGATGGAGGCAACTGTGGATTACTGTGTCCTTCATACACACACACACACACACACACACACACCCACAGAGGTGTGAATTCTGGCAAACACGCAAACTCAAGTGCCAATGGCTGCAAATGCTCGCATGCAGACAGACTTTGGCGCACACTTGACAGCTCACACACAAACACGCATGCGCATTCTGCCTCAGCCGAGAAAGAGCGCCTGGGTGGCATGCAGCTGCTCTACTGAAACGTGCAAGTAGAATTATTCCAGCTCCTCAGAAACGCAACTGGAAGCTTTCGATTTGACACAGATATTGAGCTCTCACCCCGCTGCCGGCTGGCTTTTCAAAGGTCTTTTCAAGTTCAAAGCCACGGTACGAACAGAGGAAGGCGGCACAGGGACGGTCTTGTCCGACCTACAGAATTTCATCAAACCTCGTGCTCCATCAAGGTCGATGCAGTCCATACATCAGCACATCCAACAATCTCCTCAATAAATCCCTCACGGAGGTAATGCGATTCCCCTTGTGCGGAAAAAAGCAGGGACCGTTCCAGAAAAATCCTACCTTGTCAAAGTAGTCTCTAAATCAGAATCGGAGGCAGTCACGATGCACACTTAATAATTAAACATTTCCATTTTATTTCACCTGTTTTCCAAATGTTTTCAGAACATCTGCAGGATGCAAAGACAGCTTTTTAGAAGCAATCCTTGATTTTTACCAAATCTAGCTTTTCTGTTCCCCCATTGACCTATATTTTGCCTTTATATGTGCCTTAACTGTAGACATAAATCTAAATGTATACCTAACCAAACCTATAACAGTAATAAATATATTTCCTGCAAAAGGTTCAAGTGGAACACGATCAAATACTGTATATCCCTATGTGCCTATAATGTGTTTCCAGTCCTGCAGCATCGACCCTAATCCACCTGCTCCACACTGCAGTCCCTCTCGGTCGCTCTCATACACACAGGGTGTGAACAGCACATTGTGCTCCAAACCCATATACACACTCATAAATAAACATGCAAACCCTTACTGTCATACTGTATATAATAACACGTCAGAACCCCCACATACATTGACTAGCAAACACTTTGAAGCTGATAATGCATTTATTACTGTCAAAATACTCATACAACTGCGGCATTAAGCTCATACTCTCACCCACCCTTCCGCACACACTTACACATACTGTGTAGGGCACTCTTGTATTTCTGACACACACACGCATGCACACACAGGAAAAATACTGTAGTGCCATGATTACCTTCCCTGGATCGGTGGCTTTCGGCAGGTTGCCAGTGGGCAAGCTGGAAGACAGGAAAATGGGGAACAAATGTCAAGTGCAGGAAAGGCAGTGAGTGACAGCTTGAGAGAGGCAGCCCTAAGAAGCTGGGTCTTATATTTTCACCCAAACAGAGTCTTCAGAACACAAAGGCGCATGAATCGGGCCCGTTTCACATATGAACCGAAAGACGTGCAGAAGCCTGGACTGGTGACAGATAAGGTAAACACATGGAGGAATTATATAACATGGACTCCCTGAGCAAAACACACTTAAGAAAATGAGAAAGGATGGCTTGAACGGAAGGGAATGTATAAAATACATGGGGGAGGGGAGAAGATAGAATTTTTCTCTTAACATTGTGCTTCTAAAATTGGAATTGATGACCAGCCTGAAACAAAATTCTAAAGAGATGAATCTCAGTAACCTTCATATTGGGGGAAGGGGAGAATTGAAACTAAAATGGAGGGAACCATGGAAAGAAAGCGGACAAATGGTAAAAACCGAGGACTCGTTTCCTCCTTCTTACAAAGAGCTGACTAAATATTAGATAAAGCAAAGCTCTCAAGTTCAACAAAATAATGAAGAGGACAGAAAATAACATTGCGTAAGGTCATCCCTTATCATATTCTTCATTAAATTATTACCATGGCTTGTGTCCAAATGTATTATTGCCAGAATAAGCATGATATAGCACATGCAGCTGGAACAAAATAAACTGACAAAACTGCACCATGCCACGTTTGGGCCTCATCGAACTGGGGCTGCGTCCTGACGGCGGTTGAGTTATACACGGAGCGGCTGGGTCTCCAGCATGGTGTTTTTCTCCAGACTTGTGTGCGCAGTCATGCGCTGCCATGCGCAGGTGTATGCACGAACGCACGCAAGCACGCACACACACACGTACACACACGCTGGTAAGTCCAGTCCCTGGCGAAAGGCCGCTGCCAGGGGAATGCAGACTTTGCCCTCTTGTTCTCCTCCCCCAACACTTACGCCTTTGCCCAGTTTGTGTTTGTGAGCAAACGCATGTGGTCCCACTTTCCCGAAAACCTGCACTTCCAAGCAGAAATGTACACATACTAATGCATCGCCTGGCCGCCATATTTGTGTGGGTGTCGTATTATTACATACAGTAAGCACACTAGGGACACAGTGGCACATAAATAAAAAAACAAATAAGTTCAACTGATGGGTCTATGGTTAATGTCCCAGTTGACAGGATGCATCCCATTCTTCTTAAAATGCATGCTCTGCCCATCACCTACAGCTGTTTGTTCTCCTCCGCCCTGCATCCCCCATCCCCCCCATCCCCCCATCCAGCCCACCCCGTCTCGATTGCTACAGAAGCCACAGGTCTTCCTGGAAACCGAAGTAAAAAACAACAGTGGCACCAATGGCTTCGCAGGTCACAGCAGGGGAAGCAGCTGCCTCACCCCCTGCCCTTCCTGCCTCGGTCCCTGCCGACCGTGAGTAACGCGTGTTTGCTTTCCGCCGTTCGCTCCTCGGGCCACTTTGCCGGCTGTCAGCACCAGGTTTTACTGCATGCGCCATTAACCTTGTCAGGGAGCATTTATTGAGGTGCAATGGAAACCTTGATACAGGAGCTCCTCCTTTTACATGCACAATAGGGGCATTATCACTATTTCTCCCAAAACTTTTTACAGTTCTTTCAACTGTAGAGGCAAATTTGTGCACCCCAGCTGAGTGGCTATCGACTCGTGAAGAGGTCACGTGATGTTGACTTGGACACAGAACAGCCTGGTGTCAGTATTACCCATTACTCAGTACGGTCAAGGGGAATGCACCCAACACTGCTATGTAGGGCCTCACACATGTGCGTGTGCAGATACACACACACACACACACACACACACACATACACAGGTATGCAAAAGACCCTCGGTGGGCACACTTAGACACAGGCGGGTGCACAAACACACAAGAAAGATAGACGTCGGCACATTTTGACCCAGTGAAACGCACACAGCTGTGCAGTGCAGGGAGGAACTATGTCCTAGGTCAACTGGTACTGCGGATGGGGGAGGAGGAGGCGAATGAAGGGGGGAGCATAATTTTGCTTAG
The DNA here is from genome assembly GCA_018136845.1 of Heterotis niloticus. Lineage (NCBI taxonomy): Eukaryota > Metazoa > Chordata > Actinopteri > Osteoglossiformes > Osteoglossidae > Heterotis > Heterotis niloticus. The sequence continues at coordinate 22,091,433 of CM030899.1, read as the reverse complement.
TTTGAAAGATTATAGCACAATATTACTCAACCAAACTTACTGAACAACCATGCAGACCACATGGTCTGAACAGCTTGTAATTTAAAGGACTTTAAATCTTGCACAAGGTCATTTAAAATAACAAATACTATATCAAGATAGAGCAAAGATATGGCTCGAGCAAGATCTCCTTAGCCCAATGCTCAGGGATTCTGGCTATGGCAAGAGAAGGTTTTCTTGGCTCTTAAATGATTCATTATGCTCTCAAACAGGACCGCGGTTGACCCGATCAGAACCAGGTCACATCCCCTCCGTTCCACGTTTGTTTATGGTTAGCGGAGAAAGCCACCTCATACCAAGCCCTTGTGTTGTAACTGGAGCCAAGAGTCACCCTGGACCATGGTGGCAGGAGATTTGTGCAAACCAGTCCCAAAAATCAGGTACCGCAGAGGGTGGGCACACTCCCCCCAGCAGACACAACCGGTTCTGCAAGCACAACCATTACTGCTGCACTTCTTCTGTCTGCATGGGCTTCTCCACTTGTGCCGATCAGCTTCAGGTCGTACCTAACGCCTTGAACTGATAACTAAATCTGCTCTTCACTTCAGCATATTAATTGATTAATTAATTAATAATTGCTAATAATCACTCAGCAGTTTTATCTCCTGCCTCTGTGCACTGTGTTCTGGCAACAGGTCTCCCACAAGAGAAATTCATGATATTGAAAGAAATTTTAACAGGAATGTCTGATGTTGTAGCTGTCTCATGAAATACAGCAGAAAAATCCTACTAGCCAGCATATTTGCTTTTTTTGTCCTTTTCACTGGAATATAAACACAACGATAAGTGCTGGAAATGTGTATTTCCAACTGTGTAAAATGTAGTTCTACTGTAAAAATTTCGAAATGATGTGCACTGCGCCAACACAACTTTCAGCAGGAGACTCTCGACTCTGTTATAAGCTCAAGTGGGCTTGTGCTTGGATGAGGATCTACACAAGGACCCTGAGAAAGTTCAGCTGAAATTTTCTGCATATTTTTTATAGCAAATCTCCTTTGAACAGAATACAGCCCCTCTGCTAAGGTTTAGTGCTGAGAGCGTGTGCACATGTCACCTACTGAGAGGTGCACAATAGCAGGACCCTGCAGTTACCGCTAATGGACGGCAGCTGTCCTGTACAGCTGGGGGTGAGGGGGGCAAGTACCCATAGAAGGGGGTCAGTGAGAAGGAACTGTCTGACTACACATAACTAATAGATAGATAGATAGATAGATAGATAGATAGATAGATAGATAGATAGATAGATAGATAGATAGATAGATAGAAATACACACATAGAACTACAGATCATACTGTGTAACACATTGAAGATCATACTGACACTTCAAAAATTATACTAACACACTGCAGATTTTATTGTGTAACATACTGCAGATCATACTGAGCAACACACAGAAGGTCACACACAGATCACAAACAACACATACTGTCAATTGGCTAAACTTCGCATATAAGCTTTGCATTCACTGAAGACCTGAGGAATGGAACAGTGTGGGGAAGGTGTGCAAGTGACCGGCAGTTTATATGATTTGGCTTAAAAGCCTTCTTTATCATCCAAAGTTGCCAAGGCTTTTTTTTTAAAAAAAAAAAAAAGTCTGGGTGAGAAAACTTTGAAGGTACATACAGATGTATGGCATCGAAATATAAATATGACACCAATCCAGATGCATGAAATATAACATAAGGCTAGGAAAAACCTTACACCTGAACTTCTACAGGGACTTCTGCTTCTCAGCATCTTTCTAAAGAACAAGTTCTGCAGATGTCAAATAATGACATCTGTACATTTTTAAAAGGGTAAAAAATAAGATTTAATAGCTGTGCGACAAAAAAAAACGAACACTGACCATTGCAGGTGTGTGCGTGTCAAATAAATTTCCTGTAGCAATAAGCAGCTTGGAAGACTGGAGGGGGCGACGTCCTATGGCTCTGGCCTGCAATTTGGGGGGGTCGCCTTGGGGACCTACAGACCCCCCAGTGGTCTGTGATCCTTCTTGCTTTAAATGTACACACACTCTGCCGCTAACACCCTGTTGTAGCTATTATTATTATTATTATTATTATGTTGTCACCTTTGTCCAGAGTGACTTCAATTATGAGATGTACACTCATTTTGCCATTCATAGTTATTTCCGTTTTACTGCATTAATTCAGGGGAAGTGGTCAAGGATACTACAGTAGGAGGTGGGATTCGAACACAAGTCCGTTCAGGTGACAAACGTTTGGACCGAGACAGCACAGGACTGCCGCCTAATGTACCGCTATAACCAAGCAGGTGGACATAAAACGAAAAAATGGAAACGGGGATAGAGTGCCTGCCGAGCGCGGTGCTCTGGGTTTGAGTCCCTCCAGCTGAGGTCCATGTTTGTTCACCGGGAACCGCGTGACCCCTTCGGTCGGCGGGGCTTTGATGTGTGCAGTTTTGAGGCTTTTATTTGCACCGCACGCGCGCCGTGTCAAGCGCTGTCACCTCTGGCAAGGACACTTGCGAGCCGACCCAACACGGAACGGTCCGGAAAAGCAAAACTGAACCCATTTCCGAGAATCGGTGTCTGGACGAGAACGTATGAGCTCCACTGGAGCGAAGGAACAGCCCGACGACACAACTGAAACTAACGTCAAAGTAGCGACAGATGGAGCGGTGAACGAGGACGCAAAGCCGCGGGTTCGGGACCTGCTCTTCACAAGTGTGACAGACCCAGGACCGAATGGACCCAACCCACATACGAGTGCTGCTGCACGTCTACGACAACATGCCTCTGGAAGTGCACGTCGGGACTGTATGGTCACCGTATAGTGGTCTCCAAGGTTGCTCTATGATGTCTGTATGGTCTCTCTAGGGTCACTGTGCGGTCTGTCTGTGGTCACGTACACCGCCTTGCTCGGTCCCGCACTCCATACAAAGTCCATGTCAGTCACAGGTCGCTCTCATCGGGCTCCTCCGCTCCCCGTGGTCATAAACGCACACTGCGATCTCCATGTGGCGCGCCACTTTCAGGGAGGGACACACAATTGACGGTGACAAATGTCAACGACCGCGCGGCCACACAAACCAGAAAGCCACAAAATCGGAACACTTTCACGTCAACACTCAAGCGGCTCCGAGAATCAAAACTCTGCCAAAAGTTGCCCGCAAAATTAAAAGAGAAACTAACACGAATAAAGCGCGGACGAGGCAGCGTTGTCCCAGCCCCGGGGGGGTCGGCACAGACACGCACCGGCTCTGGGTGAGAGTGTACGTGTGTTCGAAGCGCATACCTTGGCGGTGGACGCGGGCATTCTGGTAACCAAGACGAACTGAAACATTCCTAGAATAACTTGCAGCTTAATCCCCATTGTGGCGGTCCAAAAAGGGACACGAAGTGGGAGCGTTTCTGCGAATGAACTTGTCGGCGAAGCGTCCTCGCTTCTTCTTCTTCCTCCTCCTCTTCTTCTCCTCCTCCTCCTCCTCTTCTTCTCCTCCTCACTCTTCTTTTCGGGTCTTTTTTATTGGGATTAATTCAGCGCGGCGCTCGGGTAGGCTGTGTGCGAGGCGCGGAGCTCCATGGCCGGCGGGCACTGGCCCACACCGCGGTTCGGCTCGAAACGTGGGATGCGCGCCGTGCAGCCGCAGCCTCCGCCGCTCCACATCGCACACGGACACACACGGCGCAGTTTACAGCCCGCCCCGGTGCCTCAGCGCTTCCATTCACACGACCCGAGCCCAATCCTGTTACATCGGCTCCGTTCCTGCATCGTATCGCGCAATAACATCCATTTAGCGGACGAGCGATCCGTCGACGCCGCTGCTGGAAAGTCGCCCGTTATGCGGACTACAAATCGTGCTCGGATGTATTTCCACCCGTGCGCCCGGCCAGAGTTGCGACGAGCCGCGTCGAGCTGGCGCGACACACACACACACACACACACACACACACACGACCGAGGACGCGCGGAAGGTCCTTGAAGGCGAGGCGCCCTTGGTCCCAAAACAGTCCGATGGCGCTCGTGCGGTTGACCCGGACACTGAGCTGCTGTCGGTGGCGGTTCCGATGCCGTGCGCCCGCAGCACACGACCTCCGTGTCGGTCGGTGCGGGCAGCGGGGTTGACGGAGCTCCGAGCTGCGAGCGCGCAGGCAGCCTCACTGAGTCAGCGGGCGCGCAGCATCAGGGCTCGCCTCCTCTCACGCACAAACTTCCGTTTCGCCCGCACGGTCTGGCACTTTGCTCGCCGCGCGTCCGACAGCAGCAACGCCGCTAAATCAAACTTTGCCGTTTTTTTATTGCGCGGTGCTCTGTGCGGAGCGAAAAGCAACAAAAAACGGCGAGGAAGCTCCGACGCCGCATGAGGTCGCGAACATAAACTTGTTTCGCGTTTCAAGACGCCGCCCGATCCAAGATGGGTGACAGGTGCACGAGTGGTCGGTTCCCTTTAACAGTCCGGTCGGCGGGTCAATGATTCACTCCCACTTTCTCCGTGTCTGTGTCCCCGAGGGGGCGGACGGTGGACCAGTGGGTGTAGGAGCCGCACACGACACACGCGGACCTGGCAGCGGTCACCGCTGGCCGCCCCTCCTTGCCCTTCCTTCGCAGCTCCACCGGCGCAGGAGCTCCCACGGTTGCTGAATAACACTGCTGTCCGTTCACATCGTTTATTAAAACAAAATGACAAAATGCTTAAAATAATACAGAAGCGTGATTTTTCGCCCCTTTGCCAAACAGGTGCAGAAAGCCCCCCCCCCCCCATACGATGTTCCGCAGACATTTTACCTCACCGTAGGACACCTTACAGGGAGGTATTTCCACCCGAGATGAAAAGTCACAAAAAGTGTTTTAACAGTTTTATTCAATAATTTTCATTCATCGTTTTATCAAAATAACAGGTGTTTTTGAAGAAAGTGCACCACCATCACGTATGCTGCATCCCAACTGTCTGACATAAAACCTTCAAAAACGAGTACTTTCAGCTGCATTTTCTTTATAGCCTGCAATGCACGACCAAGTATAGTCAATGAGTTCCACATAATCCCAAAAAAAGGAGTATAAAATCTGGGAATAAAATAAAAACATTAAATGCATTACAGATTAATCACAAAACAGCAAATTTTGCACATATTTACTGTTTTCTTCAAGTTTTCCAGCGTTAACACTGGTGAGTTCAGCTGATAAAGAGTAACCCTACCATAAAGGGCTCCCTCTTAAGCATTAGCCAAACATGTAACTGTAAAAATAAATAAATAAAACTTGCAAAGATACCACTAAGTCCTGAACAACATTGCAATACTTGGGGGGAGGGAACACGCCCTCAGTCTTGTGTCCCCCGTTTTGTCCTTAGTTCCTTGGTTACTTTTGCTCCTGAAATAGGAGAGAGAACCACAGTCCGCTGAGGTCCAAGTGAGAACGACTGTGTAAAGATACCAGTGCGAGAACCAAGGATCTCTGGACTCCAGATGCATAATAATAAACCTAACAGTCACCCCAACAACTAAGAAGAATTTGTATTTAAAAAAATCAATTAATTCATGTAAAGGTGTAACCATGAAAGATCTAATGATTAATTGTAAAAGCAAACAAGAATCTAAAAAAAGACAATGAAAGTCACATAATATCCCGATCTGTACAAGAAGATTTATGGAAAAATAATTGGCTGAGCAATTCAACTATTTATTACCTGTGGAGATATGAGAAATTGCTTATAATCGCTTCACTTATTGGCGCACAATGAAAACCAGAGGACAAGGTCCATTCTCAGGCCCAGTAGCTAAGGCTTTTGCACTTCCCTTTGATTGGTGGTGACCTCTTTATGTCTTTGAAACATGTTATTTACAAGCCAAGACCAATCCTGTATCCATTTAAAAAGTGTAAGATAACCCAGTTTCGGAGCCAATCGACACCCGAAATGCCACTGAGTTAAATGTCATGTCAAAGTCCCCAATCCACTTAGTTCCCCCACCACACTGTGTTGCCACTGCTGTTTTCCCCTAATCCCTCGCTCCCAGGGTCCCCGCTTACAGCTTTTCAGCTTCTGACCCTATTTGTTGTCTCCACCCCGGCGCAGTTTGCTTTTTTCTAAAAATTCTGCATGTTTCTGCCTCAAGATTTCCATCTGTTTCTGGAATCCATTTACCCTGAAAAAAATCACAGAGTTACTCATAATTAATAAGAATTATGATTACATTACTGGCAAAACCACTCAAGGCACAACCATTTGGGAGACTAAATTACCCTTCTTATCACCATGAAACTGCGGTATTTACTTTGGGTAAACACAGTAACATTAAGAAAGAATAGGCAATTCAAAGCCACTGATCCAAAATGAAAGAATGGCTGCCCTGTACATTTTTTTTTTACTCAGTCATGTATAATTACTTTGTCTTGCACACTTTTCATCACTCATTTTCACGAAATTGTTTCACCCGTGGTACCTTAGTGTGTGTACTGACTTGCACACATTGCTGTGCAGCGTGTAGTCATCTCACCTCGCTCTTTCCTTGCATTCGTTATAAATCTTATTGATTGCTCGGTCCTTTTCATCCATGAACTTGGTGTGGACCTTCTCCAACTTCCTAGTGGGACAGGGACACCAATACACAAAAATGAGGAAACTCTAGCATTTTGTCCTGTTTCATTCATTCATTCATTTTAACTAACTGGTAGTCCTACTGCAGGGTTGCGTTGGTCTGGAGTCTATGTTGGAACACCAGGGCCCTAGACTAGGCAGGGCAAACACATGATGATCCCGATCTGCACTCAAACCCAAATGCAGACCACAGGAGCTGCGAGGCACCAGCACTACCTGCTGCACCAACTTGCCGCCCTGTATTTTATCCATAATACTATTTTGCAGCTGGTTGCAGAAATCCAGATGTGTCTGAAAACTCAGTAAATATTTCAGTGAGGCAGCGCTGAAATTTCTGCATTGGTTTTTACAGAGTGGCCCAGATAGGGTTTGTTTTTACATCCAGGCCCAGAGACAGAGGGGTCTGTGTCAGCCCCCATGGTTGTTAGCACTCCTCGCAAACAAAAGCAGAGCCATGTTAGTCTCTACACGGTTGATGCAGCACACAGACATGAACAAACAACCAATGTTATCACAGTTATGCACGCACACAGACAGTACACACGCTGGCAGACACAGCAGTCATTATTGATTTGCTGCTAAACTGACCATTTTTCATACAAAATAATGATGCATTACACTACTGTAATAGTTTATGCTAAAAGTATGAGTCTACAGTTCTTGGAATCTTTTCCAGTGTTAGGTCCAGTGGGACTTTCAGGTGATTAATTTCTGGGTTCTGGACAACAATGTGGAAACATTCAAACTAACATCAGTCACGCTTTGTACAAAACACTGCCAGTTTGACACAGTCAGTAAAGCACAATTCACATAAAAGAATATGCAATTATCCATACTAAACCAGTTTAGTGGATTAAACGGTGAAAACCCCAGTGTACAGAAGCAGAGCAGATGGACAGTATGTGGCCTGCACATGAACATTGCAGCCCTGGGGGGAAAACATTTACAGACATTGGAATCCCTTCACATGAGGTAATTTAAGGGCCGATGTGAGGGAAGGATCAAACAAATGATGGCAGATGCCATTATAAAAAGTGCAGGGTTTGCCTGATCTTCAAGGGGAAATACGGTGACCGCCAAATGTTACGTCAGGCTCGCAAGCAGCTTGTTTGGTATATTTTACTGTTGCCGAAAGTCAGATGGGAACCTCTTTTTGGGAGCACACTGCCAAGCACTACAGCTTAGCCTTATCCTCCTATACCAGATGCAGCCAGGAGTGGCAGGTGCCTGTGAGCTCCTAGACAAACCGCCAGGGTCTAAGAACGTGCTCTAACTTTAATAAAGGCAGGGACTTGGGTGTGGCTTGAGTCTGCTCATTTCGCATGAAGGCAATGTGGTGGCAGCAAGCAGCTACTCTGCCCTCATACTCGTATAAAATGCAAGTAGGATCACCACTGTTCAAGTCTTTAGCAAAGTCCTCACTTGAGGAGCTTGGACAAATATCCAACTTAATGTAATCTGTTGGGATAAAACAGTTTGGGGGCAAATAAAATTAACAACGCTGCAATGATAGTAATAACTATTATGGATAATGTTCCTTTAATTTTGAGATGGGACATTTCATATTTGCAGTACCACACTGTACATGCAATAAGAACAATGATCAGCTAGGCCTCAGTGACTTAGTCATCGCAGCCGAACCCTTGTGTGTACGCCAAAGCACCCATCACTGTGGTATTTCTGGCCGAAGAGTGAACTGAAAAACAAAACGTGCCAGTTCGCTATTTCTTCACACGCTCACACTTATGTGGCAACTTCCAGTAAATATGAGTTACTGTTCCAAAGACCCAGTGGCTGTGCTGCATTTTATCATCCCTGCATTATGTTATTTTATAAGTTTTAAAGTACAGCATATTATTATGTGCTTTCACAAAACAATAGGTTCAGAGCTAAAACAAACTGGACTAATCATTTCAACACTGTCACTCAATGTGTAAAAACAACTGTTATCTAACAATAACAATCCAATCGCCATCTTCCTGTTTGATTCTCACCAGGCACCTGTCTATTAACGTCAAAGAGGTTTATCTCACTCTAGTGAAAGAATAATCACTTCATCCAAAAGCATGATAAATGAAATATAAATAAATGTACTTTCTTGTGCTGATGCATTCTGTATTGAATCGAGTAGAGTAAAAACACAAAAGCGCAGGAGTACACCATAATGAAGCCAGCTTTGAAATGTAAAAACACACAACATCCACATTAACTGCATCCTTATATCTGCACTGTACTTTGATGGCATTTTGTGACTTTCAGTCTTTGGTTTATCTCAACTGAACCAGGTCAAAGTTTTATTGCTCAGATGTCACAGGGTAATGCAAAAGCAACACTTTTATCAATTCATTACTCAGCAATTAAGTATCATAAGAACATATCTATTGTGCATTTGTACAGTGAAGAAAAATTGTGTTATTTTACAAATTGGTTTTTACCAGATGTTCGCATGGTACTTACTGAGTAATGCATTCATAAAAGTTCCATTTTTTAATCACCCTGTATAATAAAGATTACTGCTTACTTTACAGTCACTTTGCAGTCTACAAAAGTGTGAACTGCATCTATTTAATACTGCTGGACATTTGTCAAAATAATTCTGGAAAAAACAGTTTGTGTTGAGTACCTTTGTGAGTACCCTCTAGGATGTGAACCTGCAACCTTTTGGACAAAATTCCAAGTGGGGAATTTGCACAAATGTCTTTGACCAGTACTCCACCTGTTCCTTATGTAGAGTAACCCCTGTTGGTTTAAATTCTAAAATGTAAACCAAGGTTTGCACTATTGTTTTGGACAAGTAAAATTATACCTGAAACCAAGGTAGTGGATACAGATGCTAGCGAACATGCCAGCAAGGCAGTAGCCAACCAAGCGCATGTTTGCTTTCTTCTGTCGCTGCTGTCGCTCCTTGGTGCTCTCCTCAGGCTGAGTGTAGCGAAACTGCTCCCAGTACCGTACAGACTCATTCTCTTCCTCGCTGGAGGAAAAGAGTGGAGAACAACGGCTTGCTGGGTTGAGCATGATTCCCAGAGCACAGCAAATCATGGAAAAGCGGCAGACTGCAGGGTTGTGGATGGAACTGTTGACTTGGGCTGAATACAGATTCATAACAGTCACCTCCTTCCATCCCAGGGACCTTTCCTCTCACCTAGGTGGTGATCTATAGATGTGGCTGGATGTCCATGCAAAGGGCTCCCTGTCATAGGAGCGGGATTGGAGACGCAGGTCATACTCCCTCCTGGAGACCTTACGGCTCAGCACTGCATAAGCTTCATTCAAGGTCACAAACTGGCTGTGGAGCTGCGGGTTTGTAGGGTCGCTGTCTGGATGTAACTGCCAGAGAACAAGGATGAAATGTGCTTCTGAGATGACAGAACAATGCCTACTACCTGGTGAAAACGTGGTGCCAAAGTCAAATAACAGGAAACAGATATAAAATAACACATCCACCCATATTCAATAATCGTTCATTCAGTGCAGTGTCTCTGGCCCAGGGACAATTCAGGAAACATGGATGTGAGGTTGAGTGAAACTCTGGACAGAATGTCAGTCCAACACAGGGCATCTACTCATTCTCAACCACTCGCACAATAAGGGCAATTTAGAGTTACCAATCCACCTGAAAGACATGTCTTTGGACTGCGGGAGGGGAAACTCACCTACATGTGGAAAACACATGTAAATTTGACTCAGACTGAGTGGGGCTGAATCCCATATTCAACTGGACAACGCAGGCACTGTGCAGCCTCAGTGCTCTCTACTGCACCACAATGCTTGCCCAAAGAAAATAATAAATAATGAGGCAGATGGTTAAATAAATTATACAGAAAAAAACTGACCAGCAAATTTTTAATCAAAGTCGGTCACAACTGTGTGTTTATGTTAAAAAAAATGTAAAAAAAAAAAAAAAAAAAAGGAGCATTTTTTTAGACCATTTTTTGAGGGCATAAATAAATTTAACCACAACACAAGAAGCCTGGTTGTTTTTCTTGGATTTTCAGACAATGAGATGACAGCTTAAAAGACAGAGAGACAGTCCTGAGGAATGGCAGATTGGAGGATAATTTAATTTAAAGTCTTCAAACCAATATTTTGGCACAAGAACCAGCCAAACTGAAAAATGGAAATATAGATGGATAGGGAATGAAATGCTCTTAAACAGCAACATCGAGCTGTAACACATTTTAATCATAAACAGTGAAATGACTTAAAAAGATATCGCACCTTGGAATGAGAAGCTATACTGAAGATAAAAAAATGTCTGCAAGACCCCCCAAAGCTCCCCATTCTCCCAGGCTCTTGTGCTTTCTAAGGGCTTTATCACAAAGCTCCCATCGGAACCCAGAACAAGTCGCCCGTATCCAGCAGCCCGACTCCCTCAACCCAGTCACGCTACAGCACACATCTCACTATCGCTCTCCAGCCCCTCACACAGACACCAGTATGTGTCTCCAGACACACTGTCTGACACACAATCTGCCACAGATATACACACACAGACACCCATACACCATGTCCGAGACACATCACATGAGACACCAAGAACTGCAGACGTCATATACATATTTTTTCCTTTTTTTTTTTTTTTTTGCACAAAGCTGTACAAGAGCTTCCTCGTGTGGCCAGGAGATGAAATAGCCACAAAACAGGCCTCCATCTCACTTCCCAGGAGAACAGGTATGTTAACACACATGTACAGCTCTACATTTCAGATGATGGTTTGTGAGGTTTACCTTTCTGGACTTGTCAAAAAAAGCCTTCTTAATTTCTTCCACAGAAGCATCTGGCTTTACTCCCAAAACGTCATAGTAATTCACAGCAGATCTACAACAAATTCAAAAGTGGATCACCGTAGGACAACATAAATGCAGAGGGCAAAACAAACTTAGCTTCTTCTGCAATACTATATTTAACCATTTCTTCTGCATATAAACTGTCCCTCTCTCCAGACATAAAATCACACTGTTCAATGGACAGTAGCAGTCAATAGTTTGAGTACATTTTCTGGAAACTTTTTTCCCCCCAACTGTGAGGCATTCAGTGAAAAATGACCAGGCAGTGAGCCACTATGTTTTCCAGCTCCTCAGCAGCAGTTCCCAGAGATATAGGACAATTGTAGGTTGCTTTGCTTTGACTGCATTGTCCTGGCTAGCTGTGCTTGCACATTTAACTGTATTGCATGTGGTTAAAGTTTACCATGGTTAAGTCAAAATATTTCCACAGACATGGAACAGAAATTCTGATGTGTTTTCCTGTTCAGTGTCCTCCAAAGTCCTGCAATGATTGTATTCTTGGACAGTACAAAATAGAACAACAAACCACCTCTGTGGAGGAAACAACACACCCCATTCAGACTTCATCTGAAAGCTGGGCCCACCAAACCCCTGAGCCAGGTGTGGACTTCTGTCACATCACTGACACATCTTCAGCTAGATGTGGTCAAGATCTTATCACAGCGTCCAGACACAACATACCTGTTTACAGAGCAGTATGAGAAGAGGCGCATCCCACACTTATAATACAGGAGGCATCTGTGGCACAAGCGCAGTTGTGCTTCTAGCTGCATGATGAGATACACAGCTGACACGGTATCTGGGTCAAGCAAATGAAACAAATGAAAAAAATGCAAAGAGAATGTCAATGTCAGGTACACAAAAAAAGGGAATATCTTATTTGTGTTGGGGTATGAGATCAAAAAGATGTCAGTGTGTGCTGTATAACATTGTATGGATTAAAATATTTCTGACAAAAAACTGGAAAATGGTTTAAAGCAGCCTTATTATCACCCTGTCGTGTGTTATTTTATGCAATTCTCGTATGTACCATGTTAATGTATATAGAGCTAACAATCATGTTGCACAGTCGAGTTACCAAAGGGGTGGACTTGTGCTATTGTTGGTGATGCCTTTGTAGAAACCTTATTGTAATTATCCCCATGTTTGTTTCCATGGCTACAAGATGCCTTTTCCAAGCTGCCCTGTGAGAACCACAGAGCTCCACATACCAGCTGTAAACACTGTAGTAAAGAGCTGAGCAAAGGTGGTTCCCCATTCCTACTGTTTTGGTGCCTTATACAGGAGAAGCATCTAGAAAATATGCCTTTATGGAAAAAAGGTAGTATCTCTTAAGATTTGAAACGGTTCATAGCCCAAGGAACAAATACACTGTGTGGCCAAAAGTATGTGGACACCGAGGATCACCCCCATGCAAACATGTTGAGGATCCCATTGCAAGCCCATGGGCATTAATTTGGAGTTGCCGCCCACCCTTTCTTACTATAACAAACTCCATCTTCTGGGAATGCTTTCCGCCAAATTTTGCACCACGGTTGTGGGAATTTGTGCCCGTTTGTCCAACAGGAGCATCAGTAAGGTTGGTTGAGAAGGCCTGGCTCACAGTCAGCGTTCTAGTTCATCCCAAAGGCGTTCACCGGGGTTGATGTCAGCCACATCCTCTGTGCAGCCACTCAAGTTCTTTCACACCAACCTGGGGAAACCATGAGGTTATGGAGGGTGGGGGGCAGTCATGCTGGAGCAGGAAAGGAGCTTCTGTGGATGCGGCGGAAACAGCCCAAGTCCGTCATTTGAAGGGGGGTACACATACTTTTGGCCGTACAGTCTATATAGTTAACAGAGAACAGCAACATGTGCATATTAAGGAAACAATTGATATTTACACAGGAGATATACAAAAAAGTAAAACTCCATAAAATTCACCACTGAAATTTCCACTTTGTCGCTTACTTAAGAGAATCACAGCCACAGAGAGCGGTTACTGACACCGAGTGAAATCTGGGTTCGGGCAGACAGCGGCCGCAGCACCGCTGGGACTCGACCCTATAACCTCTCGAACATCAGAGCATTTCCGAGGCGCGAAGTGTTACCGTGTTAGAAAGCGTAAACTTGGGGGGAACGCTGTGACTTCATGCTTTAGCGGTGCTAACGTTATCGTAACAACGACGACGACGACAATATAGCGGGCGCACTCGCTTAAACTTGTTCAGCGCGAAACGCAATGGCTGGGTCAAAACAATCATTCATACTCGACAGAGTACAGCAGGAGATGTAGAAAGCGAGACCTACAGCTGCCAGTTTTCGGAGAGGTCGCGGTTAAGACCTCAGCGGTGCCTCGCCGTGACTGAAACTTGGTCCGCCATTTAGCGTGAAAGCGCGACGCTGTAAAATGTTCATTTCTGTTCGAAGCAGCGGTGCCCCTGCTGTGGAAAAGCTCCGTGAAAACAGCGCGCTAGGCGGCCCCTCTGTCGTGCTTCGTCCGTGAGCTCACACAGGCGACACGAAGCGCAGTGACAAAACTCGTTTGAGTGACACATCCCGTCATTACCATTAGCCTAGCAAGTTAGCCTGCACCGTATTAGACACGAAGTCGCAGAGACTGCTTTGCAAAGTGAACTACTGTCCATTAAAACGAATGATAGGAAATGGCTCCCCCACACACCGTTAAAGCACCACGGCGTGAGGCTTTAAAAGGTCGCCAGGCCGATGCCACCCATTCGCAGTCTCCGTAAAAGACACTTTATGAGCAGCGGGAAATAGGAACTGGTATGCGACGAAGTGCCAGGTTGCGGACAGCGCGCACTGTGTACTCACTTGTTAGATCATGGCCAGTGTGTGCAGCTGTGTAAAAGGCGCTGGTGAGGTAAAACAGTGTACAGTGCGTACACACACACACCTGGCAGCACTGCGAGTTTCCGCTCAGTCACCTTAACCCGTTCGGCGACAACAGGACCGGTCAATAAGCGCACACACACAGATGCGCCAGCGCGATTGTGACAATTATCCCGACATTTCTTTGCGTTTCCTTTCTTTTCATCACCTGACAGTTCTTGTTCTTATTGCAAACAACGCCTGTGAGAAAAAATATAGCAAGTAAAGGAAGTGGTGTCTAACGTGATCATTCCCTCTAAATAATAGTTACCAAGCGTAGTGCTTTTATTTGTAATTATTTTTAATTGTATCATTTTATGTTTGTTATTATTTTTATATATTAATTATACACTTATTCTCTTAATGTGAAAACGAAACAGAAAAAAAACATGTTTAAAATGTAACCGAATATACGAACACTGCATGGTCATATTTTTGTTTGTCATCGTGACCAGCGAAATCGCTGAATTTGTGTATTTTTGTACGTCCCGTCTGATTCGTCACAGAAGGAAGTGAGCGTAACCAATGAGGTGACGACTACAGAAAGGACCCTGACAAGGAGAGCCAATCGGAAAACACTGTTTTACTTTTGCTAGAATCACGTGATTTTTTTTCCTGTTCAATCAGAACACAGGTCCATTTTCCGCCAATTGGAACAAAGTGTTTTCTTCCAATCGGAACACACATTTCCGGTTGCCGGAAGCGCCGCCAACAACCGCGGGGTGGAAGGAGGTATGGCGGCAGTTCTGTTTCTCACAAACTTCCCTCTGAGATTTTTAACTTTTACTATCTGTCTTGTAGAATGAGGGTTTACAGTACCCGTGTGAGTTTATCAGACTACATTTTAAATTTAATTAACTATTTCAGACCGCTGAAGTACAGAAAGTCGACATGTCCATGTGGAATTTATAAAGTCGAAATTGTTGTTCAGCATCATTTAAACCTTATCGTGTTGTTTCAGTTAATCCTTAAAAGCGAGTTTACTGAGTCCAAATCGTTTCAGAGAGTGAGTCGCTGTAACCCGTGTAAACTGGTTTACTACTTGGATTATGTAGGCACTACATAAAGATGTAGTCTGTCACAAATATATGTGACTCAATAGTCTTTCTACTGTTTTAATGCAGCACCTACAAATTGAATGATGAAACCTCAGACCTCTGTTTTCTGGCAGTCTAGTAATTATATGAGGCTTTAGGTGCTGGTAAAACCTGCATCGGCCCCTAAAATTGAGTGTCTAAGCTTTGCAAAATCCCCATGGCTCTCACTGGCTGAGGATTAGACATCCCTGAGTTTTCTAATTTGACTCCATGCTGTGATGAATCAATGTTTTTTATGTTGGTTTTTTTTATTCGCTAACAGTAAATGTTTTGCCTGCTTTTTGTTTGAAGTTAAAGTGCAGCACAGGTTGTTTCTAATAAATCTGTATCTTAATTTTCAAAATTTGCTAGTTTTAGAGCATAAGAGGAACCAAACCACCAGCACACAGACCACAAGGAGGAATATGCTTATGTGACAAGTGGCACTGGCTTGTCTGCTGCATGGACCCTGAGGTGTCTGTGCTCCTACACTGTGGGCCTTGGAAAGGTCTGAGGGAGAAGCAGGTCAGAGTGGAGCTTTCAGCCAGGTAGAGCCTCCACTGTCCACTCACTTGGAACTATGAGTTAGTTTTGACCTTATTTTTGCAGTATTAAAGAAAAACACTTTGTTGTGTGCTTTGCGATGATGTACCTGTTAAGTAAATTATAATTACTAAAGTCTTTGTCCTTAGTGGCTTACAATTGAACCTTGAACCTTGTTTCTCCCTTTGGTTCACAGGTTTAACCGCCACAAGTGTCCTGCCCTTGAGCAATGCATTGAAGAGATATGGCTAGAGCGGGTGACCCGTGAGCCTTGGCTCTTCAATGGAGCTAAATTCCGACTGCACTCTGTCACGCTTGCTTCCAAGCGCCCAAGCAATGTTAGCATTGCGGGAGGCATTCCCAGAAATGAAGAGGAGGAAGAACAAGAAGAGCACATGAGGGATGTCTATGACCAGGCTGGGCACATCAAAGGACAGGAAGTTGTCAGAGATGAAAAGGAAGAGCACGCTGGAATGAGTCCCAAGGCCAAAGAGTGTGACACATGCAGGGCAGGGCAGAAGAAGGAGATCCTGCAGAGGGACTTTGAGACACATACACACACAAAGGCACATGCACCTGTAGCTCATCCAAGCAGCAAATGCATAAGAGATGCAGACTCCTGTGCACAGATAATTAGGCCATGTTGTTTCTCACAGCAGGACATGGCAGTGAAACAGGGGACAGTTCTGACCTTGCATCTTGGGCTGACGTGCTACAAGGACTTCCTGGGAACCAACTGGTCCAAAAATGTGAACGAACTAATGAGGCAAGGGGAAACCCGGATTGGGAACTCAAAAGCCTTTCTGGCCCAGCCACTTGGGGTTGGGGCTGTCTTGCAAACTGTGGATAATCAAGTGGTATTCCTAAGAAGGAGTCAAAAGGTAGCTGAGGCATCAGGACTCCTGGACATACCAGGGGGGCATCCAGAACCAAAGGTGGGTAGGAAAAGAGTGAGTCCTGTTAGCAAAGAGCACATTCAGTGGGTTAGATTTTAAAATCAGTAAAATTAAAATCTTTTACATTTAATCACCTTTTTGGCTAAGACCAAAATGTAGTAGCACACATTTCTTTCAAGTTACGTACAGCCTCTGATATCATCAGCTCCCAAAAAAGCTGAGTCTGGTGGGAAATTCCAAAGGTAATCATAACCGATGAAGTGATACAAGTTTATAGACCAATTAGGAGAGAAGCGGATCTGAATGTTTCAGAACCGTCTTGAATGTATGGTGGGATTCAGCATCTCTTAAGAGTGGAATGAGTGGAAATTCATTTCATTACATCAAAGCCAAAACCAAGAATCTACAGACTCAGTTTTGAACCTCTCATGTGTGGGATCATCAGTAAACTAAAGTGTAACAGCTTTCCTGTGGTGATCAGTCCCTGTGCGTATTGGGATGCGAGTCCTTTACTACTCTTGAAGGCCATAACCAGAGTCTGGAAGCTAATGTGAACAGTCGTAGTCAATGGAGACAGACAAGGAGTGAGGTGAAAGGGAAAGCTTTGGCAGGTAAAATTGTGCTGTGTTGTTCTTAATCGGCTGGAGAAGCTTGGTGGTAAAGGTCAGAAGATTAGATGGGAGGGAGTTTCAGAAGTGCAGGCAGGATATCACCATGGAGCTCTGAAGTTTATTGTAAGGTAAGAGATGATCCTGCAGACGTTATATGGGGCGTATTTACAGGAATGGGTAATGGCTTTAGCATGTTGGAAGATGAACTTTGAGTCAATTGTTACTCCCAGGCTCTTGACTGATTAAGTATACAAAATGAGCTAGTTGTCCAGTAGTGGGTTTCTGATGGGTAAATGGGCCTCCTGGGAGATGGGAGATCCTCTTAGTTGTTCACAGATTGAGTTGTAGCTGTTGGTCAGACATCCAAGCAAGCAAGACATCCGAGAGGCAGCCTGCAATACAAGAAGGCAGATGGAGGGAAAGAGAAGAGCTGAATATCAATGGTGTAGCAGTGGTAAAACTGGTGAGGGACAGGAATAGAGCCAAGAGAATTATAACTGGAGAAGCAAAGGACCTAGAACCAACTGTTTTGGACCATTAGTGGAGAGAGGCTGATGGGAAGATGGGGACCCACACCCCCTGGTAAGATCTACCTACGTAAGATTAAAATATTTCCGTGAGGATCCTTTAATTCCAAGCTGTTACAGAGAGCAAAGTAGAATCAGGTGGTTGACAGATGCTGTAGGGAGGTGAGAACAATGAGGATTCTGCACTAAAGACATTAGCAACTATAGTACATTTTGTACTATAGTTGCTAATGTCTTTAGAAATCTCAGTAGTTCATTACTTAAGAATTTCTATTTGGTTTACTCCGACCAGGATTGTCTCTAGGCTCGCTGTTTAACAACACGCTGTTTCAGGCTGTTTGTAGAGGGGTCAGCGAAGAGAATATCCAGGTGGAACAGCTGCCAGAGGAGGCTGTGGTGAGAGAGCTCTTCTCCTCCGTTCAGACTGAGATCAGAGATGAGGTGAGGCTCCCATGTTGGGAAGCTGGCTCTTTCAAAGAAACTGTACTGATGTCTTTCTAAGGGGAAAAGCAATTTGTCACTCCTCATCACTCCAGGTGAACGTTCCCCTCAGCTGTCTTGGTGAGCCCATTCTCATGGGAATTGCCCTCAATCACACCAGTGCAGGAAGGCCCAGTGCAGAGTTCTGTATCAGGTACCACCCCTAACACATTGTCTTAAAGTGGGAATTTCTTTCAATTTTGCTCATGCTTGCCTTGCATTTTTTTGAGCATTACACTTAACTTTTCCAAATGTAGTTGCTCCCTAACATCCAAAGAAGTGAAAGATCTGTATTGGGAAGGGGGCCCAGAGGCTAGCGAGTCCACAGATATCATCTTCCTGAGCAAAGCGGTGAGCATAACGTGGTGCAACAATTTTCACAGTGGAATTCTTACTGGATTCATTAGGACTTATAAAATAATTTGTCTTGTAATATGGGGAGACATCTGGTTAAACATATACTTTAACCAGTGTTTAACAGTTACATGAGGTGTTGTATGCAACCATTTGATTATACGACAATCAATTTGAGCCAAGTTCTCTTTCCAGAAAGTGTGTAATTGGCCGTGCATTTGTGTGCATTTGAAGGAGGTCCTGCAGCTGGACAAGAGCGCCTCTTTGTGGTCTGACCTGTGTCCTTCAGCAAAGGGAGCCGTGCTTCTGTACCGCCTCGTTCAGGGAGATGAAGGCTGAACTTACGAAGAGACGGCTGCTCAACACCATTTTAACCCATTTCCCTTTGCCAGGTATTTGCTGGAATATTTCAGTGAAGAGCAGAAATCATTTCAGTTGAATGAGAAGTCAGGGTAGCTGTAATGGGAGGAGGACATTCCATGTGAACAATAAGAAATTAAAATATTGTAGTTTGCTTTTCTGTATGGTTTACAGCTCATCTTCATTATCTGCATTTATTTTAAAGCAAAGGGCTACTGATTTCTAATATAGTTTTGTTGAAGGGCCCAATTCTCAAGTGCTAATCCTCATGCCCCCCCCCCCCCCCAACTTCCACATTAATTTGAATCAGCACTGGGATATTACAAGACTACGGAAGTCAGCACACACTGACCAGAGTTAGCTTGCTGCATAGTTTGTGCACAGTATTTCTAGTTGGGAAAATCAATAATGTTGTGTAACTGCAATCAAAACGTGACAAAGTAAAATCGTTATAAATACTCCTATTTTTAAAGACAGAAATATGTTTTGACCTGATAATGTTTGGTTGACTCAATGTCTAACATTTTTTCAAACCTACGCCATGTAAACATTGATCAGAAAAGTGTGGAAAATGAAGGTATAGTTATATGTGAATGTAAAGGATGGAGTAGACCTTTTGAAGATCATTGAGTTTGGATTTTCAATGTGCCATGTCAGCAATACCTGGTGACTGGCATTCTGTCATGTTTACATCAGTGAGGCCGCAGCAGGCATCATTAAATAAAAATGACAAGAGAAAGCACAGCAATGTAAGTTGGGTGGAGGAAAAGCTGATATGACACAGCTGAGGGAACTTTAATCAGTTCACAAGCTCTTGGGAGTGCACAGTAAAAATACCCATTTTATTGGGTGCTCCACCATAAAAGGATGTGATGTACTCCCTCGCTCAGTTTGTCCAACCTGCTCAAGCATCAGCGTGAAGTGCGTGTAATTTTACAGCCTACTCCTCGCATGCATCCAGATGAATACAAAATCCCTTTTATGTCTCAGACTAGGACATTCAAATAACAGTGGTCCTTGCAGTAAGCAGACAAAGATTATTTTAACCTATTGCAATGAGATTATACAAAGAGAAGATTCAGTCTAACAGTTACTTCAAGTGATAGTGTGAGGTAAAATTAAAATGCCTTTTCAAAAACAAACATCTTACAACGCTCTAATTTGGCAAATAGCTGTTACAGATTAAGAAAATTATACATAAATTCTGGTGTCAAAGAAATATATAAACCAGCATTAAGTGTGGAGGACAAATCACCCCTCTGAAGAGAAGTTAGGAAAAATTTAAAAAGCTCTAAATGTGCTATCCAATCAAAATGATTGCACAGTTTAAAATCAGTATTTTATTCCTACACTGTATAGTAAACCAAATGATGCTAAAGACTCCGTCCTCTTACTTATCCTTAAATGACTCCTATTAGGTCACCGTCACGCGATTTGATGAAAACAGATTGAGGGTACAGGCCCAGTGAAGTTGAACGCGGTACCGGTTTATCATACAGATGCTGGTTCTGGTACTGCATTCCAGGAGCTGCAGGTGTACAATCAGAACAGTTTGATCATGCTCTCCCGGGACTTGCCGACTCCGACCCATTTCACTGCAAGAGAGGCAGGCGCAACATGTTTATACGCTGCAGTTTACAGGCCACTGTGCAAATAAACACAAATATGGAGGGGAAAAAAAAAAAAATCTACAAATGCATTTTAAACTAAGCCAAATGATCGACTGCTGTTCCTCACATGCCCCCAATTTCATTTAAGTAGGATTCTTAGGGCCTGTGTGCATGATGGGACCAAAACTGCACATTGAAGAAAAGAATTGAAAGGTGGTATGAATATGGAAACAGGGTGAACATAAACTTACCAGGCACCTCAAGGAAGTCCTCAATGAAGTGGATATACTGTTGTGCCTCAGGGGGAAGTTCCTTAAAACTGCGCACCCCTTCTGTGCTGCACTTCCACCCTGGCAATGTTTTGTACTCCACTGACACTTTGGTCAAGACGTCCATGTTAGCTGCAGAGACAGAGGTAGCCACAGGGAAACGATGCCCGTCATCAAAGAAAAGGAAACACCTTTGCAGAAAATGCAATGCAAAGCAAAGGCACTTGGGACACTCACCAGGAAAGCTTGGCAGGGACTCGCCGTCAACTGTGTAGGCCACACCCACTTTGATCTCAGCTAGCGTATCCAAGATGTCAAGTTTTGTGAGAGCAAGACTGTTGAAAAGGCCAGAGTCAGTCACAGGCACACAGATGCTCAAAAACCAAAAATACACACAAAAAATTGTTAATCTGTGTATGATAAAGTATTTCACTGATACAAGCCTGTGACCGCAGACATGAGCACATCCTCTCACACACACAGCAGTAATGCCCTTACGCAGTAAAGCCGTTGATCATTTGGGCGTAGCGCACCAGAACAAGATCCAACCAGCCACAGCGCCTGCGCCGGCCTGTAGTCACTCCGACTTCATTGCCTCGGGACTGAAGCAGTTGCCCAATCTCCTGTAAAACACACAAATGCAAAACTTCCAATTTTTACTTTGATGTTTGTGACCAGCAATACAGCTGCAGCAAACGGTACCAAAGACGGACAGAATCTCCGAACATCCACTTACATTGTCCTGCTCAGTGGGAAATGCCCCCACACCCACCCTGGTCGTGTAAGCTTTGACCACACCATAAACACGACCGATATGTGATGGTGGGACCCCGAGGCCCGTGCACACGCCCCCCACTGTGCAGTTTGATGACGTCACAAAGGGGTATGTGCCTGAAAAGGAGACACCTTGCTTTCACTTATGCTTCTCTGTGGACACGAGGTGATGCTTTCGCTGTTTGCTAACGCACTCAACATGAGCTCAGCCTAAAGCAGTTTTGCACAAAGGCAAAAAACACAGTGAAGGTTTCACTTGAACAAAAATGCTAACAGTTCTAGCCTTCCACTGCCACAGCTCAATTTGATCTCCCATCTCCTTACCAAAGTCTATGTCCAGCAAGGCAGCATTGGCCCCCTCCACCAGAATCTTCTTGCTGGGACCAGTGAGAGCCTTGTGCATAAAATACACACCATCCGTCACCAGCGGACGCAATCGGTCGGCAAAACCCTAGATGGAAGAAAACAGAGAATTACATACAGATGCAGTGAAGACTGGAAACAAAAAGGACTGCTCAATTATTAATTTATATTTCTGGATAGGGTTCAGTTTAAAAACTGAACTTTTGTTAGATTTCCTTTAATACATCATAAACAAAAAATACAAATTTGACACAAAAAAAGACGACAGCTATCTGTTGTAATTAATACTTAAAACTACATTTTTTTAATCTATTGCATAACACACAAGAGATTCCTGTCCGGATGTCGCAGCAAGTTGTTTAGCAGGGCAGTTGATCAAAATGTCCACTAAACCTTCGTCAAAAAAACAAAGCATAGAAAAAAAAAGCACAAATAATTTAACACAGCGACAAATCCTAGAGTCACCTTCAGCTGCTCCAGCTCAGCATCCACATCGATGTTGAGAGTGGGGTACATGGTCTGAAAGTGGCCAGCCAGCACACGGAACCTGTGGGACAAGGTGTCCACACTGCAGGTGAAGAACTTGTCCAGCCAATGAACTTACAGATGCACAAGTGCTCACAAACACAAGGTCCTGCCTCCTTCCATTCTAATGGGGATGAAAGCCCCCTCTGCCTGAGCTCCCTCTCAACATCACATCAGTTCCTTCACCTTCCGGCATCTCTTAAAGATACACCGCTTCATGACACTTGCAGAGTTTTTAGCCTATGCTCTATTGTCTCATTCTCCTTTACTACACATCTGTTGTATTATTTCAACAAGAATATAAAGTATGACCTTGTCCATTATTCCTATTCATGTCTAATAGCTCCGTCTTGTACACTAAAGTACTGTACTTCATCTAAATTTATCATCACGTGATTGCTATGCCTTGGCCAAAAATGTCAGCTAAAGATAAGAGTAATAATACTAGTAACAACAGCATCATCTGTGAACCTCAGTTATAAACCCCAAAGCAATCTTAAACAAAACATATCTAAAGACTGATTCTTACTAGATATCACTTTAGTGCACAACCAGCCCCATTTGTTTTTATAAAAAACAAACAAAAAAAAAAAAAAAAACAGTATTTTATGTGTGTCATCTATGAACAGGCAGGTTTTCAAACAATGTAAAGACACAGGCAAAAGTATGAATACTGACTTGTCCGCAAAAGCAGAGAAGTCTGACACCAGGTCGCAAACCCGTAAGCCATTGCGAGAGGCTTTCGAGGAGTAGGCCGGACCGATGCCTTTCTTGGTGGTGCCCAAACTGCAAGGTAAACAAAGGGTGGGGGGGGGGACTTTCTTTAAATGGCAATACACATAAAAATGACTAAGGTGCTAAAAGTCAACTGCTGCAAATAGTACTGAGTTCTTATGTCACTTTAGGATCGATCTGCTTTTTTTTTATCCACTTTTTACCAATTCTTTACATCTAATACCATCATTGTGTTTATTCAATGTGTGATCGTATGTGGTGAGTGACCTTGTTGATGTAAAGTTATATTTGCTGAGCATTTGTTCATTTGAGCAGACATTTGTACAGTTTTATAAACGTGGGTCAATTCCATAAAAGGGGTTTCAATTTAATCAATTATTCAACCATTTCGGGAAAATGTGCCTTCAGAGATTACATTCAAAAGTAACATAACCTTTACATACAAGCACCAGGAAAGTCGATAAACACAGTTTGTGGGTAGTTTCTATGTGCAGTAAAGATAACCCCACCCTGAAATAAGGAAACTTTGCCATAACTCTGCACTGAAGTGATGAGACCAATAAATTAACTGACTTTTTTCCAGCTTGCTGCTGTCTCTGCTGCTCCTGAATCCCATCCACTGCCTGGTGAAAGTTGAACACTGGGGCAAAAAAAAAAAAACCCAGAAATTACAAGTGGTAATTTCAAACATCTCAGATATGAATTAAAACCCCACACAAAGTTATCTGTGACAGAAAGCTTCTTTACCAATGTGCGCACGATCGGAAATTTTCAGCCGTTCTTCCCATCCCTGTAGTCCTGTAACAGAGAGAAAAGGACCAATTGTTGACCATAATTCACAACTTAAGATGGCGGCAAACAATGATCTCGTATACTCTCCGTAACTCACCCTTTCCCTTCTTCAGGTTCTTCTCAGCCTCTTCAAACAGTCCAGGAAGGTGAATCACAACTCCATTGCCTAGAGGAAAAAGAATAAAATTAAAATTAGAAAACAGAAGGTGGAAAAATGTCTACAGAAGCACTACAGTTCAGTATGTGCTGGCTTTAAATTTACTTAATCACTTATGCACTACACCGGCATAACTCAGGCTAGACTGCTTTACACATCGCAGCCTGCCAAGACCAACAAGCACTGATGCACAGATATAATGACCAGAGATAGAGGCCAGACCTTGCTTTGTATAGAACTGAAGTGTACGGACTTACACACTGGTCTGTATTCTTACAGTAACAACGTGTAAGTGGCAGAATACAGAGAAGAAGCGGAGTCAGATTTCAGTCTGTGCTACCTACCGATGAAAGAGACAGCATTCTTGTTCAGGACTCCGCTGGGCAGCAGGTGGAAGTCGTACTCCACCGAGTCCACGACCACAGTGTGTCCCGCGTTGTTTCCCCCCTGTAGACACAGGAAGAGCAAGTTGGGCAACATTAACAGCTACTGTACAAGCAGTCGCTACTCCAGAGTACAGCTGCAGCGCCACTGTCTCAGTAGAGAAAACAGGGCAACCCGAAGTCACACGTTGTTTGCTACATTTTAACTCCCCACACAAAAATTCCTTTGTACTTTATGGTTTACTAACCAACTCTAACCATGGTGTTCCCCTGTCAACCAGATGCAGTACTTTGACAGTAGCTATAAAGAGGACAAAATTTTAACCATGCAAATCAAGACATTGATTCACTGATGTGGTTTCACAGAGACTCTGAGATATTTTTACCCATTAGATATGTTAGCAGGCCAAATCTTGGCTGAAAAAAATTAATTTGCTTTTATTTTTTTTAAGCAACTCATTGTTACTCGACAGTTAAAAGTTGATTTTGCTTCTAAGCTGTTGTGACCGAGTGTTGCAGTTGTTTGAATAGAAAACATAAAAAAATGTTCTTTTTTATAATAGGTGTTACAGAAGGAAATTTTGCAGCTGTAGCAACAACTCTCTTCCATAGCAGTTCTGTGTTCTACAGCAATAAAGCGGTTTGTCGGACAGCATCCTGCTGCTTGGGTTCATTCCCTTAACTTACCACGTGTTAAACATAAATATACACTGGCCGGCCATTAAAAAGTCACCACCTGGTTTTAACTTATTGTTATGATCTGGGGTTGCTTCAGTTGGTCAGGTCTAGGTTCAACAATGTTATGTGCCCAAAAAATGAGGTGAGCTGACTACCTGAATATACTGAATGACCAGGTTTGTTTTTCCATCAATGGATTTTTTCTTCCAAGATGACAATGCCAGGATTTGTGGGGCTCAAATTGCGAAAGAGTGCTTCAGGCAGCACGAGAGAGACATCATTTTCACACATGAATCAACCACCACAGAGTCCAGACCTTAACCCCACTGACAATCCTTGGGATGTGCTGGAGAAGACTTTACGCAGCGGTCCGACTCTCCCATCATCGATACAAGATCTTGGCGAAGAATGAATGCAACTCTGGACGGAAATAAATGTTGTGACATTGCATAAGCTTATCGAAATGATGCCACGGCGAATGCGTGCCGTAATCGCCGCTAAAGGTGGTCCAACCAAATATTAAATTGTGTGACTTTTTTTGGCTGGGCAGTGTACTTTTCCACCGTAAAACGGAAATATAATAATAATTTGCTGCCGGGTGTCCTATAAAGGACCGCGTCCAATCTGCACTGTCGTCTTATTGCGGGGACTCCCCACATGTGTGTCCAGAGCGACATTTTCCACAATGAATCATACAAAAAGGAATCACGACCACATCATTTTGCATGAAAGTGTCACCAGGTGAGACAAGGTAAACACAGTCTATATTGTCAACGATGTTCTTTAACTAACACCAACACTACCAGAGCTACTGGCCGAAACATATTTCAGCAAATGTGTGACAAAAGTCACGTACGTCTGTGTATATAAATGAGTATGTTATTATGTTACATATATATTTATTATTTGCTGCTCCTGGTGTGAATGTAGCTGTGTTCGTGCAAAAAGGCAGCGGCTATTTCAGTGGGCACCGCTACTTCCGGCAGCACAGCGAGTTACCCCCAGCGGTCGCCTCCGCACAGCACAACACAACACAACACAGTCAAAGCATCGGCGCCTGCACTACCTGACACCTGCACACGATGTCGGCGTCCATGGCCAGCAGGTCCACCACCTTCCCCTTTCCTTCGTCGCCCCACTGAGCGCCCAGCACCACCGTCACTTTATTCTGCGGCTCCGACCTGCAAACACGGGGCACTTCGCTGTCTTCCCCGCCATCCCTACACCGCTTCACGGCCGGCTCGCCGTTCAGGGACGTCGTCTTACGACCATTCGAGACGGTACTGTCCGCTGCCATGCTGTTCGAGTCTCTGACGCCCCGGAAGAATAAAAATGAGCGCGTGAAACGGCCGGAAGAGGAAGTGCCGTTTCGTGCTTGTGACGTCATCTGCGTCCTTGTTAAGTATTTTGGGTCAACCTGGCATTAAATTGAGAAAATACCAACATTATTCTGCGAGTGTAACGCTATTACGGTAACCCCAATTCCAGAGTGTGATGCTACATAAAAATATAAAATATCTATTACTGCAAAATACACAAAATATAGTACTGCGCGCGTGTATAAATACCGCCAAATGTGGTTACCGCCATTGCACATAAAGTGGAAAGTGCTGAATTCCTAATAATGCAGGTCTGAAAAGGCTTCAGATTTAAAAAAAAAAAAAAAAGCAATGCAATACAAAACTGCAATGAAACCAAGACAGAAAACAATGTGAAAAACAAGCAAAATTAGTTGTGACTATAAATATTGCACAGAGACAGCATTGTTTGGGGTATTTAAACATGGTGGCAGCACCAGGAGAAAAAGTCTCGACTGTTCCAGTTTGCACTGATGCGACTGCCTTGGGGAACAAAGGTGTTCTTCAGTGTTGTTCTGCAGGCCTGTATGCATCTCTACATCCTCGTAGACAAAAGGGACTGAAAAAAACTGGTAAGGATGAGTAAGGGTCACACATTTTGATAAAGATAAGAGTTTATTTGTCACTTACATGGTTACTGAATATACCATTTAGTGAAATGTGCTCTGATTCGACAGGAGACTGTGCGTGGTTACATACCGAAAAATTTAACATGAGTAAGACAAACAACCAAACTCAAGAAGACAAGAACACACAGCAAATAGATAAGTAAATAAATAAATAGATAAGATAAATAAAACAGTAAAATAAAACCTTAAGGTGCACTGTGGGGACAGTAATGGTGACAGTGAGGGGGAGCGGTGAGAGGGTATTGTAGACCCTGGTTTGTGAGGATTGTGATGGGTTCAAAAGCCTTATGGCCTGTGGATAGAAGTGCCTCCTGAGCCTCTCCATTCTGGCCATAATGCTTCTGAAACGTTTGCTTGATTTCAGCAGGTGGAACAGATGGTTGCTGGGATGAAACAGGTCACTGATGATCTTAGTCACTCTGGTCCTGCATCTCCTGGTGTAAATGTCCTGTAGGGATGGCAGATCAGATCTGGTGCAGTGTTCCGCTGCCCAGATCACTCTCTGCAGTGCCTTGATGTCGCGAGCACAGCTATTCCCAAACCAGGAGATGATGTTCTGAGTCAGAACAGTTTGTACAGCACCAGAGTAGACGGTTTTAAGGATTGCCGGAGAGACCTGAAGCTTCCTTAGCTGCCTGAGGTGGTAAAGCCGCTGCTTTGCTCTACTGGCCTGAGCTCGGATGTGTACGGTCCATGTCAAATCCTCAGTGACATGAACGCCCAGGTATTTGAACCTGCTCACCCTCTCCACTGCAGTCCCGTTGATTTTAAGGGGGATGTAGGACCGCTGCTGTCGCCTACCAAAGTCCACCACCATCTCTTTAGTTTTGCTGACATTCTACAACAGCTGCCCTTTCTATGTTGGAGTCAGGTCTGGGCAAAGATCTGTGCAGGACACAGGCATTTGATAAGGTGCATAAGTGTAGGTGTAGATCATACAGGCACGTTTAGACTGTGATAAGGACAGCGGGTGATGAGAAGTGAATGGTTGTATGGAGTTCAGTGCAATTTAACAGTGTAAACAGTGTAAATGACCTTGGATAATGGTGTCAACAAAGGCAACACTGACACAGCAAGCTGTGCTGCTGCCTCCCAATACCTAGGCTGTTTGAGTGTAGCACTTGCATGCACTCCTTGTGTCTCCTCAGGTTTCCTTCCACAGTCCAAACACATGTGTTTCAGGTTCAAACATCACTCTGAACTCTTAAAACAGTAACCGCTCAATGCTGCTTTCAAGAAAAGCATCTGCTAAGTAAATAAATAGACTGGCAGCAGGAAAATAAGCTGCAGTGCTTCCACCTTACATTTCTTTTCAGAGTAGCTACTTACATGGAAAATCTTGCTTGACTTAGTATACACTGCATACTTAAATTAATGAGAAGCAACTCACCAAATAACTTTGTTCAACAAGTTTAAAAAAACATCAGAATTTCATTACTTTATTGACTCCTTTAAAATATCCTTCATGCTTTATAAACAATTACAGAATAGCACACTGATTTTTGACTATTCAAAATCAAAAACAACATAAGCCTTCAATATAATCATTAACTGAGCAGTGCAAAGAGAAGATATAAATTCAAATATTTAATATTCAACATACAAAAAAAACCTTAAATGAACATTGAGCAATTTGAAGGGGTAAATACAGCATAATGTTTTCAGTAAAAGCTTACAATTATACTTAAATGTATTTAAGCTTGGATAGAACTGTGTTGAGGTATATACAAATTCCTTGTGCTAATAACATTTTACAGATTAATTTTGTGTCCTCTTAATCCATTTTTGAAAATTTCATTCCAGTTTGCAGAAACGACTTGCGCTTCTGCACTTTACTGTTGGCAGTAAAATGCACAAAAATACAGGTTGTCCTCAACTTACGAAATACGTGCACTTATAAGTTAAAATGAAATGGATGAAAACTATCAAAGAATTAATTTTTAATGATTTCCAAGAATTGTTGATTGTGTGGCAAGAAATAAAACAAAATGGGTGTTAACATTGACAAATGTATAAAGTTACCACATGGTGGACTACACACTCACCCAGTGGTCACTAGCGCAATCCGAATTACGCCCAGTGCACCCCGGTGACCCGGCTCTCGGTCCCTAACCTGATCGTAAGGTGAAGACAATCCGTATAGAAGTGCAGAGTCACCTTCACTCACTTCCAGAGAATACAGCGAGTGTGAAGTTATGAGCATCCATGGGCAATAACAAGATGATCAACACTATACATTTATAAAAGGAGTAAACAACTCAAAATAAATGAGTTTTTAGATACTTTTTTAATTGGTCATTTTTTTCGTTTAACAGTTTGAAGTTATTAAAGATGTATTGTATATGTTTTATATATTACAGCATTATCTAAAACTTCTACAGTTCCTAACCTATAAGTAAGTCAAGGAACATCTGCATTAACAACCTTTTGATTGTACGGATAATAAAGATGAAGTTGCCAGAAGTTAATAAACACTGCACACCGTTTTGCGATGAGCTGTTCAACCATCAGGATAGTGGATTGTAGTAATGATGACCTTTTTTTACATTAACTTTGCTTGTGATTTTGGCTGAAGTTAATGAAAAATAAATCTGAGTATTTTTTTTCCTCAATTATGGCTTCATCTAAAATTTTTACAGAACCTAACCAGAGAATGAGGGCCACCTGTATCACTAAACTTATGATTGAAAATTAGTGGCAAAAGTAACTTTGAATTCAAGACAAACAATTCAGGTGCCAATTTTGTTTGCAAGCTCAGGAACAAGAGTGCACTCATTTGCAAACATGACCCATCCTTCACTGGATGAATTCCAACTTCCTATTCAGTGGTTGTGAATTGTTCAGTAGTAATTTATATTTTTACTGGGTGAAATAGTAGGAAACAAAATGGGCCACACCTATAAATATGTACAACACTACACCCATAATTTAGCACAATGAAAACATTATACAATCAAATATTATAAATCTTGTAAATCAAGAATAAGCAAAAGCTGAAAAATATTCAGTGTAAAATCATCAAAACTGGGAAGTATAAATTTGTCTGTTTCTAATAACGGTTTTTTCTAAATTAATAACAGAAAGCAAAAAAAAAAAAAAAAAAAAAAAACACTATCCATGTAACCAGCTAAGCAAAACTACTGAGTTGTACAAGTACACATACAGCTTTAAAATGCCTAATGGAGACATAATATAGCTTTAAAATCACAGAAAAAAAAATTAATTAGTAAGATTACATTTTATTGACTTAGCTATTGAAGCACCCCTGACCATCTCAGGCACACGAAGCCATGACTTAAGACACAAAACAAACCTCGAGCTCCTGTCCTCACGTTTTTTCATATCCAACTGTTTACTGGCGCACTTTCCCCAGCCTACTTGCTCATCTGACAATGGAGCGCTTTGTGATCAGTGAGAATTTAAGGCAATGTTTAAACGAGAAGAAAAATGTAAATGACGGGTAAAAAGCTAAGCTGACGGAAATACAGGAGACTGTGCATGATGCACTATAAAGCCTGTATGTACCACACAGAGCCAATACAGCTCTTAGTGCCATTTGCTTTGTTTCTGGATTTAAATTGAGCTGAGGGGTACAATAAAACTGAACCCAATATTCAGCTACAGAAACTCAAACGGTCTTAACTTTCAGAGTCGATGGTAAGTTCTCCCGTTATTCTTAATGAATGCCTGCCAAGACTTCTGTGCAAACACCCTTCTATCCACAAGCCTATTAAGAAACCTAAATGGAATACACATGTACTCAACTTCACTGCTATGGTAATATTGTTAGATTCCATGGCAACACTTGAAGAATCTTAAAACTTGGGAGTATTTCTCTATGATTCCACATTGTGACTAATAACTTTGTCAAGTTTTATATTACATGATCGCTTTACCAGTTTGAAGCTTTGTACGCAAATCCAGATGGCTGCTGAGGAATACAAAAGGTAGACTGTATGTGTACAGAAGTTAACGTACATATGCTGTGTGAAAAGCCAGGCAATGGTCTTCTGAAGGTTTTCATTTTAGAAATTAAGACAACTCAGGTTTTAAAAAGTCAAATTTTTTTACAATGTTAAACAAAATAAATAAAATTAATAGCAATTTTTTTAGAAGGAGGAAAATAAGAAATCAAAGTATTTTCAATTTTCATTCAAAATCCAATGAATTCTTATACTCCCTCAATTAAAAAATGGAAAAAAAAATACATTCATCAACCACTATTTTTGCCATGTGTAAGATATCAAAATATTTTTTATTTTGTAGTTCATACTAATTGTTTTTAGAATAAAAAAAATATAATAGAAAAATTAAACTTCTTTGGAGGCAGGATCATTTTCACAAAATCCATTAACTACACTCCCATAACATTATAATGAATGTTTTTCATCAGAAAAAACTGAAAGGACAGACAACTAATTTTAGCTGCCCTTAAAATGCTGAATTTTACTTGGTTTACCAGTACCCCCGATGGCCACCATGGCCATAGTTTCTGTTGCTGTAGTGCCCCTGCTCTTGGTGATAGTAATTCCACTGAAACGATAACAATAACAACAAAGAAGACGTTAGGATATTAGTATTAAATATGGTTTAACCTGCATTACTGTGAAACAAACTGGTAAAACCTAGGTTAAAGCAAAGATACAAGCTTGTTCATTGGTTTGGTTCTCACCTCTCCAGCATACTGGCGGTAGTACTCTCTGTATCTTTGTGGGTCATAGTCACGCCCGTAAAAGCGGTCAAAGTCTGTACGATACCTGTTGTA
Source organism: Heterotis niloticus (assembly GCA_018136845.1). Taxonomy (NCBI): domain Eukaryota; kingdom Metazoa; phylum Chordata; class Actinopteri; order Osteoglossiformes; family Osteoglossidae; genus Heterotis; species Heterotis niloticus. The sequence goes on along the minus strand of CM030899.1, from coordinate 22,059,289 downwards.
GAACGGCTGGACATCCTGTCAAAGGGAAACCCAAAATGTCTTTTATTTCTCTGTTGGATTTACCCGTTTGTAATGGACAGGTCTTCATACACTTTAACATCATGAGAACTACATTCAGGAATCTTAACAGGTCTGAAGGAGGGACTGTAGCAACCAGACAAAATAATGTAATGGACCTAATTATCCATAATCATCAATATTTCATATGGGGATACAACTATAATAGATTTCCTTGCAAAAATGTAACACCTAAAATTAATTTTTAACAAACTGAAATAAAACGTACTTTGTGCCTGACAGTGATAAAAGCCAGCATATGTTATAAAATTTATAGCAAAAATATTGTTTCTAGCTTGTCTTTCAGCTCAAAAGACCAGGGTTCAAATCTCTCCTCCTGCTGCAGCACCCTTGAGCAAGGTACTTACTCTGAACCGATACAGTATTCAGCAGCAAATTGCTACTCCAGTGCAACACCAGCATTTTAATATCAAGCAGTTATGTGTGTTTGTCGAACCCACCAAAAGACTGGTCACACCATCATGTTCTCACCTCTCTGCGCTGTGGGCCCCAGTATGGATGATGTCCATAGTGTTGTGGAGGATACCCTCCTCGGTTCCACCCTGCACACACAAACAACTGGATATGAAGTCTGACTGTGATGTGGTGAGACTGGGTACCTTCCATTAACCACATATTAAATAAATTTGTGCATGAGGACACATTTATTAATTATACCTGACCCATATATGTCAACGCAAGTGTCTCACCTGGACCCCAGTCTTGATGATTGCGTCCTGTGTGGACTGGTGGGGGGAGAAGTGGTTTGTTCCGCCGGGCACGGTGCTTTTTGCGCTTTGGCGGGGTGGGAAGCAGGCGGCGCGCCTCCTCCTTATATTCAGCCAGCAATTTCTCGGTCTCACTGTGGGACATCTCTGGGAATAACACCTCGTCCAAGTGGTCCCCCACCTCTGGTAGTGAAAAACTCACTGGCAAACAAAGAAGGGATGTGTGAGTGTGTGTGTATGTGTGTGTGTGTGTGTGTGGGGGGGGGGGGGGGCACTGGTTAGATGTCCATAAAAGCAAGCACAAACAGGCAGGCTACTCTTTCTACAACTGAATTTCCCATCTTAAATTCCCTTGCCTACTCACCCTTGACTTTAAGAAGAGACATTTGGGGCACCTCCTCTCCCTCCTCCTTCTGGTGCAGCTCTAGACGTCTTTGCCATTCCTTATCCTCAGGGAATACCACTACTGCCCTGCGCTGGAAGCCCCCAAACAGCAACATCTTGTGCCGCTGAGCTGATGAGTATATGTTGGCCTGAGAGAATGAAGGAGAAGATTATCCAGAAGAAATAAAGCAACCGAGTCAACAAAATCAACCCGGAGCTTCAAATGTAGTGTAAATACTATGTATACTCTTAAGTCTTACCTGATCCAGAATGTAACTGCGTCGTCTGCGTGCTGCTATCCTGATAAGCTGGCTGAGACATTGGGTGGCTTGCTGAAGGACCTGATCCTTCTGCCCTGTGCCTGGAGTGTACTGCAACACAGGAAATGCACAGCACTCCTAGCAATGCAACACAGCACAGGTACACATCCATTCACAGTCCATATGGCCAAATACCCAATCACTCTAGCCATACAATAGGCCTGAAAATGTGCAACAGTAAATGAGTTACAACATCGTACATGAATTAAGTAATCCTTTGCATCAAAGATGGAGGAGGGTATGAAAAGGTAGTGGAGGGGAAGACTTACATGCATGGCACTGAGAACAGTATGTGTTCCCAGGAGGTTGTAGCGTTTCTCTGGATTCTGAGCCATATGAGCCTTAGCCCAGTGCGTCTTCCCAGCACCAGGCATACCCACCATCATTAAAACCTTACATAAAAACAGTAACAGCAGGGTTGTGTGAACAGACAGCAGAGACTTGACTTTTAGTCTCTGAACTGACATCTTTTTCATTTATATTAATACGTTAAACAGTATTTTGTTGTTTTTTTTTGCACAGTCACAATAAGCAGTTGTATTATTACTTGGAGTTTGTTTTGAGATGGAAAAAACAGATATGTGTAAAGTGGCAGCCGTAGAGAGACCTAACCTCACACTCCTGCTTTGACTTTGGGGGTAACAGAGCCCGGTGCCGCAGTTCAGGTAGCACGGCTGCCAGTGGAGTGTAGCCAGGGGGACTGGGGTACCATGGTGTTCCACTGGGCTCCAGGTTTATAGAAACAGAGCAGTTCCTACAGAGCACATGGGGATGCAGAGCACGGCCTGCCAGACTGGCATGACTCACGTGGAATGCCACACCCAACGAGCAGCCATTCTTGTGGAAGGAGAGCTCCACATCACTGTCAGAAAAGGCCTGGGGAAAAAAACTGAAGTGTCAGCAGAAAGACAAGATATAACGATAGAGCAGATCAAATTTAGTCAGAAGCTATCAGCCTATTCTTTTTTTTATCCAGTTTTCAAAGCCATCACCCAAATAAACAGTCAAAATTCTAACACACACATATACTGGCAATTTGTCTAAACTTTCACACTAAAATGTTGGTTTATTTAGTTTGGAAAGGGGAAACATCAAAAAGGAAGAGGCTTAGAAAAACAGTGGTGCAGAAGAATAAGGACTGAGACAAATAGGAAAAAACCCTATCTTTAACATTTAGCACAAAAACAGGATGACGTGAATCTTGAGTTACAGACTTCTCTGGTATTGAGAAAAGGGACTCAGTGAGGCCAACTGAACTTACAGCATAACAGCCAATTACATCATTTTCTGAGAAGGACTCCCCAAAGTCTTCCTCTTTCCCATCTGTCACCTTCCTGCCCCGTCCATCAAAGCAGTATGAAAACTCCACCTCACCTGGATGGAAGAAGAGAAATTAAATGTTACTCATATACTAAGATGACAAGATATAGTGTGTGCACTGTGCAGCTAAATGATCTATGTATATTTGGCTAATGATAATGCATTTTTTTTCTGTCAAAAAAGATAAAAATGGAGACCACTACAAAAACTACCCAGGTGTAAGTATTTGCCATATGAGTTTGAAATTGTTCTGGTTGCTTTGCTGTTACCAACTCAATTTAATGCCATTAAAGGACACTTCAGTCACATTCCAGTTGGAATAAAAATGTCCTTTCATATATTATAGAGGATTTAACATGTGTAGCATGATCTTTAAAAGTATAGGCCTCTTTACTTGTGCACTGGTTTAAATGTCAAATACCTCCAGAGGCCATCTATAGTGAGGAACTCTTAATCCAAATAAAGTGGCCTTTGTTTCTTTGAGGAAGAGGTTTGGTAGCTATGACTAAATTGGTGGGTAACAGTGGCTCAGCGAGCAGTGCTGCTGCCTGTCTGGGCTTTTGAGCATGAGTTCAGATCTGACTCATGTTCACCCTGTACCTGCATGGGCTTCCTTTGGGTGCTCCAGTTTCCTCCAACAGTCCAGACATGCATTTCAGATTAACTGGTTACTCTAAATTCCCATTAGCATGTGTGTATGTAACTGTGTATGTGTGTGCCCACCCTCGGATGGACTGGCATCCCATCCAGGGTGTTGATTTACCCAGTGATTCTGGGACAGAATGAGGTAATGCATAAAATTAAAGAAAAATAAATCTTACATAGAAATAAATTGTGCATATTCTCAAATGCAATCTACATCTTTTTGAAAATCTAAACAAACACTCTTACCCAGCTGGAAGTTGGCTGTATCTACAGACCAACCCACCCTTAGGACATGAGTGTCTGGGTCCTCAGTGCTGAGCTCTGTCACAGGCAACTTCTTTACAAGCTATAAAGCAATCACATACAAAGCAAACATATTAAAATAGCAGGGATACAACAACGGGGGATGTATTTGACACTATTCTAACTATAAAAAAACACACCAATCAAATGAACAAGGAGAGTATTTGCAACTACAAAGTCCCACAGTACCTGCAAAGCTGCATAAGGAGTCAGGGTTGGGTAAAAGCTATAGGTAAGGCTGTTCAGTAAACCAGTAGTATACACTGCCTAAGTAAGATGCAACAGTATTTCTCAGACACAGTTGAAAGAGTAAGCGAGAAAGAGGCAGCAAAGAACATTCATAAACAAAATACCTACTTTGGCCTCAAATCCAACCTTGCCCTGACTAACACCATGAGTTAGACGGCAGCCAGACCACAGGAGAGGAAACTTCTCCGAGAGTGAAGGCTGACCACTGGCTCCATCTGGACCCACCTCAAAGTGCAAGTCGCAGTTATCTGCAGAAACAGCCCAGGACAGCAGTATAAGACATTGTGGTGCTAGGATTAATGAATGGACTATTACAATCCGTTTATAATAAACAAAAAGTAAAGTTATGTGGTTTGAACTTGTCGGTTTGTTGTTTGCAGCCTATGCAGCTGCTTGTGGCATGAATCATGATTGCGTCTATAGGTTGGAAATCATGTGTAAACACTACTCGCATGTATTTGCTTCCCACAGTTCCAGTGTTCTGTACATGTAATATGCATGAACACTTTCTCAGTGAGTGGGCAAGAGGACCTAAGAAAGACAGGCTTACAGGAGTCCAGTCGGACATTGTCCTTGTCCACCTCCTCTTCATTCTGCAGTTCTGAGTCAAGCTCTGGGGACTTGGCCCTGAAAAAGATGACATGCAATAATGATGGTGAGAAGCCAATGCAAAAGTCCACAAATCTGATATGACACCCTCACCTTACACTGGCAACATCCTCAACACTCATAATAGCTTCAGTGTTTCATTATATACGGGAATAACATCCCATCCATTGTTTCAGGAACAACAGCCTGTTTAAGACTATTTTATATAGTAAGAGGACAATAAACAGCAATGAAAAATACTACATCATTAAAAATTTGTGGATTCAGAAAAGACAGCAGAAAAACAAAGGAAATAACAAGGTACAGTACACAGAAGAGGAGTAAGTCACGCAACCGACAAACTTGACAGAAAAACTGGCAATAGCTAAAAAGAGAAAAGAAAACTTGAAAGTCATTTGCTGGTAATGTTCCTTTGTGTCTGATACCTGTTGTAGTTGATCTCCTCCTTAAACTCGTAGTAGCCCCTGCCCCTCTCGCCATACGGCCTCTTCACTCCTCGGTGCTCCCCGTCACCTGCAGCCCCCTCAAGTGCTGTACAGACAGGGACCCATGTCAGGGCTGCATCTTCAAGTGCAGGGGCCAAAAAGTAACACGGTGGCTAATACTGCTGCCTTACAACCTGAAATTATTAGGTCCAAATCCCACCCCTGTAGTAACATCCCAAATCGAGGCATTTAGCCTTAACCAACACAGTAACAATACCTTGTTGCATAAATGGGTAAATCACACAAAAATTCATTATCTAACATTGTAGCCCACTTTATATTAATTCTGAAATGTGACTCAACCACATCAAAACTGGTGGTGAAATTGTGAACAACACTTACAGATGCGATGCATCATTTGGCAAATCATTCCTTAATTTTTCATGCCTATTAAAGGACATTTTTCACCCTAACTGGGCAGTTGGTGGAAACATAAGGGAACTTACAATGTAACACATACTTACCCTTTTATATAGAAGAGTCATGTTCACTCCAGTCAGCTTAGGATAAATACCTGGATCGAGGGTACTACAGCAGGAACTGTTTAAACCCAGTACCTTCTGAGGGCACTTACGACTTGGGTTCCGACCAGAACACCACCTGCAGCCCCAGTGCACGTGACAACATCTCGCAGACAAACTGAACGTAGTTCTGACAGCGGCAGCTAAAGAACCCTCACCTGTGTCCCGGGCCCGCTTCTCTCCTCCGGCATCCGTCTCTGACCCACTCTCCTCCCCGCTGCCCTTCTCGGCTACCATGGACCAGTCAGCGTCCACTTCGTCTCCTGCTGCTTCAGCTTTCCCATCGGTCCCTCCGTTCAAGCCCTGTTTTTTGGCCTTCCCTCCAGGCTGGAGGGAAGTAGCTGGGGGCGAGCTCGGGTCTTCAGCAGCGGCCGGCGGGGGCGCGCTGTCTGTGGTAGGAGGGCTCACTAGAGTCCCCGGCGTCGCGGCCTGCTCCTCGCATTGGGACCCTAAGCGCTGCGGAGACGCGCCGCCACACGGACTGTTCAGCGATTCTTCACCCTTGGGCTCCTCTTCCATCACGACGTCTTCATGCTTCGAGTCCGGCTCGGCTCCTCTCTCACTCTCCCGCGCCCCCGCGGTGTGAGCCAGCCTGGAACAGCATTTATCCAGCGTTTGTTCGAGGACCTTCTTCTCCAGTCTAACTATGGACACTACGGGGAGTTCGGCTTGGAGCTGTAAAACCCGAGAAGCCCCGACGGAGCTCGGCAGTTCGCCGACCGTTGGTGCCCCGGATAACTGTGACGACCCCTGCTCGACTTCAGCTACCTCGGTCCCTGACGACACTTGCAGATGCAGCTGAGCCACACTTTGCGTCTCCTGCACAGCCTGCGACCCGGAATCATCTTGTGTTCGCTCGGATCCGTCTTCTCCCGTAGGCTCCTGCTCATCCTCGGTGTCGCCTGTCACCGCGCCGTGCGACTCTGCTTCAATTGCGGTCATTAAACGTTCCACAAGGTCGGCCTTCAGTCCTTTGGAATCCAGGCCTCGCTCCTGAAGTTTGGCCCGTAATTCGGCCACTTTCAACTTTTTAATTTCTGCTAAATTCATTTTCACTGCACTGCTCCTGTTGTGCTTCCTGTAGACCAAGTTTCTCCAAATATTTTATTGTTATCTCACACAAACAGTTACTCAAAATAAATAATATAGCGTCGCCGAACGCTGTACAGTAGTCTTTTTTTTGAGTGCCCACGGTGAATTCTTTTCTGCTTTGTGATTGGAGAATTATCTGTTAACGCCTTCTGACTGCTAAAACACTCATCAACGATTGGTGTAAAACTGAAAGTCCCGCCTCCAACAAGTTATATTCCCCCCTATTGGTCAGCACTTGTTATTTCGCGCTGAATATTATTAAGCAGCTGGTAATTGTTCTGTAAAACGTGCTTTTGTGAAACGTTTTAGGCATCAGTGAAACATGCTAATACAATGTGATTATAAACTGTACTAAACAAACACTGTTTTGACGCATACAGCCAAATATTATTTTAAGCATGCAGGAATTGAATAATTTTAGAGATTTACTGTAGTAATCTGTGAAGGGAACACCTTACAGTCCCCAAAATTAGGTTTTCAATCTCAGTTTGCATGATTTCCCTGTGCGCACAAATGAGTTTCCTGTGAATGGGTGACTAAATTCAGTATGTGAAGTGCACTGGTGAATGCATGTATTTCTGAGTAGTGATGGAAGGATGATATGCCATTCAGGATGCATCCTCATGGAATGCACTGTATCCTTGTCCGTTTGCAGAATGGAAAAACGGATAAAATCTATACACATAAAAATGTTTAAGTTAAGGAAGGTACACAGCACCCATCAACACCTCCTGCAAATAATGCATTATCATTTTGCACTTATTTATTATTCTTCTTGCAAAAAAGATAGCAATGAACAATGACACATATTAGTAAACTAACAATATTTTAATTCCATCTCTCATTACCTCCAGTTTCTTGCTCTTGTTACCTGTGCATCATTACAGTCAGGATATGTTTTTGGAGAGACTCTGTATTGGAGCATTAAGTAAAAGATAAACATATCTGGGCATGCTGAAAGGAACATCGGTAAGAATTTCTCATCTCTCCATTGCCTTTGTGGCTAAAGTTTTCCAGCAAACATAACAGCTCTAAGAATGTTCCGTTTACTTTAAATATCCCGTTATGCTGTTGCATCAGCACAGACAGCATCATAAAAACCTTCATAGGTGAGAGAGTAAACGGTTTCAAAATGCATTCATTTCTAATATGTACTGTACAAAAACATGCTTATATCTGCATATTAAAAATGTCTTCCTGTCTTTTCCTGCCCTTTCTTAGCATTAACATTAGGAGGGGTATGTAAAAAAGTGCATGAAGTAAAATCCTTTCAGCGTTGTGTTTTTGCTGCTTTGAAATAACAGCAGTTTTGTTAAAATGTTATTAAATATTCAATCTTTTAAATGTGCATGTAAAAAGTAGCAAATCTAAATATTTGTATCAACTTGCTAAGTTATGCTTAATATGTCTACGACTCATCAAGCCTGGAACTGAGAAATAATGAACTTTTAAAAATAGGTTAACATATGACAAAACATAAACTAAAATAAAGCAAAGCATTATGCAGCACATTGTACTGTTATCTTACCTAGAATTCTGCTCTGGTACCTGACCTCATGTTGAGTACAGCTACTACAGCCTAGTTTTCTGGCCACTTGCTGACCCCATTCATAAACTAAACAACAATGTCAGTAGGAATTCATCACCAAAAATACTTTTTTTGGCCTCGGACTATCCTAAATTTATACATAGAAAACAGGTCTAAAGCCATGTTTAATTATTTACAGGATAAATGAAAAATAATTTATAATAAATAATAATGTGTAAGATACCTAAGGTCCAAAGGCCTTGTTTTCTAGTTACAGCAAATCACAACATAGAACTGTCATATACACATGCATTAAAAAACAGACACCAAAAATCACGTACTGAATTTGTCAGGTTACCCCGCTAGATAAAGACACTGGGTGTCCCCTGTGGATGAAGGCTTGGGTGCGGCAAGGAGCCATCCACAGCAGACTGTCCCAGCAGCAGCTCCTTTTCCCGGGACAAGCAGGGACCGCGGATCTGCTGACTGTGGGAGTGGTAGAGGCGCAGGAAGGACAGGATAGCGTGAGTAAGCCACAGGGCTGTGACACACCAAAGGGATGCCTGCAAAACAGAGGTGGGTGACAGACAGAGGCGAAACTTTGTTACATATACACATCAGCATGGTTCTCTGAGTCTTGCTGCGGTGTGTTGATCTATTATCTGCGTGATAACTTTGCCCAATATAAAATTAAAAAGTAAGCAAGCAATTACATTCTTATGGTCGGTATAACAGCCATAACAGTCAAAGAGCTAAGAGAGAGAAAGAGTGTGATGGCTTGCACTGGTGTGCATACCTGGGCACAGGTGAGCTCAGTGTAGAAGGAAGAGGTGTCGACATCGAGGTACATGGGCACAGACTGTGCTTCTGCACAGCTGCTCAGTTGGACAGAAATGAAAGAGTGGTCAGAAGCGGAGGGTACAGACAATAGCCCAATACTACAAAAAAGACCATTTACTAAATCTCTATAACAACTTTTATAGCACCGATTAGGCAGAAGAGGGACAACCTGTTACCGATGCAAGCAACCCAACACTACACTTAACAGTTGAAGCTGCGATGCAGTTACAAAATGTATTAGTTCTCAATAGTTGTACACAGAGACGGGGTGAGGACAAGCTTAATGGAACACTGTAACACCTATGCTGCCCTGCCAGCCTGCAGGTACCTGTAGGGCCTCGAACCGTGGTCCGTTACAATGCTGCACCAGGACAGCAGCCCAAGGCTGAAGGTGAGAGCTGCACCTCCGGACAGGAACAGCACACACAGGCTCAGCAAGGCCGTGAGGAAGGCGGAGAAAAGGTTGCTAAGGGAAAAAGTATTATTATTATTATTATTATTATTATTATTATGTTGGTCAGCTGTGATGTTGAAATGCCCACTTACTCGTCATGTCTGCGATGGAGGTAAAAGAGACTTCGCCAGCCCTGCGCCGCACCATACAACACGGTGAAGACCCCCACAAAGGTGGGGAACTGGCAGGCGGCGGGCGGTCCCCACTGCTGCACTACGAGGCGGGAGACCCAGGCGGGCTCCTCTCCGCTCCCGGTGCGGTTTTCCGTCCTCCAGAACCCCTGGGTGAACAGCGCGCAGCGGCCTTTGAAATGAGAGCCGTTCAGCGCCAGGGGAACGACCACGAGCAAACCCGCCAGGACTGACAGGGTGTAGGCGGCCGAGTGAGCGAGCAGCAGCCGCCGATCGAGCTCCATGGCCAGCGGGTCCTGCTGGATGAACAGAAACAGCAGGAAACAAAATGAAAAGCAATATCCAGCTTCTCCGCGTCGATGTGCGTGTAATGCCAACGATTTAAAATGCTTGCTTTTGTTCCGCTGAAATATAACGGAGGTCGGAGGCTTTACCTGTTAGAGCGACCGCGCAGTTATTCTAGAACAGCGGCGAATGACGGAGCGGCAGCAGCAGTGACGCAATGACACGAGACGCGTTACGTCGACCGCGCGGCTAAACGTTCCGGAAAAGTCGCTGCGGGCAGCGCCTAAGCTGTGATGTCATTGACCCGATCCGCTTGTCGGGTCCCCAGCGGCGCTGCCATTAAATCTTATTTTGGGGGGGGGAAGCAAAAAAGCGAGCCTGGAGGGGATTCGGCAGACAGGGCGGGGTCGTGGGGCGAGGGAGATGCGACACAATGGCTGATAGGACCCCCCCTTCCCCCCGCGCCATTAAACGTCAAAAGTCGGTCAGTGGAGCAGCGGATCAACGCTAAATCTAATGCGGCTGCATAACCAGATCACTGGGGCTATTCTAGTAAAAATGTGCCGCACTGAATGTATAAACCGACCAGAAATCTCCTGTGGATAAAGGGTTCGGTTGCAAAATAATAATAAATATTCACGTTTGACAGGCAACAACAAGTTGGCCTTACTGTCGTATATAAGAAAGAATTTTAAAATCGCAACTGGAGCTAATCTGGGAAGAGAGGCGTCAAAATAAAATCACGTTCGTGGTTGTCACTGTAGTTGCAAAATTTCAATTGTTAATGTTTGTAAACTTTGTTAGGTGTATTTAAATAAAATATGCACAACGTGTTCATATAAAAACATGGTTCACTAAATATGTTATATAATTTCCACTTGTCATCGACCAAAGTAAATATTGAATATTCGAGCCAGAAGCAGATGAATAAAAAATATACACGTGTGAGAAAATTGTTTGCAGGAGAAAACAGCTGTGTTAAATGTGCACGTAGTTTTGTGTGAGCTGAGAATAACCCCCTTCCTTGTCTTCAGTGCTTCGTTTCCGGCGCCAGCAGTAATAAACGAAGCCAAATGTTATTCAACTACAAATATGCTAAAAAATAAGCTTGCCACACAGTATTTGTTGCCACTGTGCAGGAAACAGCGCAGTACTGACATCGACTTAGCCCAGTGGGCAGTGCTGTTCCGTTTGCTCCGAGATATCGAACACACCATTTAACAAGAAACGCTAGAAATGAATACATATTAATAAATAATAAAAATAAATAAATAGAATTTTCTGAACGCCTACAACTGTGGTGACCATTACTCAAGGTCAAGAAAAGTCTCCACAATTTTTTAAAAACTTCTTAAGATTGATAAAAACGCATTAAAAATTGCATTACTTTACATTACATTAATATTGGTCACTTTTATTTAGATGCTTAATTTAGAATGCTTCCTGCAGTAAGGTCATAGGACAAAAAAATACATATTTTTCAGTCTAAAACATTTGGACAGGCTATAAAAGTCCATAGATCTTTCCTGGACTCGTGGTAAGTCAGCCAGGACTTAAATGATTAATAGACACATTAAAAACGTTTATTTTTAGGTGATTTTCACACTCCTGTGCTACCCCACCTCACCCACCTTCACGGAGGAAGACCAAACTGGACCCGTAAGGCGCGTCTTACAGTGAAACGACGCAATGTGCTGCCATTTATTGTATAACAATTTAACACTCCGCGACAGCAGGGGGCAGCATAACCCAGCCAGCACAGGTGTTGGAAAACTCAACCCAGAGCAGTAAGTAAGACATTTCTTCAATGATTCTCTATGGCGAGAACGGAAGCTGCGTCCTAACTAAATAAATAATAATAATAGCGATCTTTTCCAAGTACAATTATTGATCTTTTAGGAATCCAAACAGGTAATTAAAGAAACAAACTGCAGTGCGCTGTGCGTTTGGGCTTTACTGTCAAATGGCCGTGTGGATGACTCTTCAGAAGGTTTACTGACATAAAATGTCTCTGACAGACTTAAATCTGAGGCAGCGCACATGTTAGTTAGTTTTTATTTTTACATCTGTTTATTGCGAACTTCACCGCTCCTGGCTTATTTACTCGGATTTATATCTTCATGCCTGCCAGTGCGTGTCATCACCAACTTGGTAGTGTATTTGCAGCAGATCCGACTTTTCCAGCGAAACCATCATAAATGGACAGATAAAGGAGCAGCGATTACAGTGGGTAGTACTGTAGTTGTTTTTATTGCTTCTCTTGGCTCTGACCTTCTCTAGCTGACTGTATGCGACTGTGTGTAATGGTGTCGGATTGTAATACTGCACCAGCAGGCATGCATTAAAAGTTTTTTTTAAATAAACTGAATGGTAAGATATTGTGAGCCGTTCTAGAGTAACACGAGAGTCCATTTTTAATGTTAGTTGTTAGTAAACAAAAATAGTTTTTTTTCCCCATTAAAAGTGTTGTGTCATGAACATCAGGTGTTTACAGCATTCACTAAAGTGAACAAGGACTTACGGGGATGTGCGCAGTCCAGTAGCAATGGCAGGTTGTGAAGCTGAGCTTATGAGTGAAGTGCCGAGGCGGCTGTTGAGGTGAGATTGCGATTAGATTTGTAAGACAGATGTTTTGCAGGTCAGTACAACAGCGTAATGGAGCAGGTTCCTTAAGAAGATTATCCTGATGTGCTGCTGGAAATGTGTGCAACGGAAACTGAAGAGTAACACAGTTTGTGTTGGAGCCAGGTCATCTTGGTGCACGATGGAGCCAACAGGAAGCTCTTCCGCGGACTCAGAAGAGCCTGGGGCAGTTGGGGGAGTTGAGACAAAGGTGGACATTCAGCTTCAGGAGGCTGTGCAGCTGAAATCGGAGGGGAACACTCTCTATCGGGAAAAGCGCATCCGTGCTGCCATTGGACGGTACCACCGTGCTCTACTGGTTCTGCGGGGATTAGACGCTGAAGTGACATCATCGGTCAAGGGTTTCGGCCCCCAAGTGCCAACTCTCAACCCTGAGCAGGAGGAGCTGTTGAGAAGCACTCAGGTGGACTGTTACAACAACCTAGCAGGTACCTTACGTGGTTTCGACGACTCTTGTGGTGCCGACAGTAGTTGCTGAAAGTTGCCGAGGAGCCCGGCTTTTAATGATGTCTGGTTTAGGATTATCCTAGGATTTTCTAAATGATCTCCCTAAGAAAAAAAAAAAAAGTCATTCACATTCAGCTTGACTTATGTAGAATTTTTATTTAGCTTGTAAAATTTGCAAAGAACTGGCTATTTGGGCCTTAACATTAATGGTACTGCAGAATATTGAGCATTAAGTGGATTGGTTGAAGAAGCAGGCTTTATAGGTAATATGACTGCATCAAGTTTGCATTATCAATCTGATGTTCTTCCTACACCTTCCTCTCCGTCTCTTATGTTTAGCTTGCCTGCTTCAAAGGGAGTGTGTCGACTATGCCCGGGTTCGAGAGTACAGCCTGCGTGTGTTACAGTGGCGCCCAGGTGACATTAAGGCTCTGTACAGAGCTGGCGTGGCCACACTGGAGCTGGGTGACGCCGAAACGGCTCTGCTGTATCTGACTCAGGCCAGCAGAGGGCAACCGAATGGTAAATGCATTCTATGCCACTTCAGTGCTGTTCTGTGTCTACATATTTTGGGTTGACAGACAGCAATGGCTGCAAAAAACTGTTCTCTTCCATGTCTAGATGCCAACGTGAGACGGTACTTGCAACGGGCAGAAGAGAGGCTAAGCAAGGATTACCAGAGAGAAAAGGAACTGTACAAAAGCATGTTTGGCAAACAGAAGGATGGCACAGGGGAGGGAGGGAGTGGAGTTGCACTCAAGTAAGTATCATGTGAAGTTCTTTGGAGTCTGGCCTAGAAAACAGTAACTGAATGTTGAGTGGGCTGAAAAAGAAGCGGTGGGGCTGAAAAAGAAGAGCATGACGCTGGGTATTTCTGCTTTGCAATGCATCTTCTAAATATTTGTGAGGAAAAGCTAAGCAGACAAGGAGAAAAGGGAGAATTGTAGTAGAAGAATTACAGTGTGATGGAGTAGCATCTTTTTGTTACCATACCTTAATCATCTTGTTTTGTGTATTTAATTTATGTTTCCAGGACTAGCAAATGTTTCAAATTATTTTTATGGCTGAATAAATACTTTGACATAAAAATATGTATGTTAAGTTTTTGAAATACTAGGTGGTACAAAGTATCTACCCTGCATTGCCTTAGACAATATTTAAAGTGGTTTTAAATATTGTGGTTGCTATAACAAGTACAAAATTACATTCTGGATTATTCCATATGCAAGACACAAAAACACACAGCTCTGTAGTAAACTAATAAGCATAAATTGTCTTTTTTTTTTGACTAGGGGCTCCCACGCAGCATAGTTGGCCCACATGTATCTCCTGTGTGCTGAGATACACAGCTCAGATCACTTTGAATGTTTGATTTGTCGCTTTGGGTTCATAGAATATTGGAAGAATTCACCCCTTGGTTGCAAGGCTACAAGCAGACCATGGCCAGTACATTTGGAAAATTGATACGTTTATTGAAATTCTACATAAGCTATTTCAAGTCAGAATCACAGATAAAATGTATTTTCAGTAACAGGAATAATTCTTGAACCTACAATGAATTTTTAATTGTATCTCTTATTTTTTCCTTTATGTCATATTTGTTGTTGAATAAAGGTCCATATTTATTGGACAGAGCACAGAGCAACTGAAAGGCAAACACACGCAGCAGCTTCAAAGAATGCACCCCACCCCATGCAGAAGCACAACTGCAGAAAGAACCCCAACTCGGTGCTGGCACAGCCTTGGGCTTCACCAAACTGAACTAAGTAACACCTCAAATTGTCACAAGGCTACAACCAGGCCATGGCCAGCACAATATATATTTAGTACTGCTTAATAAGTTATTCACATTTAATTATCACTAACATGCTTGTTGGGAAATAATTTTGTACATGATTGTGCTGTATTTGAACACCAGGCTACTTTCTCAGACTCTGGGTTTTGAAACTGAATGGTTTCACTGAGCTGAAGACCCTTCTTCCAAGATCTCTGAATGAGCGGGAGCGCGTGAGGCGTGCTGGGGGTGGAGGTGGGGGTGACAGAGATGGCGAGGAGAGAGGAGACAGGGAGACGCAGCTGCCCTCTGGACTCTGGGATCGAGAGAGGTGGAAGAGACTTGCGGTTGAGGACAGGCACTCGTTGTCTGCCCCTGCCCCATAGGCCTTGCCCCGCTCCAGGCTGAGGCCCATGGAGCTGCGGCCCAGCCCAGCCCGCGCAATCTCAAGAGAAGACACCCATTGCTGTCGCCGATCCTTGGTGTCTCGTTTTTGGACCCGGGGCTCCAAAAAGCCTTGAGACTCACTGCGGAACAGCCCTCCGGTTGGCCGAACGCTCGAACTGGAATACTTGTGCTTATAGTGGTTTTCTTTCTCACCATCTCTCACGGCAACACCATCTTTCTTTTTGCTAGTGGGATGTTCTGTTTGCACCCTCCACTTCCCTCCGTCCCTTTCACTTCCTCCTCCTTTCTCCTTCTCTTTTCCTCCAAACAATCCTTCCAGCCTCTTCCGAAAGCTTGCTCCTCTTTTGGGGGCGTCAGACATAGGCTCCTCATTTCCGTCATGCCATTCGATGCTCCTTTCTCTCCCTGCTGAGCTGGTCACTGTTGATGCCTTCACCAGCTCCCTCGAGGCATGTTTGCCTTGGTACAGCTTCTCACCCTCCATTCTCCTCCACGGCCTACCCCCCGAACCCCAACCTGTCCCAGCTTCGTGCCTCAGGGACCCACCCCTTGGCCTCACATCCCCCTCCAATGGGGAGCCAGCCATGCGGAATCGTGGGAGTGAGGACTGGGAGGGGGAGCTGCGGCGGAAGACAGAGAGAGTAGGAGGTGTGTAGAGAGAGCTTGGCTGCAGCAGGGGAGGAGAGTGCCCTGGATGTGGGGAGCGTGTGGCAGGAGGCTGCACGACGGAGGGGGAGCTGCACGGTGAGGGTGTCCTTTGGTGCCCCGTGGGAAGGCCTGCAGGATGAGTGAGTGCTGATGGGTGGCAGTCAAAGTGAGATGGAGACTGGGCAGGTAGGCCAAGGCCATGGGATTGGACTTCCAAGGGGGGCTGGCTATCTGGAGGAGAGGTTGAGGACTGATGCGAGATTGGTTGGGTTTCTGGGACTGGTGGAGGCTGGTACTGAATTGGATCATTCCAGCAGGAGTCAAACTGGTCGGGCCGAGGTTGTATTTCAGACGGTTGACCGAATTGGGGAAGGGTCTCCAGGTTTGATCCTGGCAAGTGCTGTCTGGCCGAAAAAACTTCAGTGGCCTCATTTTGATTCTCATCATTTCTGAAGCAGTCTATGTCTAGCTCCACCCCTTCCTCCAGGAGCCCTGCTACGACAGACCTGGGCAACCCAGACACCCTGGCTATCTCACATACCTTTTCTGAATCCTCACAGATTTTGGGTGAGCTCTGGTAAAACACAGATGGGCTTTTCTCAGCCTCCTCTTGTGAAACACCACTCCAGTCCAGTGATCGTGAGAAACCCTGAGGACCAAATCCTGACCCCTTTATCTCCAGTGACCCACGATGATTGATGGTCTGGGGACAGGTGGAAATGCGTTTTCTCCCCCTCCAGGCAGATGATGTGGAGACAGAAGATGAAGTCGGCGAAGGTGTAGGTGTGGGTGTCTCATTGTCCAGGTAGTCACAGGAACCCATCGGGCCCTTGGAATTTGTTGGGTCCATACTGATACTGGTGTTGACGTTCAAGTTTGGGTTCAAGTTCAAATTCAAGTTCAGATGAAAACTTAGATTCAGATTGTCCCCGTTTAAAGAAGGTAAGTTACCCAGATTGATTGAGTTCCTGCAGCTGCTACCACCTTTCCCAGTACTGCTAAGACTGGCACTGCCAGAATTCCCAAAAAGAGACCTGCGCTGGGATACCCCACCATGACCATCAAACGAAGTAAGTGATTGGCTGGAGCCATGACTATGACCTGAGTGCCATTTACGGGATCCTGGCCTGGAAACAATTTCTGAAGTTGTCCTAGTGTGATACCGAAGGACCAGTTTGGAGATATACTGGTCCAGTTGGGAAAGACTGGGAGATGCTGGGATTCGTCTTCGAGGAGGAGCTTCTGATTTGGAACCCTCAGTCTGTGGAGTCTCTGAACTGGTTGTTGGGTTCGGCAAGGGAGGAGATGTGTTCTGACAGGAAGTGAAAAGTGGACTTTGCAGAGCCACAGCATGCAGGGGACTAGGGTAGGGGTACACTTCCTTGGTCTTCCGTGAAACCAGATCAGAACAGAATTTGGGGTCCAGCTGAAGCCAAGGCTGAAAGGAACCACCGGGAATGGGGTTTGATGGCTCATCTCCTTGACCAGAGCAGAAATTAGACAGAAACAAGAGGCCGCTAATCTCAAGGTCACCTGAGAATAAAGACAAAATAATAACATTTAAAAAAAAAAAAAATCATTATTTTGACCCAAAAAATACAAAATAAATATTCATGTCCTTTGTGTACCGACTACATTTTATTTGTAAGCATCCTGGCAGATCAGCTAACTGTATTTATACTTCAGATTGGACAATATGTTTAAATGATCTACACTTCATTCATCATTTAAAGAAACTTTACATGATACTTAGGCCACTATGGAATTGTTGGTTGGTAATATGGTTTAACAGAAGCAGTTTGAGTAGTTAGCAGTCGCTAAATCACACAGTCCACAGATGTGTTTCCATTTGAATATTCACTCTATGAATGTGTTACTTTGCTCTGTTGTGTGAATGAATACACATCCACATAACCCTTCACATTTTCATTTTTTTGTTTCACCCCCCCCCCGTGGTCCTAGTGTGTAATGAATAAAAATATACTCGTAATTAACCATTTTGTCAGTTATTTGGGTAGATGTGTCCTGTAGCTATTATAGGTGTCTCACCTGTAGAAAACGGCCTTCTCTCTCCCTTCTGAACCAGTCCCTGTGTGTTCTGACACATTTTTCTGGCCTCCGTCCACTGGGTGCCACTGTGATCTCTGGAATGAGGTTGGCAGTCCCAGGGCCAACAGCTGCTTCTAGTGCCGCCACATACACCTGCTGTTCCTGCGCCTCCTTCACTGCACACAGAGCAGCAGGAGTCAGACAGGGAGCTGCCACTGACTGAATAGAAACCTGCAGTGGGAGGAGGAGGAGAAACAGGAGGAGCCATGGGGTTTGAGGTGACAGGGGTGGAGATAAAGATCACAGAGTTGGGGGAAGGGAAAGAGAAGACAAAGGAAAGATTGAGAAAGAGAAGGGTAAAAGAGAGCAAAGAGGTAAAGTATTGAATGTATCCTCTTTCACAATGAATTGTATTGAATAGAAAAGCTCGGGAGAAGATGTCTTCCTGCACCTGGCCGAGCTTCAGGCACCAACAATCGTTACTGTCCCTGCAACACAGGATTTCCATACCCGAACTGGGCCTTGAATCGCAGTCTGGATGGGCGGCACAGGAGTCGGGGGTGGGAGGAGACAACGGGTCGGAAGGAACGTCCCAAGACAGAGTGGACCAGCGAGAGTCCGTGCTGGTTCCAATGCTGTCGAAGCATGGCAGCAGGGATTCTGAAGGAGAGATGACCTGAAGATGGAGGACAGGAAAAATGTCTCCGTCACTGTCGGCTGGGGTAGTCATGGTAGCAATTACAGCAAAATTAGTTGCCATGGTATCTGGTGTAAGAATGTAGGAAACCAGCTCTTTGATGAGTCATCCATATACAAGCACAAAATACAATGCCTCACGAAATATCCGATAAAATTTATGAGTAGGATTTGTCACTCTTAATTTAGTAGTAATTTATAACCACCTCTTAATGTCATTTAACCCACTGCATGGCATTTTATTTACGCAAATCCAAAGTAATTCTCACCGGAAAGTCTGGAGAAGAACAATGCAGGTGACTCATGCTGATTCAGGGAAAGGGGAAGGGAATTTAAAAAAGGAGAAAAGGAGAGATGAAAAGAGTCGATGCCATTAGGAATGCAGAAAGAAAGAGAAGAGGACTTTGGACAGGCTTATCTCCGCTCCACCTGTTAGAGCTCCCATTCTCCCTGTGCACTGCAGCCAGATGGACGATGTGCAGGGTGGGGGAGGGACAGAGGGGGAGGGCTGCTGGCTGGAGGAGCAGCAGGATGACAAGTGAGTCAAAGACCCCCAACTCCAGCATCTCCCACCCCCACTAGTCAACCCCCCCCTTGCCTACTCGACCATTTTCTGATGAGTGACGTTGAGGAAACAAGCTGCACTAAGCAAACACACTCTCAGGCACAAACCCAGTAACTCTCTCTCTCTCACACACACACACACACACACACACACACACACACACACACAAATACATCGACCATAACGTACAAACAGTAATTTAATATACACCCTAACAGTATTTATTAATTAAAACACAGATGAAATATTGAGTTTTATATCAAAGCATTTAGGATTTTCTGATGAATGTCTATGAATGCCACACTGTCAGTAAAGCATATGTGGGCCCTCCTAAAAACAGATTAAATTCTATAATCCCCTATTAGTTTATACCTGGTGTAAATGGATAATCTTACCAAGTGTTCTGGACATATCCAAACTGCTGAAATACATTAAACAAAATCCCCAAATCCTTGACACTTTCTGATAACTGCTCAACACGTTATACCAACAAATTTCATGTCACTCGTTCACCAAGAATTGGCAGATTACTATTGTTAGCACAAAATTATATGGAAAATTAATGTTACCAAATATACTTAATCAAAATTATCGGCGCTATTTCGTCCATTTCGGGTGTCTGTATTTTTGTTACAAATACAAGCCCATCAGTACAAAGTGCCAGCAGCAAAATTAAACCCAGGCTCTCACTGGTTAAAGCATATTGATGAACAGGAGCTGAACCATCTAATGTGCAGATGAAGACCTATTTTGGTACAAATACCTTCCAAGATTATGCTGTAGAAATAATTTAGCACACCATCTGCCATATGTCAGCAGCTTCCTTCCTGGTCAGTGCCACTGATAACTGCTTACATCCCAGCATCAGTTACAGGTATGAGCTGTCTCTGTTAAGCTGTTCTGTGCAGCTAAATCCTGTGTCAATACATTTAATTATTTGGGACTTGTGGGACAAGTTTAATGTTTAAATTTTCTAATTAAAAGGTGTGCGTAATGGGCTGAGGACTCGCAAGCCTCTGAGCTTTAAGGCTACACAGTCCTATAATAAAAATTTTAAAAAGCAGCTTCCTGAAGGGTCTGTGTGGGCCTGTGAAAATGAGGAGGGGTACTGCACACCTTTCCTTTCTTTACATACCCTCACTTCTGATTGTTAGCTTTAAACAGTGAGTGGTAGAAAAGGCCATGCTTTCATTTTGTTTAGAAAGAGAGTTCAGAATTATTTGGACATGAATCACTCGCCTAGAGCGGAGGTACAGTAGGACTTGCTGCCTAACACGGACTCGCATGCCAGTCTTAAACTGTCCTTGTGTGTTATTCTACACTAGTGATCACATTAAAAACATCACAAAACAAAGAACCATTTGTGAATGTCTGTAATTTAAAGATTCCCACCTCGCAAAATTCTAAATGGGGCAATGAATAAATTTGTATAGCCATTTCAAAGCATTTTCACTATATTTTAAGGCAAATTGTTCTGTTTCATTTCAATGAATAATTACTCTTTTAAACACATTAAAAAATATATACATTAGTTGATATTTTTGTCAACTTTTTATAGTTTGCATATTATATAAACAGAAATGGTTGGAATAGCTTGAATTAATGATGCAAAGGTATTGAAAATAATATTTGTAGGTATCATGGATGTCAGTGTGTTGCTGCAGGTTCTGAGCCTGCACTGTTCTGTGCATTCTGAAAACTATAAAGACCGAGTTGTATTTGGCATTCCGTCCAAAACAGTTTCTCTGTGCTTCAGTGGTGAGGCCCATGGCTACATCACAGTCCTGCGTTAAGGCAAACAACCACTGAAAAATGTCCTGGAAACCTTTGTGGAAGCAGTGGAATTTATCTGTGCTCTTTATGTGGGCTTAAAACACTGCTCTTTACCACAGGCAAAGAATAAGAAGAAGGAGAAGAAGAAAACAAGTAGAAAAGAAGAAGAAGATGAGGAAGATACAAGTGGTCCATCACAGAAAAAGGAATCAGTCTCTGTATCTAGAAAGTGTCTGAGCGCAAATGAAAGAAACATACTGTATGCTTTAGGACAGAAGGTCTGTCTGAGATGTTCAACAGAGGTCTTGAGTCTGAAATCAATACACATCCTAATGCACCTAGATAGATAAGTTAGTTGATCCTCAAAATGTTAGCAAGAGAAATGGAAACATAAGGAGCTTTATGATGTGATTGCTGTGAAAGACACTGTGTGCTTTCCACCAAAACTGTTTATAATTTCAGTCCAACAAATGATGTACAAGTGCAGACTGAAAAGCATTTTTAGCATTAGTGTAGCATTAATAAAGTACAGTCTAGCAAGTGAGCAAATAAACACCATCAGCAACTGTGCATTAAGAGAAGAGGGGCTGTGGTCTGAAGACTAGAAGCATGGGGTGTGAGACAAGGTTCCCCCTTGGACAGGACACGAGACTGTGACAGGGCAATCTCTCACACACACTCGTTCGCTTACACTTTCACACACAGTGCGGACACCCCTGACCACTTGTGGGAGGAAATCAGAGCATTCAGAGGAAATTCAGGCAAAAATGTAGAGAAGATACAAAATCCACATAGACTGAGACAGATTAATTACACCCCATGTTTGAACCCACAGCACAGGAGCTGGAAACCATCACTCCAACCATGCTGCAGTGAGGAAATATCTATCCATTTAATCTTAACTGCCTATCATGGTGAGGGCTGTGGTAGTACTAGGCGCCAGGCTAGGAGACTACCCTCTGGATGGGAGACCAGCCCATTACAGATTACAGGGTATGTGAAGAAATCTCTCTCGCTATATATATATATATATATATATATATATATATATATATATATATAGCGAGAGAGATATAGCGACACACACACACACACACACACACCAGGGAGGGATGTGGGGAAAAGACCCCAACTGGAGACAGAGAGGGATAAGAAATTATACAGCGTTGCTTACATTATTAATGCAAGGGTAATAAATGTTGGTGCCACATATTTTGCTGTTATAATCCACCTTTCCACTGTACTACAACCTGAGTGTCGCTCAGTGTCGGACTTGTTCAACAGCATACCATTTTAAGGGTAAATAAGTGTGGCTATATATAATGTGTTATTACAATTTACCTTTCTACTTTGACTTTGTAACTCGGCTAATACCGCACTAAAAATAACAAAGGTAAATGTTAACTATGAACTCTGGGGGGCCTCCATGTGTGCAATGTCGACTGTTTGACACCAGTAAACACCTGTCAATGTCTTGAATACTTTTGCTGCAAAATGGCTACTGCAAATCAAACTACCGGTTATGTGGGCACTGTTATATGACAGCTGCAGTGGGGTCAGACTGGGCATCTATGAGAACACCAGGATTTGCGGCAGTTTCCAAAACACTCATAAAACGAGATTTAAAAAATAATACTGCCCACCCATCAGTGACACCACACAACAGAGTTTCTCCAACTGTGAGCATGGAAACGCAGGAACGAGGTGATGCTCAAGGAGAAGCTGAAGGGAGGAAGCCGCCGTTTCTTGGCCCCCTGCAAGGTTTGACGGACAGGGCCGCCCCCACTGTGGCTTCCGCTCGAGTGGGCAGCGGGAGGGGGTGACATCGTTGTGTAACGGCGGGCCGTGCGGATGTGGACCGCGTCGGCGGAACGGTGGCCCCATATTTACATAAGACTGAAAGAAAATCCCCGAGACCCCCGAGTTCGAGTTGCAAGCACAGAACAACTGGGCAGCGGTGTCGCAGCGCCTCCATATCGCGCGGACACCGACCGCCGTCCATTTCACAACCAGGGAGCACGCCGGGCTCGGCTCGCTTTAAAGGGCATTCGAGCCGATTATATTTCGCCCAAAAAATGTTGTCCAGATCCGTTTCTGACCGATAAACCACGTAACGCGTTTACACTTAGCAATAACAGCGAAACGATGCAGTGTCGTTTAACACGGGGTTAAGTGCGGGTCTTCCTACAGTCTGCGTGTGTTTGGGGTTATGTTATAAATACGATGTGCTTAGAGTTAAAATGTCTGTACTGCACTGACAAGAGTTTTTTTTTTTTTTGCTAAATGTGTTTGTCCCGGTTAAACTGGAAAGCAGGATGGCACCATGTGGTCAGTGGTTCTTCATTCAACAGGTTGTAGGGTTGCCCAGCACCCGCCCCCACCCCCCTTCCGAATGTCTGTTGTGTGCAGAAAACGACTGTTCGTTAACAAGTACATTATTTTAGCAACCAAGTACAACATAAGTTGCTGTAACGGTGTGTGTGTGTGTGTGTTATGAACATTCTGAAGTCAAACTACGGTCTCACACTGAGGCACAGACCGGGGTGTTTCACACACATCAGCATCCACTCAACACACCGACGTTCACCACAGTAAACCATTATACCACGGAACACCTAATTTTTCAAAACGAAATGAATTTATAACAGTTTTTTTAACATGTGCAAGTATTCCTTAAACGGTCAACGAACAAAAACGAACAAAAAAAAAACGCAAAGCCGAGCAGAAATATAGACTCTGCCGAAACCTCCAACGAGGGTGCCTCAGAACATTTGCCTCAGGGCATTTACACAGATTTAAATAAATAAACGCGAATTTCCATTCAGCTGTCTTAAAGACAAATTGCCTAAAATGGCATATTAAACCTATGTACTTGCACGAAAATGGGTCGCTATTTTTGGTTACGTTTTCACGTCGTGTGTGTCACCGTGTCAAAAGTTGACCCGCCGCGGTGCCTCTCGTCCTGCACGTGTGTGTCGGACCCTTAACGGGAACAACCGAGTAGGGTGACAGCGACAGGGACGGCGGTCCAGTGACCTTGCCGGTCGGATCTCAAGCTCCGAGGGAGCCGCTGCCAAGAGCTCAGCGATGGCTGGAAGCCCATTTGAGGGCGCGGAGCGCCGCAGCCGAACGTGGGTTTGTAACGCGGCGCCACGTCGTACGCGCCTCTGGTCGGCTATCCACCAGCTCCGCCGGACCCACCGCACTGTCGCGGCATCCGAGAGCCGAGCCACCACGTCCCTCCCCACTGACCTGTTGCCTGCGGGTTCTTGGAGCGCCGTCCGTGGTCACGGGCTCGCCAAGCTCCCGCTTCTGAGAGCCGGCCGCGTCCGCGGCGCCTCTCCGACCCAACACCGCCTCCACCATCTCCCAGTGGCGGCACCGGAGCAGGTCGAGCTCCACGATCCCCGCCAGGCTCGCTTTCAGGCGCTCCCCGATGCGAACCCGCTCGCTGCCCGACCACAGGGAGGTCACGCAGCCGCGGCGGCCGGCCATTGCGAAGCGCGCGGCTGAGGGGCTGGTGCACGCGCGCGGGCGGGCGAGCGGGAGCGCGCGCGCGTCTACTGGACTGAGAGCGGTCGAGTCCTGGCGCGCATCGCGGGTTCCCGCTCGATCGTGAAACCGGCGGCCGTGGCAGGTACTGCCTCTGTGTGCGTGCGTGCGCGCGAGTGTGCGTGAATCTGTGCGAGCGTGATGTTAAAGGCGCACGCGCCTCAGCGAAATGAAACGAAAACTTTTTATATTCCGGCGATCATGGCAAAGCGCCATTTCCAGTCTCATTCGGAACAAACCAGAAGGCCAAGAACTGCGATATTTACGTTCGTCCAGCGTTCGCCCGCTCTGCGGAGTTTCCGCTAACAAAGCAACCCGCAGCGGCACACATTTTGGGGAAAAGTGGACGCGGGAGGGGCCGCGCTGCTTGAGCTCGCTTGCCGATTGGCTAGGAAAGTTTTCGAAAAAACGCTTCACCCAAAAGTGCCAGGTGCCCCCCCCCCCCCAGCACGGACTGATTTTGGACCGAAACAAAAATAAAGAAAAATACGTAACGAGACACGTCGACCTCATACGTGCGATAACTTTAAACACATTTTGTAAATACGTGGCGCAAAAACCGGACACGTACTCACGTTACATTTTTAATACGACGGCACCATAGTGGTGAGAGAGGTGTAGCCGTATAATGTGAAGGTTTCCGGTTCGAATCCCACTTCTGCTGTAGGACCCCTGACCGCACGGTGAATTGCTTCACTAGAACACAGCGGTGTATAGAAATATAAATCATTGTGAAGCCGAGTATCTCGTAAAGTAAGTCGTTGTGCTGAGATACATGCGAAAAACATCCCGCACCCCTCTGCACACGTGGCCACCCCCCTCACAACATCTATACGTAAATTCCCTTCGATCGGCGATCACCTGTCAGGAAACAAAGTAGCTCAGTTGTCCGAATACAAAAGCACCCATTCGATCCCGAATCCCCACCGACAAATGGCTGGAATCAAATAAAAACCGAGCATCCTTACAGATTTTGACACGATCGTCTACGAGAGCAACGTTTCCCCACATTTGAACCTTGAAGCAAACTAACTGCGTTTGGTACCTCGGGCACCAGAGGCAGGGCGCTGAACCCATTGCTGCAGTATAAGGGGGGTAAATCACTGTGAAACATCCCAATTTGCCTTTGGCAAAAGCGCGAGTTAAACAGAGGTTAACCATAACAGATCTTATTCACAAACCCAATGTTTAAACATCTAAGCCTGAATTCACTGTTAACCACTTTCAGCTACAACGGAACGGTCCCGGTCGTTCATGCTCAGCTGCATCGCAAATCGGTTTTATTCCCGCTGTTCGCCAGGTGCTGTTATGATGCCGCTGCAGCTGGGGCTCAGAGGGGTTTTTTTCCCAGTTTCCCACCCGCTGAAATGCAACAAAAAATATGGCTGAATAAGACATTTTACGGACATTTGAACCCAGCAGGGAGCGCTCTTTGACATAAAATGAACCCCCCCCAGTCCTTTTACACTTTGTCTAAAACTGCAGTCCCCCTTAAAAAAAGAAGTACCTGCTCTTTAATTATTATTAAACTTTATTTATCTGACCCCTTTGTCCTAGACTGCACACTACAGCGCTATAGAGTCAGCTTTACCATCTATATTTGACCATGTTCTTACTGTACCAATTTAGGGCACTTATTTAGGTCAAAGGTACAATAGCAGGTGTGGGGTTCAAACCATTAACTGTCATATTTCAGGGCCAAATTTACAGACACTGCAGTAGCAGCTACACCCAGCTACCCGCTGCTGTGTGCACAGCTGTACAACAGTGTCGCCACACCTAAACACACTGACATAGGCTAATAAAAAATGTATTAAACTCATGGATAGATTAGGTCGTATGTTATATTTTGACAGTATTGATACGGACATGTCTATTAAAAAGCTATATATCTGGGCTGTAAATGATTGATTTTGACTACATTATGCAACTGGACAGGGCTGTCACCTGAAGAAGTAGCAGTTCTGCGTTCTGGAACAGATTTGAAGCGAAATAGTCGACAGCCATCATATTTAATGAGTTTATTAGATGTCGGAGGTGCTTGTGCTTGACCGTCTGTTGTTGGAAACGTTACTTTACAGTCGGTACAAATGCATGCAGATGGCTTCTGAGCACAACTAAGGCCTTTTATATTCTCAGATGTATTATGCTGAATTGCTCAGTAGACCTAATATGTTTTCAAAATGATTTAATTGTCCTTTAAGTACACAGCAAAATGTGAAATAACTTGCACATTTTTGAACTTCCACAATGAATGATGCAAATGCGGGGTAATGAGCCAAAGGTTTTAATTCTGGATTCAATGAGCTGTTTTTGACCAGACAGCTGCTGTAGAAATAAAAGACAACGGTATAAAAAGAATGTTTAGTAAAGTGCCGGACACCTTTGTCCCTTTAGGGTCCTGCACACCACATGGCAACTCATTACAGTCATTCTCCCATTTGTCTACCAGTACAAGGTAAAACACACACACACACACGGTTTAGCATCACCAGTTCATCTGAAACACTTGCCTGTGGACTTCATTCTTGTTTCTTATTGTGTGCATATTTTCAAAATAGTGTTTTTTAGACTCTTGGATGATATTATAATTATTCCATCCATACATCCATTTTTGTTAAGCATTTATCCTGATTAGACTCACGGTGGTCTGAAACCTATCCTGGAAGCAATAGGCTCTAGGCTTTGAAATTGCTCCTGAGTTGAGATGCCAGTCCATTGCAGGGTATTATTATTTATTTATTTATTTATTTTATTGGACATGTTAAAATGTATCAGCATATACTGCCACTATTGCATCTTTGAGTTGGAGCACAGAGTAACTCATATGTGTGAAGATTGCATAACACGATGCTGAGTAAGTACAAAGTTTTAATTGAGTGTTTATTTTCCCCTGAGCCATGAAGGGGGGGGGGGGGCTGTCTCTGAGTAAATGGTCTTCTGCCTAAACCCCCCTCCCCTTTGCTACTGCCCCACCTCCAGAGAGGTCTCCTATAAACTAGTGAAACAGAGAGTGCAGAGTGGAGCTGTGTGAACTTCCGCTTGAGGGGACAGGTGGTCAGGCCGCAGAGGACCACACCTCAGGAGCCCAGAACACGGTGACGGTGACATGCCTCCCTTCGAGAAGTCGCTGGAGCTGAAGCCCTTCAAACAGAGAAAGTGCCTCGGTAAGTGTTTGCCCCAGGAGTGTGTGAGGTTCCAACACCGAATGGCTACAAGTGGAATATGGACAGCACCAGTGCCTGAGGAAACAGTTTGTGTGAGTCGCCCAGTCTGGCAGTGATACCCTTGATGGTGCACGGAAGTTTCTGGCTTGCCTGATGCTGTTGCTCTGGGTGATCCTTAAGCTCATGAGTCTATTTTTGTACACATAATTATTTTTTTCTAACCTTCCAGCTACAAGAAAACACGAAGTCTGCAGCATTCGTTCCAAGTTCCCCAACAAACTGCCTGTACGTTCATTTTATTTCTCGTTCAAGTAACACGTTTTATTGACAAATGATCACATGTAACCGCAACAGCTTGAAGTGATGCCCTTAGCTTGCACGAGACCGTAAGTAAATCTGTGCTAAAAGCAGAAATGAAGTTGTAACTCATGTGCTTGTGTCAGTAAATGACTTCATGTTGATGTGCAATGTGGCAAAGATCATAGTGGAGCGGTACGTCAGAGAGAAACACCTTCCACTGCTGGACAAGACCAAGTTCCTTGTCCCCTATGAACTCACCATGGGCCAGTTCCTCAGCCTTCTCCGGTCAGTTTACTCACTTCCCTAGATGTGTGTGTGTAGCACTTGAAGGCTTCTTGGTATTCTACACGTGCTACTTCCCATCAGCTTTCACAGCGCTCTTCATCACTGAGGAACCTTCCTTTGTTGTCTGCTCCCTTGCTGCTTCAGCTTCCACATCACCACCTACATTTCTCCCTTCTCCAGCACCAGCCTCTACCCGCCGCATTTTTTACATCTTTTCTGCAAGAGCTGTGGTTTTTGTACCTCTCTGTATGAAAACACTCTGCCTTACTGGCTCAGGTTATTTAAAGGAATGATTTTAATCTACTGTGTGCTCCTCAGTTAGGCCTACAGCACGCAGAAACTCGACTCATGCGGGTGCTTCTCCTTCCCCTCTCCCTGCAGGAGTAAGATTGACCTGAGCCCCACCCAGACGCTGTACCTTCTCGTGTCAGAGCACAGCATGTCGTGCATGTCAGCCAGCATGGGAGAGATCTACTCCCAGTACAGTGACCCTGATGGCTTCCTCTACATCACATACGCTTCCCAGGATGTGTTTGGGGGCAGGGAAGTCTGGTCCAGGCCTCCCTTTTGACCCTCACCCGACACATCCAGCATGACTTTTTAGGACCACTATGGAGTACAGAAAAGTTGGATGGATATTCTCCTCTGTCCTCTATTTCATCGTTCTATTTCTTTATTTGTGTATCCTTTTAATTTATTTTGAAGTTTCCCCTTTGATACACTTGGACTCCAGGGGATGTAGCAGACACCTCTGCAAACTACATGCAAAAAAAAGCAGCAATGAAAAATGCCTGTTTATAGAAAATTGTAAATTAATTTTATTATTCCATACTTTTGCTATTTAAAGAGCCGTATATTAAATTATACCTGCTCCTAGAGTCAGAGGAACCCCCTTAAATGAAAGAATCCTAGAGAAAATGTATGAAAGTGAATCAAATGTTTTCCAAGTCTTGTATTTAATGCAGAACACCATTACTATAAGAAGAAGGTCGTCTTGTAAAAATCAAGTGTTACTGTATTTCAGGGGTAAGAATCTCCCTTCATGTGTAAGAAACTTGCTTTTCTGAGATGTGCTGAGGAAAAAGACAGACGCATGATGCCTCTGAGGGGACAGAGCCACCCTTTGTTACCATGTGCACTGCTCAGTTTGGAAAGAGGACATAAGTGGTCAGAGTTACAGACCAAACCGTGACGGATAAAATGGTGGAGAAAGCCGACCGTCTCCTGCTTCTTCCACAGTATTCCCAGAATAAGAAAACCAGATGTAAAGGGACTGCACGTTGCAGACTTTTGGACACTTCTTGTAGCTGCATGTCCAAAAGCCCACTTGTTTCCGATATTATGAAAAATTTTAAACAATAAACATTCTTTTACTTTTATTTGTCAGACTTTGTTGTGCTCTTATTACTGGAATGGAAATCCAAAAGCTGCCAGAAAATGAGAACTGACCTATAAAAACGTCTTTTATCCACATCTTACCATGACGTTCAGTAGCAAAGGATTTAAACAGCAGTGGAAATTTTAACAATATGGCAAATGCATTATTTACACCTTGCTCAATGTTTGTCCTATTTTGTAAAACAACAAATTATTCACGGCCACATTTTCAAAAGTGAATCATTTTGATCAGACCTTTCCCTTCTCATCGGTGCTATGTTATGGTGAATAGATGTAAAACATCAGTAAAAGCTGGAAAGGTCAAGTCCAGATGAGCCACATGCAGTCGCCCTGCCAAGCACAATGAGAGTGACAGCCTTTACAACAGGCAGTAACCCCATCACTGTCACACAGAGCATTTCTGCCACTTAGTCAAGCAGTTGTCCTCTGAATATATCGGGAGAAGGATGCTAGGGATGGAGCTGCCAGCCAAGAGGAAGAGAGGAAGGCCTAAGAGGAGATTTATGGATGTGGTGAAGGAGGACATGCAGGTGGTGGGTGTGACAGAGAAAGATGCAGAGGACAGGAGGAAGTGGAAACAATTGATCCGCTGTGGCGACCCCTAACGGGAGCAGCCGAAAGAAGAAGTCCAGCAGTTGTCCAGAACATTTCAGTACCGAAAGCCATAAAAAACCAAATGTTTTATATTCGATCCTTTTTTGCATTAGAATATAATCGCTGCATAAATACTACAACACATCTGTATTGATTTATAGCAAATATTTTGAAAGGCAGTTGTGTTTTTCAGAGCTTGGTTTACATAAAATGTATTTCATGATTTTTTTTTAGTAACGTTGCTGCTGTGAATAGGGTTGCTATGACAACAGCGATGACTAAGAGAGCAAGGAGGATTAATTTATATATTTATTACAGCGGTACCATCCATCAGCCCTGGCGACACCTTCACTGTTGTGGTAAATGGAGACTGCAGAATCACTGCATGTTAAGTGGAGAACAGAGGTAGTTTGGACAATAAGTGTGCTTTAGCTCAGAAAGCAGTTCAGCTCAAGGCAGAGTTGAACATAGAAGGTGGTACCTTTAAGGATAGGAGGACATGAGAAGTGGTGCAATGGACTGAAGACCAGAGAGCCTCGCTGTTTGTTCTCAGCAGACACCTCCTACCCGAATCCTGACTTACTGCTATATTTGTTATTTGGAGTTTAGTCATCTAACTCACAAATAAGCTGGGTGAGCATCGCCTGAGAGACTCTCTGTCAGACACACAGACACACACACACACACACACACAGACACACACACACACACGCGCGCGCGTGTATGTACAGCCTAGTGCTTCTGCTTGCTCGGGGCCTCACACCTCCCTGCTACTTATGGCACCATCCTCTGTTCCTCGCTCAGCGCATCCCACACCAGCATCCTGTAGCAGCCTGGGTCAGTGTGTCAGCTAGGTGGCTAGGGGTTAAGTTTGTGTTAGAGACAAAGGGTGCTGAGAAGATGTGAGAGAAGTGTATATATAGAAAGGGACACACTCTTCTCCCAGACTCACACACCACTGACCATTCTTTCACAAACATGTTGAATTCTTTTGCTCAACTGCAGCGTTTGGGGGCTATGCCGAAAGATTGGGTTAAAATTAGTTCACAACTAGGCAAGAACAAGCAGAAGTCAAAGTGACGGCAGAGTAAGAATTAAGCATGAATAATTTGGGAACAAAACAAGGACTGGGTGTGCCGCTGCAAGTCATGCTGCCGCTTGTCCATTCAGGTGGCAGCGTCTGTCAGTTTCAGCAGCAGCACAATGAATACACATTACACGGTTATTTATAAATATTGCTGAACTCATTTCGTAATGACTTTTCTGCCGGTCACATACATTTAAATGAGCATTTTATGAGAGGAAGCCTTGCTGTACACAGCTTGTCAGGTTATCAGTTGATAAACTGAATATTTAAGCAGACTGGTGTGGAAATCTCGCTTGATTCTTAATACAGTTTATTCCTCCTGGAGCACAAACACATTTTATATTATAAATGGTTAGATGTTCTTATGTTATTGTCTGTGTTCTGTATGTCTCAAGAAATCAACTAAAATTAAATACATTAAAAATAAAATGAACAACAAACCAGTAGAATTTTGAGGGCTGGATTGCACTGTTGTTATACTTGCCCAACAGCACAGCAGCTGTGTGACCTGGTCAGTTATTATCCTACTAAATTTACAATATAGTGATAAGTTCCAATATCAGAAATATACATTTTTTTAAATGTGCGACCACAGATAGCATAGTAGTTGGACGGCACCTGGAGGGCTTGGGTTTAAATCCCACCTGTTGCTTTTCTGGTGCAATCCTAGTCCATAAAGCGCACGACAGACAGCAACAATTTGTCTGTATAGCAATCACACAAATAATATAAAATAACACAAATGTAATATTTGAGTGTTGCACAAAGAGTAACAAAACAGATTTCATGACCTAAGATGGGCCCAGTCATAGTAGGATAATATTTAGTTGTCAAAATCTAAACTGGGATGGAATTACTTGGGTTGGGCTGTTTAACAAATATTTACTTATTTAATTGATGTTTTTGTCCATGGCAGCTTACAGGGTTAGGCTTGTAAACTAAGCGATTGTTGGACAGGATGTTATACACATCGGCAGGACAGATGTTATACACAAGCAGCTTTGTCTTCAGACATGAGGGAGACTAAATTATTTTTACTGGCCAGTACTCTGCTTAAAGGTACTACAGAATGAGTGGGAATTTTCAAGCCAAACTACCTGCACTTTTGTTGAGTAAAAACCCGCTAGGATGAACACTGGGAACTCGTGCCCCAAGTCATCCAGCCTGTGGAGTCCTGGTAAGGCTACCTGTGAAAGCAAACATCTGTGTGAGACAGATGGGCGTGGAGCACCGAGCAAGAATGACAATGCTGGCATCTTGTGGTGCTTAAAGTGCACTGTTGCTTAGCAAAGAGGAAGGCAGGGGACTTCATCTTAAGATTTTATTTTATTTTATTTAAAAGGGTACCTGGAGGGCAACATGGTGGTGCAGCGAGTGACACGGCTGTCATGCAGCTGTCAGGTTGCTTTGGGCATTGGTCTGTGTGGTTTCCTCTGGGTGCTCCATTTTCCTCCTACAGTCCAAACATTCATTTTAGGTTAATTGGTCAGTCTAAGTTACCTGTGTGTTCAAATGCGTGGCCACTCTGCGATGAACTGGCGCCACATCTGTGGGTTGTTTCTTAGTCCAGTACCCAATGATTCTGAGACAGACTGAGTTCTGTGACCTTGGTCTGAGTAAAGTGGTTACTGGCTATGGATGGAAATCGGTGTCCTTTTCGTCTCTGTCTTCTGTATTAATATACAGCTTGACCAAGATAAAGCAAACATTTTAGCTTGGTATTTGTAGTCCAATTATGACACTTCTCATACATCCAATAAATGGACTGATGTTAACTTTGTAACATGATCCAAAAATGTGAAAGACATAAATTTGTAGGAGGAAGACCTCTAGGGCTGAAACATTAGACAAATTTTCCTCAGTTTGGTAACAACCTAACCTGAAGAATGAGGATGACCCACATGGCGGCAGAACAGATGTTATACACAAGCAGCTTTGTCTTCAGACACGAGGGAGCTTCTACGTTCTGCATGTGAATGAGGGCTCAGAAAGGCTGTCGGATCATGGGGGAGAAGATGGGCAGCCTGTGACTGAGGGTCATACCCTTTCCTGATAACATTTTCTCTGTCAGAACAAAAAAGTGTTAATGGAGAGCTGGGTTTGCTGTGGGTTACACAAGATATTTTACAAACAATTAAAATTAAGGAACAGCAAAGCAACCTGTTAGCAACCTAGGACAATAAATTCATTAAAAAATATTAGATTACATGAGCAGCAGTTTTGTGCTGTATATGGCCACAAATAAGGTCCAGGATGTTCAAATGTAGTCCTGCTTCTAGCATGACTGAGTTTGTCTGTGACGTTTCCAAAAACTGGAGGCTGCTTGAAATGCATCTTATATTCAGAATTCACAGTGGGTGGGAATTAAACACAGATTTTTTTTCAATGACAAACAGATTTCTATAAAAACACAGTGCCCCACCAGAACACACACTCACGCATTGTCATCAACCTCATGAGGCTGAGTTGTGGTGAAGGCGCATCCAACGGTGAAACAGTGAATAAATACGGTGATGCTGTCACCAGTTTGCCACTTAGGTGAAACGCAGGTTGGCTGGGGGCCAAAGCAATGTGCTGAACTAAGGCACTGATAATCCAACAAGCGATGGGTCCTGTGTACGGCAAAAAGCAAAGCTCACCGGCAACTTTAAAATTTGTATACCAGCTGATGTTAGGGGTTCACAAAATCTTTAGTGATAAACAAAAAAGGGTTTTTCAGTTATTTGTACAGACACCTTGGTAAACAGGTCTCCCATGGGGTGGACTCGTACAGGAATATTCATAACTCTGTGTGTCAAACTTAAACCCACTGTTATGGCATGAGGATGAACCACATGAAGCTCCTACTGCTCACAGTTCACCCCAAAACTGATGTGTAATCCTGCTATTCCAGTAACTCACAGATCATTAGCGTGAACTTGTGTCCAAAGTGACACAGGCGATAAAAATTTTACTTCACCTGACACTAGCGATCCTTTCACCAGTGGTGTAATCCAAACCTTTCACCTACCGAAACAAAGTTTGGTTTATTGACTGGCAAAAAACAGGCATCAATGCAATTTATTTCAAAAGGGGTTTATTTCATCCGAGCAACTTCACACCCCCTGCATTACTGCCTTACTTGCAGCAAAATAGTCCATGTTAAATTCATGTTAAAAGAGTATCCCAATTTTAACAAAGATTTCACCCTTTTTCAAAACATGCTGGAAGATAAATACGTTTGCTTGCTTTTTTTTTTGAGATGGTAGAGCAGAAAAATTTAGGACCAACTTACCTTGATGACAACTTGAACAGGCCACATGTTTACCTTATATGCTGTACCTGCACAATGAGCTGGAGTTGATATAACCCCCAAAATGATTATTTTTTTCTTTTTACACAGAAAAGGGTGGGTGTGAATATTTAAATTTGTTGTGCTCCTGGTAATATCACATGTAACAGGGACTACTGGTCATTATTTCTACAGACACTACTGAGCTTCATGATGGACCACACAGACTACTGGTCTGCAGTAATGATGACCAAATAGCTGCACTTTTTTTTTTTTTTGGGGGGGGGGGGGTACTTTGTAGTGCTCACTACTATCCCCAGTGGTGTGGCCCAGATGGAAAATCCTTGCAGAGCCCAGGACAGCAGTTCAGCATCACGTGATTGTCACATGATGCCCGCATTCTACTGTTCCGGCTTCTACCAACAGACTAACACGGCTTTTCTTTCGGTTCACTGCTCAGCAGCAGAGCAACAACCTAAATGAAGTAGGATAGTACAGTAGCTAGTCAGTCATCTCAGAGAATATCAGTCATGGAATTTTATACTGAGGGAAAGATGATACAAATTGTACAATTCAACAGATTTCCATTTCTACTGAAAATAGTTTCTATGGTACTTTGCTATTCTTAAAAAAGCTAGGGTTCTGATTTATCAGACAACATTTTCAAGGAGGCAAGAGATTATTAACCTAACCCTAGTCACCTCAGTTCAAAAGTCTTCCGTGAAAATAACACCATGTGAAGTGTCGGTTCGTACTCATCATCTTGGAAGTCATCCTGGTCCATGCCTTCCAGCTTCCAGATGTTGCTCACATGGTGTTCTCAGTTCAGTTTACCATCTCCCCCATAGCTGCGTGTTTTCCGTTGACAGATGAGAGGGCAGAAGATGTTGTATTTGGGCTTTTCCCAACTCATTCATGTCCCCTACAGGCAGCCTTGCTAAAACTAATGGTGAAAGAGGCTGATGGTCATCCCTCAAAGGGATTGCCCTTCACTGCCTGGCAGTTCTTTCTGGCAGTGCCCACCCACGATCCATCAGTCCATTCAAACTGAAACTTCACATTTTAATTGCAGCTGAATGAAAATGAAAAAAAAAAAATCACTACAGGTATAGACAGATAATGGTTAATATTATTTAATAATATGCAACAATACTTTATAGATGTCAGCCAAACACAAAGATGTACAGCTGAAATATCAATCACTACAATTGAATCCTAGAGTCAAATTTGAATACTACTCAGCTCAAATAAAAAAACCATGGTACTCACCTTAGCAAGGTGATGAGCCTCAATGAGCCTATTCAACTTGTGAGAAGAAGCACTCTGGATTTTAGGTTAACTTAGAGCTGTAGACACTCTGTTAATGTCCATAGTACGGTATAATAGGTCAAAGCAGCGTGTGGGTGAGGGTGGGGGCATCCCATTGCACTGAGTCATTACCAATATAACTGCCACTCAGCCTTAAACAAAATAGGGAAATAAAGCCCATTCTAGCTCTTTAACTGTTTGCACATTGGCCTTGAATCTTTGGCACAAGCTCTTAACATGTCTGATATTAACATCTAACCAGGAAATGTCAATGTCTCCTAATGTGAAGGTCAGAGGCAACCTATCTTGCCAGATATCAGCACGGTGGGGGCATCCTGAAACACTCTCACAGAGAACTCCACCTGGCTTTACTGATGTTTTGTATTTCATTGCAAAATGCTTTCAGGTGTTCAGAAGCCCTAGTGGTATGGAGCACCAACTTAAGACTGGTTGGCTGCAGCTGGCCGTACAGTTACCACAGGGTAGCAAGTTTTTATTCTATGCATGGACTTCCGCCACAAACCTCAGCCAGCCTTCCACTTGATTCACTGTGCAGAGCAGAACAGCAGCGTAAAAAGTAGTAGATCAATAAACCAGCTCCTTGGCAATCCCACAGTGAATTAAAATGCCAGTTGTACAATTTCTTGAAAAATTAATTTGCAAAATGAAATGAGACAAAAAAAGATTTCCTCACATATTTTTATAAATGATAAAATTAAAGGTACATGATCAAATACAGTTACAGTGAAAATAGGTTTCTAGTTAGAAAGTATAAGTTTATTTTTCTGTTTTAGACAAACTTTGGAGTTTTATTCACATTCATGAGAAACAATGTTTACAAGAAAAGAACTGCTTTAGATTTGTGAACTTTTCCATTCTGTCCCATGCCCAACACAAGGCCCCACTACTTAATCCCTGCCCAGGTCCATTACTGCTGGCCACGCTTGGAGGGTGGCACCAGGTGGTCAGGCAGATCACCAGGCAGCTCATGGCCTTCCAACTTCACTTTGATCAAATGGTTGGCCAGAGCAAACTCCTCATCATCCAGGAAGCCGTCCTTGTCCACGTCAGCCAGCTTCCAGATCTTGCCCAGCACCGTGTTGGGCAGTTTAGACTTGACCATTTCCTTCTTGGCCATGGCACCTGACACTTTGCCATTGACGGGTGATAGGGTGTAGAAAATCTCGTCATATTTGGGCTTGTCACGTGCTACTATCCACTCTAATTCGTCGATACCTTCACCAGCGCCTTCACCATAGCCATGGCCAAAGGGGCCGTTTGCAGTGCCCTCAAAGGCCCCACCCTTCACTGCCTGGCTGGGCATAGCAGCTTCTTCTTGGCGAACCAATGTCATCAGCTTGGCAATGTCATTGGCCAGCATGTCCTCCACAGCTTCTAGGAGCTTGGGCTTGATGGAAGGGAACTT
Organism: Heterotis niloticus; assembly: GCA_018136845.1. Classification (NCBI taxonomy): domain Eukaryota; kingdom Metazoa; phylum Chordata; class Actinopteri; order Osteoglossiformes; family Osteoglossidae; genus Heterotis; species Heterotis niloticus. The sequence continues at coordinate 22,021,947 of CM030899.1, read as the reverse complement.
TGTAAAATCATGGCCAGTCAGCAACTCCTGAGTAGACAAGGGAAAAGTATTGTTTTATATTCCAGTCTCCTGTCCCTTAATACTACACAAGGAGGCAAGAGTTAAATGATGGACAACACTGAATACTACAAAGCACTGACATTCAAAGTGGAGGTGTACACTAGAATTTTTTTCACTACCACTGTGAACGTGGGACATGTGCAGTTCAAGGATGCGAGTAGTAATGTGGTGAGAACCACTGGCCTATGTTGCATGACAAAAACACAAGTTGCTGCTATGGAGGAGAGAGAGGCCAGGCCACTTGGCTTGGGAAGCATCTTATTAGTCATCCAGAACACAAACTGTTGCAGTTTCAGAGGTTTTTTTTTTTTTTTTTTTTAAATAAGGAAGCATCTCTGCTTTCCTTTATGTGATTACCATCTTGAATGTCTACAGCTTAGGCTCACAACAAACTAGAGTGACAGGTCCAGCTCCAAGTCATTCATGTGACAGTCACATGTCCCAACCTCATGTGAAAAGACTGACTGACAAACAATGAATGCCCTTTGTTTTCTCACCTGCATCTTACTGAGTTTTGGAAAATCTCCAGGAGAGATCTGATGCTCTTTCTCTATCTTTAGATAGATTTCACCAAGAGAGGCAATCAGTTCCTTCTTCTTGTTGTCCTTCCCAAACATACTGGGCATCTCCTTCTTCAATGAGCTTATGATGTAGGCATGAACCTGAACAAAAAACAATTCTGTCCATTCTACTACTGTAATTTGGCAATTAATATACACAAACTGAAAAGATTTAAAGTTGAGTGGATCAAAGAAAGAAAACAGGAACTACGTCATTAAAGTGCTTCGTTTAACAAGCTAATTTACGGCTTGACTTATAATTTAGCCCATGTTCTATTGTCAGACAATAGGATATAGCTTATATTTCAATAACTACAAGATGTAATTACAATTACTTTGATTAATACTATTTAATTCAAATTAAAGAATACTCTTCAACTGCTGTGCTCACCTTGGCTAGGCGAGCTCGCTTAATGAGGTCATTGAGCTTGCGTAGGGCAGCATTCCGGGGTAAACTCTGGATGTCCCGGAAGAGATCTTGTTCTTCTGCTTCAAAGAGCTTGCGGTTGTCTGGCACAAGGAGCGGCTGGGCCCAGAAGGAGCCGATGTACACCCTCACCACCTCAGGTGTGTTGATGATCTTGCCCAGTGACCACATGAGGGCACCATAGACCCGCATTAGCTGTTGGGTTCCAATTTGGTCAGCTTTGTTCAGCACCACACGCATCTTGTCCTCATGGTTCTTCAGAGCCCGGATCACCTCAGAGAACTCATCTGAAATGTCAAGCTTGTGAGCGTCGAAGAGGAGGATAATGCGGTCCACCCGCTCTGCAAACCACTCCAGCACTGCCGCAAAGTCGTAGCCTGTGGGCAAAACAGCCAGTTTAGGGTGAGAACATGATACGGTGATGAGGCGCAAGCACACAAAACCTTTTTTATGGCCTTTATTTTCCCAGGAAATTGACAGATTGGGACTTGTGGTACAGGTACAGAGACTCATGGCACAGGGCTGTTGCTTTAAGACTTCAAGGCATCAAGGTCAAAACCCCAGCCTTATCTATGAATACATTCAGATGAATTGCGGCTAAAAAGTCATTTGTATATCGTGATGTTTTCAACTTGATAATAAACAATATACTGTAAGTGCAATAATTGAAAATGATGAAACTCATCCAGAGAGAAAGTATAAGATATTATGAGCTCCCAAAAAAACCACTGGAACGTCAACAGACCATCTTAAGCAGACCTAATCCTGTCTTCTGAACAGTTCCTTCTATACATCCTGAGTAACAACCATTCCTCTCAAAATATGTAACACAAGGATCTGTGATGGAACAATGCATTCACTTATATGATTTCTTAAAATCATGAATTCAGTACCTTTATTCTCACAATCCTCAGATCTTGATCTCATTTTCCAGCTATCAGGACTCAAAACCAGATTCAAGAACCAGAACAGTCTCTCAGACATCTCATTCTGGTTCAATGACCATCAACAGAAACTTAACTTCTAAAAATCAATGTACTTGCTACTTCCATAAAAATGTACTCTTGATAATATCAAACTTCATTACTGTAAAGACTTCTCTCATCTCAGCTATCACATTTTTAAGAGGCCCACACGTGTCTTGTGTTTCCTATACAACCCTATGTGCAAAATGACACCCTTCTTCAGTCATTGTGCCCAGTCAGCTTGTTGTAAATGCCTTTGTTCTCTCCAGGTTTGTGCTGCAATTCCCTACTGGCAAGTCTTCTTGTATTTGCTATCCATTATTTCAAGGTCATTCAAAAAAGTTGCCTCTTCTCTAGTATGCAGTGTCTGACTTTACTTATAAAGCATGGCTAAGAGCAAAGTTCAAATTTTTTCTAATAGTAATAATACTTTTTAGCATTTTTTCTCAGCTTTTAACAATTTGACTTTGGCCCTGACAGGCATCCAGTCCTTAGATAAACATGTGTTAAGCTGTAGTATTTTATCTTAGAATCATAATATAATTGGTGCTTTGCAAACACTTATGCACACACTTATGCACTATCCAAATCTTACACTGGACAAAGATGCAAGCTAAATAAAAAAACAGTATCTTGCACAGAATTTTAAAGCCTTTTCCAGCATTTATTCAGCCAAGAGCTGATCACTATAATTAAGTGTTGAAATGGGGGGAAAAAACAGGATATGTAGACAAGGACACGAGTTAAGGTATGAGTAAACTGGCCTTTTTGTTTCCCTAGATAGGCAAATTAATGAAAACGAACATTTATTTAGCCAAATGAACACAACTGTACATGTTACACACTCAGTGTCAGGTTGTGTGTCAGTAGTTATATGGGTAAACTTACAGGTAAAGGTAACAGCTAAACTTATGTCACACAGCAAGAGAAATAAGTTTAGCTGTTACCTTTACCTGTAAGTTTACCCATATAACTACTGACACACAACCTGACACTGCTAAAAAGTCAGGTTCATGCAAAAGAAGATGATTCATGCAATAATAAAAATTCAAGTGATGACCATTCAAAAACAAGTTCAACAAAATGAAACATAAATATAATGAATAAATGTTACTATAAGAACACAGCACAACACATCTTCTGAACTGTATTCTTTTTCTTTTTTGCAAATGTAGAAGCCTGTCATTAAGGTTTTACAGTTAACATTTAGTCTTGCCAGGACATAGTATGGTTTAAAATATTATATTGCCCAATTTCCATATATCCCACCAATTTACTTCACTAAAGTATTTTTATTAAACTTTAAAATACACATAAAGAACAAGAGTGTAGTTGACACAAATGTTAACCACTGTTTGCACATGGTTATTTATACTTGTGTATGAGTGTATAGAAAGTCAGGCCTGTCAGAGCAACAAAGATATGTATATACTCATTTACATTAAAATGACCTCTGACAAAATTATCAAATTCTCATGCCTCTTGATCCTCCAAACCTTGAGCCAGAGAACCATAAAGTCATAATTCATAATAGGAAAAGAAAAACATGTTAAAAAGATAAGCTGGTTTTTCCTGCCAAAGGAAACCAATCCATAAACAATCATTTCCCATTGCTTGCATGACTTCCACCATCCATTAAGTTGTTATTGGACAACTGCAAAATGTAGTGTCTGGTGGCTGTGCAGGCAGTGAAGACTAGATAGGTAAAAGACATTAGCAAAGAGAACGAATGAACAATGAGTGAACTTCCTTAAAGATAATCTTGCCAAGAACATAGCTATGTGAGACTTCCTGTATTATGTCCCTGCAGAATTAAGAGATATAAATGCCAAACAAAAAAATAAATAAATAAAAAATAAAAACTGTCAGGAATATTTAATAGCCTGTCCAAAGCACAGGGCACCCAGGTCAATCTCATACAGGCAACAACTATTTACTCTACAACTCTCAACATTATCAAGTCCTTCAATACATACTAAACGAAACAGGTAATCATTGTATGTAGTTTTGTCATTTCACAAGCTTGATGTTGGACAAAGAGGTTAGCTGAAAAGGTTAATATGTAGATACAACTACAACCCCAAATCATAAAAAGTTGAGACAATATGGAAAATGCAAAAAAAAAACAGTGATTCTTACATTTACTTTGACTTTTATTTCATTGCAGACAGTATGAACCCAACAGATACTTCATGTTTTGTCTGGTCAACTATCATTTCATGTGTTAATATACTGTATATCCATTCCTACATTTCAGGCCTGTAACACATTCCAAAAAAAAAATAGTAGGGATGATAAAGCATTTACCACTTTGTAATGATGCTATTCCTTCTCACAACACTTAAGAGACTGTTTGGCACTGAGGATACCAAGCAATGAAGCGTTTCAGGTGTTATTTTGTCCCATTCTTCCTGTAAACACATCTTCCTCTTGTGCCGGAGCCATACCTTTGTAAAATGCATGGATGCCCCTGGAAAAGCTGTTGTCTTACAAGCAGCATACATTCTTCTAAAATCTCGATCTACTTTTCTGCATTAATGCTGCCATCACAGAAGTGTAAATTACCTTTGCCAAGGGCACTGACAACCCCAATACCATGACAGACCCTGGCTTTTGGACTTGTTGCTAATAACAAACTGGATGGTCCTTTGGTCCAGAGCACACTGCATCCATTTTTTCCAAAAAAGATCTGTAATACTGATTCGTTTGCCCACAGTACATGTTTCCACTGTGTGATGGTCCATCCCAGATGCCTCTGAGCCCAGAAAAGTCGATGCCACTTCTGGAAATGGTTAACATAAGGCTTCTTTTTTTGCACAGTAAAGTTTTAAGTGGTATTTGTGAATGTAACTCCGTACTGTAGTGCTTGACAAAGGTTTGCCAAAGTAATTCCTTGCCCATGTGGTTATATCAGCTATTGATGAATGATGGTTCTTGATGCGGTGTATTCTGAGAGATCAGATATCATAGGTGTTCAGCTTAGGCTTGTGCCCTTGCCCTTTACACACTGAAATTCCTCCAGATTCCTTGAATTGTTTAATGATATTATGCACTGTAGAGGGAGAAATATACAAATCCTTTCCAATCTTTCTTTGAGGGACATTGTTTTTAAACATTTCAATAATTTTCTCATGCATTTGTTGACAAACTGGAGATCCTCTGCCCATCTTTGCACCTCAAAGACTCAGCCTTTCGTGGATACTGCTTTTGTACCAAGTCATGATTACAATCATCTGTTGACATCACCTGTTTCAAATCACATTATTTCTTTATTTATTTATTACCTCATTATTAGCTCTAAATCGCCCCCATCTCAACTTTTTTTGGAATGTGTTGCAGGCCTGAAATGCAGGAATGAATGTATATTAAATGAAATGTTAGTTGATCAGATAAAACATGAAATATCTTGGGTTCATACTGTCTGCAATGAAATAAAAGTCAAAGTAAATGTAAGAATCACTGTTTTTTATTAGCATTTTCCATACCGTCCCAACTTTTTCTGATTTGGGGTTGTATGTATTTTCACTACTGCAAGACAATGAACTGCTGTGGCTAGAACACAAAAACAACTGTTTACAGTATTTAAAGATATTTTTGAAATTTGAAAAGGGGAAGCACGAAAAAGTATAAAGTTACATGACAGCTGCGTAACAGGTTGGGTAGATTATCTTAGTGACACAAAATTCTCATCTTCAGTGTGTTTGTTAAACTATCACAGCTGGACAACTACAGGAACCAGCGGTTGTGGGTTTCCGGCAATAGTTTCAGCAGTTCCCCACTTTGCCCTGCTTGGTTTTGTTTTCATTTGTTGTACTTCAGTAAATGTGAGTGCACAACTAAGCAGCTTTTTCCAGTTCACATCCTGGGTCACTCACAGAGAGAATCACAAGTTTCGTTTAGAAAACTCAATTAGAATAAAGCTGATCAAGTGTACAACATGTCTAATTAAGCTCTTGATCATATTCAGAATTTAGGAGAAAAGATGGGGATGGCTGATTCCACCCCAAACTTTAATAGCCCCAAGGTAACTTCCATTATAGTAAAAGTTACAAAAGTTTGCAGCAGTACTTTTAATTTCCACCTACAAAAAAATTGTAAAAGTTTGTCTTTGTGCAGAGTGCAGTCTATGGATATTTCAACCACATTACATATCATTAGCCAAAAACTACCTAGAATTACTACTCTATTATGTAACTAGTTAACACAGAATGATTTTCCTACCTCAAGTACAAAACATGGGCCAAATATATTAATCTTTTTCAATCAGCAAAATTGGGTGTGTACATTTTTTATACCCACAGTAGATATTTGTAGATATTTTATGCGCATGTGTTTGTCATGTAGCATAGCTGGGCTATATGTGACAAAGACACTATAATTTTAAACCACAGATTAACTCCACACACCAGCAATGGGAGACCGACACAGAAATACAGTTCCAGCATCTATACTGTTTTAGCTGAGGTAACACTCTTGGGGGATGGGGGTCCACACAAATTATGGCGACAAAACTTTTAAATTGCCAGGTTCAATAAACAGTCGGTTATTTTCATGTCATACCATATTTTCAGTCAAATGTAATTATTGGCACACATGCCCAGCCAGGTGTCTTAAATACTGGGTGTGCAGTTCTCAGTTACACAACTTGCCAAACTTCACCGGTTTCTTCACACACACACACACACACACACACACACACACACACACACACACACACACACACACACACACACACACACACACACACACACGACTGATTACACAAACTAACAAGGAAGCTGTAGCAGACTTACTGATGTCAGCCTCTGCAGAACAGTGTACATGGTATAATAAACACAAGGCCAACACACCACTCAAACAGTCAGTGTTTTCTGTTCTGGAAAAATAAAACATGGTTGTTACACACACTGCAGCACAATAACAGCACTGAGGGAAGATTCAGTCTACACTTCACCATACTTATTTCCTTGTTTCTACAGAGCGCCCTGCTCAGCACAGAAGTGGAAACTACAAATACAGGGGTAAATGAGAAAACATCGACATCAATGCAGTATATTCAACTACCACTTGCTGAAGAATTACCTTGTGCTATACAGATGTATCCATTCACCTTGTATCTGGCGCACCATGCAATCTTTTGTTTCCATTTGCAAAGTCAAGTCTGCCTTAGTGGATAGCCTTGGGACCAGAACCTACAGTATCCAGTTAAGCAGGGTTATGTATACATGCAGTCATGTGAGGGTGTAAAGCATATTATTTATGTACATATACTAGGTCCTCAAAACTTTCTTTGCAAAATGGTACAGTAAACAGTGTTGCACAACATTTTTAAAATTTATTTTGAACTTATTTTTAAATTCATACAAACTTTCATAGCAGGTGCAGCTGCTGGGCTCCACAAAATGACATAGGAAAACCACTGTTTGTGTGTCTGCTGAAGTGACAAGGAAGCCATAAACCAGCAACTTTTAAAAACTACATTATTATAATAGATTGTGTTTTGGTAATAAATCTCCAAAAGAGAGTAAATGCTTTAAATACCAAAACATGAATGGATATGTGACAAGTTCTCTCATCAGACTGTAGCCATCGTTTAAAATTTTTTTTTTATAAAAATGGCAAGTTCTGCTAGTGGGGGCATACCAGTTTAACTGAATTATGATTGTATAAGGGATTTACCACTGCCATTAAAATAGGCATTTGGGCTATGGGCTTGGAACATTTTAACCACTAAAGTGAACAATCCACTTATCAGGTATGCATTTGTGCTCTTTTGAAGTGAATAGGACCAAAAAGGTACTGTAAAATGAAGCATACACTTATCCAGTAACCACTTAAGTGGACTTGACTACATACATATAGCTGTGTATACATGAGCACTAACAATGGATCTGGATTTGGCAATGACTTGTAAAAAGCACAATCAATCCTTCCAGAGTCATCTGTCAGACGTTTCACTTCCCCTCTGAAACTCCTATTACATCAGATTTTAATTAATTACCATTTTAAGACATAAGAGCTGTGCAAGATTTTCATAGTTTCCTTGTGGTTATTCAGCCTCAAAATGAGGAGCTGTAAAGCTGCAACCTTCAATAACAAACATAAGCCTCCACGTTTCTTTTAGCAAGAAATCTACAGTTAAGGTTCCACAGTCATGAAGGAAAAGAGTTAAAGTTGTTCAGGCTGCAGTCTTCTACCACCAAGAGCACTTTCATCCCTTCACTTTTCTGACATTCCACCATGGTTCTTGTGTTTAAGAAACTACCCTACCTGTATGACTGTGTATCCCATGATTCTTCCTTCAAGTGCACCTTATGGTTTATGTACTGTTTTATCTATTTATTTATTTACTTATTTATCTATTTGCTGTTTGTTTCTTGTCTTCTTGTTGTTTGGTTGTTTGTTTTACTTGTAAATTTTTCTGCACAGTCTCCTATCCTGTATCAGAGCACATTTCACTACATGGTATACTCAGTAACCATGTACGTAACAAATAAACTCTTTTGACTTTTGATTCATGCCTACAGGCATAGTAAACCTGAAAAATGTGGCACCTACAAGAGGGTCTTGGAAGTGAACCAGCAGGTAAGATCACTTAGGGCTCCGCAGTAATGTATCTACATACAATCATCATCCTCTTGCACAGACAGACTGCTGGTATCAGACATTTTTTGCCCCAATCAGGGTAAGCATCACATTCCATGTTGGTTCACTTTGCTATCACAACCAAAACTACTCAGATGACACAAATGTACTATGAAGTTAGCATAGTAAATTCAAAAGAATGGAACCACACACAGTCTCCTGTTGAAACAGGGCACATTTCACTACATGGTATACTTGGTAACCATGTATGTGACAAATAAATTCTTTTGATCATCTTCTTTTGATCTTTTCAAGTATGTTACTCAAGTTTAAAAAAACTTTAATAAGAAAATGTATAGAAAAAAACTATTTCTGTTACTATAAATGAAAGCACAAAGGACAATGACTTGTCTGAAAGGCTCTGACACATTAGTCTAAAGACCGAGCAATGAGTAATTGTACGAGCAGATACACTCTACAACACGAAGACAATACAGCAATTCACTATCTGAAATGCACAAAAGTATTTGATGTCTGGCTAAAGACAGGTCACTCTATTGTCCAACGTTGATCTCTGCCACAGGAAACAGCTTCCTGTCCATGATAACCAAGCTGTACAAAACATAGCTTGTTCCAACAGTCCATGGAGCTCTAAGGCATACAGGACCAAGTCCAAGATTCAAGAATCAAAGATGCCATTGCAAAGCAAAAACAACTGTTGAGACACTGCATTGAACATTTCTTGATTTTGATTGTGTTCAAATATGCATCTTGTGCACAGAGCAAGCAAGCCTGAAAGCAAATAGTCTTAATTTCTGGCAAATTTGCAAAGTGACACTGGGAATGCAGCTGTAATACTGCAACTGATATATATTAAAATCTCACTGCTTGCTAACTGTCCAGGTTGTTATAAAATGGCCTCCAACTCATAAACATTGCTGTGTTTAAATAATCTTGTACCTCAAGGAAGTGAATAAATATCCAGCTATTATGCGTTCAACTGACTAATAAATTTCCCTGGATATGGAGCAAATGACCCTTAATGTAGGGATAAGTTTGAACCAGTAGTAATTAGCATAATATTATCAATAAATGCAACAAATTAATTCACTTAAGTACAAAAGATATAAAACTGCAATAACTGAAGTACTGTAACTACATATATGCCAACACCTTGGGAGGAGGCACTGCAAAGGTTACATTTCCAAATTCAACCTTTTTAACCTTCTCAATACCACACTAAGGCAGCACAACAGCCAGCATAAAGACCAAGTTTATTAAACACAGTCATGTTGTGTAGTACAACCGCATGTCAGGGTCATCCCTTATACTGGAGAGGGTTAAACCACTAGAAACAATGCAGTTCTAGAAAACAACGGCAGCCCTTCCTCTTTTACTGTGCTTTTATTCCAGTCAAGCTTTATCAACAAGCACAGGCATTTTTCAGACCCAAATCAGACCCTTACAGTAAATGGAAAATTAAATCGTTGGTAAGCATCAGCACAAGCTTGAAACCAACACAAATAAAAACAGATTAAATATTGAAAATAAGGAAAACTAGCTATGCAGTGCTAACCTACCATGTGGATGTATTTGCTGCAGACTAAGATACCATATGACAAATTTTTCACTGAGCTCAAACTGATATCACAGCTTTGGAAGAGTGGGAGGAAATACGCAGGACACGCTGAAGGCAGTAAATGGTGCTGCCAGAAATGATCATACTGGAGAACATTGCTAAGTAAGTTTCTGAAAGTTTTCACGCAACCCTGAAGACAAAATATCATTATCTCTGTATTGGGCACAAAGTTCCATAACAGCATTCCTGTTAATAAATAAAAAATTTTAAAAAAAGAGGACTTCAAGCAGCACACAGTGTAAACACAGCAAAAGCAGCACATAGTGTATCAAGTTCTAACTGTCACTCATGCTTGCCACGTGGACAAAGTGGCTATTGCCACAAAAGCCATAAAGTATTTCTGTTTGCTCCAAAATGTTTGGCTACAGGCCGCACTACACACAGACAATAGCAAAGCTCAGTCCTGTGAACCAGTGCTCACTGTAGATGGAGTTTCCTCTTCGTGGGCATAATGGAAAACTTTGTGAGGGAAATTATTTTGCAAAAGCAGTTATAACTTTATTATATCTCATGGAAGGGCTCTCGCTGTCAGTAAGAGATACAACGGATATAACTCACTACTGAACAGTGAGTAAGAAAGCAGCAAATGCTGCAGAAACCACAAAACCACACTTACCAGCACTACCTTCTCAAGTCAACACAACACATAATTTAGTTAGAAATTGGCTTTGTTAACCATAAGCTTAAGAACTTAATTAGGGCAGGAATAATAAAGAATTATTTAATAACTACAATAAAGAAAATGAACATTACAGATCCAATACTACAAAATATCTTTCCTTTTCTTGACCAAAAAGTACTTAATGCATGTATCCTATACTTTTAACAAGTATCTGTTGTACACTATCTGCAATTTTTCACAACTGTGAATTCTAATGCCTAGATGAACCCCACCTTCTCAACTCCCTTTATCAGGTCATATCCATCTGTCACAGTATGGGCCCTCAGCTTGTTCACCCACTGATCTTCCAAAAAGTTGTAACAGACACAAAAGAGGCGTGAGGTCACCTTCGTTGAAGACTAAAGCCACTACCTTAAAAGACCTCTGACAAATATGCACTGCATAATTTGCCATGTAACTCTACCGATCTGTATTTTTATTTACCCTCAGTCTTATTTGACTGTCCCACCTTTTCAAAATTATGTACTTTGTTTCGTTACAGCTCCACTGGGTAAAAACCCCACCCTTCACACATTCTAAACCAAAATGCACACAATATTGTCTGAGCAACTGCACTGTCTCACACCGTTTATCTTCAGCAAGTGGATGATGCTGAAGTCAACTCCAAAGTTCAGATGCAGTAAATTCCCAAGTCCACAGTGCCACATGGGTGTTTGCATGTGTTCCATGGCAACTGTCTGCTCCACAATAACAGACTCTCAGCAGTAAGGTAGTGTTTGAAACCTAAAAAGACTGAGTGTGCACAAACATACTGGGAAGACTGACCTAGAAGTCCACATGCTGCACTTGGACCTTTATTACTATATGGCATTAGTTTTAATTAGCAACTGCAGAAGAATTTATAACACAAAGCTTGCTGAGACCCAAAGACCAGCATCAAATGTTCGAGTCAGCAGAAAACTGTCAATCCAGGTTTTCTAGAAACCAAATCCAAAAATTTTCACTTTCATTAAATTAATTTGACAGCATTAACTGAAATTTCGTCTAAAAGACAAAAAAGGAGAAATAAAGGAAGAGCAGGCAACATGCAAGATTGCTGACCTCTGCTGATCCTCTGCTTCTCTCCAGATAAGATTCCAGGGGTATCGATGATGCTGATGCTCTCCAGCACTGGGTTGGGCATCTGGGCACACATAAACCTGCAGAGGTGAACAGTAGGAGTGGTGGAAAGGAAGGGCTTAGCAATGTACATCTTCCAAGTTAAAACACTGTTCAGGCACACAGAAAATGCTGAAATAAGGAAACACTGCCAAAACAAATTAAAACATTTACTACTTACTAGTGTGACTACATAAATAGAAAACAACATATTTAGACATCCTTGCAGCTTTGCACCTCAGTGTTTGCAATGTCCTGACAATTTCTCTCTAACTACATGTAAATACTGCACAATATTTATGCATAAAGGTCTGTAAAGCTCTTCCAAAGCAATATGAAATAAAAATACTTAAAAGTTAAATATTTTTATTAAATTCAAGTGAAAATACATTCTCTCCAACAACACTGCTAAAGACTAACTGCACCTTTTCCTTATGTCAAAATAATACAGGTTCAATTGAGATCAGTTTATCACAATTCTGGCTACACAAGGCTTTATGAAGTTTTGCAGAATCTTGAAATTAGTAGAATATGGGGAGGACAAAAGGGTGAAATTACCAACTAATTGAAAACTGGTCCAAAATTGGCCCTCAATTTCTCTAGACAATCAGGTAATAAAAATGAGCAGTGAATAAAACTGAGGTAAAAAAAAAAAACTGTACTAGTTTAAGTTCTGCATTGTTTACGATAACCTCAAGATTTTTATTAAATACATTTTTGGATTTGTAATTTTTGCATTTATTACATGGTCTTTAATCTTTCATTTTGTATCGCAATAGGAATAAGTATTTAAAACACTTGTGTACAGTATCACAGAAAAATTACAGCTAGAAATTTGAATTTTTGTTATGCCTCAACACATTTTAACAGATAAACTTTGGTTTTGCAGCACAGACAATATTGGACTTCAATTCACATCTTTTAAGTTACCCCATTCCATTATTTCATAAGGCCTTGCAGGAAGTCAGCTCTGCAGGACCCTTTCACTATTGAATGCCCTGTGGACTGAGTACACATTGGAAACGATGTAAGGAGATGTTTCTTCAACAGAACTCAGGACTGTACTGGGAGGGGCAACTTCAGTACTTCATTTTATCCTTGTAAGGAGAGCAACTCCTTTTCCTGGATTGCTTTCTTTGACTCTTGTACAAACATAGTGAGCAGGTATTTCTGCTGGTGCTCCTTTATCTGATCCCTCTTCAGTAACTGCTCTGCTCTTGCCTGCACACATGTCCATGACTCACATAAACCAGGACCCTCTCCAAATTCCTGAGAGGAATTCCACTCCCTCTTCAAGTACAACCCTATACATCCAACTCATCACATAGAAATGATGCATCTTCCTTTGGGATTCCCATGTTCTCCTTACCCACTGTCATCTCACCATTCATTTTATTGTGTCACTTTCTCCCTACTTGTCTTGCTTCTTTTTCCTGCACACCTGACCTGTCCTCTTATTTTCCTCTTTTAAATGTTTTTAAAAATCTGATTTCCTCTTACTTGGCCAGCAAACAGCTGCCAACTATGCCCCACCTCAATGTGCAAGTGGAAGGAGGTGGGTAACCTCACAAAAGCCACAAAAAAAAAAAAACCCAATGATAATGCAAAAGAAGAGAGGAAATTATTTTTTTCCCAAAAAAAAAAAAAAAAGCTGGGAGCCAGGGTAAAATCCAGATGAATCACAATGCTTGATGAATGCAATGAGAAGCTTGTTTACTCTTTGCGGTTTTTCTTACTGGAGTTAAAAATACTTAAGAAGGACAGTTTCACTTTCTGCTTTATACTGAGTGAGGATCACCTTGAATGAAAATGTTGTGAAATATACTTGGTGTTTCCCCCATTGCACCTCAACCTATAAGGGCAATGTGAAAGATGACTAATGAGTCAGAAATAAATGCAAAAAACAAAGGAAAAAATATCTGAAAAGTTTGCACTGTGTGTGTGCCAAGTTCCTCTTGTTTTCCACACTCAGTTTTGCTGGGAAGTTGTAACCTGCTGATTCAGCTCCCAGGCCACAGTCAGTGTAACAAAAGTGTCACAGTGTTACTGATTCAGCTTTTCAGTTCCAGGGCCTTTCGAGGTTGTCTATGACAGCACAGGACCCAAAATTACTGGCTATTAGCACACTGCCTTAAATTCCATCTTCTTAAATAGATCTTGGGCAAACCTCAAGGTGCTAACCCACTGTAGCATGTGGCAAAATGCAGAAATTTGGTAATGCAGAGTAAAAAAGAAAATCTGACACTTCATTAAGCAACTGTGCCAAAGTTAAGAACCCTACTTTGGTACAGCTATTTACCCTCAGCTAACATATGTGCCTGCTAAGCTGGGTCTGTGGAAATCCTCTTGATGAGACTGAACACATGACTCTGCAGACTGCAATCCATCTGAGTTCTCAGTGTAGGCAGGCATTACTGTCTGGACCAGATTTCTCATCACTGACCACCACGTGGGTCACCTTACAGGAACACTGGCAGATGAGTTAAACAGTCATTTGTTGTTCCTGGTCTATATGTTATTTCATAGTTATCCAACACAAGCAGGGTTACTCCAACATAGCAGAGTAGCAGTAAGAGCTGCTGGGTAAATCATTTTTAAATAACAATATGTTGCTTTGGAGAAAAGTTTGAATAAATGAAAATGAAAACATGGCCAATACAAAACTCTTGTTTGTACAACTTAATTTAGCATTAATGTACAGAAGAGCACAGCCGCATGGCATTTCCATGGCCTATACATATGTTGAAAAAACCAGGAGAGCGTTATTCCAAATGAGAAGACCTCAAGGGACTTCCAAACCAAAGGATTCCAAGGTGAATTCCACACCTTCTGAAACTACAATGCTTATTACATGCAGTTTTCTCCCAGTCACTGCCACGTTCCTCATTACCATTTGTAACAGAGGGGACATCAGCCCATGAATGCCTACAAGGCAAACAACTTCTCTGTCTACAGTAAACAAGTCCTTTGTTCTTGGAGCTCCCCAAAGTTCAGGCCTCTAGAGACTTTGACTTCACCCATTTCACCAGAAGCCTTGATTCTTTCAACATCTGAACCAGTTCTGGAATGTACCTTGCACTGGTATACAGCTCCCATCAGCTACATTGGTCAAAACTACATAACATTTACTTTAAACCAAAAGCACTCATGAAAAATGAGACAACTGAAACTGCACAAGAAAAAATTCCCCAAGCCCTGAAGCAGTTTTGCTGCTTTGTTTATTGTACTTGTTTCACTAGTGTTAACTACAATAAATACTCTGTACTAAAAGTGGTACAAATCAGCAAAACAGTTTGAATCCTTATTTAAAAAAAATAAACTCAAAACTGTTTCAAAAAACATTCCTAGTCAAACATGGGACAATATAATTCAATAATTTCACTATTCTTCAATTCCCCACTGATTCACACCCATTTGTTTCCAAACTGGCCTGTTCTTACAATGTAAGCAACAACTACTTGCAACTCGAGGGGGGGGGGGGTGACTGCAAACAGACTCAAAAAGCTTGTGCCTTAACACCTATAGTATATGACAGGGTGTACAATAACCTGCAATCCCCCCATTTTCCTAAAATACTGAGAAGACCCCTTCCTGCCACTCAGGGGTCTTTTGGTTTGCTACTAGATAACATTGATAACCAGTATACACCAAGGGGAGTACAGTGGTTACTTTAACAAGTACATGAGCAGATTTTCCTTTCTATAAATATTCAGCCATTTCAGCCAGGACACAGTCCTTTCCCAAGCTGTTATATGCACAGCAGGAGAAGCAGCAACCAGAGATTAAAAAACTAAATCTGTAAATAAGAAGTTGTAGTCATTCAGTGATATCTTTGAATATCTTCTGTACCTTAAAATGTCTAAATGAAAAAATGCAGCCTGAATGCTGAAATACTGCTTCACATAAAATGTCTGCTATGGAACTGAAAAAGAAATTAAGAAGCATGCTTGCACTTGTAAGCATAAAGGGGAAAAAAATGCTGTGCAGAGTAAAAACCCATCTTGAACTAAGTTGACCATTTTGATGAGAACAGGCTGCTATTGGCAAAGTAACAGGACTTTTCCGGACTTCAATGGAAAGTGAAACGGAAATCAACTGGAAACCAGTAAGAATTTAGAACCCACTGCCTTCTCCACATGCAACATTCAGGCCAGCAAATTCCAATATAAAACTCACTCCAGCTGCTGTACACAGTAGGTCTGCCACCAAAGAAAAGAAGTTCACCGTATTCTGTCATTTAGGGCCTTTTCAGACCCCCATTTCAAACAGTGACTAGAAACGCAATGGTGAAAAAGAGGGTTTTAATCCCAAAAGGTGCAATGCCAGTTTTCTTGCAAGAGGCCTTACATCAAAGGCTACGGACAACCTGTCAGATGTTTGGGACTGGTTTCTTGGAAATGAGGGCGATGAAACAAAAATTATATATAATAGCACTCGATGAATTTGCACTAATATTGAGAGGACAAATTAGGCTAGCCTGAACGTTGTGGGAACATATCCCTACCAAGGCCCAACTGGATGAGAATGGTGGCTGGCTGGAGTCCTTCAGCAGACACCAACACTCAATTGACCCTTCCCAAGTAGAGTCCAGAACTATGACGTAGACAAAAAAGTTTATGAACATCGGAAACAATGAATCATGATAAAGCAGTGCTGTCGACGCCAAAGCCAGCTGTCTTTCCTTTGGTGTCACAACAGGTCACACCCATTGCTCGTTTTCTCGAGGAACGAAAAAGCAAGAGGATCTCGCGTTCCTACTGATCAAAGCCAACAACCTGAACTTCACACGAAGTTACTAAAAAAAATAAGACGCAGTTATACGTTTTTCACGCTCTTTCACTCTGGGCGACCAAGTTTCCCAGGCCATTTCAGTCCGAGGGCGGCGGCACCCACTGTGAGGTTCTGGGCGCCCCGACGCTCACCTGTTCAGGAAGGCGTTGCCGAAGGCATTCAGCTTCCGGAAGGGCTTCTTGGGGTCGACCACCAGGGCGTTCCCTGGCACGATGCCCTCCTGCTCGCCGTACATCACGGCGATGAAGGAGTCGGTGGTGGGCTCGGGGCCGATCCGCATGCCCGGGAAATCCTGCTCCATGATGTGGCGGATGAACGTGGTCTTCCCGGTCGAGTACTGACCCACAAGCAGCACCATGGGCTTGTTGTCGAAGTCGGCATCCTCCAAGGCGGGCGAATGGAAGTCGTGGAAGCGGTACGTGTCCTCCAACGGGAACAGCTTTGTCCGGTACAGCCGCTTGAGACCGTCCGACACGGTCTGGAAGAGCTCAGGGTCCTTCTTCTTCCCGTCCTTGTTGGACCAGGTGAACATGGTGGCCAAACTTCTGTGTTCCCGGTGAAGGGGCTCGTCACGAAGAAGAAAAGTCGCCAACTACTATCGGAATGGTTGAAGTTTTCGACCCGCCAAGCGACCCACCCGACAGAACGAAAAATAATGAAGTTTGTTCCGAAAAAAAATGTTCTTTTTGGGTCGCTGCTGGTCTCAGTCGCGCTGCTGAAAATCTCTCTGACTTGCACAGACCACGTCAGGCGCGCGACCGCAGACGCGAACGGCTCCTTCTGGGACTTTCGCCTCGCGACTGCTGGCAGAGCTGTAGCCCCGCCTCCATGGAGCTCCCGCCCTCTGCGCGACGTTTTCGCCGCCAAACCGGAAAATGCGTCATAGTTCAAAATAAAAGTCTGCGCCACCGCTCGGTGGCACCGCAGTGCGGAATTTTCTGAAAATGTCATTTGTATGTTAAATAAATAAGTCTCTCGTTCAGCATCTGAATGAGAGCTTGTGTAATTTTGATGTTCCGCTTTACATTTTTATGCCCTCTTAGAAGGCTTTATTGAGCAACAATACAATATGCAGCTAAACAAGGAGCATATTTAAAATACACCTTATTGGTCAGGACTAAAGGTCCGTTTGCGTCGTTTTCCTATTTTACACGCTTTCCCAGCATGCATTAGTGTATGTAGGACACCTGAGCATCGCACCCATGTGTGCTTGTTGAGCGTCCCATTCCAAACCCATGGACATTAATATGAAGTTGTGCCCCATTTGTTGCTATTACAACCCCAGCTCTTTTGGGAAGGCTTTCAACCAGATTTTGGAGCGCAGCTGTGGAAGTTTGTGCCCATTCAGCCGCAGGAGCATCGGTCAGGGTAGGCGAGACGGCCTGGCCCTCAGTTGGTGTTCCAGTTCATCCCAAAAGTGTTCTTTGGGGTTGAAGTCAGGGGTCTGTGCAGCCACTCAAATTCCCTCCCTTCCCTATTCAGCTACGGCACTGACACAGCCAGACACTTTGGCTCGTGATCAGCAGGCTGAGCAAAGTTCTCCCTGAATGTTGCCTGGGTGAATAAAATGTCAGCCAAATAAGGATAAAGGAATAAAGTAACATTGTGATCACATAAAGAGCCAAAAGGAAGGCGAAAAGAGTCACATCTACCCTGACATACAGACCGGGCCTGGCTGCCAAAACGCTGTGTGTGTATTTAAAGTCATGTCTCGAATGTCTTAACTTTTATCACCTGGCCTGTTACATTTGTTGTTATTGAATAGTTTTACCAGGCACTTTACCCCAAATAAACATGCATAGCTTCCATTCTACATATTTCACTGATTCATACATCTGGATATTTCATAACCGTGAAAGTTTAATGAAGAATCGTGGCCTACAAGTTTACTTCCATAAGATGGTAATTCTTGGTACATTATTGGGTGAGGTGTAAAGAATAAGCCCAACAAACACCTGAGCAGTTTCAGAAGGATTGTTTGTTTCAAACCACCATCAAAGCCAGAGTGGTTTGCAGTGTTAGTTATCATGATATTGTATAATGATTTTATTGATCACATCTATTTTATGGGTGTCCCTTCCAGCTCATCCACACTGTCCAACATGAACATTTCTGTATCCATAAAGAACAGACAACACTGAAAGGTTCACCAACAAAACAACTTAACATTAATTAAAAAACTGAATGCTGAAAGTATTTGGCTGGATTATCAAAATTGGTGGAAGAGAAAAACAGGAAAAAGTAGATGGGTTACGCTAAGGGCACGTCATGGCCGCGCTCACATGTGAAGACTTGCATTTTCGGGCTGCTTCCCACATCCACTATTGTCCTCCCTGCTTACTGAGTTCAGCTCAGACGATTACATGTACAATCCGGTATTGGGAAATCTAAGTCTTTTTGCAGTATTGTAATGGTGTTACACAATACATAAAGCCTTGGAAGTCTTACTTCACCCAAAGTCATCAAACAGGAACTGAGTGTTGGTGACGCACAATACTTTTTCATATTGGATGCATTTATGTACAATATGTGCTGAAATCCTGTGAGTCACTGAATCAGACCATCATAGGCTAGTGATGCTTTTCAAGCTCATAAACAGTAGGTTTTATTTCAGTCAACAAATTTTATTTTAGATTTCCTTTAAGACAATTTGGGGAGGGAACATGAAGGTCACTGACTGGAGCATGCAGAAGTGAAAATGAAAGCTGGTGCAAGTTATGAAAGGGAAATGAAGGGGAATCCCTTATTTTATCCTCTTCCTGTAAACCAAGTGATTTTATGTTGCCATTTTAAAAGTGGAACAACGCATCTCTTTAGTGGACTGCTATGAGTCAGTCTCCAAATATTATCGATCCCACCCTCCTCATGCTCTCAAGTGTCAGTGTGAGTGGAGCAAGCAGGACAGTGGCCTACAGAACTGACAGGCAGGCCAATGCCAATCACTGGCTGTCAATTCATAGGTCATTGCCCTATACTCCAGTCTGCCTGCCTATGGTTCCAGTTGTGTGTTTGCTTTCATTTTAACTTTAGCAGCTCAAACTGCTGCACATGCCACACTGGTCAGCAGGAGGAACTCAAATTCTTATGCTGGCTTAATCCACCCCTTCCCCCATTTTGGAATGACGGGTACAGTAGGAATGTGTGGATGTGGATCCTGGACTGCGTCAGCTGCTCAGCTCTGCGGCGCTGGTCAAGAGTGTCCCTCCGCAGATAACAGCGGCTCCACGGGAAATCAGAGCCCTTCCACATGGAGTTGCTGTTACAACCAGAAAGCACCACAAGGCGTGAACTACGTATGGTCACAAGGTTGCTCGGTGAGCCAAACTGACGCACTGCAACATGAGAATTACTAGAAGTGTAGCTCTTTTGTGGGGTTGAATGTTACCGAACAGAGATATTAAATGAAGTCTTTAAATAAGGATATAGATCATCTGTTTAGATGAAGATATTAAATGAAGTAAGTATAAGAAACAGTACTCCTCATTCCTTATTTCAATCTTATAAAGCATTGTCCGTCTTAAACATGGACGGAGAACAATACTGGGTGTTCATTGCAGTAAATACATAACAGAAAAAACATTCAACATCGAATCAGCATGTTCTGCAGTACATGGTGGAAATGTGGCTTGCAGGACAGACACCATCCTTGCTGATGAAGATTTGTGACAGCTTCCATGACACCTGTGAACCAAACAGAAGTTAAAATATGTTACAGCCATGACCAA
The DNA here is from genome assembly GCA_018136845.1 of Heterotis niloticus. Classification (NCBI taxonomy): domain Eukaryota; kingdom Metazoa; phylum Chordata; class Actinopteri; order Osteoglossiformes; family Osteoglossidae; genus Heterotis; species Heterotis niloticus. Next base: position 22,001,415 of record CM030899.1, on the reverse strand, counting down.
CTTGGCCAAAGTCAGGGCTCAGCTTTGGGGGCAATGGGTACAAACATGTGAGTGTGCTAGTGGCAGAATGTGACTTTGACCCAGCACTTTTATTACTGTACCACAGATGCTGTTTTTTAAACATCTTCAGCAGAATGGCCAAAGTGCTAAGGGCCCATCTTGATAACAGATAACTTTATGGTGGCTGTTAATACTGCAGCAGTGAATGTACAAGGTGTGTCTGTCTGTTCACTTCTGGTCATGCTCTTTCCTTTACTTTGAGATTTCACTGAGTAAATTTTGTTTCCAAATACTTTGAAGCGGTGAACTTTAGTCCCTCCTCTCCTCCTATAACTGCAGAAAAACAGAACCATAAAACAATTAAATGATGAGGAAATGGACCTTTGACCTCTATTATCCTCCATTTTCCACCACATTCTCACCTTGTTTCACCCCTTTCGTTGTAAAGGAAAGTAAAATATAAAGATTCTGATCTTCTGACTGTCCAAAACTTATATACCGCTGTTTCACCCATTAAGGTTATAGAAGTCTTTGCTCCAATAGTTAATTCAAAAATATATTTTACCCTCTTTAGCTTTCTGTCATACATTGTTCACTATCTCACACTTTGATGAATATTTTATGCCTCATGAGAACAGGTGTCTCTCGGTTGCTGGAAATGGGGCAAAAGATGAATCAGATTCATGGACTTGGAGAAACTTAGGAGTGAAGAAAGAGTATCTTTCTGACACAGACAATTATAACAGTCTTGTAGTTAATAAAATCATATGAATACCTGACCCTGAAGAAGATGTAGCTCAGAGAGGATACCAAGGACAATGGTGACAGACTAGTTAGGCTGTGTAAATATGTGCAGTCAAGCGAAAGTTACTTCATTAAAAATTTCTAAGTAACTATAAATGACATATATCCCAGGAACTGCTTACGAAAAATGGAAAAATACCTGAAATTTGTGCGACTATGCAGATAAATACAAAGGCAGAATCCTCCACAGCGGGGGTAGAGAAACGCATACATATGCAAGTGAGAATGTATGGTGGAGTCAGAAAGGGGGTCCATTATGTCAGCAGCTCAGTTTCCATCCTTGTCCACATTTGTCTTACTTGCTAGACTAATAATGAACAGTGGAGGCACTGAACACTTTGCGCTCGTGCTACCACCGCCTTTATGGTTGTCACTAACATTGGCTTACTTTCCTTCTTATGGTTTCACTCACAGCCCAGGTTTGAAATACTTTGTCCCGGTGGGTCAGCGAATATGTGGTTGTCTCAGCCATTAAGAGACTCCTCAGATGTAAAGATTCCCTCCTTTAGAGCTTTTACTTCTTTATTTCATTGATGCTTCTTCCCAAAGTGATTTTGGATAGTAAAGCTACTTGCAATGATTTACCTATTCATGCACCAAGACTATTTTTACTGGGACAGTTTTAGAACAAGTGCCCCACTGAAGGGTACTACAGCAACAGGTGGGATTTAAGCTGGGTCCTCTGAATATGAGGGAGCAGCTTTGAGTACTTCAGCACTTGCTGCTCATGAGTTAAACAAGATTTTACTAAAATCAAAAATACGATTGTTGGCTTTCTGCAAAGAGAACACTCTTCACCTGTTGTTATTTCGATTCAAAGAGTTTTTTTTTTTTAATGTTTTGATTTTGTTCGCAGACACTGAGTTGGTCAGGCACCATTTCTACTTCATTCAAATACAGGGTGTGTAACTTTGTCACTCATTTACATTCAGTCCCTCCTGTTCAGGATACCTGTTGCTCTACTCAGCCCCTTTCTTTTTACAACAAAAGCGAATGTTGAATAGTGCGCTTAAACTCTAACCCTGATGGAACTGAAAAAGACATGCACATGTACGGTCATACACATAACACTGTACTCACCAGCAAATGCTTTGCGGTCAGCAGTCTTCTCACACAGGCCAGAAACAAAAAAAAGAAGCCGAGCAAATATTTTAAGAGCAAAGGTAAATGAATGTGAAAGAAGAACAAATGTCAGTCACCGTGAAGTAGCAGGGAACAAAAAGAAGGAGGACAGGGAGCCTGCTGATGTAAGGAAGGGTGTCTTGGTCAGCAGAGCTGTATGAGGGAATGAGTGGCCAGTTTAAGAGCATTTGGAAGGGAGGCAGGTTAATGATTACACTTCCTGTAAATATTTAACAGGCCCAGAGCCCTTCCCCTCAAAGCGACATCCTGTATGTGCTCACACATCGACACACACCCTCGCAGCACCAGGCACCCGGTGCCAACCATTGCTAAGGCCCAGCACCACTTGCAGAAGCCCTATTCATAAACTCCCACACTGGAGAAAGAAGGCCGTCGTCGTCATGGCAATACACACAGATATGCACACACAAACACCCATGCATGTGTGTCATTATCCCATGTTTCTCCAGTGCCACAGCTGAGTAGCTTCATCCTGTGAACTTCAGTTTAATTCCCAAGTACAATTTTTACATGACGTTTATAAGTAGCGTATCCAATAAGAACGTCCGGATAGTTCACAGTTTAAAATGTGGGATTCTGGTTTCCATTTTGTTTGGATTTTCATTCCTTATTTGTTGCTCCGCTTCAGGCTATGAATCAGTGATCCGAGAGAAATGGATGGTGTGTAAAAATAACACAAGTGTCCCACAAACTGTTTACCTTCTTTGTACACACTGGCCCTGGGAACTGCTGTGGATGTGAGATCGTAGGCCATGTCCTGCGGTGTACACTAGGTGGCGGTATAACTCACAAAAGAGGTTCGCAGCCACAAGCCTGACATAAAAGCTGTAAGGACTGATGTTCTTCACCCTTTTCAGATGACTGTTTTTTATGTTGCAGACTTTGGTCTTTGGTCTCAAGAAGAGTCTTATCAACATCATCAAAGTAAGAATTGCCCTTACACACACACACACACACACACAAAGTACTAGTGTGTATTATGATTTTGGTGCAAGATACATACCTCATTCAAGTTAACTTTTGAAAATATGTATCCAGAGTATAAAACCATCAAGTTGTGCTATGTGCTAGTATTTTTGGTCACTTTTGATCATTTATCGCATACGTCTTACAAAATATCATTAACAATTCATAATTTAAAAATATCTTAAGGAAAATTCTTTTACGGACAGGAACAGCATGTGTGATACTTATCTTAACCTTGGGCGATGCACTGAAAAACAGCAACGCAATGGCTAAGGGCACAAATAAGCCTTGTGGTCAAAGGAATGTTCTTGTCTGCTGTTCAAAGTGCATCTCATGTTGTCCCAGTAAAATATCCAGCTGGATAAATAAATCGTTTTGATTTTGCCTTAACTAGAATGGGCTACTGAGCAACAACAGCGCTGTTTAAAAATCAGTTTTCGAAGTTGTTTTCACGGCAGCAAAAATGCCTCTTTGAATGATTAAAAATATATAAATTATTTCATCACCGACATTTCGGTCAGTTTGCGTTGGCTTAATAAAATCTGAAAAACTGTGTAACTGTTCCAATGAATAATTTAACTCCAGCCTTATGTTTTGTTTCATTGAAAGGTAGAATGAAAATTTAGAGCATTTACCTCACATACTGAGCTTTAACATCTTAGTGCACTGAGAAAATCATAGCATCAGCCATTCCTTACATGAATGTATTTATCCTTTTCTTTTGTATTCACCCTTTCTTCTCTCAGCACCGTCTTGGCATCTGTCAAGGCTTTTGATTTGTTCAATACTCCCTGCTTTTCTCCTTTTTATTTCCCTGTGTGCAGGACAATCTCATACCAATATATTGCCTTCCCTAAGGCTGTTTCTCTCTGTTTTGCACTGTCAAATTCTTCCAAAAGCTTGTCTTAATTTTTCTCTGCCTTGCTTTTGCGATAAAAAGAAACCACACTGCAGATGCTTGTTTTGTTATAAATTAAATTGTACCCTGTACTGAAAATGCACTGTAATATTATTGGGACATTTTTGAGAATTTCTGATAGAATCCTTCCTCATATTAAAGGAAAACACCATGCAAAATTCCAGTTACCATACAATCCCATGGATTCTTAAACTTTCAAGACATTCTTTACTTGCGATTTTCCAAAACACACACACACACACACACACACACACACACACACACACACACACAAACTACTGTTAAAAAGATTCTTTTCCACTAGTCAGCCACTCTTGTGTTCAGTTTATTAAACTGGAGATTCTGCATTTGTGTATTTGTCATTACAGTAGAACACATCATGTTTTTGACACTTTGTGTATTATGGTTTGAAGGTTACTGCAACTCTGCATGAAAAAAGTTCCCTCTTGCAGGCTTTTCTGTACCTACTTACCCAACATGACTGGTTTTTATTCAAAGGAATTACAGTATATTAACATTTTTTGTGAAGTGTTCCTTGTCCCACCTCCAGCACTGAGCTGTCACCATTATCTTATCTTAGGACTTGGGCAGAGCAAGGTGTGTCCCTGTACAGAGTCCAGTCATTTCATCAGGCCCTACCCGAAATCGGGAGAAGCACAGCAGCCACATTCGAACACTGTAGGCCCTTAGCCACACACACACCAGCTACCTACCTACCTATCAACGGTAGACACGGTGTACAAAACGCACCCCTGATAGTCTTGGGACAGCATGCAGAGTAACTTGAAGGCAGTAAGAGAGGGTTGTGACAGATGGGGACATTTTATGCAGGGATTTGTACATTTCAGCCTTTGTGAAGTCATGACACCATACTGATCACATCTGGCTGAGAAATTCTGGTTAAAAATAGCAGAGAGAACAGTGAGGAGAATTCCAGTTTTCTTTCCAAGTCGCACATATTTATCCTAACCAACCCTAATCGCCAACCTGAAAAACCAACATCACCAATTTATATTCATGTTCACTTTCTTCCTTTAACTCAGCATCCCCTTAACACATGCACCAATGATGGAAGAATTTAAAAGAAAACAATACAAATAAGGAAAGCCTGCTCCCCTGTTGTATGTGGTTGTGTCAGAAATGTTCGGTTGTGCTGATATCCTCAAATGTGTAAATTATTAATTTCACATAAATAAATCCCGGAAACTCCAACCAGAACATCACTGTGCATACTTGAAACTTGCGGTTTTAAAATAAAACATTTTGTAACTGATACAGCTGTATTTATACATTTGCACACATATGCTAAGCAAATTGTTACTCCGACAAAGTAAAGGAGAGCTGAAGTAAAATCCAGCAAAAGCTGCTGTGGAGGATCAGACATATCGGACTGCTTCAGGTCCACCAGGAGGTGCTCTGTAGCTGGAAACGGCACGCAAGCTCACAGCTAACACACTGGCGCACTGCTACGCACAACTTGTGTCCTCGGTGTGCGGAGATTGGTACAGACGTTCATCTGATTTTGCTGTAAAATAAAATTTTGTGGAAGATGTGGCCACCCTTTGAACACTTTCCACCGGGAGCAAATGAATTTGCCACGTGTTATCGCTTGACAGCAGAAGCTTGTCACCAGTCCCTGCTCTCCTGGGGGACGTGTATTGCAGAGCAGCCACAGCGGTCTGATCCCGTATCCTGAAAAACTTCCAGTTGCGTTCATCCGACCACGGCTAGACACATGTTTGCTTAAACAAAGAAAGCGAACAAAGAATTGAACGATAAGAATTAACCCGTCACAATGATGGGGACCAGTTTTACTTCACCATGGAAACAGTTTATCACCTAAATCTGCTACAACCAGCTATTAGATCTGTGGTCATTGGCATGAGTCTGACCTTAATCTACATGAACATGTGTGCAACTGATTCTGTTAAAATTTTAACAAAAATATTTTTCAGGTTTGACAGACAACGAAATACAATTATTTAAAGTGGGCTGTAGCTACATCTTCCTTTGTGCCTTTAAATGGGGTTTTAATTCACTAATTTCTTCACTCTTTGTTTTTAACAAAACACTGACGTGTACATGACCGTGTAAACTTTATATTATTTATTCCCAACATTAACTAATGGAATATTGGCACCATCAGTCCGTGTTACTGACTCTTCTGACTGAAAACGATTCTGTGCCTAGAAAAATGGCAGCGAGGAGGTAAGCACCCCTATTTCATGGTAAAGTTTGTTCTCAGTGGTGCTAATCTTCAAGGCAACAACGTGATGGGGAATTTATAGAATTACTGTATAGTGACTGATATTCTTTTAAATTTATACTGTACTGCAGTGCAGTGGCAACTTGTCCAGGATTGGGAGGGATGAAAAATGAAGTTATATACAGATACTGGGGGACACAGAAGGCTTAGCTGAACACGGATGTTCAGAGCCCTGGACTAAGCATCAAATATTCACTAAAATAGAAATAACTATTATCACCCAATGAAATAAAATGCACACAAAAAATAAAAATTTGTGTGTAACTGCGGTGAACGCAGAGATGTAAAAAGGCTGTCCTCAGACAGACAGCATTGCAGTCATTCACGCAGCGACACTTTCTAGTTTTTGTCAAGCATCTCTGGTCTAGTGGCTCCTCTGACAGACTGGGGGATCCACACTCAGCTGAGATACTGGCCAGCTCTAGTCTCACATCTCAGAAATGTTTTCATAATTTTTGTTTGAGGTAACTTTGGCTTTTTCTTCCCCTTTCCCTTTTGATGTTTGCTTCCTACGTCCGTACAAAAAAATATGGGAGCCGAGGGAAGAGGGAGACGTGTGGAGGAGACCAACCGCAGAAGAAATGGAGCGTTACACACGGTAAGAGCAAAAGGTGGAGCAAAGTGTAGGATGGGGTCCGTGAAAGGGCAGAGAGGCGTTGAGATGATAAGAATTGAGAAAACGGTTAAAGGAAAAATAATATGCAGATGAGCAACAAGCGCAGGTTTGCAGAGAGGGGCTGAGATGGGGAGGGAGCAGGAAGAGAGGGAGTCATCCATGCAGTCTGAGCATCTCCACTCACATGCAGACAGGCTCTGACAAGGGAGGGAGCCCTCAACCAACAAGCAGCCAAGCTCCTGTCCTTTCATCTGGCTCTGGATAATGGTGGAATACCAGTGCAGGGAGCAGGTGCGAGCCAACGCTGGATAAAAGGAGGGGGGAGACTAAAAAGACAAGCCTTGGAGATCCCAAACACCCCCTTCTCCCCTCCCCACCACCCTCACCCCTACCCCCCGCTATCCCCTGGAGAACAAGGGAATACAGCAGGCGGATGAAAGAAAGCAGGAGTGTGACAGAAGGACAGAGGCTGTTGAATGTGCCGGAACATTGTGCGGAGGACAGCAACAACGCTCCGAGCACAAAGTGAGAGTCGGACAGAAACAAAAAGAGACAAGGGACACAAAGAGGACGCTTCTGGGTCTGTCTTCTCTATAATCATTTTTTGGGGGACGTGGAGGGACAAAAAGGGGGGACATGATGAGGAAGGAAAGAGACTGAGCAGTCAATTAGGTTTTGCGAGGGGTTCGGTAAAATGGAAAGCATGCAAACCAAAAGCTAAAATAAATCCCGACGAGAGCGCGCAGCATTTCCTTCCTTGTTCTTGTCCGTTGTTTACACTGTGTTTGGGAAACTGACCGAAGAGGGGATGGAAGGGATCGGCAGAGGCAGCAGGCAGGGGGACAGAGCAAGGCAGCGGTGTGTGGAAAGGTGTTGAACGCAGTTTGGGGCGATATGGGTGTTTACACTTATTTTAAATATATTTGATTAAAACATTTGCAATAGCTGTCCTTTGTTTCTGGCCACATCCCATTTTCAGCTGCATAGCAGCGAGAATATTAGTTGGGTTGCGTCTTATCTTACAGTTTCGATTTATTGTTAGTCGAAGTACAAGCTGGGGCCATGTACAGTACAAATATCATCACAACAGAATAAATGAATAGGAGCCAACGTGAGCCGAGCAAATATTTCATCCCACTGTAAATGTAAATAGCAGCCAGCCTTGTGATTTCTTATATTTCTTGAGTGCTCCTCTCCCAGATTTGCTCAAATCTTTAGCAACAACTGTACCTCCTTTCACTTTTATCATTTGCTCAATACTTTCTGCCAGACAATTTTGCTGCTACTCCAGCTGAACTGAAAAGGTCATAATATAAAAATGTCTGTCATTCACATGAAGCAAAATCGCTGCTCCGTGAACCTCACATTACAAGCCAAAAAATAATTTCTCTTTTCGCAATTATTTAAAGCTTTAATGCCGTAAAGCGGGAATGAAAAAATAAATCAGTGCCGCAGGTATTTATGGGAAAATTTCCTGAGAAATCGAAAGCTGCAACAGTAGAAATTGTTAAGGATTCTTGTTTGTATTGCAGTTTTAGTTGCTTGCCGTACTAGTTTGTCAGCAGCATAGTGCAGGTGATGTAACGGAGCATTTGTGTTTCTGAAGAGGAGAAGCCGGCTGAAAAGGAAAAGTCAACCTGACAGCATGAAGCAGAGGCACTTTGTGGGATGAGGCAGTTAAAAGAGAAAAAGTGAAATACGTGAAGGCACAGTACGAGGACGATCAGCTTCATCCAGGGCCTGTGAAAAGCACCAAATGGTCTGGGACAAAAAGCGTGTCAGACAAAAAGGCAACGACGCCAAGCGGCCACTAAACGGCCACCCGCGCATTCATTACAGAGGAAGAGGAGGAGCAGGAGTCCAGACGTGAGGGCTGCAGAAGGGGAAAATCATACTTCTGTCTTTTTTTGGTAGGACAGGAACACACAAAGACACACAAGAGGAGGAAGAAAAATACAGTGCTAGAGAGAAAGACAAAGTTAATATAGGCATTAGTGAGAGAAAGAAAGGAAGGAAGGAGGGAGGGAGGATTAGACAGAGAGAGGAGGCAGACCCCCGAGAGCCCGGCGTGGCCCAGCACTGCCATGGCGTTCACCTTCGCCGCCTTCTGCTACATGCTCACACTTGTGCTCTGTGCCGCCCTCATCTTCATCGTCATCTGGCATGTGAGTATTGTTCTCTTCCTTACCTGGTAACATGCAAGCACACCAAGTTACACACACAGACACACAAACACCTACACATGCATACACCTGCACACCCAGACACACTCGCGTGGATGTCCACACATAAACGTACATGCACACAGCACACAGATGCACACACGATAAAACATGAAAACACAGTGCCAGTACAGTGGGCAGAACTCTAAATGGATCCTGTCCCTCTTCTACGGTGGTGGCAAATTCCACTGTCTCAGAGCCACAATTTTTTTGGAAATTTTTGAGTTTTCTTGGGTTACAGTACATTTACAATCCCACTACCCTGAGGTTTAATGCGACAAAAATAAATGAGTTTGTTGCAGCAAATAAAACACAGATGTGTGTGAAAACTCTCTTGCGCTGTGGCCCTGAAGGGATGGAGTTTGCCATCTCTGCTCTGATGGTGTGAAATGTATTGCAGCTCCTTCTTACTGTCTCAGTACCACTGATCTCCCTGTGGAGAGGAAACAATGGGATAACTCCAAATGTCCTCATGGCTGCTTTGCTCCGCGTAGCACCCGAGGCGCACAGACACTTGTATGAATGCAGGAAGTACTGTAAAAATAAATTTAGCCCAATTATTAGCAGTTTGCTACGAAACAATTGTTGCTGACAAGAGCAGAACGCAAGCCACTCGGTCAAGTTTGTTTCACGGTGAACTTCTTTTCAGCTGTGGGCATGAACAAGCTTGTATGCAAATTGTAGAGGAGGAAAACAGTCCCGGGCGAAAGTTGTGCCACAAAGAAGCCCGCATGTCAGAAACACTCGTGGGTGTAACAGCCTCGTGCATCGGCGGTGAAATGTGTTACTGTTCCTATTCAGAAGAGATAATTCCGCGCTAACAAAAAGATGTGGAGCGACAAACACGAACGAGAGGACGGCTTTCATTTCAGTTCAGCAGCATCAGACTCACGGCGCAGTTGATGTGGTCATTGACCCTGCAAAACGGATGTCATCCTGAATTAAACACGGATCACGCAATAAAGAAGAACAACTAATAGGCGATCCAAAGGACTGCCCGATTCAGAAATGTACATCTTTGATAAGAATGCGCTTATTCAGACAATTCTGTAACACTGATAACCACAGCAGTCATGAGCTGAGACAGAGGTGGAAGAATTATGAATGAAATTTGTACCAGTGAGATCAGACAAGAGATATGAGAGGAATAAGAATGACAATGGACTTTCATCAGCACTGCACCTGTAAACAGATGTTCTATTATTATTATTATTATTATTATTATTATTATTATTATTATTATTTAAAAGGTAGGGACAAAATTATGTTGTGCGTGTTCTATATTAGGCCATTGAACTGGGTATCTGTACACTTGATGTTTTACTAACATTGTGCAAATGTATATGTTCTGCCTCTCACTGTCATAGATATTGTACATATTGATGTATTGATATAATATATATTGATACTGTGTATGTAAAAGACTTTAAAATGTATGAACCAGTTGGAGACAGACAAACATTTACTGCCATCAGCTGGAAATGACCATCAGTCTTCCTGCTGTCTGTTCCTGCTGTTTGAATTGGTACGGTGCAGTCTCAGGGCACAGTGCTGTATAATGATGAAGACGAGTCTGTTTTTTGCCAGTACTCTTCTTAAGACTCATTTCGTATTATTTTTCATCACAGTCCCTTGAGCATCTTCAGAATTCTGCTTCCCAAAAGCCCTAAAAAGACACACTTGAGCACAAACAGTGTGGGACTGTGAGGAGATGCTGAGCCACAGCTAATAATGGCTGATGGATTTAATTTGGAAGCAAACTGTAAGAAATCCAGCAAAATTAACTGAGTGAAATTGCCACTGTTTAATGCCATTAATCTTGCTGAATGTGTATGATAAATCAGTTCAACCAAAATGTAGTCGAAACAGCCCCCCAAATTCTCCTCCCCTCCTTTCTGCACTCCAGATCCATCGACGAAGCTTTTGTCCAATGGGCTTGATTGTTCACTTCTATAGTAACCATGGTGCCCGCTTAAGTGCTCAACTGGTCACTATGGCAACTGCATCTGTTTACAACATGAAAGTGAGAGAGAAAGAACAGAGAGAGGCAGACAGGACACAGATGTGACTGAGGGAGGAAAAAGCAGACAGGGGACTAAAATATGACTACAGACATTTGCATCCAGTAGATGAATACTTCACAACCTTGTGAAACCCAAACTCTTGTCTGGCATAGGACAAGTGGATCTTTGCAAAGTTCACCCAGTCCTTTAGTGCTGAAAAACTGTCACGTTCCTGTGATAATGGAACTTAAAATGAAGATCATCTTTCCCTCTCACTGTCTCATAAGGAAAAATTGCTCAGAAACATATTTAAATCTTAAAGGTGGATTAAGCTGTAGAGGGTCTACAAGATCTGCATATAAAGCAAACTTTAAAAGCTGACTCTCCAGCATCTGTGTGTGTGTATCTTTGTCCAGAGCACACACTGAGTCCAGAAGCTTGGATCACATCAGTGAGGATGAATTGTCCAGCAAAAGAACATAACTGGCATTTTTCAAAGGGGGGTGTTTAAGTCTGCCAAGGTATCTCAGTTGGCAGCGACATGAGAACCTCCTACAGTCCTCTCAGCTGGTTGTCAGCAATACAAGAATGTACAGATAGCATACAGAAGTCTACATACAGGGGTGTGAAAGTAGCTACAAAGATGTCTCAGGGATCTGCAGAAGCAAACTACCATCATTTCCAGGTTAGAAGTTGCCTAGGGCTCACCTGACATGGGTAGTGATTATGGGCTCACGAAAGATGTCAGCAGCAAAACGGCTGCGTGACTTAAAAATCGCACCACATTTCCGCAAGCTACCCCAAGCAAAGTTAAAGTAAACAGAAAGCTGCACACTGTTGTTACTGCTTACGCATCTGAACGTCGTGCGGTATAGCTGTGAGAACGTATCGCCGAGTTATACTGAAATTAGCCAAATGCCCTCGGGCTTCTCCTTCTTCAGACAGAACAGACGTCCGCTCCGTGTGTTTCTCCTCCTCTTTCTGTCTGGCTCACACAGAGAGAATAATTTGAACCATTAGCCGTGTCAGTGCAATACAATACGGCTCCCTCTCTCCCTGTAGATCATTGCGTTTGACGATCTCCGCCAAGACTTCAAGAATCCCATCGACCAGAGCAACCCCACCAGAGCAGTAAGAGCGCATCCAGTCAATTTGAGTCTTTATAAATTCTCATTTGTATCGTTTGACTCCAGGGAGCATGTATATCCCAGATCAGATTAAGCGAGCACATTTAACCGTGCGATGGCACAGACGCACAAGTGAACCTGCAGTTTCTGGTCTTTGAAAGATCTGCGCTGTAAGTCAGCAACAGTGCTTGGCCCAGGTAAGCACACGCTGGTCTTCACAAGGACCAGGGCCAAGTGCTGCTGCTCTGCGGGACACTTTTTTCTGCCTTTCCTCTTTGTCCAGTGAGTGTTCTTCAGTTATTGTTTTACCCTTTGGCATTTAAAGATCCTCACTTCTAAAATAATAATATGATTTATGCATACACACCCCAATAGTTATATCCAAGCCTAATATTTCGCTGCAGATACAAGCTTTACATAAATAAATTCTTGTGCAAAATCCAAGCTCGCAGCTTAACAGAATGAAAATATATGCAGTAATGATTATGAAAGCGTAACGCCCGATTTTATTGTTGATTCTCTCCTTCTTTCTTATTTGTTTAGAGGGAGAGGATACGAAATGTTGAAAGAATCTGCAACTTGCTGCGGACTGTAAGTTCTGCCGCGTGTCTGCCTGCTTGTTTTAATTGCCAGTTACCTGCATGAGGAGCGAACGCGAGGACGGGCATCTGCCGAGCTCGGAGAGGATTCTAGCAAAACGCTCTCTGGGGTTTTAGCATCGCGGGGCAGAGCAGATGCAGGTATGAGGAACAAACGGAGCAGCAATGGGGGCAGGAATGAGATGGGTGATGAGGCTTCCATCAGCATCTATTTTGAGAACTGTGACAGACTGATTTAAAGTCATCTCCTTCCTGCACCTGTGTTCGGCCTCCTTCCGCAACCTGCCATTAGCAGTGCACCCCCCATGCCCAGCCCCCCTGGGTGGAGTGTATTCATTCCTCCATCCTGAGCGCGTTCATTAGGCTCCTGGTTTAGCAGCTCAGTGTGAGCATTAGAACTGAACAATACTTCTCCCGAAAGACCATCTGTGTGTCTGCTGCGGTCCACATGCTGGGCCTTTGCTGGAAAACTCGCGGCTGAAACAGAAGGAGCAAAGGAGCAAAAGAATTTAAATACGCTGTAAAGCAGGTGGTTATGTGAAAGAAATAAAGGGCTTGTAAAGTTCATAAATGGACAGCAAATGTATCTTTGGCCTTTCTCAAATCGAATTATGATTGTGTGTTATGCAGTCCTCTTATGCTCGGGGCGCAACGTGGAATGACTCCATGCTGCTGTGTATATTTACCTGCGATGCTGTCCAAAATATTGTGTCCAAAAATGGTTTTTGAGTAACTGCATCCATGCAAATGACTCTGTGTGAATGTGAGGTGATGTGACTATGCGTAGCTTTGTACGGGTGTGTGCGCGCGTGTGTGTAGCAGTGTAGTAAAGCAGAAGTTCTCCTCATTCTCAGCTGGTGGTGCCGGAGTATTGCATCCACGGGCTCTTCTGCTTGATGTTCATGTGTGCAGCCGAGTGGGTCACGCTGGGCCTCAACATCCCTCTGCTGTTTTACCACCTGTGGAGGTACTCTGGCCCGCCAAACACTTCTACAGAAAGGCGCACCGCTGTATTCGGCCGAAGACGTTCCGTTTTATTCCAAACATATTCGGCCCTCACAGGACCACACTTCCTGACTCTAGGTTATCACCTGAACTTTGCATTAATAGTTTATATCCCCTTTTTTCTCTCACACAGGCTCACCTAACAATAGCAGGTACACGTATGTTGGGAGATTTTGCAACAGCAGAAATGAAATAAAATTATAAGAATCGTTTAAAATTATAAGGCTACAATAATAAAAATGTAATTTTTAGCAAACGAGCTGAAAGATTTTTTTAAGCAAATCTTTTTCACATCAGCAGTCCTCAGTCTTGGTTCTGGGGCCCCCCAGCATGTTCTGTTTTATTTTCTGCCCCTTTAAACATGCTGACTTGTACCTGTACATTAAACAAATGAAAATTCAGATTAGGCTAAAACTTTCATTGAAGATTCTTGACACTTTCAGACCCAGAACCTGTCCTGCAGAAAACCATTTCTGTAACTGTAAGATGCTGTAAAACCGTAAATAATATTTCCCTTAATTATATTCCAGTTTCAATGACACAATGTTTTTTATAGCAAGGATGAAAAACATGCATGCTTATATTTCACCATTATAAATATTCTGAGATAAATACAGATAATGCAGGTTTTCTTTGAGATACAACTCTCTGACTTTATTTGTATGTGCAGGTGAAAGTAATGCCCCTTGCTTTGTTACAGCTAAATATGAGGCTGAATTTGCACGTTTAAGCATATACAAAATCATGAAAAAATAAGTTGTCCACAAAGTCTGAATAAATAAAGTGTCTCCCACTAACTCACTTCCTGCGTTGCTGCTTTTCAGGTATTTTCACAGACCTGCCGACGGCTCAGAGGTTATGTACGACCCAGTGAGCATCATGAATGCAGACATTCTCAACTACTGCCAGAAAGAGTCCTGGTGCAAGCTGGGCTTCTACCTGCTGTCTTTCTTCTACTACCTGTACAGGTGAGCTGCCCATTCCCCCCAACAAAAGTCTCAATCCTGTTCTTTTGTCACATAAGATGGATCAGATCTCTAAACCACTGAATGGTTCTTCTTGAATTCTACTTGCAGCTATTATTTATACTAAACACGCAAAATAACCCTTTTCTATTAAAGGCATAATGAGGCTATTACTTGTCCTCTGTGAAAATAAATTCAGGTATAAAATCTAAATTCCATATCTGACAGAGTTGCCAGTGCATGGGAAACTTAAGATGGTGGAGTTTGCTTTTATTCATGATTTTATTCCCAAAAGGTGTTCACTGTAATAGAACAGCAGCATTTGCATTAGCATTACATGATACCATCAATTTTTAAAACTGACTGGTAGTAAACCACCAAATATTTTAAAAGACCCAACCAAAGGAAAAATGCATAAACCCTAAATAACACATTATTAAATCAGTTTATGGACTGCCCAAGCCAGTAAAATCATCCTGTACCACAGTGAATTCCCTCATTTTCCCCTCCTCTCCATCATCTCCTCAGCATGGTCTACACTCTGGTGAGCTTCTAACCTCTGGAGAGCACTGAGGGGCAGGAGGCTGAGAAAAAGAGGGAGGTCTGAGTCTCTCTCCTTTTCTCCATCACCCATCACTCTATCCACGGACACAGCAGAGCATATTCTCAGCCTCCCAGCTGCCGGACAGGGTGGGTGAGTAAAGAGCAACACAACCAAGGGACATCTTTCCGGAAGAAGGCAAAGGATGCGTTAAAGACAGGTGGAATGCTGCCAAGCTCCTGGACCCTGCCATTACTGGGGGAGCAGGACAGAGAGAGGGCGCAAGGGTACCCAGGAGGGAGGGAGAGCGAAAGGGTGATTTTAAGAAAAGAATGAGGAAGGAGATGAAGGCAAGCACCCCAGGAGCTTTGATGCCAGAGAAAAGGCCAACATCTCTGGGCAGGAGTGAAAAAATAAAAGTGAACAATTAGAGAGAAACCACATTTGCGTGCTGACATAAATGAGACTGTGTTGGAGACAGATGGCTGCGATGCGGGACCGGCTGCCAAGGGTGATGGCTGTGGAAAATCAGCTACTCAAAAAATCTCGACAAGACGCAGAACACGAAGTGAATCGGCGCAGCGTTGGGACTGAGCCACAGATACAGAATCATGAGATTCTAATTAATGCATTCATAACCTTCATTTGCTTCAGCGGTACACAGGAAACTGTTTTGTAATGCTGTCCACGGACAGAGTTTACCAGGGATGGGAACTGCATTTAAATTGAAATGAAGATTTCATGCCATCCTATCTGACATCCCAAACAGTTTTCGTACTTAGCTGAAATACACAAATACACCTGGCTTTGCAGAGGGGAGGGCAAATGTAGACCTTCTTCCCCCGATGTATCCAGCAGCCACAGGGCATTCAGGCCCTGAGCATGTGTGGGATGGAGGCAGATGTGGGTGGTTCATGAGGGGAGGAGGTGTAGGAGGGTTGGAATAGAGGGCAGATGTAGGTGGAATGGGGGAGCTGGCGTTCAGTGCACACTCAGGTCTTCATCCCCACTTTGGATCAAAACTCATGCTTTTCTCCCTGCAGCAAGTGCTTATGGGAACACAAGTTGAAGCCCACCTGTAGCCTATGGCTGTTCCAGATACCTCCTGCCATGTTTACAGTTTGCAGCTTTAGCTCTGCATCCATGTCATTTCAGCACTCAGCCCAGGAATGTAGGAAAGTCCAGTGCTCGTGTGAGGCAATGTGCACTGGGAAGGTGCAGAGCACGTCATGACAGCGCTCCACATGGGAATGTAGGATGGCCTCGCCCTGGCAAACACCCTCCCGAAACCCGGGGGATGTACAACTGCAGCTCTGCAAGGTCCGCCATCTCCACTGCAGTTGAACTCTGGTCTCCTACCGACGTGAATGTACCAGTCACGAGACAGGATGACTTTTCATTTGCTGGAGTAACAGCGCCAAGAAGACAAAATCTCTGGGTTGCACAACCTTGGGACTAGCACTGTCGATCTCCTGTACAGGAGCAAAACGTTCAGACAAGCTTCTGTATGCTGTATAGCGACACCTGACCAAGTTAAAAGCCATGCCGACCAAATTTCTGGGAAAATGCAAAAAAACAAACAAACAAACAAACAAATCTACGACAATAATATGGCCATTTGAGTGGAAACGCAGAATTCACTCCAGAGGTGCGACTGTCAGTCGTGGGACTGTTTGACTTTGCACAGAGGAATATTTCCTGCGTTTACGAAGTGTTCGCTTCACTCATTCATCCAGTCATTGCCTTACTTGCCCATTAGATTACTGAATACATCTGATGGTTCTGTGAATATCTCACAAGATTTACATTTTTGCAGAAGTGTATTTGCACCGTAGTAACTAAAGGAAAACCAACATATACTAACAGAATAATGTTTAATATTATAATTTTATCAGTTTTTTACTACATGTTTAGAGTGTGTGCTGTTCCTAGCAACTTAGCCCAAATTTAAGTAGTCATAACCAATAACACATACACTGTACATAATAAAGTAGGTTCTCAATAACTTTAAAACAGAAACTGACCGGTGCATTTTGTAAGGGTATTGACAGGATTTAAGGAGAATCGTTCCTATCCTTTCTGCATCTGTGCCACGGTGGTGCTGTCTGCTGCTGAAGGACAGCGTCTGAGCTCAGCATCATCTGCATGGACTCTTCAACCTCCATGCAGATGTTCCTCCTCACTTAACAGAGCAAGAGGTATCCAGAGCAGCATCCCACTGTGGATGCAAGCACTGCAAGGGCTGAACAGAAGGAAGAGTCCAGCCTTTGCAGTGCTGCTTATGCTCTAATCCCGGGCAAGGAGGCAGTGCCAGCAGCCAGCATCAGCAGAGATGCGATCTCGCCTGGTTAACCCCTTTCCACTCGTAGACTATCGCTGTTAACACCATATGCATATTTCCACAAAGGTATCTGTTAGCAGGGAGCAGCGGCAAACTGAGGAATTAATAAGCATTTGCTCACCAAAAACGATGACTGGAATAACAGCCAAACTGGCATCAGCAGCAAGGTTGCTCTTGTGTAAATACTTAGGGTAAGTGTGTTGTGCGCAGTAGCTTAATCCAACTATGGTACAGTCAGCTGTTTACAAAGTTACCGAATCGAGGGGTGGTTTCGCCACGCGCTTCTAAAGGACGAATTTTCGATTCTTTCCAAAAAGTGCTTACAGTTCGGCGGAGGTGCGAAACGACAGTTCAGCAAAAGCTCACGAAATCCAGACACTTTCATCATTCCTACCGCAACACTTCATTTAATTCAATTTAAAACGCAACGCTGCCAGAATTCGTGCGAGTAGACTTACAGCATCTAATAGTCGCGATGCAAGGAAATGCTTAACACTTTTGCAGGTTATTTACGCTGTAGGGAAACAACACACAGCGAAGATGCGATGAAAAATACTGCCAGTTGTCTTTTCTGACAATAAGCGGGATCCCTTGACGCTGTGGGGAATGCAACACGCAAAGCCAAATGTTTTCCATTTATGTTAAACAACCAGGCGTGTATGACGGCCTTTTTGTTGTACACCCAGTTTTTCTCCCTGCCGAACAACACTGAGGACAATCAATAAAACACAAAAAAAGGGAATGGCAGGAGCCAAAGGGAAAAAGGACTGTGTTACTTTGTTAAATTAGAATGTAGACGAACAGAATATATATTTAAATACAGAGTTCCTATTTGTAATCGTCTTTTATATCGCATACCTTTGTCACTGTATGCTGCTGTTGTTGCTACCAGTACGTCCTGGAACTGAGAGGTTATTGTAACGCAATAGAACACACTGTAATGTATAAAGACACTTCATAAGACTACATATTCTAATAAAATAGCAAACAGAGAACTTTGTACTCTTAAGACTATTGTTTGTGTCCTGCCTGTGCTTTCGAAAAGAGAAAGACTGATGGCTGGGAGGGCTGTCGGTCGGTCGGGTGCAGCCTTTGCTACCGCTGTAGAAGCTACTGCGCTGGTCACAACCAGGCCCTGCGGTGGGGAGAGAAGGATGAGGCACAGAAGTGGGTGGGAAAGAAGACCTCCGGCGCTCGGCAAAGTAGCGCCACTGCAGCCAAACAGACCAGCTCTGCACAACATGATCCAGACCAGCTGAAGAAGAAGAAGAAGTTCATTCCACTACAGTGGTCCACCGCAACCCCCTTCTTAACACAGCGCAGACACACAGAATCAGGACTCAAGGACTCATGTACTGGATGCTGAATGTAGTCAAACAAGTACAATGGGATGGATTAGATGTCATCAAACCTAAATCATTGTGACACATTCTAAAAAGTGAACAAAATGATGAACTATATGAATATTAATTTGGAAGTGACTGCTCAGTCAAGAAAGGAAGGAAAATGTAGGCTTAGATGCCCTCAGCATAACCAGCAGAATCTTAAGATGGTCTTTTTGCAAGGGCTTCAACACCAAGTCTGAAATACACACGGTGAGGACTGCTGCTAATCTAATTCTGGCACAAGACATGCTTTTGGGCAACAGTTAGACTCATGCGCACAACTGCTAATACCAAGGCGAATTGTCCAGGCAGAATCGGTGCTGCGAAGGACAGGAGCCATTTTCACTCACATGCTGGGATTTATTTATCCCTGCGACAGAGCAACATGGCAAGCTGTGCGCCATAGGGATTCTATCCCCTGTTGTAAAACCACACCAAACTGTCAGACAGTCATTTCAGGGGCTGCTGTGTAAGCCGGGATCTGGAGAAGGAGATCTGTTGTGCGCCGGAGAAGAAACTTCATCATACAATCTTAACGCATCTCAATTTCAGCATGAATCCACACACACTTGCGCACAAGCATGTCCAAATTTTTTAAAAGGCAAAAAAATACGGTTCTTTAACGCAAAGTAGTGAAATACGAGAGTCCATGTTTGTACGGTGCGGCCATCGCTGTGACAGGGACGCCAGTGAAGCCTCTAAAGCGGAGCTTGAAGATGATAGGGATGAGCGCGGGGCAGCTTTGTTCAGCACCCTGGGTGACACAGCCTTCAAAGCACACAAGAAATGGCATATTTTGAAATGCAAACTAAATTCAGTCACAACATTTACAGTTCTGACGTTACAGTTTCGTTTCTGGTAATTGGAGTTGCTGATGTCGCCAACCAAAGTGAATGCCCTGGCATCAATGTGAGCAACGCCACACCGGTGAAGAAACCTTGGAAATCCGATGATGATAAAAGAGAGAGAGAGGGAAAGTGGAGAAGGGTTCGTTCATTCTTTGCCGTCACCATGGTAACCAGATGGTGTTGGACTGCTCTTTACTCAACAGTTTTTCTGAAACTCACAAAACGAGTCAAAAACCAATGTTAGTTTTCGCAGGAGTATTTCGCACCACTCGGCATTTTTCACAGCAATTCAAAATGAAAAGGGATGATTAAATTCTAACCCGCGCCGCTCTGAGAAACGATTCAAGCACGGGGTCTGCGCAAATACGTTCTTTTTCCTACACATGCACGTGCCAGCCAATGTACACACGAATACACACATAGGGGTCTCGTCGTGTCATTGTGAACTTTACCGCAGCAGCACCGTGCGCCTGCTCTTATGCACCATCCCCTGCAGACCCCCTCTCACCTAAGGCCTTGTCTCTCGCTATGTCGCATTTCCTCTGTACCCCCCCCCACCACCACCACCAGCGCCACCTCCACACCCCCACCCCACACTTCTCTCTTTCTGTAGCTCCCTTGCTTTTTGACTCCCCTTTCTACCTCTCTCATGTTCTGTCTTCACAAAGAGGAGTTGCCATGGCAACTGGTTAAAATTGATATTTCTTTCTGCTGGAAGTAAAAGACTGTCAAACAGTTGCAAACCTTGTCTCTTTTTTCACAAACACATGTAAATGTACATCTCAACTTGTTAACTATTCGAATGCCCGTAACACAAAGGTTTCTTTGCTTTTGTCCGTACTGCTGCCACCATATAAACGACACAAGGGTTCGGGTTCAATATGGCATGTTAACTTTTGGGACTCTTGAGTTTTCATGCTAATGTATGTACACATTTCCTATTTTTCATTCCCAATAGTGAACGGAAGGCTATTTCTTTGTATAGTGGCCCATCTTTATGTCTAAAACATTATAGCCCTGATAATGAAATTGTAAGACAGACAATTAAAATGAGCTTTCATGTAAATTACAGCACAGAAAAAAGCAAGAAAAGAGCAACAGTGCATATGAGTGCATTGTGTGTGTGTGTGTGTGTGTGTGTGTGTGTGTGTGTGTGTGTGTGTAGGGAGGGATGGTATTTGGCAATGAGAAATGCATACTCAATCATACACTGAAATGAGGCATTTGGAACCCCACTGACAGCAATGATGCACACACACACATACACACAAACACACACACACACACATACACACACACAAAAAGAGAAGACGCACCAGTGGACCAGCCTGCACGACAGCAGGAGTGGGGGTGTGAAGACAGAGAAAGTGAGACATAACCATCCTGTGGTGTTAAGATCATATCTGGTCTGGCATATCCATAGATATATTGTAAAATTTTACACGATGGAGGGAGGAGAAAGCCCAGAGTACAAATCTTATCAAAAATAAAAATAATTACGTAAATGAGCGGCATGTCCATAGTGGCTGCTTGAGGAAATGAATGTCGAATGTGAAGTTGACAGTTTAAAATCACGGGAAGCCCTGCAGTTGTACCATCTAGAGCAACGGTGGAGTCAAATGGCCGAACGGGTAAATGGAGCTGTGCAGCCTGCGTGTCTCATGGGGGCTGCAAATAAATACTAATAGCACAGGTGGGAGAAACAGAGCAATTGTAATGTAGCCGTGGAAATACAAAGATGTAATCCTGCACGTAAAGAAAACACTGGATGATCCCATCTCCTCATTCAAAATTCGTTTAAAGCATTACCTTTATTATAGAACGTGACGGCTGTTAAAAGCAAAACTATGTGGGAAAACAGATGCGTTTTAAAGAAACGCAGTGACAATTTTGGCCTTCGGACAGGGTACAACCACTCCACCATAAAAATGGGTGGCCTTTGCCTTTGTGTGTTCCCTCTGATAATCGATTATGAAATATGAATAACGGACTTTGCACGTTTGGCTCGGCGTGCGGCAACCGGGAAATTATTTACTGGAGTAAAATCAGCTTCGGTCAGGCTGGAAGGAAATTCAGAGATGCGGCGCATGAAACAGCATCAGTAAAGCTCCAGCCTGCAAAGCATTCGGTTGCTAAAATCTACCATAAATTATGTGGCTGATGTTCTTGTTAATTATGACGAATTTGCCAGCTGGAGTGAAGCCTGGTTTTGTTACCGTCCAACTGCTTGTTTACTGAAACCGGGGTCCACACCTGTTTGAGGGTGGAGCAAAAGCCCCCCTCCTGGGATCTGAATGTCAGCGTTCTGCTTGCTGCCTTCAAGCCCTCAGCTGGACTCTTCGACAGCTCCCAGCTTTAATCATTTGTTCCCTTCCTACTCATTTATCCTTTATTCTGCCAAATGCCTGAGCCACAGTCAGGTCGCTTCAGACATTAAAATTCCAGCTCCGCGCTGCACAACAGGCTGCTGGGAAATGCTTCAGCCATCGATGCGATTTGAGCGCCACAGCAACCTTGGACCCTGGACTGGAAAAACAAATTAAGCTGATTTATTGAACTGGACTGCATTAATATCCAACTCAACACTCCCAGAATCCAGTGCCTGTCCCTCTCATCTCCTTTTTTCCTCTGAATTTTGTACCTTATTTGTCCGATAGGCCTGCTTGGTTTTTTTAGCCACCCTGCCAACCATGGGCTTCCTGGTGCTCCACAGGCCCGGCCAGTTGTCCACACAAAAGACAAAATAAAGGACAAACAAGGTTGAGTTTCAGAACTGTGGTCTCTGTAAAGCAGGGCTTTAAACTGACATTTGGGGTGCAGAGCAGCTGCAGGTATTGCTGTGTTCACTCCTCCTGTCAATCTATCTCACGGACACAACTGCTAATACCAAGGCGAACTGTCCAGGCAGAATTGGCGCTGAAAACTACTATAGCGGCACTAACATCCCTCCTGTTTCACTTCTGTTATTTATCTAAAACGTCCTCAATTTGGCCACAGAACAAAATATAGTAAACAAAACTTGAGGAATTCATTCATGGACTGACCAAAGGTGACAATTTTTTCAACTGACTACATTTAAAGCATGGCCAGCAGCTAAAATTTTGGAAGGAACCCTCCAAGAAACAAGGAAGGTATTTCTGTAAGAAAGTAGGAGGGAGCGGTGGAAAAATCTGAATTATACATGAGGGCCATTATAAATTTACTAGGTGTGATAAATGTGAATTATCTAAAGAGAAAATAAAGAAGAGGTGGGATAAGCAGAGGCATATGGGTAATGAGGAAGAAAATAAGGGAGAGAGCAAAACAAAGCATCACGTTTATGACTTTTCTACATTTGGACAAGGAAAATACACAGTTTGAGCACCTGACACGTAACAGAGGAAAGGCAGTTAGCTTTGGCACAGCAGTGTTAGTGGGAACACCCCCCCCCTCCCTCCCTCCCCACCGGTGAGACACGGTAAAACACTTTACACTGTTTAATGAGCTGGCCACGAGAAACAGAAAGCAAGATCCTGCTTGAGAAGTGATGCGCTGTTAGGTAGGATGGAGGCAGGTGAGGGCAGGACGTTGCCAGCAGAGGGAGGCAGGATGGGAGACCTTGGCGAATCGCTTTCCCGATGAGTCTCCGCTTTGTGTTACTTCTTACTTTGTGTTACCTGACATCACCCGCACTGCCGCTCCCAGTGTGTCACGCCGGCATAACCCCGTGGTCCACACGCAGTGTACGGTATGAAAAGTGACACTGGCATTTGTTCATTTAGCAGGTGCTTCTCTCCATAGTGACGTGAGTTTGTGCAATTGACGCAGAGGCGAGAAGACAAAAGTGCAGCTCACGACTGATAAAGCTCTGTAAACTTTAATGAAATATCGCAAAACGTTTATTAGGCCGGGTAAATCTATTTAACTTGAGATACACTGAGTGTGTAAGTGTGCACGCACGACAGCGTGACAGAAAAGGGAGCAAAAAAGAGTGTAGAAAACACGGGGGGGGGGGGGGTCTGAAAAAGAGGAACTGACTCACAGGGTGAGAAAGGAGAAGGTCTGCCATGTTGGATGCCAGACTCATTAAAGGAAATTAGCTTGCTGAGAGGCATGTTAAGTCACAGAAGTGGGAGGATGAGAGAAAGACAAAAGCACCAAATACAGAACGTGAAAGACAGAGAGGCAGGAGGGAATGACAAGAGGTGAGGAAGAAGGGAAGGAGAGGCGAGAATCAAGGCCGTGAATAGAAACGACAAGTAGAGACAAGACAGGGAGATCGAGACATGGCCTAAATTGCAGAGGAAATTAAAATGAAGTAAAACTAAGCATGGAAAGGGGCACGGAAAGAGATTTTTAAGTCTGGATGCATAAGGATGTAGGTTCAATGCCCACTCAGTCCAAATGGAGTTTTCACGCTACACCTGTGTCCATGTGGGTTCCCCCATTTTACTGCTGTTTCCTCTCACGGTCCATAAATGTGTGTGTGTCAGGTTAACCGGTGACTCTCAGGTGACCAAAGTGTGTGTGAAAGAGAGTGTTGCACTTCTCTGTTGTGTAGATGAGACAATGGCTGTAGGTACTCTGAGTAAAACTGTAAGTCACCTTGGATAAAGGTGTCAGCCAAGAAGTTCATGGTGCTTATTGCGAGCTGCTTTGAAGAAAAGCATCTGATAAATCAATAACTGAAGATGGAAGATGTACGTATTTGTTGAGTGCTTTACTTGTAATGGCTGAAATAAAAAGCTTTTTGGGGTCCGTTGTATAAAATATGTCTAAATAGTTCAAGCTGTAAGACTGCAGTCTGAGTTACAGATGTGGCAGCAGTGCCAGCCGGGGGCATCGCCGTGTATCGACTTCTCCTGCAAGTTCCTGTTCACCAGCAGAGAATATGTGACAGCCTTCTTCCTGGCACATCTCTTCTCCATGGTAACCGGCATGACCTGTGGGCTCATGCATGCAGTAAGTTTGGGAGGGTGCGTTCTGAAGGTTACTCACTCCCTGCTTTTGAGGTGGCGCAGGGGGCCTTCGACTCACCGAATCACTGGAACGCAAATAAAAAAAGAGGAACACAGGTGATGCGTGCGAAAGCCAGGTGAACACAAATAAACCCAGTTAGAGGATGGAAAGAGCGTGCGCAAGCCAGCAAGCCAGACAGACCAGGAGCCGGACACGCAATTATAAACACGTACTGATGTGCACACTGATTGCAGAGAGCTTTCAGGAAACAGTGTTGTCATAGCAACTGGGGACAAGTGTTACCGTAGCAATCCGACAGCACAAGGGAGAGAGGGAAAGAGGGAGCGATTCCCCTACTGACTCATATCGCCTTACTGGCTGTCTAGGAAGAGGGGAAAAGGAGCGAAAGGAGGAACAAATGCCACTGTTAATGCTGCTGCACAGTTCGCGCATGTTATGAGAAAATATCAGCACGACCATCTAACAAACAGGATGGTCCAGGATGCAGAAACGGTTTTTATCTTTGCATCAATTCTGTGGCAATCCTCAGAAGCGGGATTTGTAAAAGACGGCGTACGAAGGCCCATTTTGAGTTTGTGTATTCAGAGCTTTAGGCTCAGACCTAATTGTGGGATTTAAATATTTGTCTTTAGGCAGGGAAGTGTGATATGTAAGTAGAGGTCTTATTATTCATACGTTGCCTAGAGACGGACATTTAAATGCCACGATTAGGTTTTATCTCAAACGCCTGCATTTTTCCAGACTTAAGTGCGTTTAAACTGTTCATTTAAATGTAAATGCACATCGTGAGCAGGCTCAGGATGTCAAGAGTTAAAAAAAGCACGGCTGTGAATAGTGTGTCAGTGTTCCGTCTCTTTCACACCTTGACACTGACGAACGCATCTACACCATCAGCACTTATCTACACTCAGTACACCCACACACACTGACTCACAAGTCCACAGACAAGCTCTTCCATTGACTCTCGCCCCCTCCGACTGCCTTTCTCTCCTTCACACATATGTGCTCAGAACCAGAATGGCGCACAAAATGTGCAGGAATGTTTGTTCGTGTGTGGTGAGTTCAGTGCTTGCATGATCACACACACACACACACACACACACACGCACACACACACACACACATACAGTGTT
Source organism: Heterotis niloticus (assembly GCA_018136845.1). Classification (NCBI taxonomy): domain Eukaryota; kingdom Metazoa; phylum Chordata; class Actinopteri; order Osteoglossiformes; family Osteoglossidae; genus Heterotis; species Heterotis niloticus. Next base: position 21,975,573 of record CM030899.1, on the reverse strand, counting down.
TATATCCAGTGTCACACAGCCACACGTTTCACACTCTGTGCAACCTGCTGCAATACTGACACCTACTGGACGAGTTCCAGTATTGCAGTCACATTTGGAGAGGCGGTTAAATATTAAATTATTAACAGGGCTTAAACATAATGTGAGCGCAGAAATTAATTGAATTCGTGATAAAAAATGACTCAAACACAACAGTGACTAATCGGTTATTTCCCATAATTTAACAAATTAAAATGTTGCGCACTTTCATAGCAAAGAGCGACAGAGAAATCATAAGTCGCAGCTTGTGCTCCTGCCAAAAATGATTCTGTAACAGCAAAAAATATTTACATAAACACAATGAAATAATTTGCTCTGCTGTTTACCGCAGTTTCGTACTTTTATGTCACATTTTTGACAAATGACAAACCAGTGCAGTGCATTTTTCAAGGCTCAACCACCCCTCCTTGTTGTGTTATTAGTTTTTGGTTATTGTTTTATCTTTTAGCTGTTAAGCAATTTTGGGAATTATACCCAAAGATAACAAGTTTCTCCCTCTTTTTCCAAAGTGGACTTCTCTCAGAATCCACTGCTGTTCAGAACTGGACATGGCCCCATCAACACTAAACATCAGCCATGAATTACCTCAATAGATTATAAGGCAGTTACTGGACTTTTGGGACTCAGTACACATTTGCTTCTCATTTACACAATTTTAAAATACATAAAAAGAACACATTTCAGCTCTACACAATTATATACTATATATTTTATTTGTGTAAGCTCAGATAGCCAGTATGTATATTTGTCAGCGCACTAAACACACAGCATAACCCACATGCCAAAGTATACTTGCCAATTAATCCAACACACACTTCAGCTGGGCAAACCAAAAATAAATAATATATTTGGGTCACAGAGCTTTGTTGCGTGCAGCAGAAGTCACAAAAGAACTCCCTGGTGATGCAGACAAAAGAATATTGGCAATAAAATCACTGATGTTTTGGTGCATTGTGTAAATAACCGTGCGTGAAACACATAAGTGAAGCTGGCCAGTCTATGATCATGTGAGCACATTGTGAGAACTGTGCAGCGCTGTAGGTGTGGACCTTTCCAGCTTAAGCGTCAAACAGGAAACTGTAGCCTGTTTGTTATTATGCATTCAGAAAATAAAAGCAAGGCTTTCATTGTCTAGATTTGCATTTAGTTTTTGTCTGGGGATGAAGGTATCAAATATATGAACAGAATTCATTTGAGCCAGGTCTTTTCCACATGAAGGAGGAGAGCTGAGGTCACTGGGCAGAAGTCCTAGCAGTGCTAGAAAAAATACTGTACGGTACAATGGATTTCTCCAAAGCCTGGCCAAAGAAAAGCTACCATGAGAGGCAGATGAAAATCTTAAAATTTCTTTTCTTTATGTACTTACGGTCAATTCATCCCTTTTTGTTCTTCGCTTATCCTGAGAAGGGTCATGGCAGTCCAGAGCACATCCCAGAGGCAGAGGGCACAGGGCTACGAAGTTGCCCCAGGATGGGACGCCAGTCCATTGCTTCATATTCCTACCACATACGTTACTTCATCAGGTTATTTGCATTTTTACTTGCATAGTTTTCTTGACATTCATCTAAAAGTTAGTGAATCTGAAAATGTAAAACTTTGTTGACAGTTCAGAATGCCCAATAACTGTATGAATACTGATAAAGTCCAGACTTGAAACAGTGGTGCCCACTGTGACCTGAAGGTTGGGATCCCCTTCCTCAAAACTGCTGAAATTACAATGCAACTTCAGGAAACTTTTGTAAATGGTTGTGGAAAAACTGTGACAAATACACTCTTTGGCACTGTGGAACAGATGCGAGAACAGTAGTACAAATGCTGAATTCTAAAAAAAAAAAATGCATAAAAAAGCCCACACCTGCTGTTCAGCCTGTCATCCTCAACACATGGTTGTTTATATAATGCAGCCAATTTTGTCTGAAATATGAAAATATTTTTTTGTGAGTAGAATCTGCAGTAGTTTACAGAAATAGATGCAAACACAGCATTTTTTGTGCATCAGACCAGTCACAATGTAACCGAGTGAAAAAAGCTGTAATGTATTACAAGAGTGTATATCACATTTAAGGTATCCATTTCTTTTTTGGCAGTGCTGCAGTAAAATCTGATTTTTATAGGAAAGTACATGGTTATGAAACCAGTATTGAATACATTAGCAGTTTGGTTTTGTATTTATGGTTTAAACTAGGGGTAATGTTAAGCTGCGATGCATGTCAACTTCTTTGTCTTAGCTGGAAATGTTTAATGGTACATTTAGTCATAACTTGTTTGCCTCTATTTTTTTTAATCCTCCCCAAATCATCCATCCATCATACTTAACTGTGATATCATGGTGAGGGTCATGATGGCCCAGAGTCTATACTGAAATCGCTAGGCACCAGGTGAGGAAACTACCCTCAGGATGGGACATCACTCCATCACAGAGTCTCTCACAAACCACAAAACACTTAAACATTATCTATGTATTACAGAGTAGTGGGGTTGGGAAAACACAACCTCATAATCTTCCAGCTCTGTATTGTATGACTTTTTATGGAGCACCACAATACCTGAGAAACTGTAAACCGTAACATCCTGGCCTCATAACAATGTGTACACCAATCAAATTAATGTATTGATTTAGCCAGTGCTTTTCTACAAAACAATTTACTATGTCACCCCAAGAAGTGGGATTCAATTACAAGTCCTTTGACTTGAGATTTTTGGTCTTGTTAATGTCAAATTCCACCACCTGCTGGTCATTTAAAGTGACGCTTTCATTTAAACATGTACAGTATAAGCTAATAAGATATATTACATAACACACAAAACAGGGGCTCGTACAATGATAAACATTATTAAAAACACTCATAAACCAGTACTCGGGTACTGTGAGAATGGTGACTGCATATGTACCTCTCTGATTTGGTGGAAGGCACTTTTGTTTTCTTTGAGTTGTATGTCACTTTGGCAACTGCTAAATTTTTCTGACGCAGAGCAAACATGGAATGCATTTCCACTTTCCATCCATAGGTAGCATTAAAATACAATCAATGTATAAAGCCCAATCTTTGTTCCTTTATACACAGCTGTTTTTCAAGCCAGATTTGGAAAGAATTCGCCACAGTGGTACTTGTCACCCTAAGCAAGGTTTTTGTGTAGCCAAGTTCAATAAACCCCAGATTTATTTAACCTGCGCTTACCTTTTACACTTTGTGTCACCAAGATGCTATGGGGGGGGGGGCATCTGGGGGAGTCATCTGGAGATGCTTCATGTAAGAGCAGTATTTAAATATAGGATCAATTAAAAAAAATTAAAACCCAAATAATAATACAAAGCTCACCTGAATACCGGAAACACCTTTCAGTGGGCCCAACTCTTGAGGGACAACAACATCAGAACATTTTCAGCTTTAATGTCACATTTACCAGGAGTAATAATGTGACTTTGCCTAATTTAACCTTTTATTATAGAAGCCAAGACATTTACTTCAGCAGTCTGAAACAAAGACACATGTAAGGTACAGTAAAAACAATTTTAATATTTCATAGAATGTATAAAAGGGACAGCCTTCTTTGTCACCTTGTACCTGTTTCTCTCTTCTACAGTCTTTCCCTGCTATCTGCATCAATGTTCTCATGTTATGGTAAACCAGAGGAAGACTGTTTTTGACACTGTTAGGCACCATGCCACATTAAACAGCGATAGTCTAATTCAATAACTACCATGAGCTAATCAGTCGTGTACAGCCATTAGACCTCTTGTGAATGCTGCAGTGTAATAGTGTAATAACTATAAGTGCTATAGTAATAATTCAACTATACAACATAAAATTTGGATAATTAAAACTCCTCCAAAATGAAATGATTTCATGAAAAAAACTGTTAATTTGAACATTTTATTGTTTTCTGTGTGTTTGTGTTTTTAAAGCAATCCAAATTCCTTTCGTCCACTGGGTGGTGATCGGACCTCTGAGGGCCGTGTGACCCCCAGCAGTAAACAGCAGAGCCGTCAGTCTGAAACAAGCCAGTCAATCTTATTTTTTGGCAACAACCAACACAGCAGATGGCACCAGACCTGGAGGAAAGTGTAAATGCAGTTATAAAGAGTACCCACTTGCCTGTAAATAAAACTACATGAATACAACTACGCAATGCAGTACATCTGCAGTTTTTGGATTCTTCCACTAAATCTCCATTTACAATTTATTATAATGACAAGGTAATTATTATCATTACTAGTTGTAAATAATATAGAGACACATGGAAGATTACTCACTACAAACACATAAAATAGGCAAAGAATTATGAATTTGTGATTGCAATGAACATCTGTGTATACAGTCTTTGACTCCACATTCCCCGGTGTAGTATTGGAACAGTAAGCCCTTTAAACCCCTTTCCTCTTTTCCCATTTATGTGCGCACACCCCCCCCCCCCAGACCCCTAGCACTTTACCAAGCCTAACTAAATGGGTTATAACAACTGTCATAGGATCATGACCCTCATTACTTAAAACATGGTTCATCATATATACATGTTGTTCCAAATTTTATGTTTTATAATCATATGTAAAAGTTGTGTGTTTCATTTGGCTTAACAAGGTCAGTTTGTGGTGTTGACGTTCTCCCATATATACCATACAGGCTCAAGTCAACCCTATTTTAGGACAGTCTGTGTTAAATGTCTAAAGCGCAGTCCACACTGCTCGTCACCCAACCTCTGTGTATGAAGCGATCTGTACTGAACATACACAGACACACATTTACATGACTAATGTGTTCCACTTTCTAACAGACTATTAGTTAGTGCACTTGATCTGAAGCAAACATCTTAGTCTCACAAAAGTCCAATAGCAGCTCACCCAACTCCCGAAGAGGTTTCTCCATGTCCAGGTCAGTGTAGACACGGCGGGGGTAAGGGGTTAGCAATGTGAAGTCCTCGCCATCTCCCCCATTCATTTGTACGTAGACCCGCACAGCAGCGAGAGGCTCCTGGGCCTTGAAGACAGATGTCAAGGTCGAGCCGTCCAGCAGCCGCACCTACAGCAGCCCAGGCAATAGAAGAGTGTTAAATAAGGCAACACACTTACTGAACCCAGTGTAAAACACACACACACACACACACACACACACACACACACACACACACACAGAGTACCTGTATTCGACACTCATCATAGTCCTTCTTGGCTGGTGGCGGACCCTGGTTGCAAGGCGACGAAGAGGGACTAGCCTCAGAAGCAGCTGCTGAAGAAGCCATCCCTGAAGAGCCTCCTCCAAACTATCCAGAAAGGAAGTTCAAAATTCAATGCCTTACATAATTTAGACTGGTAATAGTAATTATGTTTTAAATTTAAATTTAGTGAACTGGCTATAACCAGTAGAGCAGGTAAAATAGGGTCAACTGTCAGCATGCTCCTGTACTGCATACTTTTGGTGTACTCTGCATGAATTCTTATATGTTGGTTTAAAAATTCTTGAAAGTCAATTCTGTAAAGTAAATGGATGGCATACATAGCAACTTCATCATCAACATGAAATAACTGCAGCTCTGGTAATGTAAAATTTACATCTATGCCAAAAAGTCCACCAATAATAGACAAAGTCTAAAGTCATCATTAGACATGAGAGCTAAACCACTGAACTCCACTTCAAGCTGTGTAGTGAAGGCATCCAAAATCTCTAGGACAACAAACAGTTCATTTCATATATTTGAAGCTGGCCAGAGTATACATGTTATTTTCAATAATTAAGGTTGAAGCAATACACCTGCAACCTAAAGGTTGGCATTTAAAGCTACTCCATATTGTCCAGCACTACTGCAATATCTTTACTTTGAACTGCTCCAGTATAATTCCTTACCTTAAAAACAACAGAAATCCTTACAATCAAAAAGAAAAATAAACTGAGTACCTTCTGTGCTCTCTCCTCTCTATCACGAGCGATCTTCTCTCGAACCTTTTGCCTGCATCACAAAACAAAGCCACAGTCAGTAAAGTCAGACTTTAAAACATTTTAGCACCATATCCTTGATGTGAAGAGAGGGTAGATTCCCAGATCAGAAGAGAAAGGCTCACCAATCACTAATGTGATCTCATTTAATGCAGCAATTAGATTTGTTGGCTTAAACTGCACTACAAGACACAGATTAGTCAGCCCTAATCATTTGCATCCTAAAACCAATTTCATGAGCAAATTTCACATTCGTGTACAAGAAGAACTCAGCGGCAACATGGGGGTACAACGTAGTGTTGCAGCCTCACAGCAACTCATCTGACGAAACATCTCTTGTCTGCAGCAAATCCAAAGGATAATCAGGAAATACTAAAATTTTGAAAATCGTAATGCTTGTATTCTGTTTATACAGTCAGACACACTCTTACAGTTTACACAAAGGAAAGCATACAACTTGTAGAAAAGAGTGAAAATAGTATAGTAAAAAAAGACATACTACAAAAGACATACTAATTCACAGAAACATTTTTATAAAAGTGTTTTCTGATTCTGTCTACAATGTGCAATGGTTAGTAATTTAGGTGGTGTATTTGTTGGGTTCTGAGTTCCAACTGGATTCAAAGTTTTCTTTACATGGAAGGTAAAATGCATTTTTTCCACAGATTCACTGACGGACTTCCTGTCAGTAAGGTCCAACTTTTTCTGTTCTCTGCATAGATTTTGAGAAACTGGCAAAAAAACACATGTATATAACAACTGGGTATCTGTCTGAGGAAGAGATGATACTATAGCTTGTAATTTTTCATTAATGCATGCACCTCATGTCTTCTTTCCTTGCAGGAAATGTGAGATAGGTACTAAATACTTTACACTAACTAGAGCCCAGGTGAGACCCACTTGGCTAATCTGTCCTCCATCTTCTCCCTCCTGCGTTGCTCTGCCAGCTTCTTCATTTCATCCTCCTGCAGCTTTTGCTTGATCTGCAGCAGCTCTTGGCCCTGTTTCCGTCTTTGCTTCTCCCGCTCTACCTCCTCTTGTCGCTCCCGCTCCCGTCGCTCCTCCTGCTTCACTCTCATCAACTCTTCTAGCCTGGGAGGGGAAAAACATCTGTTGCTTTCCAGTTTGAGTTTACATGCTATTGTATGATTGATTTTAGAGTTTTTTGATACCTTTGATCATTTAAATTACACCATTGTACAACCAAAAGTCTATATATTTTTTTTTTATGTTTCATATGGAGGCAAACTCAAGTTACAGTCTATAGACAGCTGGCCAATCTTCATAGTAAGCAATAATAAATAAATAATAAACAATAAAATAATCACTCCTTATGAAAAGCCCAGAAATTACACATTAACAAACATCTGTTTGCAAAAAAAATTTAAAAAATCACCAGCCAGATGGAAATGTAGTCAAAGTATGGAGTAAGAACTAATAGGTGCCAGCTGTAGTCATAAATCTGGTAATAAAAACATTTCAAATGCATGGTCTTTAGAGTTACATTTTTATTATACTCTCATTCACTCTCAGAAAAACCTTTTAATCTGCTCCTTCTTCTCCTCCTCTGTCATGGGTCTCTTTGTCTCTCCTTCTTGTGTCATTTGCAACATTTCTTCTAGTAGAGACATGTGAATTAAGGAAAGGATGAAATGAGTGACTAGTCAAGAAAAACAAGAAAATTCTACCGAAGCCGGAATTACGTCACTATTCATTACCTGCTGTGGGGTCTGTTTGGGGCTCATCCTGAGTCTGCTGGCTGTCACCTGACTCTAGGACATTCCCTGCTGGAGGCACATAGGGTTCATCAATGTCTGGATCGTTCTCGTGTTCCATCAGCCTGCAGAAACACAAAACGACAGAGGCAACCAAGTAAACCAGCACACTGGGAACTGGGCAGAGAGACCAATGTGATGCCAACGCTGAATAACAGAAGAAACCCACCAGTCCATGGCTCTCTCTATTCCCTGATTGCCGGTGTACGCCACGGCCTTCTCCCTGAGGGCCCACAGACACGTCAACGTGCGGAACACAAAGAAAGCGAAGGAAGAAAGTTCACAAGCGCAAAATCAGTGAAACACACAACTTACGCTCTGTTTCTGTCAAAGCCCATTTCCAGCAGGCTGTCCAACGTGGTGCACTCCGCCATCTAACAAATCAGGAGAAAATCAAAACAAAATCAATTACATACCCTAACAGTCTCCGCACTGTTCACTCCCTAAGTTTAGCCAGCTGGAAACGCAGCCAAAGTATGGAGAAGAAACCTTTCTCATCTTCTGCACACTTGGTGCCACATGTTCTCATGCAAATTTAAACAAGATCCAATTTACAGAATCGATGGCAGTTTACATCCACAGCTACATCTGCCATTTAGGGACTAACAAAACAGACGACTCTGTGTTTGAAGAGGCACAGACGCACATTATGAACACTGGTCTGTAAGCTGTCTGTGAAGCTGTGAGTCAAATTTTTATCACAGTTTTAACAGGTCGACACGGTGTGATGTTCGTTCGCAGGCTTGCTATAAACCCAGAAAAGCTGCTTCCACAGTAATTACCTTTAGGCTAAACTTAAAATAGAGGAAGAGTTGAGAACATTAATACTCTGCTCGATATTTCGTGCTGCTATCACATGTACTTTTCAGTTTTGAAAATAACAATTGCTTACTCACAGTCAGAATGGGCAGCTTCCGGTACGCATCAAAGTACGGCTCCTCGCTGGGGACAAACCGTCCGACCGACGGCCCCGACGTTGTGCCTTGCGTTTGTAAACTAATTGAAAACGCGTTATGAGGGAACGTAGCACATATTTCAAGTCAACTCAAGTCAAGAGTTTCTATTTGTCAGCCCGTCCGTATGCAGGTATACATCGGGGCGAAATTTTGTTTCTCTGGGGGTGGAGAAAAAAAACAATCCAAATACGTACAATAAATAAATAATACATATCGGTGCAGTAATGTCCAGGTAAACATAGACTAAAAGTGACCGTGTAGTCATTGATATGGTTGGGGCAGGAGGTGGTTGGACCCTAGGCAGCAGGGAGGAACGTGGGTGAGTTTAAGGCCGTAGAGGAGCCTGACCGCCTGAGAAATGAAGCTGTTGCGGAGCCTGGTGGTTTTTGCTTGGATGCTCCGGGACCTTCTACCGGATGGTAAGAGGGTGGACAGGGGCATGGGAGGGGTGGTCCGGGTCAGCAGCAATAGTTGTGGCTCTACGGGTGCAGTGTTTTGCGTAGAGTTTCTCAATGGGTAGGAGAGGAACACCGACAATCCTCTCAGCTATCTTCACCAGGTGCTAGAGGGTCTTGAGGTCGGCGACATTGCAGTTCCCAAACCAGACAGTGATGCAGCTGCCGAGGATGCTTTTTGTAGTTCCTCTATAGAAGGTGATGAAGATGGAAGGAGGCAGGCTGGCTTTCTTCAGCCACCGCAGGAAGTAGAGGCGCTGCTGGGCTTTTTTGCGATGGACATGGTGTTGAGTGTCCAGGTGAGCTCTTCTGCTATTTGCAGTCCTAGGAACTTAATGCTGCGGAGCCATTGATCTCCATTGGAGAGCGGGTTGCGGGAGTCCTCCTGAAGTCAACAATCATCTCTTTGGTTTTACTGATATTTAGAGATAGACTGTTTTCTTGGCACCAGTCCACCAGATGTTGGACCTCTGCTCTGTACACAGACTCATCGTTGTTGCTGATGAGCCCCACTACTGTGCTGTCGTCTGCAAACTTGATGACTCGAGCTGTGCTGGGCAGCACAGTCGTGTGTCAGCAGAGTGAACAGTAGTGGACTGACCACACATCCCTCAGGGGTGCCGTTGCTCAGTTTGGTGACCTTGGAGCTGTTGCTTCCAATGCAGACGGATTGGGGTCTGTTGGTCAGGAAGTCCAAGATCCAGTTACAGAAGGAGGTGTTCATGTCCAGCAGGCTCAACTTCCCTACCAGTCTCTGTGGGATGATTGTGTTAAATGCTGATCTGAAATCTAAGAACAACATTCTGGCATATGTGTCTTTCCTGTTCAGGTGGGACAGGGTCAGGTGGAGATGGTGTCATTGGTTGTTCATTTGGGGTGGTAGGCAAACTGTAGTGGGTCTAGTGGGGTGGGAAGTTGGACTTTCATGTGACTCAGTACCAGCCTTTCAAAGCACTTTGTGATGATGAGTGTGAGTGCTATGGGGCGGTAGCCATTGAGACAGGACACAGTAGACTTCTTCTGCACTGGTATGATCTTGGTGGTCTTGAGGCAGGCTGGTACGACCATAGTGTTCAGGGATAGGTTGAAGATGTCTGTGAGAATGTTTCCCAGCTGGTAGGCACATTCTCTCAGCACCTGACCTGGTATGTTGTCTGGTCCACCAGCTTTATGCGGATTGATCCTACTCAGGGTCTTACTGACGCAGTATCTGGTCTGGTTTATTGGGACATAACATTTTTTACAGTATTTTCTCAATAGAAAAATATCAAAACGTACTTTTTTTGTAACGTTGCATTTTCCATTCAAATGTGTTATACCATGAAATTTTTTTGGTCAAGGTGAATACAAAAAAAATCAGTGTATCTCTAGTATGTGTGAAACAAGGTAAAGTGCACTGTATTACAGTGTATTAATCCGCCATACTTTGGTTAATCATATATGTGTTTTTTGAGAGGAAAATCTTATTTTACAAATTGCTGTTTCCAGTATCTGGGGTAGTGTTACAAAAAGAAAATATATGATCATTAATTTTAAGTTATAACAAATATTACTTTCAATATTTTTAAATGCTTTAAAAAAAAGAGAGAAATGTAATGCATAAAAACATTAAAAACTAATGACAGAAGATGCTACTGATGCTACTGTCACACAGAGTATGGCCAAAATGTTTTAATTTGCTTTTATTTCAATATTATTCTTGTATTAGGTAATTTTATGTCAGGTGTGGAGGGAAGGGGATCAGGGAAGTACAAGTGAGCACTAACACCCTGGTTTAGCTCTGCTCAGTTTTTTTATTGAGTTTTATTTAAATGGGCTCACAAGTACTTATGCCAGGGTACTCAGAAACAAGCACAAACACAAGCTATTCCGACTCACCCAGAGAAGACGCTGTCTTCCCCTCTTGGAATTCAGAATGGGAGACTGCATCGTACCGCTCCGCATGTTATAGAAGTAGCTGCATAGGGAATTGGTGAAGAGGTCATGGCCAGCTTCATGTCACACTTCATGTACAAACTTTTGAGTAATGAACAAACTCTTGGTTCCAGTTACGTTTTGTAAGTTGGGGACCAATTGTATATGACCAACATTTAAAATATTTCTGATAATGATTTGTAATATTCAATTTGGTGCCTGTTGGAAGACTTAAATTTTCAGTGATAATGGTTCCTAATCTAAACTGTATCTAACAAAATGTTACAGTTAGTTTTCAGTGATGCACACGTTTAGTTGATTTAGTGTAGCAGATACACTACATGTTTTTCTGGATTTTGCAATATAAAAGTAAAATGGATTGCTTTGTTTTAAGTAATAACAGAAAAATTCTGGTTTAATATTTTTAATTTATATAAAAATATGCAATAAAACAAAGTGAAGATATTAAAGACAAAACATTTTTTGTGAAGTGGAATCATGCAATTTTGAGTGTTATGAAAGTTTTTATTCATCACAATAATATAGCTCTAATTCACAAGGAATGGAATGTTAAAGGAAAATGGGCTGGGCATTCAAGCAACTTCTAGTGCATTCCCTGCCATACATTTATGCTTCTGAAACAAATCATGGACAAGGGGGGAAAAAATGTAAAAAAAAAAAAAAAAAAAAAGACAAAACAGTCAAATTCATTTAGGAATTTTCAGAGAAGTCACTTAACACTAAGCTACAGAGTGTGCTACACCATCACTATTAAAAATCCAAATATCAAAAATGTTTTGCTGACATAATATACATCAATACAGTTTGACTTGTCTCAAATCTAAAAGCATGTTTATTAAAACAGACAAATAAAAAACAATATTTTACTTTTGGAATGAAGCTTGTAAAACACAAAGATTTTTCTTAATAAAAGACATTTTTCTTACAAAGCAACAGTGTTCCCATTAGAGAAACAATGCATTTTGAGCAATTTTTTTAAGACAAAGATCTAAATTAAATGTACTACATGATGAAAATATTCCAATTTAGATGAATAAGACCAAGACTGGCTATCATGTCAATTTTTGTCTCCTAAATGACCTCGCTGAAACAACCCGTGCTAATAAAATTATTCCAATTGGCCACATTTTAAATTCAGCCTTTAACAGGGTTAAATTTACCTATTATAATAAAAAGTCTTAACTAGATGGAAGTAGTAGCCAATTAAGGGACATTTCTAAAATCATTCTGGACAGTTTGGGAATTTAAATTTGTTGCAAAATAGACTTGGAAAATATCTACAAATCACTAATCTACAGAACCCAACTGTTGGTCAAGTCAAAGTCAAGTCACTATGGGTAATGACTTTTTCCAATGTTAAGTGGTTGAGTGTGCCAGCAACTTTCAATATTTGTCTGTTATTTGAAGTTTCCCTTAGCTGGGGGGATAGTACTGATTGTAGTTCCAAGGATTCTGGTAGCCATAACCCCCGTACTGTGGCTGCTGTAAAAGTAGAAACAAGAAATAATTAGAAAAAGGATGTGGGAAAAATAAGGATACAAAGAGCATTGCTGAACAAACATGAATAGATTAATACAGAAGCCAAGTGTGACACAAACATATTAGTTGCAAAGGTTAAATGTTGCATACCTACAAATCCTTAAAAATATATGATTTAATCTTTTGATTAATTCATAGGTTAGGATCAGTAAAGACAAAAAAAAAAGAAAAAAAAAAAGGAAAATTGAAAACCTGTTTTACTTTCATCAAAAGCTCATACGATGCATGGTATCGGTGTTCCTCTATACTGGAAAATCAGGTATGAGATACGACGTACTATGGACAGGATGAAATTTATTATTCTATTCTATTATTAACATGAAGCAATATGACATGTTTAAAAATTCTTAAAATGAGTGGGGGAAAAAAGCTATGTCCATAACTTAGTGAAAGTACTGTGTTCTGCTTTCTATCCACAAGACAGAGTTGTGCCACTTCACAGTACAAGAGAATGAAACAGTGGGGTAGAGTAAGTAGGGCAAATTGCAGTGTAATAGAGGAACGTGTAATAAGAACAAAGTGTTTCCCCTTAAATGCTGATTGCTGGTTTCACAGTTTTGGCCACAAGGAAGTGACGTATCTATTACATAGTTAAATTAAGTAAAAAATTATAAAAGCATACCTATATGTTTGCTAGGTAGTTTTGGTTAAAGGTTTAGATATAACAACATAAAATGAAAGGGAAAAAAATGCCAGCTGAAACTTTTCCCAGAAGCTACAGTACCTGATCCACAACCATTTGCAATTAAAAATTAACTTGAGAAATGTTCCCATCTGCGAAACTTTATAAGTCAGACATTCATAGCATAAGGTACAAATGTGTCCAGCAATGCACAATCAAATGCAACACAGAAAACCTGAGGACTAAAGGATGTGTACCTGATACCAGCCTCCGTAGCCATAAGCAGAGTGGGAGCCGCTCATGTCTCCACCCATCATGGGTGGAGGAGGTGTTGTCATAGGAATGGGAGGTACAGTTGGAGGAGTGGCCATGGAAGGTGGGGGGACAGCAGAGCTATCCTCTAGTTTGCTCATCTTCTCAGGGTCATCATTATCCCTAAAAGACATTGGAAGAAAATAAATAATCACTTATTCATCATATTCCAAAATAAGCACCAGAAAAGTGGCAACTGCAGCCATTTTGTCACCCTAAGCATCCACTGTCTTAGGCTTACCCATTTTCAGCACTGCGCTTCTTATTGCCGAGTTCCTTTAGTAGCTTCTGATGCTCATCATACACAGTCAGGACACTGGTGGAGGAAAGACAGAACTGGTTTGAAGCACAGGTTGTGAATTTTTGCATTTCACACATATATAATGCTCCAACATTCCGCAGACCTCTGCACTGTAGCTCCAAAATCCTCAGCAAACTGCAGACCTCGCTGGGAAAAGAGAAGCTTGGTGCGGGGAGACAAAGGGGCCTCCAGGGCTCGGCTCACACACTGCTGGACCCCAGTTCCATTACCACGTGGGTCTCCTGCCACCTCAAGCTCTAAGAGGTTCATATGCAGTTTGCTGTTGTCCTGTATATGTGAACAAAGTAAAAATTGATTTAGGGCAATAATTTACACCTCATTCACAGTGTTAGTCTTGGAATATAGAGGGTATTAGTGCATTTAATTGTAAAATCTTTGCTTTAAGGCACTGTATAGAACATGTTACTTTATGGATATAGCTTGGTGTGAATAAAACAAAAAAGAAACCTGCTGTACAGTATGACAGTGGTAACAGTCATGCCACAATTTGTCCAAAGCATTTGGGTCCTAATTCTTCTCAAGCTCAGGTGATGTAACCTCATAGAATTTAATTCGAGCTGCATTGTTTCAATGAGCAACTCACAAAAGTAAACTTAACACTGCTACAAAAGAATGACCATACACACAGATTTTACAAAAAAGTTTATGCAGTATAAAAGCCCTTCTATTTTACATAATACTGGAGAGTCATACATCTATATGTACATAAAATTATTTTCCCTTAAAAAACTAGTTAAATTTTACTCATATTTTAACAGTCCATCATTTTCTGTCCAAAGTTTTCTTAAATACTGTCAGCAGAGATAAAATTTCCTAATACTATGCTCATTATAGTACTTCCAACCCACAGAAACACTCACCGGGCTGAGCTCAATAGCTTCCATTAACACAGTCTTTGCTTTGGTTGAGTTCTTCGAGAGCTTCAGAAGGAACCTGGCCAGTTTGATGGAGTAAAAAGCATGGAGAGAGGGTGTATCTTTGCTTTGGAGTACAGCCTCCCGCAGCAACTCCTCAGCCTGATCTAGTCGGCCAGTGCGCCGCTCTAGCCCTGCTCTCCGCAAGCGTACCATAGCCAGCCCCGGCATGGCCTGCTCCAAGTTCTTTAGTACACGCCTTGCCTCTGTAATGTTGCCTGGTGATTACAAGAGGGGAAAGAAAAAAATATTTACAGTGCTGAGAGGATGAAATTGGAGAACACATGTTGCTGTTTCACTGGGTGGTTCTAGGAATTTAGAGAGAATGGGCAGGCAATGTACAGAAGCACCTCCACTTCCTAAAACTACGGGATGTGCTGACATGAGACTCCAAACTGTTGCCTGATTTGTATGTGATCCATGGGGATTATTAGGCTTGTGTGGGAATCCATCTCTTACCATGTCTTTCTTCAAAGGTGGCCCATTGCAGGTGCATGTTGTGTTTGTGTGACAGATGGACTTCACAAGCTCTGCGATAAACATTGCGCGCCTCTTCCACACTCTGTGGTTCCAGGTACCGCACATACTGAAAGTAGGCAATGATAAGTAAGGTTATACACCTACAGTATATATTTTTTAACCATAATGTTGTGAATATTTTCATAAAAATGACCTGAAGCAGCAGTAAGCTTGGACCATTGCTGCGCCATTCTGGTCAGTCATTAAAACACAGTTTAAGCTCTGCCTACCTTTGTCCAGAACTCCTCATAGAGAGCACAGGCGATCAGGCAGCGCTCAAACAGAATCAGCACACGTTCACGTCCTGCACAGCTACTGGTCTGTGTCTCTGCCCCCCCAGCTGCAGCTTCCTTGACTTGCTGCTCTGCTTCACTTATCTCCCAGTCTAGATAAGTATGCCATGCTTTCAGCTGAGCCCTATCCAGGGGCTTAACGTGGAAATAAGGCCTCTTGATCTAGGAATGAAGAAAGTGCATGTACAGTAAGCAAAAGCTTTACACAGAACAGCAAGGAACAAACAGTGAGGCTGGAAATGAAAATCTAAACTAACATTTTTCTCATTAATCCCTTCTTATGTCTTTACACTAGTGGTTTAACCTTGGTTTTCTAGAAAAACCCAGGTTAGCCATTGCCCTCCAAATTTCACTTGCCAAAGCGGCAACAACTGAAACTCACCGCCTCCTCAAAAGCCCACCGCTTCCCTATTTCCATCTCATTTTGCTGGTATACTTTCTGTCTGTCAGCTAGCAGCAGTTCCTGCATTTTCTGCACGTCTTCCTCCTACATTGGAAGGAAAAAAAAAAAACAGGTCAATCAACAAGCAAAGCCAGTAACAACAGTTAAAGCACTTGCAAATTTCTTATACCAGATGCTCTGTTGTCTCACCGTGTCCTGGCTGCTATTGGCATTGTCACTGGGGGTCTCTTCTCCAGGGGGTTTCTCCTCCTCTGGCTCTTCAGGGTTGGTCTCTCCTCCTTTACTTTGCCGCAACTGTGCCCGCAGATGCCCAAGTTCCTCAGAGGACAGAATCTCTTGTGCGTGATGAGATGACGAATGGGCCCTAAACCTGGAAAAGGAGATTAAAATACTGTGACAAGCTGATTGTATGTAACTGCCTCTCCTTGAGTTCAAGCTTTATTTCTATGATTACTGTGGCCGGAGTTCATACAGCATAATTACCCCAAAAATGAATTGTCTTGAGGTGTGCAATAAATGCAAAACTAACCAAAATGTCTATTTACATTTCCTCATTCTGGTGCACACACAGCACACTGCTGTTGTCATTACATGCAATAAGCCTTGACATGTTAGTCTGACAATTCTGTTGGGGTGGTCAGAATCTTACTGTCTCACATCGCTTATGAGGAGCGTAAGCCAGCCATGAACACCAATTTGTCATCCTGCAAGGTGATATGATAAAGTAAAGGCAGGTTCAGGGCATCACAGTGAAACGCAGGTCAAGAAACACTGCGAGAGCCCAGACATTGGCCAACAGCGGGCAACGAGAAATCATTCCAAATATGACGGGAGGGAGAAGTTGCCCTACCTTTCAAAATGTTCCCGGTACAGCTGTGTGGGGACCCTCAGTACTCGGTCATAGATGGCCGTCACAGCTCTTAGGTCGCCCTGCTCTCGCTCCCAGTCTGCATACATCTCCCACAGCCGGTCCGAATGAAAGTCCAGACCAGCAGCCAACACCGCCGACTCAAAAGCACTGAAAAAACCAAAAGCACTGCAGTTAGCGACCGGGGAACAGCATGAAATGCAACCCTGAATAGGGTTAAAGGACCCTCGAGAGATGACTCGCCTGTGTTTATAACTGCATTGTTATTGTACAGTGCGCCTATTATTCTGACATGTCTCATGTTCAATTTTACTGTTTTTCTTTAACCAATTTCATTAATGTGCAAACAACATTTTGGAACAATATTGCATATAACACCATTTTAATTTGGATACCTGCGAATATGTTGTGTGGACTCTGGCAGGTTCATGTTCAGAGTGTCCTGCAGAAGGGTTACGTAGTGGATCCACAGGTCAACACTAAGAGGAATGGCCTTCAAACCACGTACACACACCTGATGGACATAAACAAATTTAAGCAGTTGAATGAAGCAAAACTCATCTGTGCAATGGTTAGAACATTATGTAACAAGCAAAGAAACTTTGAAACTCTGCTGGATGCAGTGGTTTCTCATCCGACTGCCATAAACCTGAAACTGGAAATCTGCTTATGATTTGTTTCTATAGTAACTGCAAAATTAAAGCTGAAAGATGTCTTTGACTTTTTTTTTATTAGTTAGGTTGTCTAAACATCTTTAATCATGATAATTATAATATAATGAATAAAAATACTCTAAAATGCTTTAGTATTTTTATTGAATAAAATGCCGTATCCATAAACTATTCAATGTCATTTGGGCACTGATTTATCCTATATCCATGTTTATCATCTTGTTGTTGACCACCAACACTCAAATTATTTAATCATCTAAGCAGGCTGATTTATTGTGGTTCTAATTTCCATATCTTTAGTGTGCATTTAGACCAATTTCTTGTCATTTTTAATAATTTACAAAACGCATGCTTTGGTTACTGCAAAAAACAAAAACTTTTATAAATATTTAATAATAATATAAAGCCAAACAATTCCTAGTCAATGTATACACAATCATCACATAATCATAGTTTGAATGAGACCTGTAGGAAACCATCCTCTTGACCCTCCAGAAACATGCCACTTACTTCATGGGCTCTGTTTGTGTTCCCAGCACGCCTCTCCAGGTCAGCAAACTTCTTCCAATATCCATAACAGAGAGGGTATCTAGTAAGAAATGCCCCCAGGGCACGGCGAGAAGCTGTCGTGTGACTCTGCAATAAAATGCAGACATCAGTTTTAGTTCCATGCATAACCTTCTCCCCACTGTTTATGGCAACCAAGTGAAAATGATTATATTAGATTTCAGTGGCATCAACAAGGATGTCCTCAACAGATTCACCATACTATAGTGAAGAATAACATAATCTTCTCTTAATTTTCCCTTCCAATGTACCTCTTGTTCACAGTACTGCAACAAATCAGTCCAGCTAGAAAACTCCAGTGGATTTTCATGGGCCACCCTCCACAATCTGTCAAAATCCACAGGGAGCTCTCCCTCTTCCTCCTCATCACCCTCCTCCAGGGCTGGTGGGTACTGTGCTGTCGCACTGCTCTCCTGCTCCTCAGCAGCCTCCTGCACCAACTGCGGGGCATTGGACTCTTCAGTGGTCATGGCCTCTGACATCACAGAAGTTTCTGCGGGGAACCATTAAGTTATTTAACATACGTCTTTGTTTAAGCCAGCATACAATGATAGACGGTCTGCTTTACAATGATTTACTCATTGATACAATATGATATTGTCAATTAATCAGTTCTGAGAAAGCAAAACAGTTAAATGGAGTTTATTATTTAAACATTCCTTGTTTTACACAAAGAAATAGCTGTAACCACTATGTAACCCCTTAAGAAAAAGGTCACAAGGTATGGGGCACGAGTCTCCTTTCACATTCAGATGCAAGGGTGACATTTTTATGATCAGTGCTATTAATACTATAGACTTAAGCCATACGTTTTTGAAATAGTTATGCTGAATTTTATTTTAAACATAAATTTCTTTTCCAAAAGTAATAAATTATTGTACAAACTGCCAGCCATTTCTGTTTATGAAGGAAGCAAAGCATAATATTCCATAACAGTGAAATTATATTAACATGATGCATTCCACTGAAATAAACAGGAACTCCTGAGAGCAGAGAGAATAAAAATATTTATATATGATAATATGATAATATTTATATATGATAATCTCCAAGACAATTCAGGTTACAAGAAGTCAAGGACACAAATGGTTTAATTTTGGTTATCCATACTTCAATTTAATTATTTAAATATTTCTTCTTATTTGCAAAGACCACATTTTAATTTCTGGTTTCATATATTTTCCAAACAGCGCAAAACCAGAGCCAGAGTCCTTTTCACAGTTATAGTTTGGCTCATGCCATTTGTCTGCTACTTTCACTGGATGTCAGTAATCACAGCTCTGTTTTGAACTATCCAAACTATTAGTTTGGTGAACATACAATATATCAAATTGGATTATTTTAATTGATTTCTTTTGCCTTTACTGTCAAAAGTTGAATTAATACATGGGACATGCCGCATCATATGTATGTCTTATCCCATTATCGTACACATAATAATTGTATATACTGCTACTGTTAGGATTACCTTGCCAAACTAAACAAAATTTGTTAGATGGATCTGAGCAACGAGAAAACATTATTTTGTTTGTAAGCTTTGACAAGGTAAGTAATAGTTATGAAACAGCTCAACAAGCTCTGGTAGACAGTCATATGGATAAAGAAAAACTGCCCTGTTTAAGTAACAGCTAAATACATAAGTAACTGCCCATTTTAATGACATTTGTTAACATTTTAAAATGCACTGACAGTTTTAAGAGGCAAGAATGTATAAACATTGTTATGCAATTGTCTTCGATTGAGAAATTCACTAAACAAAGGGTTTTCCAGGAAAAAATTACCTTCGTATGTCAGGGGAAGACTACAGAAAAGGTTGAAACTTCAAGCAGGCCACAGATGAGGAAGAAATTAAGAAATTACAGAATGTTGCAAATAATTGGATACTGTATGAGCAGGTTTAACTCACACAACTTGAGTTCGATGTATGAGTTTTGCTGACATGAGCAATAAAGCTATCATCTATTCAATATTACAGCTCTTTAGTGCTATTACAATGTACCACAGAAGCGTAAAACCGCGTACCTGCGAGCTTCGATATGCAGTACATTTCACGAGACAGTCTTTAACGTGAAAATCCGTCGCATTTTTTTACACAGAATTAGTATTTCAGAGAATTCAGGCACATAAGTACTTAATTCTACAAATAAAAACTAAATACATGGTGGTTTTGCTTCATATCCTTCCGGGAGACGCTCTGCTGAAGCAGGTACAACACAAAAGTGAGGCGTTAGCAGAGCAGCTTACATCTCAAATACCCTAGTTTGAAAGGAAAGGGAAAAAATAAACAAGCCGGTACGGACTTAAAGGTCAAAACAAGTAATGTTTGCTGTGAAGTAAAAAAAAATAGAGCGGGTGAGTACGTGCTTCGTCCATTTATAATACAATTAAGTTACTCTGGAAGCTGGGAGATACAACGTGTTAGCTTCTCTGCTGACGAGCCTGCAGCCTGCGCCCCCAACTTCACTTTGTTATCTTAACCTTGCAATTTGCGTATATAAAACTAGTCCATGTTTTACTCAACCATAACGACTCAATCCATTTTTATTTCAGTAACATTAGAAGTAATTCTGTAAGAACATACCTTTCCCTGAAACTACGTCCCCATTGCCGCCCATCTCTGCACCTTCTGCCGCCATGATTGCAGCTACTACTGTACGGCAAAGTTGTTTGCGTCATCAAAGAGCGACGAACGCCATGGCAACTCCTATCGCAACGAGGCTCCTCCAGTTTTACGTGCCAATGACGTTTCAAGGGTTCGAAGATGTTTTTACAGGTAAATTTAAATATTTTTTTAGCCTATTCCTTAAAATTTCCGTCTGCACTGGAGCAAACGTTTTCAGTTTTTACCGGTTCTTGCCCAAATTCTGCTTTTCCACCCCTTTTAAACCTGGCCTCTGCTGTTGGTTAACAAACTGATCAGCCGTGCACAACTTCCATTGGATGAATCGATCAAAAGTTGGGAGCTTAGAGACCAGCCTTATTACTAT
This sequence comes from Heterotis niloticus, assembly GCA_018136845.1. Classification (NCBI taxonomy): domain Eukaryota; kingdom Metazoa; phylum Chordata; class Actinopteri; order Osteoglossiformes; family Osteoglossidae; genus Heterotis; species Heterotis niloticus. The sequence continues at coordinate 21,954,466 of CM030899.1, read as the reverse complement.
ACCACCTCCCATTCTTTTTTAAAGAAAAATTATGCACACCCTTATGTTAACAATTTGTTGCTTTCTTATCCTACAAAAAAGCGACAGTATACAATTGGGAATGTAACCATTTTATTGCCCGTGTTTACCCACTTCTCAGTTTTAACTTCTTGGAAAGCAAAACTCTAGAATTCTTTTTAAACAATTTGGTCAGCAAATTATTTTATCATTGAAATATTTTTTTTCAAATTACAGTAACACATAACATTGTTTTTGAGGACGTTAAAAACTTCATGTATTTGCTCCATTTCTATTGCCGACATTTTAAAGCCACCATTGTGACTTCATAGAAATGTTTAACAACTAAGAATCTGAAATAATATAACACTCCTTATGAATTTCACAAGGAATGGTGCTTTAATTCACAGTCACATGACCACACTGAGGCTTCTAAACCATTCTAACCCAGAGCAGATTCATCTCAAATGGCTCACAGAAATGCATAATGCTATTTCTGATTTTACTCAAGTCATACAAACAGCTCATATTTTCAGGTAATGTTTTTACAGACCAGTGTTATTCCCATTACCCTAGCTCATATATTTAGAACAAAACTTAAGTTGGGACCAACTACTTTTTCAAAAAACATACAAATGCTGCAAAAATTGGGAGGCTCAGATCACTAGCCTTTCTATAATAAAGTACATAAAAACAAAGAAGACAAACAAATATGAAATGGGACAAGACAAAAAAAATAAAATTAAAAAAACATTGTTGGTCAGAAGTCATTTCACAAATATAACTTCCCAGATGTTGGTTGGCTTCTCTGAATGGCATGTTTTTCAGGGGCATTGTTGACAGGTATGTTGAAACTCCTCCATTTCAATTCACTTTCTTGGCAGTAGAGATTCTTATTTTCGCATTAACAACCCACTGAAATGTACATTTTTGAAGATGCAAACTTGAGTGTTGAATAGATTACTACATTGCATGAGTCAGTAATCAAATTCAAAAGTAAAATCAATTCAGTTTTGTAACTTCAGCACTAGGATGTTAAACAGCTCACTACAAGCCATCCTCAGTACTACTGAAAACCAGCAAAATAAGTGCCAAATAGATGCATTTCAGTTCCCTGCATTGTTTTAAACTTTTTTGATCCTTTAATCTATTCAAGTAAGAACATACTTAACTTTCTTTCTGCTTTCAGAATTTTTCCCTTTCAAGTTGTTTTTGCTCAAAATGACCAGAAGTTGTTAGGGGGGAAAAATATGACAGGTTCTGGAATTGTCACTATTGTGTGTTCTTATTCTGAAACTGATCAAAATAACAAAAAAAAATTCATATTAGAGTATCAATTACCTCCAAATTGTTTAAATCTTGGACCCCAATGAGCATATAAAACGCTGTATAAACATCAGTTATATAAAGGGCAAATGCCAATAGTGACCTTCTCTTACGAGAACCAATTTCTTTCTGTTCCCATATGGTATGTTAGATACAAGTCTGAACAAGAACTTCATCAACCAGAGAGAGAGCATGAAAGAGAGAGAAAGAGATGTTCCTGTGTGTGCTGTGTCAGTGCAATCTTTTCTTGTTTGATCTGTGGAAGTGGGTTCCAATATCAAAGCTCCCCAGCAGCTTTGAGGGCATCCGTTGCCGTCATTGCAAGCAGCACGGTCCAGTCAGCTCCAGCATTCACTCCTGGCTTCCGAAGGGTTAACACTGACATGGCCGCATCAAACTCAAACTGCAAAGATGACTGGACACCGTCTAAACAAAAGACAAAAAAAAAAAAAGTATACTATATTTGAAATTACGCAATACACACTTTCTTTTTGTAACGCAAAAGCTGTACGATTTCCTTTTATTTAGCACCTACATAGTTATCTATTGGGGGAAACACACTGTCAAGGTTTTAATAAAAAAAAAAATTTTTTTTTTAATTTAAAAAAAGGATGTGAAGGGAGAATGTGAAGTGCCATACTGACCAGCCATCCTCAGAGTAACTTTGCTGGGCTTTTGTGCTCCCAGGATCACAACTCTCTCAATCCAGGAGGCGGTAGAAAACTCAGAATCTGGTGCAAGATTCCTGCAAGAGACACACAGTAGAGGTTATAAAGCCACACTGACAGACACTACTGACAGCAATTAAATGCAAAAAGAAAATGAAGCAAATAGTGGAAAGGCAGCAAACCGAGAGGTGAGCATGTTGTTGGCGAAAGTGAGGCGTCTGTGGATGAATTTCTCAGTCTTGTATTTGATAGTGTGGCCATCATCTATGTAGAGTTCTCCCTCTGCTGTCCTCTGCATAAGTGTTTAAATAATAAATAAATAAACAAATAAACAAATAAATATTTTTAATTAAATAAATAAATAAATAAATAAACACACACTGCTGCTTCAGAATCATTTTCCAGGAATCAAAACAGGAAGCTTACCACTAATGCAGTTATAACATTTTTTATATAGATTATACCAAGGATCCAAAAAATTATCCTTGCTTTAGTAAAGGTTTTGGTTTATATAAAACACACATACCTTCTTTTTTTTTTTTTTATTTTAAATGAAAAGCAACCGTGACTACTGAGGATACCTGGGAATTGAGGGCAACAAAGAGAGTGTATGGATCATCCTCCATGCAGGACGAAGACCTTCGTACACGGAGTTTCCTGGGGATGATAGAACCACCACGCTGGAACACTGGGATCTAAAAGGAGCACCACAAAATAATGGTTTAGCAAGACTGTAACCTCAGCCTTAAAATATCAGTATAGCTGTGTAACCTATAACCCAGGCCAAAGCACATGTAAAAACAATTTTGCAGTTACTTTTCGTTTTGAGGCAGTGATACTTCTATGGAACCGCATACTGATCTACATTTTGTAGCAAAAATTAACATGTTCTTGAATAGTTATCCTCAGGGAAAAAGGTAGATTTATCTTACGGAGCTGATTGTGACAGGAATGTAGAGGTTCTGGGCACCGTTGTGCTTCTGGAATGTATGGGCATCATACCAAACCTAAGAGTTCACAGGAGACATAGTTACTACAGCAGGGAAAACTATTAAATAAAAAACAAAAGTACCAGCTGATATACTACAAAGCAGGAGATATTGGGGGGGGTGGAAGATATCACTAACCTCTCCTTGACCAGGCAGATACACTGTGACTCCTCTGGCCCCCTCTTCAGTCACAGGGTGAACTAGAAAGTCTCGTCCTGATAATGCATGCACACAGGACCACATTAGTAAAAACAGAGCTAACTAAAAGAATGCAGCTTCCCACATTAAACACAAAACAGTACATGAAAGGAAAAGTCCTACAATATTTGAAACAAACATTGGGTGGCAGAATGACTTTAAACAAAACTTTTAAGATAGAAAAAGGGTTTACTACACAAATAGGCATAAATATTGTGTTCAACATCTGCCCCATTCTAGTAATTCTCTCTTAAATATTTTGGGGTTTAACACTTGTTGAAAACCCATGAGAACTAAGCACAGAAGTGCTCTAAGAGATGAGTAATCGGCAACCCCTGTAATAACCCTGACTGTCCTCTAAGTGTTTTATCCCTTTTGTTGCTAACCTAGCAGGTACTGGTCATCCATGGCAAAAGTGGACACATCTTCAGGATACTCAACCCACAGAGGTCTAGGACAAAACAAGAGATACAGAAAGGTTTGAGACCAACATAAACAAGAAACAGCCTTACACATGAGGGGGGGGGATTGGGCAAAGCCTCACCTCATTACAGGCTGTCCATCAAGTTCTGCATGGTAGAACAGCTGATACCAGTAGGGTAGCAAAGCATAGCGCTGGAGGACTGCCTCACGAATCAGTGCTGTATTCTCAGGCCCAAAGAGCCAGGGCTCACGCCGTGGTGTGTCCATGTGAGCATGAGCCCGGAAGAAGGGCTGGTATGCACCAGCCTGGTACCAGCGAACCAGCAGCTCTGTGCTGGGGGACTTGAAGAATCCACCCACATCAGCTAAAGAAATTGAGCACAACAACAGTGTTTACACCCTATAAACATCATACACTGATGCATGAGACATACAAAATGGGAAAACACGAATTGCTTTTCCCAACTCATGTTTCATCACAATGACTGAAACAATCCTAGATTTCAGAAAGCTGTGTTTTGGGGGAAAAAACCTGCTATTCCTTTAAGGCTGGAAAAATTATTCATTCCATTATTACTTAAATTTCAAACTAAAAACATTGGTACTGATTATAATTTGGATTAATACAGTCCTGTGAATAATTTTATTGCAATACCCATTTAATTGAATCAATGACAATTTTAACCATTTGCAAATTTAAGAGGGGGAGGGGAAAAAAAATCTGGTCATCATTCCTTTAATAACATATTTAAAATTACAAAATCTCAGAATACCATTTAACATTACCTGAATTACAGTGTTATGAAAGTATCTGCAGTCACATATTAGTCACAGAGAACTGCAGTAACACTTAGAAGTTCAACAGCACAAGAAAAAGACTACACTGCTGTTTCTTTCAATTGTTTAGTGTGAAAACCAGTTAAAATTGCTGTGTCAGTGTTTGCATTAATTCTAGCTGTTTTAAATTCCTTCTATGTTCAAGAATCAAAAACAGCAACTACGTAACTGCAGTTTAATAATCAATTAGAAATAAGCTTGTCCACATTGAGCTCGGGATATACGCAATTTCTCTTAAAAAAAAAAAAAAAAAAAAAAAAAAAAATACGCAAGTATCAAATTTTTATGGCATTTGATCCCTCTGGGTCCCTTCAATCTAATGCACTGGTTCCTCAACTTACAAACAATTGGGATCTGGAGACAGTTTATTCATAAATTCAAAAGTAACATTTATCACTAATTTATAATCACAAAGTTCAGTAACGCACAAGTCCCTCAATTAAAAATTGAAGGGGGGGGGTCAAAAACTTCATTTGTACCTTAAAAATTTTCAAGTTTATAAAGTCAAGCCAAATTTAAGCATTTGTAACATAAATAACCAATGTATTTTGGCTTGAAGACCTGACAAAGTTAATTCTGGAAACATATACAATAATACAAAAATCCAGATAGGGTGAAATTCTTTATGTGCAAGGCATTCAACATGACAGTGAAGTGTAATGGGTGCCACAGCTGAAGCTAAAAGCAGTCCATGCAGAGTTCCAGCAGGACCATTGCTGAACAGCAATGCCTCCAAGAGTTCGTGCATTCTCACCTCCACAGAAAGAGATCCCAACTAAGCTCAAGCTCAAACACATTGGGATGGATATCTTCAAGTGGTCCCACTCTGCAGCATTGTCCCCTGTCCAGACCGCACCTGGATACAACGCCCAAAAAATAGAAGATGGGAGAAGACAAAGAAATGCATGTCAAGAGCAATTTGGCAAATCAATGTTGCTAAAGTTGCCCATCTTTAGAGAAAAGTATCAGCTGAGTGAATAAAGGAAAAAGTTTAACTACCCACCATAACGTTGAGATCCAGCAAAAAATGATCTGGTGAGTACAAATGGTCTCTCTATGCCCCTTGAACGCTGGATCAACCCTTCAGCAGTAGCCATTTGCTGATTGGACCACAAACAGAATCAGTAAAAAATGTGGGGAAGTGGAAAAGGTAGCTTATAATTATATATCCCTAAAGCAAATTCACTTTACCACATAGAGACCGTAGAGGTTGTGGAGGTCTCTGTGCTCCCAGATCCCATGGACAGCATCCTTGTGCATGGTAACTTCAGGTCCATTGAACACTGAGGGCTCATTCATGTCATTCCAAGTGTAAAGATTCTCCATGGAACCCTTAGGCAGACCACAAAGTAGCAAACGTTAATATCAAAGGAAACACAGAACACACAATGAAAAGTTAGGATTCATAAAGAATACCATCTAACGATAATAGAGAGAAAAAAAGAAGATCAATGCTACAGTACACCACTTCTTACCTCATACTGGTCATAGGCAAACATGCTGGCCCACCAGGCTCTCACATCAGGTCTTGTAAAGTCAGGGTAACCAGCATTTCCTAAAAAAGCAAAAAGCACAATGGAACTCATTTTTTAAAAATGGGGGGGGGGGGCTAAAAATTTAGGAGTCCTCAACAAACTAAGATCCACCCAATACCTGGCCAGCACCATCCTTCATAGTCTCCACCCTCCTTGTTCTTTATGTAGAAGTTATTGGACCGAAGTGCATTGTGAATTTTGTACCCACTATCCACCTTGATATGGGGATCTACTATAGCTACCATCTGGATGACAAAAAAAAAAAAAAAGGTGTTGAAGCAAAATATGAAAGATATCAGTAAGCACACATTGGGAAAACAGTACACCCAAGCACAGCACAAACAGAAGGAATCAAGATTTAACTGAGTAGGCTGGCATCACACCATGAATAAACAGACCTTGCGTCTCTTGTCCATGAGGCCCTGCAACATCTCACGGGGCTGAGGGAACTTGCTGGCATCCCACGTGAAATAGCGCTTGCCATCTGTGTGCTCAATGTCCAGCCAAATAAAGTCATATGGGATATCATGGTCATCAAAGCCCTGGTCTACAGTACGCACATCTTCCTGGTCATTGTAGTTCCACCGGCATTGATGGTATGCCAAAGCAGAGAGGGGAGGAAAGGACTGGGTGCCTAGACAAAGCAAAGGACAAGGAACCATTTCCAGATGCTGCTGCTGACTGACAAAACTTTGATGGGGGGGGGGGGTAAAACAGTCACCTGTGAGTGAGGCATACTGTGTGAATACATCTGCAGGTTTTGGCCCAAGCATGATGAACACATCAATGATGCCACTTTCAGAGATCCAGTGAATGTCTGTCTGGGGTGTCTCACTGGCTCCCTGAACATAGTCAAGCATCTTTCCAAATACAGTCTGGCAAAAGAATGATAAATGGGGGACAAGGAAAGAGAAGAAAACAAGGGGCAAAACGAAGATGTTTACATTATCAGGGCAATGACTCATAACAGAACCTGCTGTCTTGAGGAGTTGTCTCCAGCACACAACAATATAAATCATCACACCAACAACTACAGTCTGACATTGTAACCAGTCCTCCAAAATCATGGTCTGGACTGAACCTCAACTAGCGTTCAAGATATAAATAAATTGGTACACGAAGAAAACGTCTACAGACATTGTGAATCTTAACACTTTGACAGACTATGATTGCCAAATGCTGAAAACAAGCAATGGTACTGGGTCACAAAAAGCCTACACATTTCCACAACATAAAAGGAGTCATATTCTTAAAGAGTTCTGACTGCAGACATACCTTTCCTGCAGTGTTGGAGCTGATATCTACCCAGGTTTCAGCAGCATTGAGCCAGAAGATGCCCATGGTCCTCTGTGTATTGTGGGACAGGAGTACAGGCACTGCACCATATAGTGCCATTGGGTTGTAGAGTTCATACTGGAACACATCTAGGTTATATAATCTATAGGGGTCTCCACCACTGTAGGGAGCGGGGACAAAAAAAACAAAACAAGAGCCTCAAATCAGAATATATTCAAAATGAATTGAATTAAATATATAAATAATAAATTAAAGATGAGTCACATTGAAAACTAGCAAAGAACTCACTCTGTGGACTTGAGCTTGAGGTTGTCAGCATGCTCAGGGATACCATACACATGCTCTACTCCAGGAAGGGAGAAATCCAGACCAATGGATGTAGGCCCTGTGTGGTCAAGCATGAGAGGATCAGAATCATTATTTAACCATTATTCAATATGGCCAAGTGTGACAGGCCCAGTATTGCAGTATGTACTTTGTGTAGAGCTTAAGGGATTACTGTAGTTGATTTGCTAAAGAGCATCCATTTCTTCTAGAACAGAAGAATCTTCTCAGGTTAAATACAGAACACAAACATCAGAAATATGATTAATATAGGAAAGAATTAAGCATTAAATCTTAATACTGTAAGAGACTCCGTAATCTAAGGTGTGCTCTTCATTGATGGCTGGAACAGCCAGCCAGGCCGTACCATTGGATTTGCTGTCAGTGTGCGACTTGAACGTCTCCTCCCACATGCCTGGCTGATTATCATCCTCGCTCCCTCCATCTGGTGCCTGGTGGGCAGACATTGTCAAAGGAATGAAGAGTGATTAAATGAAGACTGAAACAAGAAAAGGATGAAATGTATTTAGAAGCTAGTAGAAGGAGAAAGCTGTGGGTGTTCTGCATCACTGATAACAAGGCTGCCAAAATAAGACAATTGGAATCGTTTGAACAAGGTTGTAAGTTCGATTCTCTGAATTTTAACTTTAAAACAAAGACACCCTTCAGCGGTTAAAGAGCAAATACAGGTTAGTAAATACTTTAATACATTTAAAATGTATTATGACAGTTAAATCCTACAATAATGCATTGCTTTTAGCCCCAAGATCAAAGAGGGGATCCTGAGAAGCATCAGTTACCTTCTCCACCACTGGCTGCTCTGTAGCTGCAACTTCCTCTGCTTTCTCAGCTACTTCTGCCTGACTGAGGATCAAATTTGTGTGGTCACCATTTACAAGAACAGGAAAGAGAAAGAAGAGATCTGGTTAGTGCCAAATAAATTATACAGCTGATCAAAAGTCTTCCTTGACAAAACTTCATTCTCTCATGATTTTGAGGCAAGTTTGAACATATTAGGCAAGACTAGGGATTAGTCATGGGGGTCAATGGACCAAAACAATTTCAGTTTCAACTGTAATGTACAGGTTTTTGTTTAATAAGACTATTCACAAAAAGGGGAAACACACCTATATGTCAGTATCTGGGTATAATTTATTCTTAGAAATCACTCAAATACCACAAACTCAGATATTAAGAAGTTATTTCCATTTAAGGAAAATTACAGTTTGTTCTGAGTTCATCCAAGAAACCCAAATTAGTAACCCAAAAATATCCCTAATACTGTGAAATACCCACTTCACTGGGATAAAGAACACTTTAAACACTAATCACCCACTTACCAAACAGTTGCGGCAATTAATATGAATTTGTGCTTTTACGTAGGTACTTTTTAATTTTGTATCAATTTAAATTTCACTCCTTATTACTCTTAATGGGAACAAACATGAGTCAAATTTATTCAAAAAGTTATTGAATAATATAAAATGTGTTTAGTGTAACGGACTGTTACTGTAAAGAATTATCATCTGTGTAATTTTCTGAGTGAATAGAAGTGAACAAAAAGCACAAAAGTGCAAACTGTTTCAACAGGTACGAGAAGCAAAGCCTGAGAATGCAGATGCTGGGTGCTTGCAGCAATTTCGAATACATCTCTGATGTGCACCGGCTTCGTTCAGATATAGCGCTCATTATGACAGGACTTCTCAGGTCAAATACTGAGATGGGTATTGATATATCACACTTGTTATATTGAGAACTTAGAAACCGGGACCTTGAATACGAGCCCATACACATGCTCTGCTCCAGGAAGGAATGACTGCAGGCATTTGGATAGCTGAATTTTGTTTTTAATACAAAATATATAAATACTGACAATTACATAGGTCTTCCAACAAGACTGTAATGTTTTCTAAGAAAATACATTTTAGTTACTCATTTCCTATCAAGCCACCTGCAATCCAGGCTGCTTAGCATTGGCATATTGTATACATCTTTCATCTATTTGCTCTAAGTGCATATTAAAAGTCCACAGAGCATTACCCACATTAAGGTCTTGCCAATAACTCGACTACATTTACCCTGCCGAGTACAGTGGACATTTGTTACTAAGATTCTGACAGGACTTTACAGGAACTCAATCCAATAGCCCATCCTCAATTTTCTGGAATATATGGAGAAAGGGAGTGTCTCAACATGACAAAAAATCTTGAAAATTCAAACACGTAATTTAAGTGTAATATTTTAAATTTTTTTTAAAGAAAGCAATTTAAATATTTATATTTCCCCTCATACTATACTTAGAACTGATTTTTTTTTTTTTTAATTTAGCAATTGTCCCTAAAATCCAAAATCTATACAATCATTGTACATTTACAGTCCATCCTGAATCTGAGATGGACTGTAAATGTATCTTAAGATGGACTGTAAATGTACAATGTTCCTCTGTAAGCCAGACTGACATTTTCCAGTTCCTGAAGGAAACTTTCTTGACCACCAATTGTTAAGTCATGACTTTTAAAAATGTAGTTATTCACCTTGTGGCCAAAAGCTGTGATGTAAACCTCTCCAGAACAAAGCTCACATATTTTATCATGCCTAAAAAGGCTCAAATCAAGATGTACTATATACTGAAAACTATTTACAAGACACACTTGTGAAGGTTTACCATTTTGGAGGACAAATTTAGCTTAATGGATTCTGCCTCTGCACATCATTTGTACAGTTACTATGCCAACAGTACACAAAATATTAATTCAAACTCAAGGTGCAATTTTGGTTCTCATAATGAGCAGCTAGTCAATATGTATATCTCAAACAATCAAGCCAGGACACTAACTCACAATTTAACATGCAACTACTGAATACTAGAAAATATCACATCTTCTGTCTAGAATTTAAGCAGATATATATGTTTGGGATACAACAATAAAAGGCAATTTGCATGATAACATGCAGTAAAGAGGTTTTGATATTCTGCATTTTGGTTTGTGCATAAAAACAAACAAGGATAAATTAAAAAGAATAACCAAGCAAATGCCTGAGCACTTACTTGGATATGGATTTAACTGAACTAGCCATTACACCATAAGAACAATCAAGCACAAACAAGACACCATTTCTAAAACTGAATATTTCTCAGTGACATGTAAGCAAGTCAACTTGGTTTATTTTGACAATTACAGCTCCCCCTACAGTATCATGATCTCAGCTTGTTTCACATTTGAATATTACACCAAATTATTTATAAATGCAACACATTGCTAACTAAATATAATCTATTTAGAAGTTTGACTCTACATCACACTGAGGCAAAAGATCAGTGATTTTACCTAAAAATAATGTGCGATTCTATCCCACATGCTCCCAAATGTGCTACTTGTTTTAACGGAGAGACTGCAGGCATTTTGATAGGGAAAATTAAAGACAATGGAGGATAAAGGAAGAAGGGAAGAAAAAGCCAACAAAGTGAGAAATTTCGGATGACAACTTATAAACGGCCTTGGGCAGATTACTACTGTAATTTGGTCTCCACTCCAAAGTAGACTTAAGTAAATAGTGAAAAACAGTATGACTAACAGAACAAAAATGAGACAGCATTAAAATCTTGCAATATGGTAGTGGCTTAGTCCTCTCCCCAGGACTAACCACATTCTAGTGAAGAGAGCAGCATTGTTGAGGGTCTCCTGAACCAGTGTGTCCTTACTGATCATTTCAATGGCAGATAACATTACTTTCTCCTGCTGGCCCAGAGCTACCACCAGTTCCAATTTCAGAAAAAGAATGGCATTACTGGTTTTTAAGGCCAATCTGGACTGAATTAAACCAGTTGAACAAGAAAATACCAAACCAGCATAAATTAAGCAAGAAATGTTGATCGGTGTGGCTGATACTGTTAAGCATAAATGCAAAAAAGGTGTTACTTGCTAAGATATGATCTATATGGAACTAATCTGGAATGAAGCCTGGAACATGAATACACATTATAAATCTGTTATTTTACACTCAATACTTGTATGATTTGTACTCAAATTATTAACATTTTCACTGCACTAAAACTTAATATTAAAGGTTATCTGAATGTATGGCACAAGTAAGTCACTAATGTTTAGGTAAAATTTTTCTTCCTGACACAATTAACGTAAAATATTGCATTACGTGTTTTATTTCAAATTTATAAAATAAAGTAGTCAATTTGTATTGTTATATCAAATTTTAAAGGAAATTCTGCTCTTTTAGTGCTTCATTTAAATTTATATTAAATTTGTTCTTAGTGAATTTTTGTTTTGAAATTGTACTTTCAGCAAAAACGTTATTGGAAAACTTGTGAACAAATGTTTTGGTTGAGTTCTAGCTTACTGAAAGATATTTTATAGATTTACTTATTTTTGTTTTTCATATGCTCATAAGTGCAAAATGCAATCTGCATGTATCCAAACAAAAGTTCCTTAAAAAAAAAAAGGTAAAAAAGTAATACAAGAACTTAAACATTTAAAAATATAAAAACAAAAGCACTTTTACAGTTTAATCAGACGTTTTTGTGCTTGCCCTGACATAACTTAAATGTCCCCTAGTTAAATCTGGAGCTATGGTAGACACAGTGCAGTAATTTCTGGTCTGTTACACTGGAAGAAATAGGGCCAGAGAGCTGCAAGGTTTGGACTGTAACTAAAGGTAACAGACACCTATTGAGCTGCAGCTGCTGTGGTCAGAAAGCACGCTCCGGTCTGCTCTGTTTAAAACACATCTACTGGATATTCCTATAGAAGAACATTAAAAAGCCACAAACTGCACCAATATGATGTTCTGAATAAACTGTGAATACTGAGTTGTATATTGAAGAGTGTAAGAGATTACTGTAGATGAAATAATGGTCTGTTCTACACACTTTCAACCGTGCAGCAATACATTAGTATCACTAATTATTAGTCACCTACCAGATTTTCCCTCAAAGCTACTTACATTATATGACCCACTTATAGAGATAGACATTTCTACTAGAGCAGGTGTAGTATAGTCATAAATCAAAGGTAAATAAGTAGCTTAGTGTACAAACTTTGGAAAACTTAAATAAGGAATAATATACACAAATTTGCTACACTGCTGCTTTCACTATGCAACATGGCTACAAGGCTCTGCTGTAAGCTGACAGTAGTGCTGTTGCTCTGTGGCATTAGGATAACTCACGTGTCCTTGCGCAGGCGCAGATGCTCAAAGGCTAGAAGGCCTCGTGAGTTCAGAGAAAGCAGCACCTGTGGGCCCTCAACGATGTCTAGACGGAAGGGCTGGGCACTGACAATGAGCCGGCGTGCTTCATCCCCCAAGGAGAGAATAACACCGTTGTCATCCTGGGAGACGACCGAGAGGCTGGACAGAAGGAAAAGCGGTTACACTGATCAGAACTTTCTACCAGTGCATAATTTGTTTTTATCAATAACTTGAAAGAATGAGTACTTTTGGCTGTATTATGGTGCATCATGAAGGAAATCTGCAAAGGAAGCAGTACTCCCACAGCCAGTCCAGAAGACACTAGGCTGATGGCTCCCGCAATCTTTTGTATCTCAGCAAAATACCCCTAATCACTGGATGGATCAATACTCACGGCTCAGTAGGTGGGTCAGCAATGAGGACATCGGGGACCTCAAAGCGTGGCTTGAGCGGCTTAAGTTCATTGATCTTCACTCTTGTCATGTTGCCTTGCAAACGGTAAAGCTCTAGAAGCAAGCGCACCTGAAGGCAGGAAGAAGAATCTGTGTTAGGGCAGGCAGTATAAGAAAGCATTAATAACTGGTCTAGATATACTTTTGGCATCTCACTTGTGTATATATATGTGTAAAAACAAATTTTTACTTGCATAATATGTATTACTGTGCTTTTCTCCTGTCCCATCCCTCCTTTCCCCACATCACACCCATTCTGCTACAACCTGACCCTAGACTGGGTTGTAACAACAAGAACAGGAAGAGCCAAACAGCAGCAGAGTAAATGGAGGGAAGCTAAATGACTTTTTCAACAATTCCTCTTTTTAGACTCAGGATACTTGTTGTCACACCTAGTATACTAGAGTACTTCAGATTGATGAGCCAACCAACCTTGTTGTTATCATTGATGAGCTGCAATGTGATGCGTGAATCACTCAGCTCCAGAGTGTCCAGCAAGGCCCTGTATGGGGACTGACCTGGCTTCATGGCCCTCTGACGCCTGCATTCACAAACACACAAAGTAAAGAAACACACAAGAAAATTGTTTCTTCACTACAACAGATAAAGGTGTTTAACTACTGTCCAAGCAACATAGTGGTAGGGTAGGTAACATAGCTGATTCACAGCACCTGGACTGTTAAGGGCATTGCTTCAAATCTAGCTCAGTCTGTGTGCAGTTTGATGTTCTCCCTGCATGTGTGAATTTGCTCTGGGTCTCCAGATTCCTTCCACAGTCCAAGGGAATGTGGGACAGATGGACTGTTGACCAAGCTTTCATTTTAATTCACTGTGGGAGGTGCTACCCTGTGACAGACTCACGTGCGATCCAGTGGCTAGCATGATACCCTATCATTCCTGGATAGGTTCTGGGCTACCATGGCCTTGACTTGGACAAGTAATTAATGAAAACAAGAGTAACAACCTTTTAGATAAGAGAAAATAACTTAAATAAATCATTTTAGTATTTGCAAAACTGCAGTTTGTAAAGCTAAAAGAAAACAATGATTAATCATTTCTTCCATGTGTCAACTTAATGTTATTCTTCATTGAAATTACTGTGATACCTGGATATAATAGTAATAAAGGACCAAACATTTTTTGTACAGAAACTTAAAAGTGCCCATTTCAGCTCTTATTATACAAGAAGTACAGAGAATAGTAGGAGACAAAGAAAAAAATAATGTCGGTATCTCAAATCATAATTTGAGGCTTCAGGTTTACGGTTATGTTTATAAGGGATGTGTGGTTCAGGTCTATAGTTTTAGCATAATACAGTTATTGCAAACATGAGTTAAATTCCTCCTTAAAAGCATCGTGGGTGAACAGCACTTGGGAACATTGGCAGACGCGTCCCCATAGCAGTACTCACTTGCAGAACGCACTCTGCTCACAGGTTTTGAAGTTGCCTTTGTCAACAGCCACAGTTACACCAAAGAACAGGGCAAGCCAGCACAGCGAGAGAATCCCCATTCTGCACAACAGAACAGAGAGCATCATAGAGAAAGAGGGGAAAGGTTGTTAGAAACAAGGCAGATGTATGTGTTAGCTACATAATCATAATAAAACCATTTCAAAACGAACATCATTTGTGGAAAAAAAAAAATTGATCATTAAAGCAATTTAAACAGGCCTGCCTCTGAACTAGACAGTATGTTTGATGGGGGAAAAGTGGATTGTCTGTAAATAAATAACATTCGTATGCTTTGCTCCAGTAACTCCAAACTCACACTGGCCGCATCTGCAGAAGACATTTAACCCAAGCTGCTCCATTTTGCATCCAGTTGGGCAAAGCACTCATTGCAAGACTACAAACTGTGCGCATCGCCGTATCTAAGGGCCTCTGCTGAGCCAAACGAACAACTCCCAGTTTTCTAGCGCTTCATAAGCGCGCATCTCCTAGGAGACTTTGCTGCAGTTCAGTTCACACCGAGCGCGCGTGACCGCCGCGTGATGACGCAAGAAGAGAACGGCGTTCGGCTCGGCGGACGCGGACGAAGCGTGTGATGCAACATGGCGTAACCGAGTCTCCTGGAAATGTCGAGTAAATCGCATCTGCACGGAGCCCCCCGCACTGCTATCGAACAAGGTGCGTGGCTCTTGAAGCAGACGCCTGTTTAACAGTGCATCACTTTCATGCATAATCAATCAGAGGGTAACTTTTCAAATCACGGCAACCGACTTTGTAGTGTTGCTTTGTGCGGTCACCTAAGGAGGAAAAAAAAATCGGGCCCATTGTTCGGCTCGGAACACCTCGAGAAGATCGAGCCAGGTATCACGGCGAATCTAAGACGAAATGGACCTGCTGCAGCCAAAATGACGTCTAAATGTGCACAGTCTGTGCAAGCAGAGTGGTCCCGGCTGGAGCCGAGCATCCGGCTAAACCTAGTCCGGCACCATGGACCACTGATACCGGCGTTTCACGTTGAAATGCGGTGCACATGGAAGCAGCGAAAACATGGCAGCACCTCAGGGCGCGCGCGTTAAAGATTTTATGCGTCACGGGTGCAGCTTAGGATTAATTTAGTAACATGTACGACATATTTGCGCAAGAAATATTAGGACTGAGCACTGAGTTAGCTACTTTTTCATTCAAAACACTATCCTAGCAAGGCATTATAAATTAGACCCTAAAACTGCCCGAAGACCTAACCAAAGTAGGGCATCACACTTCACTGAAAAAAAATTATGAAGGCTGGACAAAAGACATGTTTTTCTTAACCATAAAGACTTATTTTACCTCCCCGTGAAAGCAGCCATCTTGGTTCAGCTCGGACTATTTGTCCAGCCCCTTACTTCCTTCTGCCTACACGGACACGTAATCCGCCCGTGATTGGTCACATTCAAGCCACGCCGTCGCGTATTGGTCCACGCTGCGGAGCAGCAGCATGTGTAAATTCCACTGACGCCTGTGATTAGTGACGTTCAAGGTACAGGCGCTCTTATTGGTCAAATCTGCCGGGCAGCCGATCGTGCACATTTGGCAAAACAAGTGCATGTTACTATGTTCAACGGAAGCCTTGGCTGGCCGACCAAAGCTCCGTGAACCTGTAGCCCTCTTCGCAGTTGAGAACAAAATTTCGTCATTTTCAATTGTACGATGACCTACTTTTATCTCTTAAACTGGTATTTGCTTGTGTGACGTCACTGCTTCCGCCACATTGCGTCAGTTTGTTTCTGCTTGTGTAACGCACGGTCTGAACAACTCGACATTTTTTACCTTTTATTCTATTTTAGTCACACTTCAAATTTAAAATGTTGAATTCCCCTCAGACATTATGATAAGGATTTAATGGTATTGCTTCAGCTGTACTGTATTGCCACGTGTCACACCTGTCATATCTGAATAATTTGTAATATTACAATAGTAGACGTCATAGGACATAATAGTATGGGTGGGATCCTGAAGGAGTTTTTGATTTTGTACACAGGGATATCCAGGTACATAAAGACATGTTACTACTGCATTTTAAGCGACTAAAGTAGTTAGCTTCCTTTATTGCACACACCAATTATTATAACTGCACTTCCAATAGGTGTTTAGCCCTAGATGTCAGCTGTCCATGGTAACAGCCACCACTGGGATGAATGATTTTTAGCTCTGAGTATCTTCAGTAGCACATCACCCACATCATTCCCCCTATGCTCTTCAGGGCTAGAATGAAAGCCATTTCAGTTTTGCAGGATAAGCAGACAAAAGAATTTCATTAAGTTAGAGTGTTGCTTAAGGTAGACCATTGTGCTTTAGAAGGATGGACTCAAGTGGCCTCCAAACAGTCATGGAACTCAACTCTTTCTGGAAGCAAAAGTAGTCTTCACTTCTAAAGAACACCAGTGAGTTCAGTGGAGTTATCAGTCCCTTATAAAATTCCCAGAAGGACTTCAGCAGAAATTGGTGTTCCTGTGGGACTGGTATGCTTTTCTAAGACTTGCTCTGTACATTTCATATTAAGATATCTGAAAAGCCTTAGGTCAAGTGAGATTCATTCTGGAAGTCACTAAAAGGCAAATGAATTAACACCAAATGCTACAGAATTAATCATGTGTTCCAAAATTTGTCAACTGCAGTGTCTACCCATTTCCCTTTCTGTCTATGATCAGAAACATATGAAGGTCAAATGGAATTATAAAGAATGGGTCATTGGTCATCACTGCAAACAAGCACCAAGTAAAAACTCCCAAAGCAACTCATTTTGTCACTGATGTATTGATTATCACCATATCGGTTTGTTTCCCATAGCTGTCTGCTGTGGCACGCCTTCAGCTGTATAACTTAAATATTAATTAGAGAAAGGTTTTCAAATTTAGTCATTGAATTTGCTAGTTTCTGCAAAGAGCATTTGTGATTAAATGCAATGCCTTATATTCACAAAACTAACCGAGGAATAAAGAAAGTTGAAGACAAGATGGTTTACTGACTGCTACTAGTAGATATGAACATGCTATCATTAAATAAATATAAAATTAACCTTTTTAAATTAGGGATTATCCATTTGTACAGGTTATTTCATGGGAGTTATTTGTCTTGCATTCATCAGTGGCTCTAATAATAATGTCAAATGTACCTGCACAAGTCTGATGTTTTGTTTTTTCATTTGTTCAACTCCTTTTTTAAAAGATGTGGAAAACAGATATGGTCTTCACTGTAAAAAGTGCACCATGTAACAATACTTTTCTATTTGAAGGACTGTGTTTTTTTTTTTTAACCTGAAGAGGCAACAAATGACTGCTGGCAGAGAACTGTTAACTACTTCGGTGTTTCATTCCTTGGGCAAATTGCTAAAATAAAAACACATTTCAGCAAACCAACATAGACCCCATTGTTTTCACTGACTTAAAAGTATATTTAAAATGGTTTTAAGAAGAGCTGATAAGATTAGCCAAACAATTTAAATTTTATAAAATAAAGCACTTTATGAAATTATGGCAAGAATGCACAACTGCCAAAAACAAGTCTTGAAACACTTTCTCCCAATTGTGATTTACAAGTGAAATGCTCAAAAATATCAAAGACAACCCTGATCATACTGAAGCTTGTACAGTGTCCAGTAACAGCCAGTAAATATTGGAAAGAAATAAAAACACTGACTAAACAGATCTGAAGAGTCTATATTAGTATACTATTCCTAGTAATGAATGTTTTTGCTTACAAAGTCTGACAAGTGTTTCTGAAGATCCTGCTTGCTTTTGATGTAAAAACAACAGAAAATTTTCTTCTGCTTTAGTACGTGCATGGTGGTACTAATTACTAAGGGTCTAGAAAAACTGCAGAGCGTTGTTGCTTCCTCCTCTGCTCCCTCTGTCCCCAGATCCCCAAGCTGGACCCCTGTCACCTTCACCCCCTTCTTTGAGATCAAAGCTGGAAGCGCCAGCACAGGTGCCCCAGCTTGTCAATGTTCTTGTGCAGGACACTGTAAAGAGGGGCGAGGTATCGTGATAAGTCTCCATCTCTGGAAAAGTCCCGATAGAATAGGCCCTTCTCAGCACTGAAAGAGAACTTTTGTGGCATCGGGCTGTTCCCACGCATGTACTCCCACACTGCCAGCAGCAAGAGCCGGACCTCAAAGGGCGTCAGATATGGGAATATTTCATGGACGTTGCTCAACACGGGGGGTAAGAGTTGTCCCTCTCCCATGCAGGACACTAAGAGACAGGAGGCTTGAAGATGCCAGGGTGAATCAAGGGCCATCAGCTCCCTGGATGACTCCCAGTGCGTGAGGAGTGTAGCAAGCAGCCCCCGCAGGACCACTGAGCAGTAGCACAGAGCTGGGCGACCAGCTGCAACCACACGAAGGAGGTGAAAGAGAACGGGGTTGCCTTCAAAGCACCGACGGATATGTATGTCTCTTTCCACAGTAGTCCTGGCATGCTCTTCTGGAGGCCAAACAAGTTCACCATTTGCCACATCCGGACACACACTCTCTACTAGGGCCACAGCTATTACCTTAGCTGCTTCTGCATTAATGGGAGCCGGTTCTTCAGAAGATTGATATCGGGAATTGCCACCACCTGCGCCATTACTGCTATTCATACCTCCACTGCTGGAGCTGCAACAGTGAACAGCTACTGCTAGCAGTGTCTGCAAGTTCTGAGTAACTCGCTCAGGATCTGACTGTGGGACAGTGTTGGGTGTTTTCAGCCCAGCCCCTATTACTCCAGCATGAAAGACAGACCACACACCACCTGAGAAATTGACAGTTGTCCCAAACTTGCAATTGATGTCAAGCAAAGATGCTCCTAAATCTGGGGTCAGAGATGATGATGAGGCATTTTCACCATCAGAATTTTCCCTTTGGACTCCAAACAAATTGGCATTTCCTTTGTGTAGAGCACCCTCCACCAGCTGCTGCAGCACCGCTTTCAGGGTGAGTTGTGAAAAGGCAGCCAGACGGGATAGAAGCCGAATAGAGTAGCTCACCGAGTGCCCTCCATCTTTCCCACAATTTCCTTCGGCCCTCAGCCTCAGAGCCAGAAAGAAGTGTGCCACTGCAGCTCGAGAGATTACCAAAAGTTCTGCCGGAGAGGCGGCTCGTGACAGCTGGCTACAGGAGAAGAGGCGAGCAGCTGCCTGGGAAACATCTGGGTTTCCATGAAGCAGCAGGGGGCAGAAGTCGTGCAGGTGTGCCGAGACAGCTGCACCAACTTGAGCTGCCATGGAGGACTGCACTCCTGGGGCTCCTCCAACACTGGCTCCTTTGTTTTCCTCTTCACTGTTCTGTATGACAGATGCAAGGTTGTTCAGAAGCTGCCCAAGTTCTTTGCTTCCTAGGCTCTGGGTGTGGATCTGTGCCACACAGCGTACTACAGCAGCTGGAAGAAGCCCGGGCAGACAAGTGGAGAGTGGGGCGTGCAGCTGGGATGCCAGGGCTAACTCTTCTGGGGTCCTGGCTAGAGTCAGAAGTCGGCACAAAGCCTCTGTGGCCACACTGGGACCTCCGTACACTGACAAAAGACAAAGGAGCTGGTGCAGCCAGAGGTGCCGCTTCCGCTCAAGCTTAAGAGTCTCGACACAGAGCTCCCCCACATGCCCCCGCAGTTCTTCAAGGAAAGGAATGACACGAGGTAGAGATGAGAATGTGGAGCAAGATGAAGACGAAGGGGGGTAGACATCATCACCGTCCGGACGGTTATAGACAAGCTTATGAAGGTGTAGCAGGAGTAGCTGGAGCAGACGGTCACATGCCTCCCTGATGCCTTCCTGTGGGGCAGACGCAGGGCCTGACATAATGACCGAAGCTGGGGTGGCAGTGTCCACCAGAAAGCGCAGAACACGTGGCCCACCTGCAGGGCTTTGGCTGATCAAGTGCACAGCAAGGCCCACCATGTTGTCAAGTTCCTCACGTGGCAAAGTCTGGAACTGCTCCTGTAGCTGGAGCAGCACAGGCGGTCGTAGGGAGTCAACAAGTTCCGCGGAAACTGCGCCCAGCAGGGTCGGGGACAATGCTGCCAGCTGCAGCAGAAAAGGTACTGTGGCACGGCGGAGCTGGGGGGAGATTTCCCGGACTGCAGGTCCCGGGGGGGGCTGGCCGTGAGCAAGGCTCTCTTGGAACATTCGCAGTAGCTCCTTCTTGATGCTGTCTGCATGGCGTGATGCTAGGTGTCCCAAGATCCCCACTACAGACCCAATTTTGGGAACACAACTTTTCTCTGTCGCACAAAGTAACAGAGGGTTCTGCTGATTTGACATTTCAGGCGAAACACCCCCCTGATAACCATGGGCACAGAAGTCCTTGAGCCCACAGGCCAGAACACGGCTTATGATGGTGCCTGGGAAAGAAGAGCCGATGTGGGCAACTACCCAGTCGAAATGTGGGGAGTGCTGCACTGAGGTGTCCAGAAGTGCATCCACACATGCATCAGGACACCATGCTAACATGGCTGCCAGGCACTGGGAGTAGTTTTCCATGAGGGAGCGAGTAGCTGTGCATGACATCCACAGTTGTAGCAACTCATTTAGGCTTGAAGAGTGGGGGGCCCCACGCCGACCTGCATGCTTGCTGCTCAACTGCCCCAGGAGGTCCACTGCCCAGTTGGACACCAGAGGAGCCCATGCTTTAGGATTGAGACGTATAAACTCAGATAGAACACCATGGATCTCCTCAATCACATCCTCTAGCCCCAAGCTGCCGCTGCTACCAGCTCCACCATCGCCATCCCCCTCCAGGTCTTGAAGGAAAGCCAAAACATATTCATCATATACCCCTCTCAGGTGTTCCAAGGCAGCCGCCCGGCATGCTGGCACAGTGCGTAGAAGGCGTACAGCACAGCGAGCGTGGTCTCGCACGCTCAGCTTCCGTCCCTGCGCCTGGTCCACACCACTGATAAAGGCCTTTATTTCCAAGGCCAGCTCCTGAGGACTGAGAAGGGAAATACACAATGAAATGGAGTGAGGAGATTATGAAGAAATGGAAAGTAGTCAGAAAGAAAGGAAAACATTGTAACAGTGGTTAAAAGAGTAAGTAATGTTAAAATAAGAAAAAAATAAGGAAGCTCAGGGGAAATAAGGATAAATGACTTTGCATGATGTGTTCATAACAACAAACCTTATCTAATGAAATGTTCAGCATTAATAAAGAAAAATTATGAAACACTTAATATCGTTTAATAAGAGAGCAGTTACTATGAATGAAATCAATGAATTGGCTCGTTTCCGAAAAAAGACATAGGGCGATCAACCGACTCTTTCCATAAAGAAAATGACAATTACAGCGACGAATTGCACATAAAAGTAACCATTTTTGCAAAAAAACAGCTACAACATTCTCTTCACGTATAATTGATCTCAGTCAGATCGCAGGCAGTAAAGTGTAAACCCCGGGTACCTGAGAGAGCTCTGTGGCGCCTGAGGAGACTGCATAGCCGAGAGCGGAGCTCCGTCAAACACGGCCGACATCGTTCGTTTATCTTCAAAAATAAACCATTCAAACTAACCGCTCGACTGATTTGTTTAGCTAAAGCACAATATCAGTCCTCTGACAACGGAACATATAATAATCTCTCTAAAGTTGTGTATATTGAGGGTTTTTCCTTGAGTGTAAAATTTCTACTTCTCAGTTGTTCCCTAGCGTAACGAGGGGCGTAACACTTTAAAGCCTCCGCTCGGAAATTCTGTCGACTGTGCACAAGGTTCCGCTATGCTGCCTTTCACTCTGCGTTACATAGTATACAGTGCATGAGTTTACTGTAAAGAATAGTATGGAGTAGACATAAAACAAGAGTTAATAAAACATCCTAAATGTGCAGGTATATTTTAAAGTTTGCATAGTTAAAGGGTAAAGAAACTGTATTTTCACATACCACATGCGGAATCGAAAACGAAAAAGTAATTTTATTCTCTTTGTGCTTATGCTTAGTAAAAGACGGAAGCATTAAGCAAATGAATGAAAAGGAAAACGAAAAGTAAACCTTGGTGGCTTTTTATGGTGAGAAGTACCTAGTTTTCCTTTTCCCTTCTCCTATTTTCTATTTCTAACTATTATTTATTCGGTAACACTTGCACTACATTTCTTTGTCTTTTCTCCTGCTGTACCGTCTTGTGTTGCGCCTATGGTCCTGGAGGAACGTTGTTTCGTTTCGCCATGTACTGTGTAGATGGACGAAAGGACAATAAACTCCTGCCTTGCCTTTTTGTGCCAAATTTCCTGCTGGTTTAAGGAGTAATCGTCATTCAATAACCGCTGCGAATAAAATCTATCCACTTCGTATGTTTAAAACAACATCAGTAAAAGAGTAGAGGTTATGTATGATTCAACCTTTCCAAAACACTGCAGCTTTTTATTATTGAAATGGGACGGCATGTGGTCTAAATAAAACTCCGATTCTACACGGGAAAAGGAAGTTGTTGACAATGAACAGCGGGAAAAAATCGAGCTGGTGGCTCAAATTCTGAATATTCGTGTGAGTATGTTTCCACTCGTGTGTCTGAGATCGGTTTTTAAAAAAATCCACGAAAAACTGTCACAGTAAATTAACAATAAGACCGCATAACGTAGTATTTGGCTATGGCTATTTTCCCATATGTGGTGCCATTTCCCGAGGGCATTTCGCAGAAACGAGAAAAAGAGCAAACGTTTGGCGCACAGCCTGCAGCCTCACTTTTTCACTGCTGATCTCAAGGGCCACTGAAAGACTAGAATAAAAACACACAGCGATTCCGGTAAGTCACGTTGTGTCGTTTGAGTGAGAACGTCAGCTAAGCAAGCGTCACACGATTGTCCCTTGGCGGCGGCACCAAACCGGTTCAGCTGCCGATTTTAGCTCAAGTCCGTCACTTTTTAGCCTTCGCACGTCCATAAATCACTGTTAAGCGCGCCGCCCACCCGTGTGTTGACACGCAAAGGCGTGACCTCCCTCGGAACCCGAGCGCCTGCCCACCCGCAGGCACCATTTAAGCCGCCTTTTGTTTTGCTTTCTTGGTGACGGCGACCGTCGGCTGCGCGATTCCTGCACTTAAGGTAGTCAAGTGCATCTTTTTGCCAAATAAAAACCCAGAGAATATTCGTAGCGATCGTTACAAAAAACGATTGTCGTTTTAACATTGGCTGTCCGGCGACTTGGTATTTTTTTATGATATGATCCTGTACTAAGAATATTTCTAAACGTTATTCTAACTTAGCTGGCGTATCTCGCTTCTACAGCCTTTAGGGAGAGTTAGTTTTGCCGTGGCGTTAAAGCCGGAGTGGTTTAATGGCGGCGGCGGCGAAACGACAAAAGCCCTTAAAAGCGCACGAAGCGATCGGGATGCAAATACCGAAACAACCGGCGTGTGTTGGCTTGTCGTCGAGCACAGAGAAGCTCGTCGTTTTTGTGACACTCTCTGCGTGTTTCCCCCGTAAACATATGGGCATCCTTTAAAATATATTGTTAAATTTCACACCCGCTGCCGCTGTAAGTCGGGCTTATAGTACATAAGCACGGCAAGTAACTTAAATTGTTGTCCTAAAATGAGTATTTCTTTCATTGCAGATGTCATCTTTTTGTTCCTATGTTACAAGTATATTTTATAATGATATGTAATATCAATAACGCAATAACTGACCTTTAAAATTGCTGTTTTTTTGAGGGGGAAAACGATATACAGTTTTGAATTTTATTTTTTTTTTTTGGTAAAATATTTGTTTGTTGTAGTAGATGTGTTCAACCTCAGCGGAGGGTTAGCCTGAATTGTTGTTTTTTGCCTTATGGTCACTGGTGGTAGAGGAGAAACAAACTGAAGTGGGGTTTTATTTTATAGAAAAGACGTCTTCAGGTTGACAAGTGTGACCGCAACCACATTTTTCCTGAATTACCATGGCTCCAACTCTGGTAAATTTTGTGTGCCTTAAGACACAGCTGCTGAGCAACTTCAGTTCTTCAATGCATTTTTGTTTCATTTTTGTTTTGTATTTTTGGAAACAGGACTGCAACAATAATGATTACAACTTATTCCATGAGACTAAAAATACACTGCCCTGCCAAAAAAAATTCCCACACTAATATTTCATTGGACCACCTTTAGCTTCGATTATGGCACGCATTCACTGTGGTATCATTTCAATAAGCCTATGCAATGTCACAACATTTGTTTCTGTCCAGAGTTGCATTTATTTTTCTCCAAGATGACGGGAGAGTCGGACCGCCATGTAAAGTCTTCTCCGGCACATCCCAAGGATTGTCAGTGGGGTTAAGGTCTGGACTCTGTGGTGGTCAATCCATGTGTGAAAATGATGTCTCTCTCGTGCTCCCTGAAGCACTCTTTCACAATTTGAGCCCGATGAATCCTGGCATTGTCCTCTTGGAATATGAAGAAAAAATCCTTTGATAGAAAAACCTGGTCATTCAGTATATTCAGGCAGTCAGCTGACCTCTTTTTTTTGGGCACATAACATTGCTGAACCAAGACCTAACCAACTGAAGCAACCCCACATCATAACACTAAGTTAAATCCAGGTGGGGACTTTTTTTTTTTTTTTTTTTTTTGGCCGGACAGTGTATCTTCTTGGTTATGTGTAATTTCTTAAAACTGAAAGGACAGAATATGTATGAACCAGTTTATAAATGCAAATGTGGAAGTAAAAGCCAGTTTTGCACATTTGATAATGAAATAAATTCTAATATAAAGAACAAAGTTAAATCAGCCATAAACAGTAACTTGATTAAATTAAATAGCTTAGATAACTTTAATAATTCATTTTATTATCTCGGTTGCTGTGGGAACCGACTTTATTCTGTAGTAGTTTAACTTTCTTATGTAACTTTCAAATGTGATTTTTTTTTCCAGTTTGATGAGAAGCCTGATGTCGGCGACCTTATTGAGATTTTCCGTGGGAACTACCAACATTGGGCCATATACATCGGGGATGGTTATGTTGTCCATCTCTGTCCACCATGTGGGTTGCCATCTCCAGGGTTATACCTCATTAATACTGGGGGGGACTCACAGTAAATGAAATGGTTGAAGCGTGTGGCCATTACATTCTCTGCTTTGCCTTTCATGTGTCTTACGCAACACATCTAAAATGTCCTTTTATCTTCTCTCACCTGGCACCCTTCTTTGTGTTCTCACCTCTATCTCCCAGTGGAGGCTGGTGAGGGCAGTAGTAACAGTATGGTGTCCGTCTTCTATGATAAGGCTGTTGTGAAGAAGGAAGAGTTTTGGGAAGTGGTGAACAAAGACAAATACAAGGTCAACAATTTGCTGGATAACAAGTATGAGCCCAGGAAGATCGGCACCATAGTGAGGGAGGCTCACAAGCTTGTGGGTTTCGAGTTGCCATACTGCATCTTCCAACGCAACTGTGAGCATTTTGTCACAGAGCTCAGATACGGGAAACCGGAGTCGCGACAGGTGCGTTTCTCTGGTGTGTGTGTGTGTGTGTGTGTGTGTGTGTTACGCATTACATAACATTCAAAAAACCCCACAACAAAATAAAGGGCATCACGTTGAGATATGAACTCAGATTGCAGTATTCAGATCATGGTAAACACTGCCCCATGAACCATTTCTGTGTTAATAAATACAGTGGACTTGTACAGCCAGCACTGCTTTCAGAAACAGAGTAGCAGCCAGTGTTCGGTGACAAGTGATGTTGAATGTGGACTAGAAATGTTTGCTCTTTTCATGTGGTTTAGGGCTTGGGTATTTAATTCAGGTTGGTCTTACCTGGCAGACCCCACTCAGACCATGGGGGCCTCATTAACTGGAACTTAAAAACCAAGACATAAGGGGGAAATTGGCAGTTTGTGAATTAGAAGGCAGAAATGAAGCCCTGTGATTTGAAATTCAGGGAGAGTTGAATGTTGGGTGTAGGAGGGAGCACTGAGGTTTGTGTACATAATGCATTAATAACTGTGGTGGTTATGCAGTCTCATGCCTCTGTACTATATGCTTCTGTATTCCCTTACATCTGTACTACAGTGTTTTTGCTGGCCTCTGTCTGCAGGTGCGCCAAGCGGTGGAGACGGTTGCAGTCGCGGGCGCTGTTGCCTTCGGCGTCGGAGTCCTGGCCACAGTTGCTGCTGCCTTCCTCGGAAGCAAAAGCAAAGAACGGAAGTACTAAACTGAGCAGGGGAGGAGGCAAAGTTATATCCAAACACCCTTAATACCACCAAGCCTTAACATAATTTCCCTACTGCCCCCAAGAAAGATTTTAAGTGCTGAGCTGTTGATGTTGAGGGAGTTTGAAATAATCTGCTAACCGTGGTGAAATTTTAAAAAAATACTTAATTCTAATTAAGGTAATTCATTTTTCTTTTTTTGGGTGAAGGGGTAATTATGAAATAGTTTTTCATAAAATGCCTCCAGAATGTGATGTTACTGTTTATTAAATTTTAGCACTAAAAACCCACAGAGATACTTCAGAGCACTTTTGTAAACTACTAGTGCTTTTGTTGCTTTGTTAAATCTAATTTAATAATTGCACTGTACTGTAGTTGTTTAGCATGAAGGGTTGGTGTGTCCTTTGTTATAGTGACATTCATGTGCTTCCCAAGATGAAATTTCAGTGAACCCTAGATTTAATACGTTCAAGAAAGCACACTCATCTTCCTGGGCTAAAACAAAATTTGTAGAAAATGAGGTAGCTTACCATCCTGCAAATATTAGTTGTATCACTTTTTGAACTTTTATCCATGAAGCCATATCTACATTGACTGAGCACAGAGCCAAATTTCAGCTGTTTTTATATTTGTATAGACTGAAATTTTTTAATTCTACCTATTAAAAACAATTGGAATAGCAGAATTATATCTATTATGAATTTTTACATTTTTTGTGAGCACACTGATTTTTGGGAACTATACGAGGCAGCTGAAAGTGTGTCCTCTACAACAAAGCATGAAAATACACCTATACTCTGGCATCTGAGTGTAACTGGTTTCTAGAAATTGTTCAAGTATGACAAACTTGGATATCAGGCAGCAATTTCCATTATTTCATGAGGAAATTTATGATCCATTCCAGGTTCATCTGAGAAAGTGTAAACTTAAAAGTTGACATAATATACATACGTGTTTGTATGTAGTTACTTTAAGAATCATACTCTACATTTTTTTCCCCTTGTGGGAACAAACATTTGAGTCAAATGTATGTTAAAAAAAAAATGAAGCAATTAAAGCGGAAAATACAAAGCACAAACTGTTTGAACTCGGGCCACAGGAGGCAAAGCCTGAATGCAGATGGTGGTCCCTATGCTGACACGCAGCTTCACACTCGTGCCAATTTTGAATATTTCTCTGATGTATATCGGCTTCGGTCGGGTAACAAGACAGGTTTCCACTCATTATAGCAGAAACTCTGAAACTGGATACTGGGTGAAGGTTTAGTCATTTCAGTAGATTTCAAAACTCTTTCCAGTTCCCTGTTCAGGCTCCTCACTCGTCAGGATTTTGCAGAAAACTGCAGTTTACTGTATTGTCAGTGTCTTGTCAGTGTATAATAAAAATGATATGTCTGGTCCTTTTGTTAATTTAATTCAGTCCAATTAAAAGTTCATTATATGCTTTATTTTCAATGGATTTCTTTGTTTCCATTAATCCATTCAAAACTTACACTTTCTACACAGATACACAGCATCTGTCTGTCCCTTTCACACATATTTGACGGAAAATGGCTTCATATTTACAAATGTTTAGCCTGGCACTAAATTATCCCTTGCTGTATAAACAGCAGCTGGTTTACCCAGTTTACACTTCGCCCAGGATCCACACTTGCAGGATACCTATAAACATTATCTTACTTCCCAGCAATTGTGTCCTGCAGCTTTAGCACCTTTAAACCAACAGAAAGACATTTAACACACACACACACACAGTGCTTTAAACGTGGAAGAATATGACACACCACTACATTCCACAAGGCCTTCTGCTTTATTTTATATGTACACACACACATATATATATATATATATATATACACACCCACATGACTTTTTTTTTTTTTTTTTTTTAACTTTGATTCGGGCCTGGCCAATTCAAACCTTACTTTACATCCAACAGCCTACATAAAAAAGGTGTAAGTGTAAAGGTCCACCCAACAATCCTGGCACAATCTGCCTTGGCAGGGTTTGGCTATGAAATTGCAGCTTTCTGCCCAGTCCTTCAGGTCCATGTGTAACTCAGCCAATAATAAGGTCACTTTTACATTCCAGAACCAAAATAACTTCTGCTTGGCCACTGAAATCTACTGAATGCACTACCAACCCATCATTCTAGCAGGTATGTTGCTGAAACCTTTTTCTCATGGACACCAATTTCACTTGGTCAAATAATGTAATTTTTAATTAAAAATTGGTGTCCTATTTGAAAATTTGAGTCCAAGCAGGATTTCAGGTCATACTTAAAATAACAGAAGCACTTCTTCCTTGGAGCAGAATATACAACATTCTATTTTTCTGTCAGTTAAATTGAAATAATGGTTTGACTGTGAGGAGCTGTAGCTGTGAGAAGGTGATGTTCAAATTGTTCTGACTGAACAGATATCAAGATTTATGTACTCTGAAATATAAGTATTCACATACATACCTAAGCTTTATTTCGATCCTTATTGTCATTCTCAGACAGGCATATGTGTATATACACTTTACACTTTAACAGCAGTACCATGTATGTATAAAAACAAATAAAAATAATGCAGAATTATGCATCTACATTGAGGTTGCTTGGAAACATTGGAATATAGACCTCCACCTCTAACCCACCTGTCTATCTTTTAATGGAAAGACTGCTGACCAAAAACACTGGTTACTCTCCACCCAACCAGCCATTCCATTCTTATTGGTAGAATGGTAGGCCTTGATTGTGTCTTCATCCTGGGGTTAGGCAATACCAAGTCACCCACAGACACCCTCCACCTTTCCTTATCAGTCCAGTTTGCGGGCACCCAGTTTGAGAGGACCCTTGGCTGCCTTACGCTCTGCCCGCTTGGCTTCCAGTTCCTTCCTGCGCTCCTCACGCTTCTTCTTCGCCAGCTCAGCCTTGCTGAGTCCTGTCAATAAAAGCATCATTTTCATTTAAGCCTTGTTGATCATCAGCTTTCTTCACAGTAACTCATAAATTCCAGTATGACTCAGTGCCTTGTTTTTGTGGACACAAACGTGCAAGCACGCGCATGCACACAACACAATAGCCACACAAATTTAATAAAGGTGTTTTATCTGAGGTTGAAAGCTGTCAAGTGTGGTCAAACCTCAACACATGGTGTAGCTGTACCTACTGATCTTGTGTAAATGCCAACTTCTCCACTTCTGAAGAAAATCTAATTACGGAGGCCGGTTCGCAGCCGATTTGTTTGTGACTGGTTTGTTCATAATCAAGTCACTTTCTAAGATAATAAATAAAAAGACCTTTTAAGTTTTTCTAGCATACTGGTCAGAGCTGTCATCTTGTGAACAAAGGATCCAGGTTCAGATCCTTGCATCTGATGTAATTCCCTTGACCAAGATACTGAATTAATACGGTAAACTACCCAGCTGTATAAATGGAAAATTGTACCCAACATTGTAAGTTTCTTTGCAGAAAACTGTATGCTAAATTGAACACCAATAAAAACTACTAACTTTTAGCTACCCTAAAAAATGTTTTAAAAGATTGAAAAAAAGAAAAGAAAAAAAAAACCGCGGTCTCCAGTATCTCCTAGCCAATGCCAACTGTTAAACTGATTTGAATTATTCGATACACATCGGCCATGTTTTTCATGTACTTACAGATCACTGACATTCAGGAACACCAGACCTCGGCTGCAAATACCGTGCAATCGATCACACATTCACTCTGCTTCAACAACATACACCGGCTAGCCTTTAAACACAGCCCAAGTTTACTTCACTAAACAAATTCCACATGAAAAGGGAAGTGAGAAAAAAAAATGCAATTAAAAATGAACAAACTGGAAAATATTTGTATCCTTGAAATCGTGTAAATGATTTGCTTTTCAAACAAGGAGTCACTGTATTTATTAGGCATCAATGTACTGAAAGGTCATACCCTGCTCATTATCTAAAGACTCCCAGTTCTCTTCGGTGCCCCAGTCACCTGCTGGATCAGCACTCCACCCTTCTTCATTCCTCTGTAGACAAAACATACAGGTGTCACGTGACATAAGAGGACAGAAGGAAGAAAGATATCAGCGATATCAAAGATATCAGAAAGAAGACAGCATTCATGAGCCTAATTAAACTCAGGAAACATTTTAATCTGTATAACTGCACATAAAATTAAGATTCCATCTGTTTATTTCAGAGGTTAGGCAATGTTCACTTGTGAGATATACAGAATATATCTATAATCCACCCTTGCCAACAAAGAGAAGGTACTTTACCCCTCACTGATATCAACAAGCACACCAAACACAAACAGTGCAAAACCTCTGCCTATCACCTACTGCCCTCTTTGACTCACCGTGCTAGCAGGGGTTGCTCTCTGTGACATGCCAGAGAAGAAGTCATTCTGCAGGCCCCTGGCACCTGCGCTGTCCCAGTTGTACTCGCTGGTGAGCCGCATGCCCTCTGGGCCCGTCACTGAGGTTGTGGGGGTACCGCTCTTTCTAGCGGGCACCAATGACTTCTGAGTTGAAGCAAAGCGATCACCGACATCAGCCTCCTCATCCCAGTCATTGCCCCAGCCCTCATCGCCAGGTGAGCTCTGACTCTGTCCGTCGGCATCCTTCTCATTAGACCAACTGTCATCAGCATCCCAGCCAGAGCTACTCCAATCGGAACTCTGCTTTTTGACAGCTTCTGATGAAGTTCCATCCACCTTTGAATAAAAGGAAGTGGGATGAAACGTTTCTGTACTGGATCATACAATGCATTGGAAAACGAAGTGAATACACATTGCATGCGCATACATCTACAATTCTTACACGCTTATCACTGGTTTTCTTTCGGCTGGAAGTGACAGCTGACCAATCTGAGGAATTCCAGTCTTCAGGGTTTGTCTGCGCTTTAGAATGCTCTGGTTCCTGCATCACATGTTGATAGAAACTGCTTACAATAATTGGATTCAAATGTTTGAACTTGCAGAGGTTCTTTAAATTTCTCCCATGTACAAAAAAAAAAAAACAAACTTCAAATTATGCGATTAACATGCCGCAATACCTAGAACAAGTTAAGAACTTCTGCTTAAGCAATGTTAAAATTTATGAATCGCTTGTGCTGTGGATGATGTCACACCAGTTTTTCCCCAACCCACTTATTTTTAATGAACAAATCCATCCTGCAAATTATGAATCTAAAATCTTAAAAGTCTGACTTGATTAGAAACAACACACATCTGCAACAATTTAGCAGAAACATTTCTAACCTCAAGATCAGCTCAAACCTACCTGGTGCTGTGATGTAACCATTTCAGAAAGGTATTCAGCACAGTAAAGTATAAGACAAAAGCATCACTCACTTCTAAACTACCCCAATCTTCATCATCCCACCGGTCTTCTGAAGGTTCCTTCACCTCCGCTTCCTCCTCTTTTGCATTATTCCACTGGCTCGAAGGGACAGAGGGGGGTGGCTGAGGTGCTGACACGTCTTTCTTTGGGCCAGGCCCTGCTAAAGATTTTAGAGTTCATATACGAGCAACATTCGTTCTGATTTCAGCATAACCCAAGCAGTGGAGCAGCCAGTTATGGAGATGCTAGACCTTTTTTTTTTTTTTTTTTTTTACCTTTGACCCTGTAGTCTGTACTGGGACTCTCTGAGCTGCCAGAGGTAGTTGGGGCACTTTCGGGGGTACTGCCCTCCACACCACCCGGGGTGCTACGAATGAGCTTGGAGGTGAGGGAGGAGACACCAGTGACAGCCCATCCTGCCCAGCTAGCCGCTGAGGCGGCTGCTCCCTGGGCCTGCCCGGAAGACATCACGTCTTTCTCTAGGAAAGAAGTTGAGTGGCTTTCTATACAATGGACAACCGGCAGTATACAGTAGTAAAGAAAAGGTAGTAATACTGATTTGTAATAAACAGGTAACAAGGTTTGTCACTGCTGCACTGTTTTTGGTCATTTTCATCAATAAATGCAAATACATGCATTCAAATATTTACACATATACATAAAAAAATGAAGCCCTGTCTACCTATTTCAGCCAGCTTGGAGGGGTCCTCAGACAATGTCTCCAGTTTGGTGAGAAAGCTCCGAATAGCCTTAAATGCCTAAGGGAAGAAGAAGCCAAAGCAAACAGATTTTCAATGTAATCTATAGATGAACATCATCCCAATTATTATTTCACAAATTTAGAAGTGGGGACAATTTTTTAAAATTTACAATTAGATTTAATAAATGGAGAGGGCGATCACTAACCTGGTCCCGGACAGTCTTTTCTGCATCCACGGTAAGGGCACAAAGGGTAGGCAGTACACGAGCTGCACACTCTGCTGTGCTGTAATAGTTGTGAGTGGCAGCGAAGCCCAACACCCCGGCAGCACGCGACGCAGGAAAGGGGTCTTTGGTGGCACGAGAAAAAGCAGAGATCAGCACCCGCTGTCGGGTCTGTGCAGGGGGAAGAGAAGGACATCACAAGACTTGGTTTGTGCTCATAAACTTTTTAAAAAGATTTTAAAAAGTCCTACCTTTTTGAAAGTGCAATAGATATGAACAGACTACAAAATAACCATTTACATCTACCTGCATAGAAATTAGCACGACAAATGCCTTTTGATTCCATTTTTATTCATGTATGAGCAACATAAACTCACTATAGCAAAGTCTTATTTAGTGCCACCATTTCAATTTATAAACAATTTCATCTGCAATAACAAAGGGCTGAAAGCACAGCAAGAGAATGACCTGTTGTAGAAAATGGCTGATTTACAGCATGTAGTGCAATTACCCCAGCATTCAGGTAGGGGGCAATCTTGCCCAAGCAAACAGTTGTGTTGCAGCGAATGGGACCCTGGTCATCCCGTGCCTGCAGCCGGGCAAAGTGGCGCATCAGCTCCTGGTTGAGGTTACTTTCATTCAACTTTGGCGCCAAAAGCAGCATAGACTGTAAGGAAATTGAAGATGGTCAGGTTACAAGCATTACAGTTTGTACACAAAGAGTGCACACAGTGGGGCTGCAAGTCCCACCTTCACGGTCTGCTCCCGAATCGCCGGGTTGGTGTCTGTGAAGCCATGTACAACATGAGGGAAAATCTGGGAATTGACGGCAGCCTCATTTAGATACTGAATGAACTGCTCCATCTGAAAGAGAGACCAACAAACAGTAACTGAGTGAATGTTTGTTTGCAGAAACACAGCATCAAAACCATTTGCATGGACCTCAGCTTTTGAGAACTACTCAAAAATATGCAAATCAGACCTGTTGCAGCAACCGTATGCGCATGGCACGATCTGTGGAGGAGAACATCTTTACAATGACAGGAATGATCTTCTGCTGGTACTCTTCAGGGCTCAGGTACTTTCCTACCTGTTCAGAAGAAATTATACAAATATTCAACTCATTGTAACGAATCTATGCACAGTTACAGAGGACACCTGTCCAGTGAGAGAAGGACAGTGTTATGCCAAGGAAGTATCTTTGACATGTAAACCTCTTGCTACAACCTTACACACCAAAAAAATCTTTAATATAGATTCAATCCCAAAATCAATTTTTTTTAAAAAAAAAAAACAACACGGAAAAAAAAAAAAAAAAAAAAAAAAAAAAAGTTCTGTCCATGACTGGAACCCCATGGTACCTCATTTACTGTTGATCACCAGCTCTTTACACACCTTGAAAAGTGGAGTAAGGACAACAGCACCAGCGCTGCCAAACTCAAAGGCTGTGAGTAGCTGAGGTAGCACCTTGTGACGGCAAAAGTCCTCCGGGAAAGAGTCCAGATTCTCATTCAGATCTTGGAAAAACTGCTGCTTCTCTGTAGGTTCTTTAATCTAAGAGTACGTACATATGACAACAAACGGAAAAAAGTAATGAAGAGATATCCCACTGTCGTAATTGGTGGTCCTTAAAAAACAATTAGATCAGATAGGAGGGACCAACTGTATGTACACTTTAGGATTTTATTCTGATTTATGTCTTCTAGCTGTTTTTGTCCTTGGCAGTAGGTCTGTGAGAATGAGAAATGAAGACCAAACAAGCCACACAAAGCTAGATATGTACTTCCACTCTCATAAACTTTTTAAAATTAACATCTCTTATGACATTTCAGTTATAACTTCATTACTGTCCTGCGAATGCAAAACAAGTAGGACTGAAACCAGTTCATTTTTAAAAGTTGACCATTTAATCACATTTATAACTACTGTAAGTTAATTCTGCTAAAGTGTAAGACTAATAAAATATTTGAGAATTTACAAAAATTTAAGATTAGAATATATTTCTACATAGTCATCATTAGCATAGTATCACTGAGTAACCATTAAAACAACACAAGTACATATGAGTAAACTATGACAATTACTTTACTAAATCAGATAATCATGAAAGATTTTACATTTGCTGCGTTTTTCTAGTTCATCACCCAAAAAAAGAAGTGTTGCTGATCTGTGTACCTGGATCTCCTCGAGGAAAAGGTTGCTCTCTACAAAGCTGTTGCTTAGGAACCCTCCTGGGGCACGACAATTCTGCAGAAATCGAGCAGGGTTGGGCCGCACTTTGGGGTTTGCCCCCACCAGCTCACAGTAGTGTGGAACAAGCTGCTTTGGTATCTGGAGTTGGGAAATGGTTGACAGAATGCAGGGATTTAGCTTTAACCTTAGTGCATGAAGCAGAAACTCAACAATATCTACAAACGCCCACCTGTACTGCATTTTCTACACTATAAGTATTGGCCTGTGAGTAAAGTGCTGAATGGGATGCTCATAGTATTACCTTTCCAAGGGAGCGGAGGGAGGAAGATCGAGGCAGAGGCCCATTAAACACCTCCCAGATGAGGCAGCCCAGGTGCCACACATCCCCTGACCTGAGGCATAGCAAATCATAGTTAAAATGGACTGCATTTTCACTGTACTGGACAATTTTCTGCACTTTATGCTCCCAAAATCAATATGTTTAGTATCTAAGATTGAGAGCTGAGAGAAACAAAAAGCTGTTTCTGTATCAACTAGATCTTGAAACCCAAACAGAAAACTTCAAAGGTTTTGAAATATTTTTAAAGAGAAAAATCCGGGACCAAATTATGTAGTTAAAAACAGGCAATGGGTTCTTGTTTCCTCCTCACCATTTTTCCCCAGCTGACTTTCCACCTCCATTTAACCCCTCCGGGGGGTCATACTTCTCCATATCAGGGTTCAACCGCCTAAGAGGCAGTGATGGATCTCCCTGCTCAGGAGTCACATGGTCCAACCCCCCCAGTTTCCATTCACCAGCCCGGTCCACAAACACTGCCCACACGCCGAGGTTGTTGTGAAGCAAGCGGCAGTCATTCACTAAGAAGCTGAGTGCTTTCTGGACAGAGGCATGATGCATTGCAAGAGCACAAACAAATAAAAAAAATTGTTAAAACACATGCAAGAACTATCAATAGAAAATTTGTTCAACACAAGTTAAAAAAAAAAGAAAAAGCCTGACAAAAGCAACAACATCATAAGGAGAAACAAAAGAGTCCTCTGTCCTTGATCTAACTCAACTCACCACTATCTGGTGAAGGCCCCAGGATATCTCAAGTTCTCCAGAACCACCCCTCTCAGCCTGAGCCTTCAGGTGGGCTGTCAGTGGGGTGACAGGTTCCGTGACCAAATACAGGCATTTTTCTGTCTAAACCCCAGGGAGAGGGGGAAAAAAAAAAGGTTTACCAGTTAATTTTATTGCACATATTGAGCAAGTTTCAATCAGAAGTCCACTGCATTCTTGTCTGGGGCAAACATAAATTTGTTTTTTGGTTAAATTTCTGTTTCCAAAGTGTGATGTACCATTGTGAGGAAATGAATATTCAGATGTACAGTATTCCTCTTTACATTCACCTCAAACTGTTTATGCAACACGCATCAAGAAAAAAAAATGTTCATACAGCTGGAAGAGACTGGATTCAAACTACTGCACTGAATGAATAAAGGAACCTGAGTTTAGTTGTGGTTTTACATTTGCCTACATGCTACATTTGTACTGAACCACAACTTGCTATTATTTTTTCTGAAACTACTTTAAAAAATTGCAATTATTGATTAGCTTTGCTACAGCTGTGTAGACAATCGGTACTGTTATAATAAATACATACTGCATACTAGCAATCCAAGTGACCCAGGTATATTGTTATTATTTGGTCCAAATTTTCTTATACCATGGTGGCTCAAGCTGTTTTGCATTAACTCTCAGTGCAGTCATACAAAATATACAGAGGAAAATTAAATGCAGCTGATTTATTTTTACAACAACTGTCTGCCCCATGGGATCAAAAATAAACTTTAATCACACAATTTTGAGACAGCAGGCACACTGGAACTGTTACATTACCGTCCCCGTTTTTGGGCTTGTGCGCAACTGACAGAGGTTCTTGGCTCTGGCCCACACCTCCTCACCTCTAGTCCATCCACATAAGCCAGAATGTTGGGGTGCCTGAGGGTTTTCATACGCTTGAATGCTGCCTTGGCCAGCTGGGTCTTCTCCTCTGATCCTGGAGCCACCTCGTACATGAACACTGATACAGGCTCACCGGTGGTCTGCAAAGGAAGCAACACGCGTCCGTGTTAGGAAGCCAGGTGACCCGACACCCAAACCCCATAAACACTGCTCAACTGCACCTTCAGAGGGGCGATTCAAACAACAAATACAGCATGGAAGAATTAATATAAGCACCTGTCTGGGATTGGGAGACACAGCATCAGGGTGGTTTGGGAATGAGCTCAAATAAATCCAGCTCAATCTATGTTGGATTGCCAAATTCTCTCCATGCGTTTCTTCCCACAGTCCAACCTATAGTGTGTGTGTGTGTGTGGACTGCTGTCCTGCTCAGGTTGGACTTTCCTAGCATAATGCCCAGTCATTCTGCTGTTTGGTTACAGTAATACAAGCAGCATAGTATAGCTAAGACTGCAAAGTAAAGAGTCATGAGTGTGTGTGTGTGTGTGTGTGTGTGTGTGTGTGTGAGAGAGAGCACAGCGACGCACATACAGTCAGATATCCGACCGCTGAGCGACGTGGCCAAAAAGACGTGTCTTCCTTAGACTGGGCCGAAACCGTGATATCTCTGAAATTATAAAACACACTATAACAGCTTCACTAAAATGAAGAGACAGCCTTGTTTTCCGTGGGTGCATATTAACACGTCTTACGTATGTGTTTCGGTATCTTCATAAGAGCGGCCATAGCTGATCACAACGCGCCTAGTTTAAGCCTTCGAGCTCGGCTTGGCTGCCAAATCGAGGCCGGCGTCGTGACGAGGCCTCTCGGGTGCACTGCGATAACTGCGTTCTCCTGAGGTACAGCTCCGCTGTCAGCCGCCTCCTACCTTCCGCTTCCCTCGGTGAAGAGTCCATATTCCGGACGGTTCCTGGCTCTCCGGTATAATTTCATAGTTGAAGTCTTTCACAGGATCCCGTGCGAAAAATGACCACATCTTCGCAGCGGCTCCTGCTGCATCGACACGCAGGGACAATGGAGGGCGACGTACGTGAGTGCGACTGGCGACCGCTGGAGGGAGCAGAACTCGGGTTCCGGGAAGCCGCAGACGAAAAACACGCAAAAGCCAGAGGGAACGCAGGTCTTTTTCTTATCTATACGGGGTGAAAAGGGAATTGTACAGAAATCTGGTGGTACCCGAACGCTCTACACCCGAATTTCCATTATGACGGCCTTTGAAAATGAATACCTGTATGCTGGTATCCGAACGGAAACTTTTGCTAAATCTGGCTATATGTATTTGCTATCTGAAGCTTATCCATAACAAAAAACATCGAAACGCAAATAAAAATATATTAAAAAGCCTACAAATAAATACCATATAGTGCACTGTAATAAAGATATATTGTATGTATTGTAATAAACCATATTGTTACGAATGTATCCGAAGTCAGACGCCGGCGAACTGCTGTCCTATCAGTTGTTGTCGCCAGTTTGGCTCCATCTGAACATGTTTGAACCACCGCATTTACTGCGCATATATTATATACTAACGATTATATATTTCGTAAAATAAACCTATTTATTTAGGTTGTTGTGCCAAACAGACGCGCACGCAACGGATTACTTTGACTATTTTAGATCTCGCTGAACTCCTGGTCCAAACCCAGCGCATGCGCACTCTTATCTCCTGTGCAACAACGCAGGGGCTGATGTTATCGCTCTTGGGATGATGCTGATACTCTTCCAGTTTAGGGGTCACAGACCCAAGTTCTCATCACTATTGGAACTAACTTGGTTTTCACATTCTACATTCTCTCCAGTTCCTCTCTCAATCCCCGGTATTTTTTCTAGCTTGTCATATTCCTTCTTCCTATCATGAAGAATCGCAACATCTATCACCACTTGGTTTTCCTCCTGCAGTATTACCACTGTATCTGGTTGCTTAGGCATTGCCTGCTTGTCTGGATGTGGAAGACCCATAGGGCTTTAGCTTTGTTTTTCTCCATCACCCTCTGTGGAACCTCCATTTTAGACCTGGGATGACAGCGGTTGAGAAAAGTGGAATCGTAAGAACAGCAAAAATATTGCACTGTGCTCTCAAACTTCCAGGGCTGTTGTAGGAGGTCCAAGTCAAAGAGAAGATACGACTCAATGGGAAAACAAGTAGAAAAAGGAAAAAACAAACATCTGCATTTACAGGTGCAGTGTCCATCGATATAAAAGTCTTTGACTCACGAGTTTAACATCTTTTATAAAGTTGCAACCAAGTACAAGGCTGATTTTCTGCACTCATGAGTGACAAGAGTTGAGCATTAGGGAATTTTCAAAGTTCTGTAATTGTAATTATGTCTCCATCTTTAGAGATTTCACCATTCAAGTCCATTTCAATTAATGCATTACTTTCATAAGTATGGAAGACAAAGACATGATATGCTGTGAACTGGATGCCATTTTTATTACTATTATTTTTTAATAATTTGTTAATTGAAATTACATTAAAGTCTATTTTAAAATCAAAATACTAAGTAATCTCATTTTCAGTGTGTTGTATTCTGCTTTTATACATACAAGGTAGTATAGTATTGTGTTTCTCCTGTGCATTTGGCAGTACAATGGTGTAAGGGAGAACAAATGGTGTTGGAGCTAAAATATGGACCGAGTCTCATACAGGACTGAGGACAAGAAAACTGGTCATGAGATCAGTTCACCACATTAAGTTGTCATCTGGCCAATTTCAATATGCAAAGTATTACAATAGTGGCAGAGGCCTTTATTCGCTGGGTACTTTCTATAGCAGCAATAAAAATACAAAGGACAGACATCTGCTGAGCCTACCCCACAGTACTCTGCAGGTCTTATCTACAAGCCCAATTTTACTAAAATTTTAGTGAAGAAAATGCAATAAACTGGGAAGTATTCCTATTTTTGAAGATTTATAACCAAGATATTTGTAAAATGAGGTACAAGCATGTCATTTTGCAGCTACATTTAATCTTTCCTCAACTAAACTCTTGGTCCAAGATGCCATTTCCCCTCTGGATGCCAGTGAACACTGAGCAACATTTCAAATCCAAATGGAAAATTAGACAAAACTTATTTTAATTCTTCCTGCAATTTGTTTGCCTACATGGATGTTCAGTTTCCTTGTCCTCGGATCCTCCACCTCCCCATCCTAAATTGTGTCCTCAGGGGCAGCTAAGCAGACTTGCACACCCACTCATGTTTTATGTTCTTGCAGTTTTCTTTGAAATAGCACTATGATTGAGATATTCCTTATCTAACAGTGCTACAATAGGAGCACCCCCCTCCCCCCAATTATTCCTCTAATAACTGGACAACAACTCTCCTTTAATCTGACCCTGTAGTTCAGTGCTGACATTTCTATTCATTTAAGCATCAAGTTTCTATGCACAGATTCAAATGACACCTTAGAAATTCATTGCCTTTATTCCAGTACATTAAGTGACCAAGTGTATGACCATCTGCTGAAAGGACACTTGTTCACCCCCCCCCACAAAAAAAAAAAAAAAAAAAAAAAAAAAAAAAAAAAAAAAAAAAACATCCTTTGTACAAAAACAGGAATCTTGTTAAAACACATTTAACAGAC
Organism: Heterotis niloticus; assembly: GCA_018136845.1. Classification (NCBI taxonomy): domain Eukaryota; kingdom Metazoa; phylum Chordata; class Actinopteri; order Osteoglossiformes; family Osteoglossidae; genus Heterotis; species Heterotis niloticus. The sequence continues at coordinate 21,913,604 of CM030899.1, read as the reverse complement.
TGGAGCAATCAAAAGAAACCAAACCCAGCTGCTCCATCAGTAGCAAACAGCCCCTCCAATTGCCTGTGGCTGTTGGACATCCTGGTGCTTTTGCAGAAGCTGGAGAACGTGTGGGACAAGTTGGAGCAAACCTGTATTTGAGTATGACACCAGAACTTTAAAGCAACTGAAAAGTTTCTGTAGGAATGCATGAAAGGAGATTTGCAAGGGTTTGGCCAACACATTCAATTCCCAGACCATTAAAAGGTAAGTGCAACAAATTCATGTAAATTTTTGCATTTGTGTCCTTACCAGTCTCGAGAGCCTCAGCAGCATCTGCTAATCACATGCCCATGCCCCACCAAAAAAACCTGACACAAGTATACAACACCTCTTGGGTCATGGACTCAAGTCTGTATCAATCCTCCCAAAATAATGCATTTACTAATTTTCAATGCCTTCACCTTCTGATGCCATTCTCAACCCCCCAAAAAGGGCAATTCCAACCCTCTGTAGTATTTCTGCCCCATTCCTCAGCCTACACCCCTTAAAAGCAGCATAGTACTTTCAAAAGCAAAGACACCGCAGGGAATTGAACCCCATCCTGAAAAATCAGGAGTGCCACCACCGGAGTCTTTTGCTTTTTTTTTTTTTTTTTAAATTCTAGAAAGGAGAAAAAGCAAAACCTGGGGGAACAAAAGTTTAGTTTGTTCCACCAGGAAAAGAAAAACCTTGGAAACCTGCTGCTTTATAAATTCTGCCTCACGTCACTGTTCTTGTTCATAGAGCCTGAAACTAGAGACAAAGAGTTGTTTCCCCACCCCATTGCCCCAGCCATTTCAACACATTTGCACACAGAATTGACCCCCCCCCCCCAAACCCAGAATGAAGGCTTAATTTCCAAGTTACCGCCAACACTACAGTTACAGAAGACAAGGGGGGGTAACTGTACTTAAGATTCTTCCCAGGCAAGGCCAGTTTCACAGTATGGAGAATCCTTAAGAGGTGCTGTAAAATAAATTCAAGAGATTTATAACCCTACCCCCCCAACCCAGAAAACCTTCAAGACAAAGATCAAGACATTGAAACTACAATGGTCCAGCTAATGTTTACTATCAAACTGCAGTTCCATTCCATGGACATTTTTGTCCTTACTTTATGAGCCAGAAAAGGAATTCTTACTGGTACCAAGTTCTGAAATGCAGCGTAAAGCCAAGATTAGGCGCTCTACAGGTAAAGCTTCCGATTTGGTGGGGCTTTAGAAACCTGTTGAAACAACGCAAGAAATCCAGGTGCTCCAGGACCCTTGAGGCATGCCGAGGCTTGATTCACTTGCAGCAATTTACTTGTAAAGGCAATCTGCAAAATAGAAAGTTGCCCCAATCCATCCCCAACCCAATACTATGTTCCCAAAAATGCCTTCATGGTAAACGGCAACAGAAATATGCACTTATGGATTTGTGTACAAAACTGATGTGAAGTTCAGGGTAAAGGTTACTTAGCTTTAAACAGCACAATGAATAAAATTTACACAAGATTGTGACTAAATTTCCCACCGATTCCCAGAGATCCATCTCAGTTAGCCGATCCCAGAAGCCAGAATTCTTGCATTCCAAGACAAGTTTCAGTAAGAAATTTCACCTGTTCAAGGAACCATAGGGAAAGGGGAAAATGCCACACAAAACACAGAACACATGGAGGGATATCCATGAAGGAGATGATCAGTGATTCAGGTTTTAGCTGAAGCAAACAGGTGCAGGTAGTCAGAGGAAACTTCTTCATTCAAGGGACATTCACTTGCCATCAGCTCCCACAGACAGCTTTGCACAGAGATGCAGGTGACCAGAGTGGGCAACAGCTGAAAATGATCTGCAACACAAACAACCTTCTCCCACATTCTCCCAACAGCATACATTTCTCAAACAAATAACATGATCGAGTGACGCTGAACCAAGTGTTAAGATGCAAGCAACACTAAAGGCAGTGATAATGCAAATGCTGATTAAGCGTTGCATGTGGAAATTAATTTCCCTTATTGATGGATGTTACGAGAAAAGATAGGAAACCTCACCTGAATGTACATTTTTTTTTTCTTTCATTTTACTGTACCCTGGACTTCAAAATGTGTAAAAACTTCTTACGCTTTACTCCAGGCACAGGGGACACGGACTTGACTCAACTTCAATCTGATGCAATTGGAGCAGATGCAAGAAACACGCCTGCAAAGGAAGCAATCTAGAATACGCACACCCCAATCCCCACCCAGTTAACTACAACTTACTAGCAACACAGTTGCATTGCCAGTACAACAATTTTCAAGTCAACTGCAGTTGCGCAAACCTGCCTTGGCTTCATTCCAATTGAAGCAGTTGCGCAGTTGCACAACGCAGTCCTGTGGTTTCCAACTAAAGCAGACATACAGTTGCATGTCTGGTGCACAAAATATTCCCCACACAGTTGCGCAGGTGCAAGAGCCAAGGCTTTAAGGACTACTATTAAGGCTGGTTATTCAAAAATAATTTAAACCATCCTGCCTGGGTAAAAGACGAGGGTCGACAATGCTGGAATCCATGTTCACACACGTCACGGGCTTCGCTGACACTTCTGCAAGATTAAAAGCAAGATACCATACGACCGCACCCACCCAACCATCTCAAGTCGTTAAATGGATCCCTACCCCCACATGCTTATTTTACATTACCACCGAAGTGTGTAGTGTATCCAGACACTTAGCTGTCATGATTTTGGGCTTTCCTTTTGAATCCTTCCGTTAAGATTCCGGTTTTGTCCATTTAACTGCAGAAGATTTTTGAAGGAAGAAAAACAGCATCCACGTCCACACCACTTACATTATCTAGCAACTGTGCTAGAAAGGCAACAATTTCTTGCCATACACAACGGAGGCATTCAAATCCTTGACTCAAAAGCATTGTTCTTTCTCACTTCCAAGGCATTCTATGGCAATCCTGACTCATCTGTTCCGCCTTCAAAGAGCTGTTACGCCAGCCGAATCAGGGTTCTACATTGCCACGCTTTAAGACTGTACCTGAAAATTAAAGCAGAAGAAAGGCCCCAAGACACACCCCACCCCAACAAATGCATACCAGAACAATTCCTGCACAGCACTGAATTTATTCAATTTCAAATGAGAATCACTGCCACATTACAACTTAACAAGTTTTAACGGGAGACTACGGTTCAGACAAATACAAATGACATTGAAGGTAACAATGCAATTATAGTACCTTTAGACTTTGAAGAAAGCCAACAATCATACCCTTACATTGGCGAATGCTTCTGCCATTTTGTACAAGTCACTCGATATACTGCCAACTGTGAAAGTTAAGAGGAAAAAAAACATCTGCCACCCACAAGTACCCCCCCACCACCCAAATTTATAAATCACTTCTCCCTTCAAAAAGTTGTTCAAACTTAAGCTTGTAGACATTACTGTTAAAATGTGAATTATACATAATCAATGTATAACAATGTTCAGATATTTTACCTGACAGAACCAATGAAAAAGTCCCTTGCCTTTATGCTCCAGTTGCATTCATACAGGGGTGATACAAGCCTGGACCAGCAGCTTGGGGGGGTCTTAAGCTTAAGATCTGGAAGAGTCACAAGTAAGCAGCCCCCCCCCCATCCCATCCACTCACTGAGCCAATCCCACATCTGTGTAGGGTATTACTAAATTCTCCCAGATGGATGTAGAATTATCCTGCGTTGCCATTTCAATGCATCAATGGTGCAGCCAAGTGGTTATAAAGCCATGACAATATTTCCAGCTACCCGGGAGAGGGCCCGAAGACATACTGCCGCCTCAGCAAGGTGCACTGCATCCGGTAGACTCCGCCGCTGCCGCCTCCACCATTTAAAAACCATCCCGCTTGGTTTACGCTTAACCATTTTAGAAAGGAGCTGCAAAGAATCTGAGATACAAGTTAAGCACCCACCCAACCCACCCACCCCTTAGATGTCCCCAGATAACAAGAAGTTGTACAGAAGCGAGATACATGTCTAAAATTGCATTGGAACCATACAGCCAAGTTACACAAAAGCCTTGTCATGTTTAGACTTCACAATACACAGTACCTGCCTACAGCACATTTGCGCTGAGACCTGTAGATTCGCTGACCCAGATTTTGATTTTCCTGCCCATTTCTTTAATAACTTGGGACCACTTTAGAGGATGCGGTAAGTGCAGGGGTGCCAAGCAAGCCTGAACCATTCTTCAGTCAATGGATGCTGTCTACAATTGCTGTACCTGTAAAGAGAGACTGAAAACCCTTCTCCCACCCCCCTCATTACAATCCCCCCCGAAAATGACCTCGGAAAACCAAAGGAAAAAAAAAGCATAACTTTAAAGAGGTGGTGTGGATTTTAAGACTTGCCCATTTTACGTCACAAACGATGACGAATGCTCATGCACAGCTCGCGCTCACTTAGCTGCCGACGTGGGTGACGATAATGGGGGGGCATGTGAACAGCTGATCCAACGCATCTCCCATGTGGGCCACTTCAAGGGACAGGACCTATCAAGTATCAACGACAAAAGACGCTCTCCGGGTGGTAGACTACATCTGAACGCAGGTAGACGAGATGTCCCGAGGGGATCCTCCCTCATCCGAAATCAGCACGGGATAGACGTGACCGTAAGCCCAGACGAACTTAATGTGGAGTCGAGACCCGGTGTTAAGCACTTGTTTGGCGTTGGGAGGAATTTGAAAATTAAACATGTCTTGCCTGCAAAAAGAACAAACACAAAACTACGCAAGCAAATGTGTTCCAAGATTTTAAAAGAATAGGTCTATGTAGAATTAAATGTTACAGCAATACCTCTACCAGAATACAAACCCATCACTTCTTAAAACACATGCCGACAGGCCCTGGTTCTGCAATTCACCCTTTCCCTCCAACCGCTGGAACCCCGCCGTGCTGCACTCGCTTGTTCGGGACTAAGGCCTTGCACCGTTGAATCTGCCGCTCCTGCTACTTGCTGCCCTCTGGTTTGCCGATCCCTCTGGATTACACCGGTGCGACTCCTGATCCTGCCTGGCTCTCCTGACTCCAACAGCCTCCACTGGTCATCAATGCACAACTAAGTCCATTACACCAACACATTGAACTCAGTCCTTTCCTTTACGGGGATTTTTCCATCTGCACATCTTCTGTCTTCACCACTGCTCACCACTGACTCTTAACAGGCATGGTCCATGTAAGAAATTCTGGCCATTAAGGAACTTTAGGGCCAACTCTCACAACTTCTTCCACTTTACTTCTCTACTTGCTGCAGAAACTCAATCTTCCATTAGATGCATTCGTTTAAGCGGCCGCCTGGGGTCGCTGTTGCGCACTGGAAACCGTTAAGCACATTTTCTTCCAATACTTCACTCCTTGAAAAGACTTCTCAGCATGGAACTGCTTGTAGCCTTCAGCTTTAATGAACCATCTTCACAACCTCTTTTTCAGCACAGGTTCTAACTGCCTGTACAATATTGCCATTTATTTACCCGCTCTCAAAAAAAAAACTGCTTCAGATCTTAAAATACTATCGTTTGACACTATACAGCTTTAGTAGTGTTTTCATTGAACTGTTACACTACGCGCAAGTTTCAAAGTTATTAAAACTGATAGTTTATCAGAACCTCTGAAGAACGCGATTAACAGGCTTTTAGGGCTCATCTGCAGTTAACACACTCATCCGGGTTCTAAGCGCTCTCCTTCCTCACCACACATCGCGGTCCATCTACCATACTGCTTCCTTGCCATTTTGTTACATTTTAACAGTAGGTAAAGCATAACTTGATTATGAAAAAAATTCTACTTTGTAGTTTAAAATTCTGTTATAAAACTATCATTTAATACACAATATAGTACATATCTTCTTACCACACCCTTCTGTATTTCGTTTGAATAGAAAAGATTGAAAGAAAAACGTCTTCGCCGAATAAATCGATAATACCCTTAGACTAAACAAATTAAAAAATAATTTAAAAAAAATTTCTACAATAAATAAAGCCACCAACTAAACTGACCTGAGCCAAAAGACCGACGAGAAAAGCCAAACCCTAAACGCTACCACAAGAACCAAAAGAGGCAAGAAAAATGGCTGTATGCCTATCCTGAGTGCTGGTATTTATACATGAATAGCGGTGTCACACTTCCCTGAGGTCCATCCTTCCGCCGAGAGAAGAAAATAGTCCCCACCAGAGAACAAAGGAATCTACATTTGCTAAATCTAAAAAAAAAAAACCCAACTAAGTCAAAATATAGTTTAATAAATTTAATTATGAATGTCAACTCTAGTCTTTTTAGATAATCATTTTAAATGATTTAACTACTAACAACGCAGTACAAATACGGACACTTGCTTTGTTCGTCTCATTTTTGTTGTGTTGAACATATTAATCGTTTTATTTAAACCCGTTAAAAAGATTTAGCTTTAACGGGTTACTAAAAAGCTTATTACAGCGCAGAAACTTTATAGTGTTACTTTCTACTATATACAATAAAAAGCAAAATCAGCTGAAACTTTAGTCAGTTTAAAACTAGTTTGTACCATTGAACGTACACGTTACGTAAGTTCAAAGACTTGGGCAAAAAATGTCCTTATAAATAGGAAACATGACCGACCATGTTGCATACCAGGAACCCAGAGTCCACTATCCTAATAAAGTAATCATTTCAATCAAGTAAAGACTTCCTATGTTTGTGTTAGAAAACAAAGAAAGAAGCAAGAGCTGATTCACAACACTTCTTGAATATTAAAAAGAGTAACTTTCTTAAGGTTAAAAACTTCACAATTCCAACAGACAAAAAAAAGCACCGTTTTTTAAAAAAAAACAACTACGTCACTAAAACGCTGCCAAACCGGCGGATGAATATTGCGCTAGGAGCGAGAAGGTTCTCGAGAACCGGATCAGACTGGATCGAGCCAGCTGAAACCGCAGGATCTCCTTTCTTCTTGGTGCAATGCAGAAGAGCGCATGCGTGTGCATGTGAACGACGTGACTAAATAAGAGTTTGTTTGTACTGCAGAGGCAGCCGCGACATTGTTGGCGTGTGCACAATAAAAATACGCCTCGCCCAGTTTAAACGTTTTGAGAACAACTTTTCTTAATATTCAAATACCACTGAACGCACCATATGCCTAGAAAATAAAGTGTAGTTAGGGGACATGCGTCTAGAAAATAGTTATACACTTTTAGGAATTAACTCCTAACCAAGGTCACGTAACATTAAAAAAACATGGAAGACAGTTTAAAAATATTACCGTTGTTACTTTAAAACATATTTATCGTTATTAAACATTCGAATCCTTTTTTTTAGTTACGATCAAGGTCACAGATCAAAAGTAAAGGGAAAAACACGCAACTAATATTACAGTAAAGATCTTAAGTTATGTATATGCTAAACGAAAAGAATGTAGGTGACCTCTGTTAGCAGAAATTCTAGGGCGTGTGTAATGTTTTCAAAATTCCAGAACAATCTGCCCGAGGGTAAACCGAGGACCACGTGTTCTGGAACAGAGCTCAGAACTTCTGGAAATTTCCATGACTCAGGAAACACCCCCATCGCCACATCGCTTCGTTTTACAACGGATCCGCAATAAAATGCTAAAATACATCACTTTATCAGCGTTTACCTCTATTACTACATTAAGTGTATTACCGTATTGCGAAGTTATATTCATCGTTGCAAATCCCAGCTACACAATACTTACGCACTGCCACTATCTTATAAAAATGATACAAAATACAACTGGAACAGAGAGAAGGGCTAATTGTTGATTTGATAAAAGATTTGTGTAAGTAACCTTAAACACCAAATTCATGTGACAGTTGGTACAACATACCTGAAATGTTATATAACTAACATGTTTTGTGCCATTTAGTTTCGTTGCGTGGCTAAAGCTTTGGGAATTTTCGGAACTTCTGTGTCGTACAGCAACAGATACCAAATATGGCAGCAGTGTAAACAAGACGGTTTTTCTTTCGCCTCAGATAGTATTAAGGCGCAGCTACGTGAAAGTGTGCGTCCTCCCTACGTCAAAATGCGCGTATGACGTATTTCCGGGTGATATATCTATATATCGCCCACATATATAGGGACACTGCGGTTATGTTACGTGGTTTGTAGGACGCAAATTCTTTGCTGGGTACGGCTATAGAAACTTAAGTTGTTAGGCGTTACATGCTATGAACAATCAGTTGTTTATACTTTTAAATCTCAACTTTTTTTCTTCAGCATTTGCTTTAAAATACAATCAACTTATAATTCCTTTGTCGGTACGTTGTGCACGCTGTTGTTGGTAGCGTTATGGTGCAATTCAAGCCCAATATTTCCCTGTGCGTTCGTTCTTCTTTCCTCGGTTTATGAAGTCAATTATAATATAACCAACACAACACAGTGCAAACAAAAGTGAAAACTTTTATCAACAATAAAACTGCAGTATTTTTCTTGTCCATATTTGTGGAAACAATTGATCCGCCGTGGCGACCCCTAACGGGAGCAGCCGAAAGAAGGAGGAAGATTTTTCTTGTCCATATTTGCACTCATTCATGTCATGTAGTTTTTCAAATAATTTGTAGTGTCAGTGGGGGAGAAAATAACTTGGTGGAGCAAAAGCAGAGTGACCCTGGCTGGATGGAGCCTTACTGTTTTTCATTAAACCAAAGATTGGATTGTAAACAGCAAAGAAAACATGACAATGCATGAAAAATCTGACATTGTAACAGGAAGGCTTATAAAATGAAAAGCCATGTCAGATTTCATTTTTAAGTGACAAGGCTTAGTGGCGTATAGGTCTCATACGGCAAAAGACAGCAGAACTGTATGAATTCAGCAGTAACAGTTGGCCACCATGAAGATTAGTATGGATCTTAGACACATTCTGTACACCAAACTGAGTATTTAGCAACAACTGTCATCATAGCAACTGCTACTTTACAAAAGTGTCTGACCTGATCACAACAGTTTTTCAGTGAAATTACTGTGGACATCCCACATCTGTCCAAATAAATGTAACATTTATATAACCTTTTACAGTTATATAAAATTTGTTTTACATGATGTAAAGTAAAAGTGCATATCACAAACCAGAGTTGTGTTATATAAACTCATTTAAATAACACCTAGCAAATTATCTGCTAGTTGCCCTTAGAATGATTAATATTTGTTAGCAAGAGCAAGTGAAATATCCTATTGTTTGCCAAACTGACACACACACGACATATTTACATTTTCTTTAAATCTAAGTTTCAGACTTTTCTATTATTTTACATATAGTGCTTGCAATACCATTAGTCCAGTACATACAGTATATCAACTTCAAATTTTCTCAAAGAAAGCACAGCATAGATATTAATACAGATTTACATAAAAGAACATTTGTTTTTTTTTGCACACACAAGTTTCAACATAGTACTGGCAAAATGTGTGCTGACAGGGAACAAAAAAAAAAAAATCAACGTATATTTATAAATTAATGAAGGGTTTGAAAGCACCAGAAAATGCACACAAATTGACTTTCTCATAAAATGTGAAAGATGTCAGGTTGTAAAATAGCATCACAAATGTAAGTTATTGTGTCTGTGTCTCTAAAGCAAACAAAATCTTACCAGAATTTGAAAATTAGCTCAGGACATGGTACTGGTACCCAGAAGAAAACTTGTGTATTTATATTCACACTCCCCCCACCCCAAACACAGCCCACATCAGTTTCCCCATTAAGCCCTTGGGAAGAAGCCACCAATTTCTTCTGTGGGTGTTGATGTAAATGAACATCCATTATCATAATACATATGGACAGAAAATATGGGCTCTCAGCTAAGTTAAGAAGATCACAAGTTTTAATAGCTAATAAAGCTATTTCAAGATAAAAGTATAATTCACAATACATCATTCCAGTATGTATTGTTGAACTGTGTATTTAAATTACTATTAAACATTACAGGAAACTGTGGGCAAAAAGAATTTGAAACTAAAATAATTGTAACTTATTTAAAAAAAAAAAAAAAAAAAAAATATCTTTCAGCTTTCACACCCAGAGACCTAGGGTGCCACTTTTACCCAAGGGCAAAATGAAAGGAGTTCTGAACTATATCACAGTTCCAGAGAATCCTTTGGTCCCAGTGTGTAGATGTAACCTGCAGGTCATAACTTCTTTAGTCACAAACACTGGTTTGCCTTCTACCAATAACTCTTATTTCACACATATATAGGAACCAACTAGTTGTTCCCCACATGAATGTGAGGGTTCAGCCGGGGATCCAGGTTGGGGTCAGAATCAGCTGAAGCTCTTCCCAGTTTTGACATGACGATGATAAGAGTGAAAAACCCCAGGGTGCCAAGCAAGAGGACCAGGAGGACCCGTTGTTTCAGGCTTAAGGATGTTCTCTTGGTACCAGACCGATTTCTAGAAAATTAAGATAATGGTTAGATTGCCTTTTCTTTTTAAAGTTCTCCATTGTTGAACCACTGTTATAGACTTTGTTAAACACTCTTACTGAAAGTGTAATAATTAAAGCATTTGACAGTTAAGTCCATTTCCATCACAAAATGCTATTTGTACAAGGATTCAAACTCTACAACTCAATACTTGAGGCAAACATGTACCTCAGAGCAATTAAAGCACCAAGTCTTCCTGATAAGTGTCTGCCAGGTCTTGACACTGGCTTAGTGCAATTTTTGAATATTTTTGTTAGCAAATCAGTTTAAGCTCTCTTGAGTTGTTAGGAAATCACTTGTGAACAGCAGTTTTCAAGTCCTGGTACAGATTCTCAAATGGATTCAGATCAGGAGTTTGACTGGGCTACTCTAGCACACTAACATTCTTCTGAAGCCTCTAAAGGGTAGCTGTGGCCTTTTGTTTGGAATCATGGCCCAGCTGAAATACCAAATGTTGCTAGTTTTTATTCTGTAGTAGACAAACGGATTTTCCTCTGGTATTTGCCTGTTTGTTATTCATTCAATTTCTACAAGTTTTGCAGTCTCTGCTGATGAAAACTAACCCTATGGTATGATTTCTGAGACCCTTCATGTGTTAATGTAAGGATGGTGTTACCTGCTGTGTTCGCTCTGCACCAAACATAATGCTTTACATGAAGTACACAATATTTAAATTTTGCTTCATCTGACCACAGTACCTTTTGTTAGATCACTCAGGCACTTTTGTTGCAAACTCTTGATGAGCTTTGATATGGTTGTTTTTAAGCAATTGTTGTCACCCTGCTATACAAGCCCCTTTTATGCAATGTTCTGGAAATTCCTGACTGATGCACATTCTCTCCCACTGCAGCCACTGATCTCTGTAACTCTTTCAAAGTTGATGTTGGCTTCACAGTGACATCTCATACCAGCTTCCTTCTTTCCCAAGTGATATTTTGCAATGCAAACCTCATTTTGACTTACAAAATTTCATAATGATTCTGAATTAAAACATCACATCACAAGAAATAGAGGCATCACTTTGTTATCTGTTAAAATGTGTGATTGTGTCAGGGGTCTGGATACTTCTGCAAAGCACTGTAGGTACTGAAGTAACATCAGATGAGTCTCTAAAGCCCATACATTTTTTTAGTGGCATTTATAAAAATAGCTGAAATTCACATATTAGTTTCAGAAAGTGAAAATTGTGAAGATGCATTAAAAACAATAACCTGTGTGTTGTTGTGATGCAATACTAGTTCAGAATACAACAGACAAGAGCTGCAGTGAAGGAAACAAACCTGAGTATCTGTGCAAACCAGCTCAGTGCTGGTCGTCGGCGATACTTGTCATCATCAAAGTCAATCTGTGTGACAGAAGGGTGTCCACCTTCTCGAGTGTCATAGACTTTCCTTGGTGAAGAGGCTGAAAGTAAAGCGAGTAATAAGTAGGTTAAATTAATAAAATCGTATGTTTTTATGTCACATTCAAACTCATATTTTGTTGCAACTGAACAATGTTTTGGAGTGTCCTTCACTTTTAATTTACTATCATCCTTTATTGCTCACTTTTATTTAGTACCTATTATGCAGTCTTCAGTGTGCCTCATCACGACTTTATCATTTCTACTTTGATTCTTACGTGTATAACTGGAAAGTGCACACTACAGAAGGTTCTAGCATACAAACATACCTAATATGGTAAAACTCCACACTGTGAATGGAGCATAAAGGTCACTAGATATTAAATTGTACACAAAAGAAGAACTAAGTAAGTTCGAGGCTGTATTAAAAGAACAGAGACATGCATGCTGGCACATGGGGCACAAGAGATACAGAAGCATGAACAGCAACTTGAGTGTGTGATGATTGCAAAGTGCAAGCACATGAGCGATGAGTAACACTTGGAGAAATTGTGTAAAACAGTAATAAATCCCCATTTTTAAGCTTTATTGTACCTGTTAAGACTAAAAAAAACCTTAATTATCAAATAAATCATTCCAACAAATACATTTTAAATGTAGTGATAATATATACTGCATATGTTGCTTTTGTATCACACCACAACAAACTATGTGGCAGTTTCTGTTGAAACCACTAAAATGTTCTTCTTTATACTTATACAACCAGAAACTGAGCTCTTGCTGTTGTAGGAAACAGGAGAACATAAGTAACTAAAGCAACATCAATTATTGTTAAGAACCTCTTTATCTTTGCAGTCATAATAAATCTACTCATTTTCCTCCAATAACTTTCAGTTTTAGCGTGCTATTCATTTTATACTCTTTTCACACCAGAATGACTGAGGAAATAGCCATTTTGTGCAGTAAGTCATACTACACAGCAAAATATTTTTAGTATGCCACTTACTAACATTTATAAGCATAGAAAAAAATCGTATATACAACAAAAACACAACAATCTAAAATTTGCTGTGTCAGCATCACAGGTACCTGAGTGAATTGTGATGGAGTCATTTCCTGAATTTCCACTCATATTGATGACAGCATGGGACTGAGACACCAGACTGCCATTGTTAACAGAGGCGGCAAACTGTGTCTGGGCAGGGGCTGGAGATGGCGCTGTGTGTGAGATGTAGGACTGGCTGGATGAAGTGCTTGTTGCCTGCACCGTAGATGCTGGAGGGTGTGAAGTCAATGTCAAGAGTTTAGATTTTCATAACAAAAAGAGATCATCTATTATCCATAACATTTAAAATTTTGAATAGCTTTTCTGGAAACTTTGCACTGAAAATTTAATTCTTGATATGTTCTTTCTACACAAAGTTATCACTTACAGTCAAATGATGACCAACTGTTGTAGCCAGTGACATCAAGTGATGTGTTTTCTTGTACATTGCCAGGTTCTTCAATCTTGAGAGATCACATTGATCATACTGTTACAATAACTCAATCACTATATCACAGTAATTCTTAGCAAGAATTCCACTTGAAGATTTAGTTGAAACAACAGGGGTTCACTCCAGTACAGAAAACCTTTAATACTTTTACTCATATTCCAAAACTGACTTCAGTATAAAATACATAATTATCCTAGAATTATAATGCATAAATAAATAAAATAATAAAACAATCAAAATGAACTGGTTACAAGAACAGAGGTTAATGTGACACTGCAATGATCAATCTGCAGGAAAAGGCATTCACACTTGGTAGTTTCATGCTGCACAATGTTATGACAACTGTTCTGTCATCGCAGGGAAAGCACATCAGATAGAGAAAAGGAAATAAGCATTACGGTATCTCAAAGTTTATGTATACACAAATCTGTAGGTAATTTCTCACCAGTGGCAATCCCAGGCCAGCTCGAGCCCAATTCACCGAGGACAGATGTTCCCTAAGCACATCGGCAACAGGGCTTTCTAGGTTGGATGGTGGGAATACGGGCCCCTGGCAAGACGGGCACTGGTATCCCGCAGGAGCAGTGTGCAGGGGCAGTCGAGTTGCCAGCTCATTCAGGCAAGACCAGTGGAATACATCTTTTAGGAAGAAAGATTAAAGGTACATCAAAATGGAATGCAAGGAAATCTTAGCCTACCAAAGTGGCCTGGACCTTACTTTTCTAGTTGTGCTCACCATAGCACACCAGCCTTACTGTGTCCTGGGAGGCCAGAGGAGTGGAGCACAAACGACAGTTTGGGTTGTAGTCGCTATCCTGGAGCCACTGTAAGTAGGATTGCACTATGCACTGAAAACCAGCAAGTGGGACATAAAGCAGATAAAGATTATAAACAGATCATTGGGATGCCATTTGCCAAATCACTTTTGTCATGCATATTTCATTCACTTTGCAGACATCTTCCTAATATGGGATACATAAGAATAAAACATAAAGAGCCTGGATAATGAACATCATTCATATAGCTTATGTTCCCCGCTTTTTATTGTACCTCATTGGCACTTCCAGGTTTTGCCTTAAACAATTAATTATACATGCCTATGTCCCTGCTTTCACTTGTGGGAAAAACTACCTATTGCCCCTCTTTAATTAAAGCAAATACTGTAGCAAAAATACCCAAGTCTCTTTTTTTAAAAAAATTACACAATTGGGCAAATATTCTGTTTTTAAAATAAACACAAGGGTGCTTTACATTCTCCCCCAACTTCACAGATCCAGATCATTTATTACTCATTCCAGCCAGTGGTACATCCCACCAACCTTGCTGTGGTTGGAGACAAGGCAGTGCTCGCACACATTGACCCGGTGCTCGAAGCAGAACAGATTGGTCACCTTCCTCTTAGGGCATTTGCACAGACCCATGGCCTGATCTGATAGACAGGTGACACAAGCAAACAACTTCATTTACAATCTGATTACTAGTTTAAAAATAAATAGTAATTCAATTAAAAATCGAAGCAAAGAGATGTTAAGAGGCGGATGCTAAATAACAGATTAAATTAATTAAACCCTTTCTCGGTCCACGACTAAGTTAGATGTTCGCTTTACATTAGTTCACGTGACCCCTTAAAACACACAGTGTATCTAGAAGACTGAAAAGTAGTTCTCTGTCGCTATCTCATCCCACGGCATATCCAACTAGCCAACACAAACTTCACCGTTAAAGAAAAACATCGCTGCATGGTGTTACTAGCATTCATTTAAAACACTTATCTTTAAACATAATGAATTTTTAATAATAACTCCCATTAAATATGACGTCTCACGCCATTTGGTAGCTAACCTACTCCGGAATCACACGAAGCTCGTTCTCAAGCTTTCTGACAGACATCAGGAGAACAATAGCATAACTACTAAAGAAGGAGAATTTTTCAAATACTTTACCTGTATTTCAGAAACTGAAAACTACAATCTTTTAACATATACTGCTAGAAATGTCAACCAGTTACATCGGATTTCGACTTGTGTTGACTATCAACTTCCTTCAACTTGTAATGCCACGTCTCTTCCGGCATAGTCGCATCTTGATGACATAATATTTGACCCTACGATGACCTTTTTTTACTTTAAACGTGTCTATTTTAAAATTCTTACCTTTTCAATACATATATACATATGTAAAAATGATTATGCGCATTTTCTTGATAAATAAATTTTACAACCCTCCAGAGATGCAGTAAAGAACCAGTCGCGCATGTAAATACATCATCTTCTTACGCAGTTCTCCTCCGGAAGTTCCGCTGTAGCGGACGCAAAGGCGGGCAATTTAAAACGAAAACGTTTCGGGCAGCTGCGTCGAGAAGTTGTACAAGTTCAAATATTTTGAATTATTGCTGATTTGCTGGTCGAAGTGAACAAAATGAGCAACAGAAAATCACGGCCAGTTTCGGCGGAACGAGGGAATGGAAATGAAAACAGAAGTAAGTAAATAACTGCTATTCGACCTAGTAGTTAGCTTCGTTAGCTGCAGTCGTGTTGTCCGATGGTGGTCTTTTTTTATTATTATTATTATTATTATTATTATTCAGTTTATGTGGTGTTTTGGTCCAATGCGATCCACAACGCTTTATTTTTAGTTTTACAATTTATTTATATTTTTACTGTGTCAAATTAGGGTAAGTACCTCATGATTAGAACCTTTAGATTTTTAAGATGACGGCTCTAGACACAATAATACTTAGTTCATTTATAAAAATGCTTATATAAGTAAATATTAAGTCCAGTGTTCTACAAGCAAAGCTAAAGCTAAATTTATGTTAATTAGTAATATAAGTTATGTGCTTTTTAATGCAGCCCTTATTTTGCTTGTCTGTTCACTTGACTGAAGGTCTTTCATAAACATTTATTCCCCAGGAGTTCAAAACCAGATTCGCTCTCCTCGGCACTCCGACTCACTGAGGAATCTGCAGGCAAACAAAGGGGTTTGTATACACAAACACCAGACAATTTTTGTTTTCCTGCAAGATCTTGTGCTCAGTATATTTTAATTTCCTATACTCATATCACCATGACCTCTGCATGATGTCATTTGGAACTGGAGGAAGTGAAAACCTGAGAGGCAAAAGTGTATCCAAACAAGTATTTTTTTTTTCAGTTTCTACATTACATGTCTAATGTCACTTTTTCAAAGACTGCTATACCTGTCTTACTTGAGAAGATATCTAACTAGTTGTTTTTGAAATACCTGCTATACTTGCAGGTTGTATCACCTTCATTTTATCTGATGAGCTGTTTTCATGGTTTCAATCTTTTCTGAAATTATTGTAGCAGATCAAGAAGGGTAAGGAAGTGTGGGGAAAGTAATGGAAATGCAGCAGTCTTCACTAGAGTACAGTGTAAACAATTTTAAGTAACTGCATATGAAAACATGGTCAATGCTGCACAGTTATGCTTTTAAATTGAATATCTAATTTATATTGTGTTGCTTGTTTTTTTCTGTGAAATATTCAGAGTCCAAAACAAGCTGTGAAGCGCTCCATCACTGTCAGGAAGATAGCACCAAGGAAGACACAGGTTAGTTCAATCTGTCTTTTTTTTCTTTCTCTGAAAGGAATTTTCTTCCTGGAGTTTACAGTATCTCGAAAATGTCCTCACACTCTACATTTTTATGCTATAATGTCTAAAATATAGCCTTTAAATACAATCTGTGCAGCACAACATAGTGTTATGTTTTAAATTAAATATAGTAGACATTTAGAAAAAAACTGAAGTAGTATTGTGCTATCTTGAAAGAAGTCTAAATACAGCCAAATGTCATAACACACATAAAAATGAAGCAGGCCCTATGGTAAAACCTGTAAATAAACAATTATTCTGTTTGAAACAAATCTCAAATATATTAACTAGGAGCTTCAAAAGTATTTATGGGATAAAGTTATTGAAAGTTTCACTTGGGGATGGGCTACTATACAGTTTTATACTATACAAATTGTTTTCAATGTCCCTTTTGGCACTATCAAGACACTGCCTGGATCTGAAGCTGTAGATTAAGGAAACTTCTGAGAAGAACTGATTCCATTATATTTTGGGAATGTGTTTAATCCAAGGATGCCTGTGAAAATAGTAAAAAATGGAAGGCGCAGACACATTTTGGAGGAATATTTCCTGCATTATATTAAGTAGCAGAAAATTTTTACCAAAGTTTGGAAAGTTCCTATCCAGATTTCTTGACCTGTTCTGGTAAGAGTTAAGTTGCCACAAGGGAATGCTTTCTTTTATTGCAGGACTTTATGCTAAATAAAATTTTACAGAGTTAAACATTTTTATATTTTTGCTTTTCCTAAACCTTTTTCATTTTTTTCTTAATCAGGTGACAGAAACACCCACCCCATCAGTGAGACGTAGCCCTAGGGTAAGTTCCTTGCCTCCTTAGCATCAGTGAAATGCTCTCTACCTTCTGACTAGAAGGGAATTTGAAATTCTGAAGTTATGTCTACATTTTCAGTACTCAAAATTTTGAGCATTCTATAAAGCCACAAGTGAAAAATCTGGTCTGAATCCCCCATCCTTCTGTAGCATCCCTTGACCACAATATAAGTTTGATACAGTAAAACTATCCTCCTTTATAAAGTAGTACATAATTTCATTTTTCTTTTTGATGAAATTGTATTTACTCATTTCCATATATTCATTTTTAGATGCTTTTCTCCAAAGCACTTTACAATGATGTAGTATTCAGCTGACAGCTTTAAGAGAATTTACAATACTAAAAACTATACACTAAACCCTGCCTACAGTCATTCACATATTTATGAACCAGAGCAATGTAACGCATACGTGTTCTGTCTGTTCTACAAATATATGAGTGGATCCTGAGACAAAAAATGGGACCATTAATTTTATTATCATTTTATTTGTGCAAAAGAAACTTAAATCTGCAATAAGTGCACAAAAGCCATTGCTCTTCATTTCAAACAAAATGAAGGAAGTGCTTAATTAGCTGTTGAAATAGAATGATAGAATTTTGGCCACATGTGCAGTATAACATTCAATTAAATAAACCTTTACTAGCAAAAGTCAAGTTGGTGAATCAGATTCATAAAGGCACAGCTGCACAGGAAATTTCTGCAGAAAAGTTGCTGAAGTGAACATCTAATTTGGCAATCTTTGAGGCTTTATTAACATAGTACTACAATTAATAAGAACATACAGACCTCTAGCTCATTAAGCTTTTATTGATTGTGACATATTGATTAAAAAAAAAACAACCCTGGTTTTAGAAAGAAGTCAAGAACAGAGTTCTGCTCCCATTTGTTTTTGTAAATTGAAGAGCCAGTTCATAAGTAGCTTTGTATAAAACCTGATACAGTAAGTGACCTTGAACAAGGAATCAGCTAAGAAATTGTTAATAATGCTGTTATTTAGTATTTACCAATGCTATAATGTATTTTTATTTTATATCGAGTATTTCTTCGATAGCTGTGATGAAACACAGTGAATGATATGAATCCTCCCAAAAACTAGACTTTTGGGCCAGACTTTCACACCAGAAAGCAGTATTTCAAGTCTTGAATGTAGACCTCACATAGATATGTTTATTATATTTGTACGTAACAAGATAATGTGTTTGTTTAGATTTCGTCAGACTGTAACAAGGAGAATATCAGCAAGCCAACAGATGGAACATCGGGCAACCTCAAAAAATCCATCTCTACACCACGTCTTGCGCCTTTGAGTACTGCTTCCATCTCTCCACCTCCCAATGAGGCTGCTGTCTTGGCTTCTCCTTCATGTGCTAAGTCAAATGAGGACCCCAGTAGTCTGGAGTGGTCCCAAAAAGTGCGGCGCTCATATAGCCGCCTGAGCTGTGGGGATCCCTCGTTCCAGAGCCCGCAGTCCTCCTCACCAGCTCAGCGAAGGGCCACTCTTTTTGGCTTTGAGCAGCTGGAAACCCCTTCGGTAGCAGTCCAGAGGGCTCAGCAACCTCGTGTCCTTGCGGATCCATCACTTGCTCTTTTAGGGGCATCCTTCTCCCTGAATGAGGGTAACAGCAGCAGCATGAGCTCCCCTGAGCCAGACCCAAACATTCCAGGTGTAGCTGTAGTCAAGGAGAAGAGGAAAAGAATAAAGGTGCAGCAGATAAAGGTAAGTTCCATAATGGAGAGAAGAAAGAACTTGCCAAATTTACAATCACAGTTGTGTATACTCATACTACCCATGGCATAACAACCTAGGGCATGGTTTCTCAAACTGGAAGTCTCTACTTCAACTGTTGCCTGGCAAATTTGATTTTAGGGGTTTGAAAAATATGGGATTAAGCATACCTCGGTGAATTAATTAATAGTATAGCTGCAGGTTTGGTTTAACACACCCCATTGGTCTGCAGGTTTTCATGGGAGGGGTCCCCCTTGTTGAAATCAGTTTTAAAACCTTGACAGTATAAATGTGGTGGCTGCAATATTTGTAACAAGTAAAATATGGATCCCTTGGGGAAAAGAACCACAGACCTAGGGTATACAGTCAGGTCCATAAGTATTTGGACAATGACACAATTTTCAGTATTTTGCAGAAATACATTTTGACCCAAAAATGACTTCTGACCTCTATTGGAAACAGCTGCGGAATTTGCTTAATTTTAATCAGCATACACATAATATTCCAGTGGTCAGCTAAAATGTTTTTTGTCACAGAAGTGGATTCCATGGCAGGTTAGACAACTCAGCATGTTTATGTTTTTCATTTCAGATGTCAGAGCTGGACTTGTTGGCAGCAAAGATGAATGCTGAATTCGAAGAGGCGGAGAGCTTTGACTTGGTGGTGGAGTAAAGGACCATCAACAGAAATCATTGGTTAGAATAACTTCCAGTAACTAGCCACCAAGAAGCTGGATCTGCTTGGTAGCCCAAATACCCTTTCTGTGAAGGTGTAGACTACTGTTGGTTGCTGACAAAGCAGTTGCTTGTTTCTGTGGACTGCAGTGATGGAACAGTTAAAGTTAGTGAGAATAGTAAAGTCTAATTTGATCAGGTTTCTCTTCTCTCTCAGCCAGCTTTCTAAATCTGCCGTGGTTCTCAATCTTCAGATTACCAGTATGCAGTAAGTGTTGTTACCGCCTTGGAAATGGTCCCAGTTAAACACCAGCAGCACATTTGAGAGTATAATTGTTATCTTTATACTGCTTATGTGTTCTTTGTCCATGTTACAAAGTCCATCAGTGTCATGTCTTGTGAATGAAGCCCACTGTTTATATAATAAAACTGTATAAGATTAAAAAAAAATACATGCATGTATATTGTCTATTCAATTTGTTGAAATAATTGGTTTTATGATGTGTGCTGTTATTAAACATGACTGTGTTTACTGTGGCTGAAATGAGTGATTCTTATACCTTGTGGGCTTCAAGTGGAATAAAAATCTGATTGTAAATAAAGGTGTGCATAGGTTTTTCTAAAAGGCTGGGATGAAAACTAGACTTCAGCGAGAGGTGAAATTTGAACAGGTGATTATCCCAAAGGTAGCATCTCTAACCACTGCATTATCTGATTTAATTTCAGGCCAAAATAATTTCATTTGAAACAACCCATGTTCCTAATAAGCAGGATACACATGCTTTAGGGAGGGCTCAATGGGAACTTTTGCTCCTTTGTTACGTTGATCAGTTGCAACAGAAAAATGCAAAAACAAAATTGTGTTTCTTTTGTCCACTTGAGGGAGCTGTAATTCCACAGGGTTCTATTCAGGTATTAGTTTCTTGCTCTTAAAGCCTTCGTGAGCTGAAAATTTTAAATTTCACCAGAGGGTCCCAATAAACAGTTTTCTATGTCTGCATTTCTGGGGTCTCAGTGTTTGTGCTGCATTTTGTTTGTTTAAAGCTGACTGCTGATTCTGAGTTCTGAAGTGTATTTGCTGTAGTGGATAATGGAGATGTATAAAACACAGCAGGAATTGCATATATTTTACATAAAGATAAACTATATATCTCTTACAGGATAATTTTCTCCTAAAAGTTAGAAAACCCATGGGATGGTTGAAGAATCTCTTGCTGTAAGCCTGCAGACCAAAGGGTTCTGAAAATTAGGTATGTGGAGCAGAGGCTTGCTTTAAAAATTAAACTAAACAGATTAAAGAAATATTACTGTGTTATTATCTATGAAAAATAAGTGGCAGTGATCATATTTCATTGCAATGTTTTTCCAGAATTTATGGATGGTTCCTATGAGGGGGTCCATGACCTAGAAGAAGTAAAGAACCTCTGCTGTAAACAATTGTGCTGCATTTACCCTGAGGTTAGGCTAGAAATATTTGCTTGTGTGCTACATATTGTATCATCTATGGATACAAGAGCTGCATTACATGTGCAAATGTATTCCTAGACTGAGAAGGAGCTACACATGGGGTGGAGTGTGGTAACCTTCTATTCTCTTTGCTGGAGGTATGCGGATGGCTGTATTATTGACTGCTAGCACAGGAAGTTCCCGCACACAAGTGCTCATCGATTGCAGAGGTGGGGACAATTGTTAAGCTGGACATTTGCTGTTTCACCAAATGGCCCAAATAAAGTGTGTTTTCATGTCTGCATTTTTGGAGTCTCTGTGTTTGTGCTGTATTTTGTTTAAAGGTGACCACTGATTCTGAGTCCTGGCATGTACTTGCCACAGAGGATAATGAAAACTCACAAAAGGTTGCAGGAAATGTGGAGATAACACAACAATAAAATATTTATCACTTATCAGATAGTTTTCCCCCAAAGAAAGCTGAGGAATCTCTTACTGTAAGCCTGCAGACCAAGGGTTCTCAACCTGAGGTCTGTGGAGTAGAGCCTTGCTTTAAAAATTAAACTCTAAACAGATTAAAAACAGAAATATTACCTATGACTGCCACAGAGCTGATATTTTGGCTTTTCCCTTTGACTAAACATTTCTGAAATTCATCTGTCCATTTCTTGGTCAGAAGGGGGCATTTGAATTCTTTTAATATTTCTGTATGTTGCACAAACGGAATGTGGTTTTAAAAATATACAGATGGGGAAAACATCTTCCATCAGCCATGAAACTGCCTCCCAAAGCACATTTAGTTTTATGTTATTTGCTTACAATTTGCTGAGTTCAATGAATGGCCAGAGTTGTGATGGTACAGCAGTTTGCATGCAACGTGCTGATATGCACGTTTACATAATGCTGCAGCATACGGCCCTGTTGACCCAGCTGAAGGCTTCCTGCACCGCAGTATTTCATGGCAGTTTACTTTTTATGGTACAGTTTCAGTCCATTGGAATTCAATGCAATTCGCAGTGAACCCATCAGCATCAGGAACCGCAGGCATGGCTGCACTGACATTATGGGGCCAGACAGGTCGGCCGCATGCCGGGAGTCCCGCAGGGGGGAACATGGCCAGATGCTCACTGCTTCAGCAGAGCCTTGTTACATTTTTGGGAAATTTGCATGAAATTATTTGCAAGCTAATGGTCATCTTCAAACAAAACAACCAGTTTCTGTTCAAATCTGCTGCGCCCCATTTCAACAGACAAAAAGGCACAGGCCAACATTCTGTGATGTCACCACTGAAACCTTGGAAGCTTCTGGAAGTGGTTCAGTTGCATCACATGTTTATTGACAAGTGGGGGGTGTTCAAACAATAGATCATCTACAGTAGTTTCCCAGCTATGTGTTTCATTTTGGTCCTTTGACGGAATTAGCTCATATAATACATGAATATTAAAAAGGTTATTAAGAATTTGTCTTAACTTGGACAATTTATAAGTGAAAGATACTGCGAGTGACGTGTTTCATACAATTTCTATTAATTTAAATATTTTTGCTCTTTTTCTGCGCCAGAAAGCCAGGTAAGGTTTTCATGATATTATTTATAAAATGCTTTTGACAACTACCATTAGTTCATGCATAAAGAGTTTACATTTGGTTAAGTTAAAATATTACTCTAGTGTGACGCAATGTAGAGTATTCTTGACGTGGCGGTTTATATGAAGTGTTTTTAATTCATAAAATGACATTTACTTATTCAAGTAAGTAAATAAGTAAAGTAAACGGAATGCATTCCGTGCTAAATGTTTAGTAAATGCGTAACACGGTCTGTACCGATGAAGAACAAGTGAATTTGTACGTACTTCACTGCAAATGTGCTGAAACACAACTTGAAATAAGAAGCGACAAATGTGAAATCCGACTTCTTATATTAATCTTCGGGTTTTTATTCGGTCATTCCAGCCCGCTGCCCGCATGGCCGCGGTACCACCGCCAGAGAGAGCGAGTGGGTCGCAGCACCACGGCAAAGATGTGCGGAAGGAGCGCAGCCCTGGCCGGGCAGCGGGAGCCGGAGCCTCGGCCGGACACAGGAGACAGTCCGGGACCAAAGGAGGGGACTGGACGCGGAACCTGACCGAAGAGGCTGACTTTTGGGAGCCGCGCGCGGCGGTACGGAACCTGCCTGCGGGAAAGCGACAGGTTTTGGAAAAGTTCTTCACACCTGTGCGCGCGGCGCAGCAGGAAGACGTCAAAGTGCGGGAGCAGCATCGCGACCCCCCGCGTCGGTGCCAGCCGCGCCGCTGTCAGGCCAAAGACAGCCTGCGGTAAGGAAGAAGCACCCGCGTTTATTTTTCCGGCGCAATTTCTCGTTTCAGTCGTGTTTTGTCCAGCCTTGGTTTCGGACCCGTGTCTTTCGAAAATATTCACTGCTTTCTGGAAGAAAGTAACAACGCAACCGCAGCAGAGCAGAAACAAAAACTATCGCAGAAGATTTACGAGTCCAACAAATACAACATTTACACAAGAGGTCTGAATCCATTGCACAAATAACTTTAAACAAATTTATACAAATAAACGATTAACTTTATCTGCAAAACGATTTGTGTCATTCATGTAGAGGAAAGCCTAGATGCTACACTCTGATCTCAGGTCTCTCTCTCTCTCTCTCAAAATGGTTGCCATTCTTTGGTTGCTTGTAAGCGGAGCCCAGCTGCTGTTATGTTGTGGTTTGCATTTGCATTTGCATGCTGCTAAGCTTCCAGTGGAGAGCATTGGTTTTTGAGGTTGAAGCAGTTGCACGTTATCATATTATTTTGTATGTGAGGCCTGAACAATGACTCAAACCCAGGCCCCCCACCCTTCAAAGTCCACCCTTGCTCCCCTTAATGCTCTTAAGTGAACTCTCTTCAAAAGAACGCTTCATTGCTGTTCAATTAAATGTGCAAAATAGATAATGCAGCAAGAATTAAAATTCTCTTGTACTGAATCATAAACCTACTGCATGAAAAAAATCATATATATTTTTCTAATCCACTATAATGGGGTTTTTTGTTTGTACAGGACCACTTTATGTTAGGGCTGAATATATTCTTTTCTTTTTTAAAAGAGAGGTGAGCTTAATTGACAGACTTTGTGCTGTGCGTATTTTGCAATATTTAATGCTATTCAAATTCAAATAAGTAAGGAAGCCTTAGTTTCCTTGTGATCCATGTGAATCTATGAAGGCCACCTAACACTTGTTCCTCTAGATTTTCTTCAGCTTGCCTATTTTTGGTTTCTTTTGTCACTATGCTGTCCCTGATAACTTGCACGCATGTGTAATTTTTGTTTGAAATTTGGATTAAGACTCACCGGCTCATCCAGGTTTACAACACTCACGGAAATGTGTTGTTAACAGTTGGCAGAAATGTTTTCAAGCATAATATTTGCTAAATATCTTGTTGGTTTTCTTGGAAATTTAGACAATATTTGAAGGTTTGCTTTCAACCTAATGAAAAAGTAATGCATTTAGCGATTGACTGACTGACTGACTGGCTTAAACCGCCAGTTACGCTGTACTAGCAGGCAGCAGTGGTGACGTTGATCAGGTGTATGTTTAGTATGCCCACTATG